>OU015743.1:23401254-23419243 GCA_907169655.1 Acomys percivali | reverse complement strand
AGAAAGAAAGAAAGAAAGAAAGAAAGAAAGAAAGAAAGAAAGAAAGAAAGAAAGAAAAGAAAGAAGGCGAGGCCTCCAGGTAGCTCCCAGAAACAGAGTTTGCTTGGCCCCTCAGGCTCTCACAAGGAAAAAAGAAAAGGAAGCAAAGATTAAGAGCCAGGGATAGTCCTCTGCTAGCAGGAGATGGACAGCCTGTTACCTCAAGGCTAGTGTAGTCCCTGCAATTCCAGCCCCAAAGATAATTGCCTTTGCTTGTTCTGGTGTACACTGGCCAGGGCATCTCACAGTCAGCTGCTGACAGAGGCAGAGGGCTGGAGCCCTTGGCCAACGCCTCTCTACAACCCTGTGAAAAATGGCTGATTAGTGACAGACCCTGAAGAGCACAAATCCAGACTTGAGTTCTGAGGTTGAGGTCATGGGTGGGGGAGGTGGAGCAGGCAGAAGGATTACAGACCACGTGGGCGGTTTAGATCTTTGTCACACTGGTTGGCAGTTTCCGTCCTCTTACGCCCAAGCTTCCTTCTTGGTTCCCTGCCTGGCACAGGCCTGGGGGAGGGGGGCGGGGGGAGGGTGCAGCCAACTGCAACCAATGGCAGCGCCAGGCAGGGTGTGAGCAAGGGTTAGCTTCACGGTTAAGACAGTCCCAGCACAGACAGAGCCCCCGCCGCTGCGTGAGATCTTGCTCGCTAAGCCTCAGTCTCCTCTTTCGTAAGTGGTGATGACGTGACTAACCAACTCTCACGGCCGCGGAAGGATCATACAAAGAATTATAGGACACAACGAAGGCGTGGATCAGGGCCTCGGTGTGAACTCATGGATATGATGTGACTGCGCGCCGTCACAGGAGAGCGAAGGATCCTCCCGTACTTTTCTAGCTACTGTACCTCCCCTGCAGGTCCGTCACTGCCTGGGAACTGCAGCTGTGACACTCACATACCCTTCCCACCCAAAGCCGCCTCCTCCACCCCCCCCCACCCCCCCGTCCCCCCCTGACCTCAGTGTCTGAAATTAGAGACTAGAGCTTTGCGCCAGACCTAACCCTAACCTAAGACCGCAGGCCCTACACAGACACCCAGCACACTGTGGTCCTTGGAGGTACAGAGGGGTCCATCCAGCCTTGGCCTTCTGAGGGGCAGGATGGAAAGAGACAGATCTGATCTTCCACAGGCTGCAGGGACCTCAGGGGGTCAGTCTGGCAACGTCCTTCCCCAGCCCATAAGGCCTGCCCTTCCTTCCCCTAGGCCTCTCATCACAGCTTTCCAGAGCATCACTTCTGCATTTGAGGATTGTGGTTAGGACGAAATGCGACAAGTAGGCAAAGGCCTTTCAAGGGAGCTAGACACAGACAGACATAGGCTACCTTCAGCAGAGCAGCAGGAACCTAGGACCGCCTGATCTGCATGAAAGCCTTTTCCCCTGGCGGTGAAGGCTGCAAGTCTGAGGTCAAGTCCTCAGATGGGTGTTTCTCCCCAGGCCTCTGGTTGGCTTGCAGTGGCCTGACTTCTCCCGAGTATTCCCGCGATCATCCTTCCGTGTGCATCTGTATGCCGAGCGCCTCTTCTTATGCAGGTAGCAGACTCGCAGATTTGAGTGAGCCTCCTTTAAGACAGGCCATGTACACCCATACTCTAGACACTGGGACTCAACACATGATGAGCACGGGACTCAACGCATGATGTTTTGAGATTCATTTTGTGTCTATAAGCGCCCGTTAGTCCATCCGTCTGTCTGTCTGTCTGTGTATATGTTTATGTGCACCACATGCATGCATGTGGACGTGAAGGGTTAGATTCCCTACAAGCAGAGTTGTAGTCAGTTGTAAACCGCCTGATGTGGGTGTTGATAACTGAACCTGGATGCTCTGCAGGATTAGTAGGTGTTCTCAACTGCTAAGTTATCTCTCCAGATCTTGCTTGGGCTCTGTTTTGCTTTGTTTTGTTTATCAAAACAGGGTCTTACTATGTACCACTGGTTGTCCTGGAACTCACTCCATAGGCTGGCTCCTAACTCAGAGATCTGCCTGTCTCCACCTCCCGAGTGCTGGGATCAGAGGCATACCACACCATCGCCTAGAAGTTTGTTTGCTTGTTTTGTTTTGCTTTGCTTTTTGTTTGCTTGTTTGTTTTGAGAAAGAGTTTATCGCTTGGCTAGTGGTGGCATATGCCTTTAATCCCAGCACTTGAGAGACAGAGGCAGGTGGGTCACTGTGAGTTCGAGGCCAGCCTGGTCTACAAAGAGAGTCCAGGACAGCCAAGGCTACACAGAGAGACCCTGTCTCGAAAAAAAAAAAAAATCCACCTGTCCCTGCCTCTGGAGTACTGGGATTAAAGGCATGAACCAAGCCCGGTTGTTTTTTGTTTTTTAGTTTTTAATTTTTTCTATTCTTTGACAATTTTACACATGTATATAATGTGTTTTGATCACCTTCACCCTCCCCTCACTCTCCCATCAACTCCCACTCCCTTTGAACCATTCCTTCCCAAGGAGACCTCTTCCTACTTCCATGTTTGCTTGTCCAGCCTCTCCTGCCTCCACAATCACGCCCTGGTCTAGGCATGTGTTACCATTTGCCTGAATCATCCCCCCCCCAAGGTCCTCTAACTGGTCTCCTTCCTGGGTGCTCAGCTCGGTCGCCTCAGAGCACCAGCAGAGGAGCCAGCCCCTCCCTAGTTGAACGCCCTCTGCTATTTCCCTATCTTTCTGATGGCTCAGTGAGTCACACATCGCGAGCACCCAACCACAGAACAGCTCTAGCCATGTGGGAACATACTGTTTTCCTGCCGCAGGACCTTTGCACTTACCACATCTTCTGCCCAAGAGCACTGGGCTGACTTTCAACCTCCAGACCTTGCCTGGCAGTTATCAGAGGCTTTCTTGGCCTCCCTGTGCTAATAAAAATGGCTCCCAGTCCTGCCTCTCCCCTGACCACTCCCCTGTCTGCTTTCCTTTCTCCAGAACATGTGTCACAATATGTGAGAAGGACTGGGTCTGTTTTATCCTCTGCTGTGCATGCAACATTCCATCTGCGTACAACTCTATGAGCAATTGAATGAAGGAGCAAATGAGCCAGGAAGCCCAGTGGGCTGCTGGAGTGAACAGTGGGGACTAACCAACTTATTAACCCCTCTGCAGCAGGTGGCATGGCTTGTCCCACAGACTTGCCTTCTACAGCCACAGTAAAGAAGAGGGAGAGAAGCTAAGCAGAAAGTCCCAGCTGAAAGAGACGCTGAGAAGGAGGTCAGTGGCGCTGGGAGATAAGATGTGCTGAGAAGCTCGTGGTCTTGGTGAGAGCAGCTACTCCTGGGACAGAGAATGTAGTTCAGTTGATAATGTGTTCCTGAGTTCAATCCCCCAACACCATGACCACACTTAAAGCAGGTTGGTGGTGCCGGGCACACTCCTTTAATCCCAACACTCCAGAGGCAGATGCATGCAGATCTCTGTGAGTTCGAGGCCAGCCTGGTCTTCAGAGTGAATTCTAAGACAGCCACAGCTGGGCATGGTGGTACATGCCTTTAATGCCAGCAGAGACAGAGGCAGGCAGGTCTCTGTGAGTTCGAGGCCAGCCTGGTGTACAGAGTGACTCTAGGACAGGCAGAGTTACACAGAGAAAAACTGTCTCTCAGAAAAATAAAAATTAAAGTATAGAAGTTCAAGGTCATCATTGACTTTGAAACCATGTGTGTTATTGTTGTTTTAAAGCCACTCCTAAAATAAAATAAAATAAATAATAAATAAATAAATAAATAAATAAATAAATAAATAAAGCCACTTCTGTGCCCCAGTCTGCTTTTAGGCTAAGAGAATAAATGTCATTTATTTGCCCTTCATTGCTCTTAAGCCCTTGTATTCTGAGGCTGCCCTTGGTTTCTGTTCTTCCTACAACACTGAACTCTCCTCGTCCTTACCACAGAGTCCACGATGCATGTATGTCTGGAATTCCTGAAAGGGCCTGGATGTTGCAGTCAAGGTTTCCTTGGCTTTCTTACCATCCAAGATAGTATATATGGGTGCCCGTGTCCTTGGAAGCTTAGGAATTGCTTCCAAATCTGAGCCACATTTCACCCAGCCCCCTGCTGGGGTCTCTGGACACCCCCCTAGTGTTGTGGGATAATGAGCCCTCGAAGTTTGGAGACACTACCTCCTCTAGGTCCGAGTCACCTCCCTCCTAAGTTCCCAAAACAATAGGAGTGATGACATCATCCTTTGACCTGAAGGGATGAGTGTATACGTTGTGTGACCAAAGACATCATCATGCCATGCAGATACAACTTGGGCAGCTGCATAAACAAAAAGCCCCACCCCCAACATATGATGTGACAACTCATGAAAGATGCATCATGGGAGTTTTCCTCCCCACTTGACCTTCCACCACTATACACTCTAGCACAGTGATTCTCAACCTTCCTAATGCTCCAAACCTTTAATACAGTTCTCATCTTGTGGTGACTTCCACCTTTTCCTGTCCATGCCCTTCCTGGCCAGCAGGAATAAGACTAAAGACAACTAGGTTCCTTCTCAAGGCAGTTTACTCAGGAATGAATTTACAGCAGTTTAGCAAAGCAGAGAATGGCCCCCTCCCTAGGCGGGGCAGAGGCTTATATCCTGGCAAGAGCCAATCAGGAGGCGCCACGTGTGAACTCCTCGTAGGTCAAAGAGACGGCGGAGCTAAACGCCCGAGCTTGTTAGCCATATAAGGACTTGTTTACCGGAGAAAGCGCTCACCGCCGGGAGGGTGACTAGCGGAAGCCAGCGCCATCTTTAGGTGTGGCTACATAGCAGCTCTCGACATTTTCCGAGACAGGGTTTCTCTGTGTACCCTTGGCTGTCCTAGACTCACTTTGTAGACCAGGCTGGCCTCAAACTCATAGCGATCCACCTGCCTCTGCCTCCAGAGTGCTGGGATTAAAGACGTGTGCCACCATGCCCAGCATGATACAATTATTTTTGTTGCTTTTTCATAACTGAAATGTTGCCACTGATTTGTAATGTAAATATCTGATATGCAGATAGTCTTAGGGACCCCTGTGAAAGGGTTGTTTGACCCACCCCACTGGTTGAAAACCACTGTAAGTCTAGCAGTTCCCTGCATCACTCACAGTGACGTAGGATGACACACAACTGGAAGGAAGGCTGGAAGAGTACATAGAATCCATGTGAAGGTCTGAAAACACACACACACACATACACACAAACACACACGCACGTGCGCATACACACTTTCTCAAGTGCACATGCACTCGTACACACACAACTTCCTTAAGGCAATGTTCATACGCCTGGTCTTGTGAATGTTTCTGTCTGTGGATCATCAAAACCACAGCACGTCTACTGCCCAGAAGACAGAGTTCCGTAACAGCAGGTAAGAGTGAAAATGTATCTGGGCCCAGATAGGACAAGGTATCCATACAGCCACCTAATGCCAGGGCGTGCTGGGGGCTGGTCTAGCTTCCTAGGTCTGCTGCACCAGTACCCTGAGCTTGGTGACTCAAGAACAGAAACCCACTTTAGCTCTGGAGGGGAGCTGTGTGGGTTGCACTGGGCCACACTTCCTCTGAGAATGCTGGGAAGCACTCAGCCCATATGCATCTCCTGGCTTCCAGAAACTTTTCTAGCAATCTATTCCACACCTTGGCCTGTAGAAGCTTTGCTGTGGCCTCTGCCTTTCCTTCCATGTAGCTTTCTCCCCTTGCGTGTGCCCATGTTCTCCATAGGGCCCACACTACCCTAGACTGACCTGTCTTGATAACCTTATTTCCATGGATGACATGTGCAGGCCTAGAAATTAGGCCTTTAACATAAGAATTTGGAGAGGGAAGAACTCAGACTTTGTGGAACTGATGAGATCTGGAAAGGAGGAGGTAGGCTGGCTACAGGGGCTGCCCCCCCAAATGTCACCGTGGCTCTACAGGACTTGAAGAGAAGTCAGAAATTCTGACTGTCTGTCTAACTGATCCAACAAGTTAAAAAAAAACTCACCACTGTCTCCACCCATCCACCCACTGAAATGTGTCTAATATAAGTAGCCAACTTGTTACCCATGAAGAATCTCCCAAAAGAGGCCATGTTTGGCTTGACCTAATTTCCAAAGCCAGGTTGGACAACACATAGGGTTGTGGTGGGAGTGAGTGAAGACAGTTGGGAAAGGAACTGCTGCTATGTATGCAGGAGGCCAGCCAAGGGCAGGGGAAGGATGGGTAAGAGTACAAATAGAGGCAGACTGGTTTCTCACAAGGCCCTGCTTCCCTCATACCTTAGGAGGGCTTTTTGGATTTTACTGCCCATGCTCAGCTGTGCTTTATTTTCCAGAAACTTCTTAGCACTGCTGAAAATGAGAAGTCTAGTGACCACCAATTGCATTTATTAATATTAGTTACTGTTCTTACTGCTGTGACAGAACGCCTGGCAAAGCATGTTAAAGAAGGAAGGTTTGGCTGGGGGGTGGGGTGGCACACGCCTTTAATCCCAGGCCTCTGGAGGCAGAGGCAGGTGGATTGCTGTAAGTTCGAGGACAACCTGGTCTACAAAGTGAGTCCAGGACAGCCAAGGCTACACAGGGAAACCCTGTCTCAAAAAAACAAAAAAGAAGGAGGAGGAGGAGGAGGAGGAGGAGGAGGAGGAGGAGGAGGAAGGTTGGGGGCCTGGAAAGATGGCTCAGAGCATAAGAGCATTGTCTGTTCTTCCAAAGATCCTGAGTTCAATTTCCAGCAACCACGTGGTGGCTCATAACCATCTATAATGAGATCTGGTGCCTTCTTCAGTGCCCTCTTCTGGCATGCAGGCTCACACATGGGGGAAGAATACTGTATTAAAAAAATAAATCTTAAAAAAAAAATGAAAAGAAGAAAGAAGGTTGGGGGCTGGAGAGATGGGCTCAGCAATTAAGAAACACTTGGTACTCTTGAAGAGGACCCAGGTTCAATTCCCAGCACCCACATGGTGGTTAATGCCTTCCTCTGGCCTCTCCTGGTACTGCATACACATGGTGCACATACATACGTGCAGGCATATATATACATTTGTGAAAAAATTAAAAAAAGATAGGCAGTGGGAGCAGGAGGCTCCTGGTCCCATTGCAGATACTGCTGTCCGAATTGTTTTCTCCTATCCCACTTGTTTTTCAGTGTAAGACCCCAGCCTCCACATTCAAGGCCGGACCTTCCCTCCCCATCAGACCTCTCTAGGAATGCCCTCACACACATGCCTCCTAGGTGGTTCCAGGCAAGTTGACTACGAGGATGCCCCCATCATTAAATGGCATTTGTAAATTAGACTGACATTTGTGATGGTCGGAGGAGGCCACCTGAGACTGGAGGAAGATGAGAAGACATGAGGGTACTCCAAGTATTCATCTTGATCTGTTTTCTGCCACTGTCACGGGACACCTGAGCCTGGGTCAACCTGTGCTATGATTGCCAGGGCTGGGACTCTCAGAAGAACATCTCTGGCATCACCTTCTTGGTTTCTCGCAAAGGCTTGGTGCTTCTTCAACTCATGGGTGAAGCGTGAAAGGGCAAGTGGGCACACGGAAGAGGCCACACACCAAGGACACCGTCGCTTTAGGCCAAGTCACTCTCGTGGTAACTAATCTACTTGAGAGAACTCCTTCCAAGGCCCTAATCCCCGTTGATGACCCAATCGTCTTTTAAAGGTCCCACTTTTGGGACCAGGCCTGAGTGTAAGTTTTCCTGGAGCCAAACCATATCCAACCCACAGTAGCAATCTGGGAGGTAGAGCCAGGCCGTGGCTGTCTGATGTGGGGACAGATGCTCCATGCCCTCAGGACTGCCAGCACCACCAGTCAGGGACACCCCTTTCCCACCCACTCACATGCACACACACAGCTTTTCCTCACCCACTCAGACCAGCTTCTGCATTTTCTAAGGCATCCCAGAGTGTCTTAGCAACCTGTAAGACTCGGTGGCAGCAAGTGCACGACAGTTTTGGTGCTGGGATAAAGCAGAGGGGGTTTCAGGCAGAGTTGGGAAGGGTCTGGCCCAGGATAAAGTGGGTGAAGGCGGCGGGCTTTGTGGTCATCCCTTCCCAGTGTTCCTGGAAACTGAGTTTGCCCACCATGGCATCTGGTCATCAGGTACCACAGACCTGAAGAGGGGAAAGAGGAAGTGGAAGACCAGTGTCAGGAAGGAGGGGGGGCAAGGCAGAGGCTCTTCTTCCCTCTTGCCAGACATTGCAGGACAGGGGACCTCCCTCACCCCACCACCCCCCAGCCCCAGATGGGAGCCCACATTCCCGCTGGGAGCTGCATGCCCTACCACCCAGTCTTGGGTAGTCTGCTCTGCCTGGGCAAAGCACACTGTGCCTGCATGAACTTGCTATTTCTGAAACCAGAGAAGGCAAAAGGAGTGAGGGGGGAGAACTCCCCAGCCTGGGCCAGCTGGTGGGGCTAATTATAAAATTTTCACAGCTCAAACAAAGCCCACTAAGCCCCTCTATCCTGGAAAATGTGTGTGGCTCAGTGGGTACCTTCGTTCATGGTGTCCTCTACCTCGTTCCCCTCAACGAGCCTTTCTCCATCTACTTTCAGTCTCCCTGTCAGCCTTCCTCTCTCCCCTAGCTGCCACCTCACAAAGATCCCCAGTTTGGAGCTCACAGTGAAGCCCTGTGTCCCTAGCCCTGGCATAGCGCTAGGACCAAAAATAAGCACCCAGTGAGTCTGATGGAATGAATGAACGAGCACTTTAGTACACGGTGCCGTGAAATACTACTGGAGGGTAAGGCTAAACTTAGCAAATACTGTAAGGTTAAAAGAGCCCAGGCTTTAAATCACGCTAGAACCCATCAGGGAGGCCTCCCAGTGGACTGACTGACTGACTCTGTCTCTCTGTCTCTGTCTCTGTCTCTGTCTCTGTCTCTGTCTCTCTCTCTGTCTCTCTCTCTCTCTCTCTCTCTCTCTCTCTCTCTCTCTCTCTCTCTGTTTTGTTTTTCAAGACAGGGTTTTTCTGTGTAGCTCTGGCTGTCCTGGACTCGCTTTGTACTCCAGGCTGGCCTCGAACTCACAGCGATCTACCTGGCTCTGCCTCCCAAGTACTGGGATTAAAAGACTGACGGTTTCTTAACAAGTCCTGCCTCAGGCCCTCCCGCATGCAAAGGGGCCCCTGTCCTCTCTCTCAGCCCTGGTAGCCCTCTGCCTCAGATTCAGCACTACAAGACATTGCTCAGGCAGTCTTGAAGTTCATGCTTTGTGCTTCCCCCTTCTTCCCCCCCCCCCAAAGAACCCACACCTAGAACTCTTTTTTTGTTTGTTTTTTGAGACAGGGTTTCTCTATGTAGCCTTGGCTGTCCTGGACTTGCTATGTAGACCAGGCTGACTTCGAACTCACAAAGATCCTCCTGCTTCTGCCACCCGAGTGCTGGGATTAAAGGTGTGCGCCACCATGCCCAGCGAACTCTTGTTTTATACTGAATTTTTATTTTATTTTCATTTTATTGAAAACAGATTCTTGCCAGGCATTGTGGCACATGCCTTTAATCCCAGCACTTGAGAGGCAGAGGCAGGTAGATCTCCGTGAATTCGAGGCCAGCCTGGTCAACAAAGAGAGTCCTGGACAGCCAGAGCTGTTACACAGAGAAACCCTGTCTCAAAAAACAAATCAAAAAGAAAAGGTCTAGAGAGATGGCTCAGAGGTTAAGAGAACTGACTGCTCCTCCAAAGGTCTTGAGTTCAATTCCCAGCAACCACATGGTGGCTCACAACCATCTATAATGTGATCTGATGCCTTCTTCTGGCCTGCAGGTGTACATGCAGACAGAACACAGAACACTGTATACATAATAAATAAAATAAATATTTTTTTAAAAAGAAGAGAAAAGAACAGGTTTCTAAGAGATAATATTAAAATATAATAAGATAAGATAAAACAAAAAATAACACATTCAAGTTAAACAGGACAAACCAACAAGAAGAAAGTACAAGAGAAGGCACAAAAATCAGAGACCCAGCTGGGTGCAGTAGCGCTCACCTGTAATCCCAGAACTCAGGGAGGCAGAGGCAGGTGGCTCTCTGTGAGTTCAAGGCTAATCTAGTCTACAAATGGAGTCCAGGACATCCAGGGCTACAGAAAGAAACCCTGTCTCAAAAAACAAAAACAAAAAAACAAAAAACATAAAACATAAAGCAAGCTGGGCGATGGTGGCTCACACCTTTAATCCCAGGACTCAGGAGGCAGAGGAAGGTGGATCCCTGTGAGTTCGAGGCCAGCCTGGTCTACAAAGTGAGTCCAGGAGAGCCAAGGCTACACAGAGAAATCTTGTCTCGAAAAAACAAACAAAAAC
Organism: Acomys percivali; assembly: GCA_907169655.1. Taxonomy (NCBI): domain Eukaryota; kingdom Metazoa; phylum Chordata; class Mammalia; order Rodentia; family Muridae; genus Acomys; species Acomys percivali. The sequence continues at coordinate 23,408,950 of OU015743.1, read as the reverse complement.
AAAACAAAACAACCCTCCCCCAAAAAAAGCACCAAACCAAACCAAACCAACAAATCAGACTCAGCTGGGCATAGTGGCACATGCCTTTAATTTCAACCCTGGCCAGCCTTGTCTACAAAGAGTTCTGAGATAGCCAGGGCTGTTACATGAAGAAGCCTGTCTTGAAAAATAAAACAAAACAAAACAAACAAACAAAGAATCTGATACACTTGTTCCATACTCATAAAATCCCATAAAACTGGAAGCTGTAATATATATAAAGAGGACCTGGTTCAGAACTGTGCCGACCTGCGTATGCTGCTCCAGCCTCTGTGAGTTCATATAAGCTTTGATTTAGAGGCCATGTTTTGCCTGTGTCTTCCATTCCCTCTGGCTCTTACACTTTCTGCATCCTCTTCCATGGGGGTCCCTGAGCCCTGAGGGGAGGGATTTGATGCAGACATCCCATTTAGGGCTAAGTGTTCCAAAGCCTCTCACTTTCTACCTAATGGCTGACTCCACAGTCTCTGTATTTGTTCTCATCTGCTGCAGGTGGAAGCTTCTCTGATGATGGCTGAGCAAGGCACAGATTTATGAATATAGGAGAATGTCATTAAGTGTCACATTATCCTTACATTTGGTTGTTGTTCTTGTTGTTTTACCAGCAGTGTTTGGTTTTACACTAGGTCCCTGGGCTACCTAGTCTCTGGTTCATGGACACCCAAGCAGTGCCGGGTATGGGCTCCATCTCCTGGAATGAGCGTTAAGTCAACTCAGGCATTAATTGGTTACTCTCACAAGCTTTGTGCGCCATTGCCCTAGCATATCTTATAGGCAGGACACCATTGTAGATCAAAGAGTTTGAGCTTGCTTGGTGTTTATATTTCTCTTTTAGTAGCATGCAGAGTGTCTTCCTGTACTGAAGATGTTAGCCTGTAGAGGTAAAGGCTCTAGGTAGGTACCAGTTTGACTTCTCCATGTTCAATGAGTTATGCAGGTGTTACCTTCAGCAACACCTTGCTGTCAGATAGAAATCAACTTATAGTCTTGGTAGCAGCCTGGGTTGTTTGGAGATTCTCATGAGACCCCTTTGGCCAACAACTCAATTAGAAATAACCAAATCCTGGTATTGGAAGTTTCGTTTGTTGACAAGACATGGCCAATTGGGACTCTGTCTCCCCCATTATTTGGTGATTTCATTTAGATGTCTCTCCCCACATCTTCCCATTCCAGCCTCCCCATTCATCTCATCCATCCATCTATAACTATCTATTCTATTTTCCTTTCCTATCAAAATCTATCTGTCAGGGGCTGGAGAGATGGCTCAGAGATTAAGAGCATTGTCTGTTCTTTCAAGGTCCTGAGTTCAATTCCCAGCAACCATATGCTGGCTCACAACCATCTATAAAGAGATCTGTGTAACAAGAATAAATTAATTAAAAAATAAAAATAATTTTAAAAAAAGAGAGAGATCTGGTGCCTTCTTCTGGTGTGCAAGCATGCATGTGGGCAGAATACTGTATAAATAATAAATAAATAAATCTAAAATCTATCTGACCCCTATAGTCCTTTACTCTACACCTACCCACTGTGGGTCTACAGATTGTAGCTTGGTTATCATTGACTTAACAGCTAATACCCACATATAATCAAATAATACCATATTTGTCTTTCTGAGTCTGAGCTACCTCACTCAGGATGATTTTTTTTTAATAGTTACAGCCATTTACCTGCAAATTTCATAATGTCATTTTTAACAGGTGAGTAATGCTCCGTTGTGTAAATGTACCACATTTTCTTTATCCATTCTTTGTTGAGGGACACTAAGTTGTTTCCAATTCATGACTATTATGAACAGGGCAGCAATGAACATAACTGAGTAAGTGTCTCTGTGGTAGGATGAAGTATTTTTGGATATATGCCAAGGAGTGGTACAGCTGGAGGAATTGACATGCTGATTTCCATAATGGCTGTAAAATCTGCACTCCCACAGCAATGGATGAGTGGTCTTCTTACTCCGCATCCTTGCCAGCATGAGTGTCACTTGTCTTGTTGAGCCTAGACATTTTGACACACATCTGGAGGAGAGCTTTAGAGGCTTTGCATTGCCAACCTCCTTCCGGGGCTGCCCCTCTGTTTCCAGGTTGGCTAGGGCAGGGTTAAGGAACCTCAGATAATCTAAAGAATGAAACCAGAGGCCAAGAGGGGGCACCCCCCAACACAAGGTGGAAAATAGAAAACGAGCCCTTTAGGGGTGACTAGAATGTTCCAGTGCTAAAGAGCATAAGAGCATGAAGAACCATAAAAGCATACAGTGAAAAGAGATCGCTGGTCGGGCAGTGGTGGCACAAGCTTTAATGCCAGCACTCGGGAGGCAGAGGCAGGCAGATCTCTGAGTTGGAAGCCAGCCTGGTCTACAGAGTAAGTTCCAGGACAGCCAAGGCTACACTGAGAAACCCTATCTTAAAAAACCAAAGGGGGGGGGAGAATCTGGGTCCAAGCAAAAGAGGGGGTACTCCAGGATAAAGCCCCAAAGGACCAAGCTGAGTCAGAGTCAAGTGAGGAGGTGCAGGCCCATGAGCTGGCAACTTGAGAAGTAGAGACAGGAATGCTAGAGAGTTAAGGTCATTCTCAGCTTCATAGCAAGTTGGAGCTAGCCTAGATTATATGAGATCCCATCTTTAAAATAATAAAATAATGGGGTACTCGCCCTCATTTCCCCTCTCCAGTTCAGTCAGTTTTCCTGCCTTCTTATTTCCCAGTTTCCGAACAGTGGAAACTAAGGCGTATCAGATGCCCCTCCCTCCCATCTTTCCTCAGCAGCCATCTGTGTTGGCTGCCTTCTCTCTCCAACTGTATTTAAGGATTTCAAGAGTGAGCTGTAGACACTGGGACATGTCATCCCCCAAATACTTTGGCTGCCTCTCCTAAGAATTGTGCACTGCTACATAACCACAAAGACACAGAGTCAGTCATGAATATTTGAATTAAAAAAAAAAACAACTAAGTATTATTTCTTCTAAATAAAGAAGCTTTGCATGACTGAAAAAATAAATAAATAAACAAAGGAGGGCTGGGGATTAGAACTAAACCATACTAACCCAAACCCAGATCTTCTCTGAAAAACTTCTAAATTAGGTTCTCCTGAGAAGTAAAGAAGTGAGCCGTCAGCCCTGCCCAGCATCTTCTCAGGAAGCTTCTAGAATGGTGCATATTAAACAGCAAGGCTCCCAGGCACATGTTTATGCTTCCCACAATGGTGCCTTGTGTTACTAGAGCTTTTCCATAGACAGGGGATCTGCACACAGTAGGTGCTTACTAAATCCAAATATACTTTTAGCCTTTGTGGCAAAAAGTCCCAAAGTCCATACCCATATAGGTCTGCTTGAGGCTAGCTCACCTTGAACAAACTCAAACTCAGCCTCAAAAAGATGGCTTTACTTACCCACAGGGCACGTCTTCTAGTCCCATCAAGGCCCGAACTCAGCCGGGTGGTGGTGGTACATGCCTTTAATCCCAGCACTTGGGAGGCAGAGGCAAGAGGATCTCTGTGAGTTCAAGGCCAGCCTGGTCTATAGAGAAAATTCCAGGACAGCTAGAGCTGTTACACAAAGAAACCCTGTCTCGAAAAAACAAAACAAAACAAGCAAACAAGACCCTAACTCTAGCTGCTCTGAGATTTCCCTGGCTAATCTTCCCAGCTTGTCTTCTCACATACACCCCTAGTGTATTTGTGCCCAGTGTGTATTAGTCCTTTCTCTCCTCCTCTTCCTCCCTTCCCCTCCTTATCTCCATCCTCCTCTTCAGTTTGCTTTTGTTTTTGTTTTTTTTTTTGAGACAGATTTTCTCTGTGTAGCTCTGGCTATCCAGGAATTCACTCTGTAGACCAAGCTGGCCTTAAACTCCCAGAGATCCGTCTGCCTCTGCCGCCTGAACGCTGGGATTAAAGGCAAGTGCCACCAATGCCCAGTTTGGCTTCAGGCTTCTGAAGTTCTGATTTACTCCAGAAGCCCTTTCAAACACAATCTAAAGGAATCTTCATAAAAGCAGACTCTTGGATTTCACATAACAGGTGCCCCATAAGCACTCAGGGACCCGGGCAGGTAGAAAGAAGTGTAACTTACTTTCCTTCACTTCCCCCACTGTGCAAATAGATGTCCAGATTGCTGCAGACCAACCGTTGGCATCCGGATGACCTCTCTGATTCCAACTGGGAGCAACTGTGAGGAAGGTGCCTGCCCTCGCCTGCTCAGGTTGTGTCCTGAGACCGGGCATTGTCTCCAGGGGAATTGGTTGTTGGTTTTCTTTTTCCACAACAGATGACCAGAGGAAGATACTTCACATTCTTCCATGACATGTAAGACAGCTGTGTGGGTTCCAGAGGGAGGCCAGAAATGGCATGCATGGAGTTGCTAGAAATTTGCAAAGGAGATGAAATGAAGGGCTGACTTTTTTGTTGTTGTTGTTTTTTGTTTTTTCGAGACAGGGTCTCTCTGTGTAGCCTTGGCTGTCCTGGACTCGCTTTGTAGACCAGGCTGGCCTCGAACTCACAGTGATCCACCTGCCTCTGCCTCCCGAGTGCTGGGATTAAAGGCATGCGCCACCACCGCCCGGCCTTGAAGGGCTGACTTTAACAAGTTCCTTTATCATTTGAAGTCTTCATGATTCAGAAAATAGGAAGAAAAAGGTAAGAGCACTTGGTTCTTTTCAAGTGGTCAGAAAAAAGTTGTTTTGTTTCTTGCAAAAAAAAAAAAAAAGTTGTGCTGTGTATGAAGGATGGACGAATATGAAAATGTACCTGTTTTGAGATAAGGTCTCAGTCTGGAGTGGTGATGCACACCTTTAATCCCAGCAGAGACAGGAGGATCTCTGTGAGTTGGAGACCAGCCTGCCTGGTCTACAAGTGAGTCCAGGACAGCTAGGGCTGTTACACAGAGAAACCTTGTCTCAAGAAAACCCCAAACCAAACCAAAAAAACCAATCTGAAAAAACAAAACAAAAACAAAAACAAAAAAAAAGAAAACAAAACAAAAAACAAAACAAAACAAACAAACACTCAAGAGGCAGATGGATCACTGTGAGTTCGAGGCCAGCCTGGTCTACAAAGTGAGTCTAGGACAACTAAGGCTACACAGAGAAACCCTGTCTCAAAAAACCAAAGCCAAACACACAAACAAAAAACAAAACCCAAAAAAAGCAATGAGGGCAGGAACCTGGAGGCAGCAGCTGATGCAGAGGCCTTGGAGGGGTGCTGCTTACTGGCTTGCTCCCTATGGCTTGCTTAGCCTGCTTTTTTATAGACCGCAGGACCACCAGCCCAGGGATGGCACCACCCACAATGGGCTGGGCCCTGCCCCATCAATCACTAATTAAGACAATGTTTACAGTTTGGATTTTATAGAGGCATCTTCTCAACTAAAGTTCCCTCCTTTTGGATAACTCTAGCTTGTTTGTGTCAAGTTGACATAAAACTAGCCAGCACAGGCCTCTGAGGGGAACTTACCTCTCCTGCCTCTGCAGGGACCATGAGTACAGGTTCCCAGGCTTCTATGGAGGTCCAACAACTGGGGCTTAGAATTCAGGACTTAGTCTGTGGGCAGACATAGTTCTCTGGGAATGGCCTTCAGAGGCCACGGCAACTAAGCAGGGGTGGCTGTAAGCTGAGCACTCACACCTCAACAGGCCAAGGGTGGGGTGCCTGGGCAGGCTGTGCTAAAAGCAGAACAGCCAGGCACCGTCCCAGCAGAGAACAAGTGGTCCTTTTTCTACAGAGAGCCCCTTCCTAGCAGCAGCTCCCAGCAGCAGGGGCCAGAGTGAGGAAAAACAAGACGAGAGAGTCCAGCTGAAGTTCCCATCCACTCACTGGCCTGCCAAGTCTTTGGACCATATCCCATCTCCTGGGGTGTTTGTCATCAGGTCCTAGCCCTGACAGCCCCTATGCTGACCCCACTCCTAAGCTTCTCTTCTGTGACAGAACAAGCCCCCGAATGCCAGCTAGGCTCTATGGCCCAGTGTGACTGACTGCAGACTAGCTTAGCTTTCCTGTTTAAAAGACCAGCACTAGAAGCTACCATTGCTTTTCTATTCTTTCACTAAGACCCCCTTGTACATTCCTCTGTCAGTTCCCGCTCCATCCACACCCCCAAGCCTTTCAGTGCTGAGGGTACCAGACAGTCCTATCTTTTTTCTTTTGTTTTGTTTTCCAAGACAGGATTTCTCTGTGTAACAGCCCTGGCTGTCCTAGACTCACTTTGTAGACCAGGCTGGCCTCGAACTCACAGAGATTTGTCTGCCTCTGCCTCCGGAGTGCTGAGATTACAGGCATATGATACCACGCCCAGCTGAATTGTATTTTTGAGACAGGGTATTGTGTAACCCAGGCTGCCTCAAGCCTGTTTGTAGCTGAAGATGATTTTAAATTTCTGGTCCCCCTGGCATCACTTGAAAACTTGAGAGACTGGTATAGGAGGAGTGCCCTGAGTTCAAAGCCATCTTGGCGTACGTGGTAAGTTCTAGGCCAGTCTGAGCTATAGAGTGAGACTCTTTCTCAAAACAAGCAAAAAAAATTAAACATGCCAAAATAAATTTTACTACAGATCACATGCATAAATTGTTTGGTACTTTGTAGAGTGACACTATATTATCCTACTTAGATCTCAAAAGACAGAAGATGCTTGCAGCATGATAATTTGGAAGCTGGAAACCCAGGACATAGCTTTCAGCCCAGGCCCCAGAGGCCACTGTGAGTCAGAAGCACATGAACTTGGTGTTCACTTCCCTCCCCGCGTGATCCTGGCTTCAAGCATTGACTAGAGCCTCCCAGGGCTCTTAGAAAAAGGCCCAGTGCTGGGCCTGGACCTCAAGGGTTCGGATAAAGTGACTCCTAGGAACCTGAACGCTTAGAAAGCGCCAACTGATGCTGCTGCAGGTCCCCAGAACTCTACTAGGAACGAATCATGAGCCCATGGAACACATTACCAGCTTAGAGAACTTTGTCCAGCTCCCTGAGCCTCTCTTGCGAGATCTACAGATTCAATACAACCTGACCAACATTCGTTTATTCAGACGAAGCTTTTTTTTTTTTTTTTTTTAAAAGCTGGGGACAGAGAAAGACAGGATGTTAACACAGAGAAAGAGAATCCCCCCCCCGAAAAAACTCAAATCATCTTTTTTTTTCCTTTGAGACAGGTTTCTCTCTGTGTAGTAGCCTTGGCTGTCCTAGACTCACTTTGTAGACCAGGCTGGCCTTGAACTCACAAAGATCTACCTGCCTCTGGCTCCCGAGTGCTGGGATTAAAGGCATGCACCACCACCACCCAGCTCCCAAATCATCTTATAATAATGACCATCTCTGTTTGGTTCAAGCACACAAGTTAAACAGACCAGTTAGACTATTTCTGGTTGTGAACAACAGAAAACTATCCTATAGCTGGCTAGACCCAAGAGATTCATAGTGCCACAGTGACAACACATCCACAGAGCCTGTCCCTCTCAGCTTCAGGCATTGTGCTGGGGGTGCAAGATATCCAGACAGGAAGCCGGGCTTGGTGGCGCACGCCTTTAATCCTAGCACTTGGGAGGCAGAGGTAAGTGGATCTCTGAGTTCAAGGCCAACCTGGACTAAAATGTGAGTCCAGGACAGCCTAAGCTACACAGAGAGACCTTGTCTCAAAAAAAAAAAAAAAAAAAAAAAAAAAAAAAAAAAAAAAAAAAAAAA
>OU015743.1:23388148-23401244 GCA_907169655.1 Acomys percivali | reverse complement strand
AAAAAAAAAAAAAAAAAAAAAAAAAAAAAAAAAAAAAAAAAAAAAAAGAAAAAGAAAAAAGAAAGAAAGAAAGAAAAAGGAAGGAAGGAAGAAAAGAAAAGAAACATGGCAGGTGGCAGATGTCCCTGAGATCTGGGTTGGGATAAACGCTGAGCACGAGCTTGAGCTCCGCCTGAGGCCACCACACAGGGAAAGCTTTCTCTAAGAGGCAACGCCTGAGTCGGGAATTGAGCTCCAGTGAGAATGAGGCAGAGGAAAAAGGAGTGGGAGGGAGATTCCACTGCATGTATCAGAACTCAGAAGGGTGAGGGGATGGATCCTGAGTAACCTAAACTGGGGATGAACACACAGAAAGGCAGGATCCAGCCCTGAGGCGCACACATCATGTTGAGGAACTTGGTGGTCTGCCACGTGACTACTGTTCATGGTGCAGCTCAAGATGCAGTTTGTGGGCTTCAGGGTTTGTTATCGGTGTTTTGTTTTTGCATCATGAGTGTGTGTGTGTGTGTGTGTGTGTGTGTGTGTGTGTGTGTGTGTGTGAACTGAGATTGAATCTAGGGTTCACACACACAGGCAAGCACTCTATTCCTGAGCTGTATCTCCAGTCCCTTCCTTACCAATTCAGAAATGGATGTTGTGTTTTATATTAACATTGCTGAAATCAGAATGCAAGCACAAGCAGTGGTGGGTTGTAGCATCATCCACAGGGCTTTTCCCCTTTAACATTAAGCAATAATGAATCTTGCATGCGGGTGTCTGGATTCCATTAAATCCAGCATTTTCCTTTTGTTTTAGGACCAAAAATAATACAAGCAAAAGAGCACTTAGCATGCGGCACCCACACTATGACTTATTAAGATCTATGGCTGAGAGTTCCTAAATTTTGAATCTACAAATTAAAGACTTAAAAACACAATCAGAAGCGATGGCTCAACTATCAGGGGCTCTTGCTACTATGCAGAGGACCTGGGTTTCACTCGCTATACCCACATTGGGCATCTACCAACCATCTGTCTTTTTGTTGTTTTTTTATTTTGCTTTGTTTTGGTTTGGTTTTGATTTTAGTTTTTGGTTTTCAAGATAGAGTCTCTCTGTGTTAGCCTTGGAAGTCCTGGACTGGCTTTGTAGACCAGGCTGGCCTCGAACTCAGAGGGATCCGCCTGCCTCTGCCTCCCGAGTGCTGGGATTAAAGGCGTGCACCACCATACCCAGCTTCCAACCACCTGTCATTCCAGCTCCAGAGTATCCAATACCCTCTTCTGGTCTCCCTAGACACAAACACAGACACATACTCATAAATAATAAAGCGATTAAAGAAAAATCTTTAAGGTGATTGTGAGTTGTTAGATGTCTAATCTCAGACTCTGTACAACTGTCTTTCTAGGCCTCTGAAGTATCCAAGAGCAAAGTGCACTGGTAAAGTAGGTGCTGTTAAAAAACAGGCTAGAGCTGGGTGGTGGTGGTGCACGCCTTTAATCCCAGCACATGGGAGGCAGAGGCTGGTGGATCACTGTGAGTTCGAGGCCAGCCTGCTCTACAAAGTGAGTCTAGGACAGCCAAGGCTACACAGAGAGACCCTGTCTCAAAAAACCAAAAAGAGAGAGAGAGAGAGAGAGAGAGAGAGAGAGAGAGAGAGAGAGAAAAGGAAGCACTAAAGGTGATTAATATTAATCCATCATCTGGTTGGAACTTTGATTAGCAAAAAATGTCGGAGATGCCAACTCCAAGCCTGGGAAAGTGCAGATGAGTCTGACTGAGGCTCATGGATGCCTCTGCCAAGAGCGATGCGGAGCACCCAGATGAATTGTCCTTAGCCCCAGCGGGCTGGGATGTGAAAGAATTGTTAAACAATGAATTCTCATCATTGTACAGTTGGAAGCCAGTTGTCTAAATCCCTTTCTTTATGATCTAATTTGGAACCGTGGAGGCTACTGATTAGTGCAAAACTGAAAGAGAAGAGAAATACTATCAAGGTTCAGACTACAGCCTGGCAGTGGTGGCGCACACCTTTAATCCCAGCACTTGGGAGGCAGAGGCAGATAGATCTCTGTGAGTTCGAGGCCAGCCTGGTCTACAAAGCGAGTTCCAGGACAGCCAGGGCTACACAGAGAAACCCTGTCTTGAAAAACAAAACAAAAGAGAGAGAGAAAGAGAGAAAGAAAGAAAGAGAGAGAGAGAGAGAGAGAGAGAGAAAGAAAGGAAGGAAGGAAAGAAGAAAGAAAGAAAGAAAGAAAGAAAGAAAGAAAGAAAGAAAGAAAGCATTTATCACTTAAAGGAATGGGGCCATTTTAAAGGAAACTCAAGGTCAGGTCTGCAGTTGTCTGGAGGACTGAAACTGATCAGTGTCAAATGTTTATAACTTTTTAGGGCCAATTATTATTTATTTGTTTGTTTGTTTTTTGTTTTTCAAGACAGGGTTTCTCTGTGTAGCCTTGGCTGTCCTGGACTTGCTTTGTAGACCAGGCTGGCCTCGAACTCACAGCGATCCATCCGCCTGCCTCTGCCTCCCTTAGTGCTGAGATGAAAGTTTAGGGCCAATTATAAGAATAAAGAAGGGCATTAAAAACATCCAGATTTAAAAAATCCAGATAAATAAGCTTATACAAAACTCACGCAAGTACAATTCAGGGTGTTTGCTATTTTCTGGGAAGGGAAGTATCAGTGAGTTACTTTGGGGTAGAATTTTCAATTATGTGTTCCCTTTATGACAGGATCAATCAGTTGTGAAGATGCTCGGCTTTGCATGAAGCCCAGTATGATTCTGTGGATTAGTGAGGCTAACTCTGCAAAGTAGAAATTCAAAGTTAAATGAAAGTCTTACAGTCAGAAAACCCTGATGCTACAGAAATACAGAACTGATATTTTTATCGTAGAATACCTTGGCAAAAGCTGATCTCGGTGACACTTAAGAGTAAGCGTAGCATTTGCGAGGTGGAGGCAGGAGGATCAGGAACTCAAAGTCATCTGCAGCTACAAAGCAAGTTCAAGGCCAGCTTGGGCTACATAAGACCCTATTTAAAAAACAAAAACAAAAAAAACAAAACAGAAGATAGCTCTGCAATTACTCACAGGTTTATAAATATCTATGATGTAATTTGTCCTTTAATTCAATCAAGATTCCTGTAGAGAAGAACTGTGTTAAGGCAATTGGTAATGGAACTTAATTTGAAATGCTGAGTTCAAACCTGACTTCTTTTAATGTACTATTAACTGGAAACATTCCATGCCATTAGGGCTAATTTGCTTGGTAATTTTAACCGGGGCACACAATGCTTATTGGTGAATTGACTGAGATTTTTATGGTGGTTTTTTTTTTTTTTTTAAGTGTCTCACCTATTCATAATCTAGCTTTGCACTCTGGGGTAATTTGTGATGTAGTCATCATAAAGTAAGGCTAGGCCAATGCACACCAGTGACTAACTAGGATATAAAAGCAGACTGTCACTTTAATGAAGATGTCACACTGCCAGTATTTTATACTTCACAAAAGGAGTCTTTACCTCTTTTCATCTGTAGGTCCTTTATTGAATAGTCTATCTCTGGGCTGACTTCAGAATCGGCTGGCGATTTATTGTAACAATCTGATCCTAAGGGTAGTGGAAAGCGTGAGGTAGGTGTAGGAGGATTGGTATGGCCGGAGGATCTGGGCTCTGCAGAACTTGTGCTGGCAGTGAGCATATGACTCCTCAGCCTGATTGAAATCAAGTTTCATCTGTATGTACCTTGCATACTGTAACGTACTGTCCCCACAGACACTGTGACAATACAAATAACATCTTCTGCAATATTCCCAAAATAGCTGCAGACATTGCTGTTCCTTCTTATGCCCTGCTGGCAAGGACAGGCGAACGCCAAGTCCGTCCACTGTACCTTCACTGCGTCAGTCCAGGCATGAGTCATAGCATGCTGTCTGCCCAGACCATGCCAGGACTAGAGAGAGCCTGCCTGGACCTCCAGATAGGTCTGAACAATCTTTTCTGGAAGCATCAGGGCTAAAGCACAGAGGCTGGCAGTGTCCCTGGGCTCTCTTCACTGCAGCTTAATCATGAAAGGGCTAGACTCCAAGCCACAGCCACCACTCGAGCATCCCGCCATGATATCTCCATGCTATTCACTACATGACCCTGACCTCCCCCCTCCCCCCCCCAAAAAAAAACCACCTTCACCTAGAAGGTGAGCCACTGTACACACTGGCAGAGGCCACGGGTTACCCTTAGGAGGAGGGCAGCTGTGCTGTATTAGGGTTTATCCCACCTGAAGACTCAACTCAATGAATGGGTCTCATGTGCTTTTCTCAGTGGGGAATAAAGTGAGCGGAAGATGCAGGCTAATGGGGTTTCACCTCCCTTTGCTTTCCTGACTGGCCCAGCAAGCACTGTTTGGCAGGAGTGTGTGAACTTTCTGTCTACGTGCTGTGGGGTTCATCTTGCCATAGCTCTGTCATGCATCATGCTCTGTGTCATGCACAGTCATTCACCTATATGCATTCCCCCAAAACACACCCTCGAGCCGGGCGTGGTGGCGCACGCCTGTAATCCCAGCATTCGGGAGGCAGAGGCAGGTGGATCGCTGTGAGTTCGAGGCCAGCCTGGTCTACAAAGTGAGTCCAGGACAGCCAAGGCTAACACAGAAAGACCTTGTCTCAAAAAACCAAAAAAAAAAAAAAAAAAAAAAAAACCCACACCCTCAACAAATGGGCAAACTACTTGTACCACCGGGTGCTCTGTCTCTGTCTCTGTCTCTGTCTCTCTCTCTCTCTGTCTCTGTCTCGCTCTCTCATTGTCTCTCTGTCTGTCTCTCTCTCTTCTTTTTCTTTTTCTTTTTTTTTTTTTAAAGATAGGGTTTCTCTGTGTATCCGTGACTGTCCTGGAACTAGTTCTGTAGACCAGGCTAGCCTTGAACTCACAGAGATCCTTCTGTCTCTGCTGGGATTAAAGGTGTGCACCACCATCACCCAGCTCCACTACGGTTCTTTAGTGGACCAGAACTCATAGAATTATGATATATTATTAAAGTGTGTGTGTGTGTGTGTGTGGTCTGTGGTGTACATGAACAGAGACCAGAGGTTGATGTTGGGTATTTCCTCTACTCATCTCCATATTAATTCTGTGAGACAGGGAAATTCACCAAATCTGGAACTCGATGATTGGGTTAAATTGGACAGCCCCTCCCCTCTCTGCTTCCCAGCACTAGAATTACAGGCATCCACCACTGGGCCCAACTTAAAAGAAGGTTTATGAGATGTGACTAGGAAGACAACATTAAGTAACTGTACACTGGAGAGACAGAGAACCCAGCAGCTTTTCAGTCTATGAGGCTACATGCCTCAGCAGGCCTGGAGAGGAATTTTAATCCAGCAACATGGCTACTCTGGCAAGGTATCATATCCAAAGACCTAGGTCTGTGCGATCCAGCTGGAATACACATCTTTAATCCCTCTGGCTGGAATACAGATACACCTTTAGTATATACCTTTAATCCCAAACAATGAGGTCTAATTGAAGGGCAGACAAAGTGTCAGAGTCAGATTTGACAGAATGAGTCAGAGATAAGATTACCCAATGAGACAGAGAGACAGAGAGAGAGAGACACACACACACACAGAGAGAGAGAGAGAGAGAGAGAGAGAGAGAGACAGACAGACAGACAGACAGACAGAGAGACAGAAAGAGAGAGACATAGACAGAGAGACAGACAGACAGAGAGACAGACAGAAAGAGAGAGAGACAGAGACAAAGAGAGAAGAGAGACAGAGAAAGAGAGAAACAGAGAGAGAGAGAAATTGAGAGAGAGAGAGAAATTGAGAGAGAGAGAGAGAGAGAGAGAGAGAGAGAGAGAGAGAGAGAGAGAGAGGGAAGGCAGAGAAGCCAGGTGTGGTGGCACACACCTTTAATCCTGGCGCTCTAGAAACAGAGACAGGTGGATTTCTGTGAGTTTGAGGCCAGCCTGGTTTACAAAGTGAGTCCAGGACAGCCAAGGCCACACTTATAGAAACTCTGTCTGGAAAAAAAAAAAACCATAACCAAATAAAACAAAACGAAAAGAGCAGGCAGAGAGACAGACAGGCAGTACTGTGCAGGAATACAATAGAGTTTGTGCAGTTGACACAGTACAGTTTGATGCAGTTCAGTTCCTGGAGTTCACAGGCAGTTTTTCTTTCTTTTTCTTGTTTTTAAAGATTTATTTATTTGTTATTATGTATACAGTGCTGAAGAGGGCATCAGATCACATTATAGATGGTTATGAACCACCATGTGGTTGCTGGGAATTGAACTCAGGACCTCCAAAAGAGCAGAAAGGCAGTTTTTCTTTTTTCTTTCTTTTTTGTTTTTGAGACAGGGTTTCTCTGTGTAGCCTTGGCTGTCCTGGACTAACTTTGTAGACCAGGTTGGCCTCAAACTCACAGCAATCCTCCTGCCTTTGCCTCCCAAGTGCTGGGATTAAAGGCGTGCACCACCACTGCCCAGCAAGAGGCAATTTTTCTAAGCAGAACAATTCAGTGAAAAGATAAAAAAGAAGCCAGTTTGAATCAGCCAGCTGGGAGAAAAGTTTTGAGCCAGAGCAGCTAAGTTGAGCCAACCAGCCAGAGTTTAGAAAGATCTACAAATGGCGAACTTATTCAGCAATAAGTCTCAGAAGCTGACAACATTCTAGGCCTAGGTTAGCAGCAGAGGCTGGCAGCTGAAGTCTTCAAAGACTGGGCTTACAGAAGATTAGATTGTACAGAGGCTAGAAGATTCCAGGCCTAGGCCTACAGATAGACAGCAATGCCCTGGCCTCAGCCCAAGATGTGTATTTGTAAAGCTTGGGTATGGTTCTCATCTCATGCCCTCGTCTGAGGAAATAAAAACAACATTTACACAGCCCTAATCCTGCCAGAAGACCCCTGAAGATCAGCTGGCATTGATTCCACATGGGAAGGCTGAAGAAGCTGAAGAAGTGTCTGATGCAAGCTGAGGAGAGCAACAGGAGTAAGGCGTGTGCTTCAGAAGTTGCAAAGTGGGGCAATGCACACTGCTTTTTCCTCAGGTCTCTATAGCAAAGCCATCCACTGGAAGGTTCTTCCTACTCTGAGAGTTGATCTCCCCTTCAGTCACTCCTGCCCTTCAGACATGTCCAGGGGATGTGTACTCTTGTGATTCTAAATTCCTTCAAGTTGACAATCAAGACCATCCATCAAATCACCTACATGGGTATATTAGCTTTCTACTGCTGTGACAAAATACTTGAGAAAAATCAATGTAAAAAGAAGAAAGTTTTGGTGGTGCACGCCTGTAGTTCCAGCACTCAGGGAAGCAGAGACAGGTGGATCTCTGAGTTCAAGGCCAGCCTGGTCTACATAGTGGCTCTAGGACAGCCAAGGCTACATAGAGAAACCCTGTCTCAAAAAAACAAAGAAGGAGAAGAAGAAAAGGAGGAAGAGGAAGTGGAGGAAGAGGGGACGTTTATTGAAGTCTGACTTCAGTGATCAAATTTCCTTTCACTAGGCCCCACTTTCTAAAGGTTCCATCACCTTCTAATAAAGTCGGATGACTAAGCCTTTTAAATATGGACCTCTGAGGGACATTGAAGGTCAAAACCGTAACAATGGGAGAACTATGCAAACGGGCCAACATCTAAGAGAACCATGATATATTGTTTTGCTTAACAGTAATCAAAACTCATTCCTGAGCAGAAAAGATCTAGTTCTCTGTGGATCTGTGATCTTTGTCACAATAGGTGATGGGGAGATTTCTGAGCACTATGCCCTACTCCTATGGACCAGTAGATAGCATAGTTGAGTCTCTGCTCTGAGGCGCAGATTGACCCCACAGATCTCTTTGACTGCTGCCTTATCTCCTGATGGGCATCTCACTGCTGCTAGTGCCACCTAACCAAAAGCTCTTGGTCTTATCCTTACTTAGATACTTTGATGCGAAGCATCATCTGACTTCTTGCAATCAGCATCACCCGAGGCAGTGTGCTCCATCCTGATTATACCAAGATAACTAAATAGTCATAACCATCTTTTAAAGTTCAGATCTTCCATCCAAGGCAACTGAGAAAAAGCTTACTATTGGAATTAGCCAGTGTGTGCCATGCCTGGCAGGTACTGGTGTCTTTGTAAAGAGGGAAAAAAAAAGGCAGATAACTTTATCAGAAAAAGGGCACCCCAAGATAAGAGGAAGCCATTTGGAAGAAAAACTAGGAGCCTGCTATATTTCACAGTCATCAAGTCCCATGTAAATACTTAGATCCCAACACTCAGGAGGCAGATGCAAGAGATTTTGAGTTCAAAAGCAGCTTGATCTACATAGCCAGTTCCAGGCCAGCCAGCTGTTTTGAAACAACAACAACAACAACAGTATGGTGGAGAGATGGATCAGTGGTTAAGAGCACTGGCTGCTCTTCCAAAGGACCCAGGTTCAATTTCCAACACCCACTTGGCAGCTCACACCTGTCTGTAACTCCAGTCCCTAGGGGATTAGACACCCTCACACGGATGTATATACACACAAAACACCAATGCATATTAGCTAGATAGATTGATAGATTGATTAAAAACAACAGCAATGACTCAGAGCCATCATTTTCCTCCCCGGGACCCAGACCTCATCTTGGTAACTTAATCAGGCCCATCATCGTAAGAGACTGTCACTCACTCACTGGTGAACTTTTTCAAGGCATAACATCAGCACAGAGGATTCAGTCTATTAATAAAATTGAACTTCTGAGATCACATGGCTCAGGTGTGGGCCTGCAGGCCAGTGAAGAAGCCCTTACAGACACTCTTGGGCCAAATACTTAGAAATACTGTGGGACTCCTCTTGTAGCACAGGCCATGTCTTGGTTAGGGTTTCCTTTGCTGTGAAGAGACCCATTACCGCAGCAACTCTTATGAAGGAAAACATTTAATTCAGGCTGGCTTACCGTTTCAGAAGTTTAGTCCATTATCACTATGGCGAGGAGCATGGCAGCGTGCAGGTAGACGTGGTGCTGCTGAGGGAGCTGAGAGTTCTACATCTCGATCTGCAGGCCACAGCAGCAGAAGACTGTCCCATCCCACACTGGATGGAGCCTGAGCACAGGAGACCTCAAAGCCTGCCCCCACAGCGACAAACTTCCTCCAACGAGGCCACACCCACTCCAACAAGGCCACACCTCCTAATATTGCCACTCCCTATGGGCCAAACATTCAAACATATGAATGTCCAGGACAGCCAAGGCTACACAGAGAAACCCTGTCTCGAAAAACAAAACAATACCAAACAAACGAACAAACAAACATATAAGTCTATGGGGGCCAAACCTATTCAAACCACCACCGGCTCATTTCCAGCCACCTACTTGTCAAGGTGGTGTTCTAAGTCACCAATTATCTAGTGGCCTTGATTAGCACCTCAATTGTAGAGTCCTAGTCCATGGCTTAGTGTGGACTTATCTCTGTTTTGTTAAAATATTAAGTGACAACTGGGCAGTGGTAGTGCATGCCTTTAGTCCCAGCACTTGGGAGGCAGAGGCAGGCAGATCTTTTTAAGAGGCCAGGCTAGTTTCCAAGGCGAGTTCCAGGACAACCAAAGCTATAGAAAGAGAAACTTTGTCTCTAAATACATACATACATACATACATACATACATACATACATACATACACACACACACACACACATACACAAACAAGTGAAAAGTGACTCAGGTTCCTGAGAGCTTCCACCATTGCCAGACACAGCTCCTTTTCAGCCAGAATTCACCCTGCTTAGCACTTGTCTGCATCTCCCTAGTTATTAACTTTTGAGAAAATATTTTCAACATCACCCCTGGCAACATGACACACAAACAACATGACCCATTTCCCTGCCCGCCTCTGTCCAGTTTGCCGGCTCTGTCATTCTTTTATGGTCCAGAAAACACTTTCCACAGTGAGTTTAGCTTCTCACTTGCCATGAAACGCTTGCTACCAGCACCATGCTGGCCTGAGAACACCACATAGGCTATCCAAGGGTGCTAGGAATTCTCACAGATTCTCTAGTTATCACTAGTCCCTGGGACGAGTTCCAGATATGCATATTTGCCCGTGAGGAGACAGATCCCAGTACAGTTGCAGATGGTGTCTCCCTTTACTCACTGCCTTCAAACATGTGTCCTGGTCGCACACACTCTGTCCCATGGGCTGTCTTTGCCAGCTCTCACTGCTCTGCCAAGGAAAACAAGGAAGTAGAGTTAGGTTAAAGTCTCGCATGTCTTTTTATTTTATATTTTTTGGCCCTCTATGGCCTCCATGGCCCCAGTTTTCAGAGCCTCCTAAAGACTCACCCTTTTTCTTCAGACTGGTCACTAAGCCATCTGAGTGACCCCTGTGCTTCTGCCTGCCTTCTGCCCCGTGACAGACATTGGGTGACATCAACATTGGGTGTCTTCCTCCACCTGTTTTGTTTGGGCAGGGTGTGGAGGTTTGAATGAAAATGGCCCCCATGGGCTGGAGAGATGGCTCAGTGGTTAAAAGCACTGCATGCTCTTCCAAAGGACCTGGGTTCAATTCCTAGCACCCACATGGCAGCTCATGACTGTCTGGAACTGCAAGATCTGACACCCTCACACCAATGCACATAAATTTAAAAAAATAAAAATAAATAAATAAATAAATAAAAATAAAATAAAATGGCCCCTATAGGCCCATAGGGAGTGGCACTATTAGGAGGTGTGGCCTTCTTTTTTTTTTTTTTGGTTTTTCGAGACAGGGTTTCTCTGTGTAGCCTTGGCTGTCCTGGACCCGCTTTGTAGACCAGGCTGGCCTCGAACTCACAGCGATCCGCCTGCCTCTGCCTCTGCCTCCCGAGTAGGAGGTATGGCCTTCTTGAAGTAAGTGTGGCCTAGTTGTAGAAAGTGCATTGGGGGTTAGGGGTGGGCTCCTACTTTGAGGTCTCAGAAGCTCAAGCCAGGCCCAGTGTCACTCTCTCTTCCTGCTGCCTACAAATCCAGATGTAGAACTCTCAACTACTTCTCCAGCACCATGTCTTCCTGCGTGACATCGTGCTCCCTCACGAAAATGGACTAAACCTCTGAACTGTAAGGCAACCTCGATTAAATTGCTGTGGTCATGATGTCTCTTCACAGCAACAGACCACCAGCTGAGACACAGGGTCTCATATAGGTACAGCTAAACTCAAACTTGCCACGTAGTCAAAGAAAACCTTGAACCGCTGATCTGCCTGCCTCCACCTCCCAAGTATTGGGATTATAGGCATATACCACCACAAAGTTTTGTGTAGTATTAGGTAGCAAACCCAGTGTCTCATATATGCTAACCAAGGACTCTAACAACATCCCCAGAACTCCTCCACTTTATTTTTTTGTTTTTACAGGGTCTCTCACTGAACCTGGACCTCATGAGTTTGGCTAGACTGACTAGCCAGCAAGCTTCTGGGATCCTCCTTTGGCTGTCTTCCTAGCATTGTGATTACAGGCGAACACGAAAGTGCTCAGCTTTTAAAGTGGATGCTGAGAATCCAAAGCCAGCTCCCCAGAAGTGTACACCCAGCACTTTGCCCACTGAGCTACCCCAACCCCCAGCACCAGCACCTTCCTCCTCCAGTCTGTTTGACACTGGGATGGTGAATGGACTGTAGTTCATAGGGTTAAACCCCCTCATGACTAAAAACAGCCCCAGGGCACAGATGGTTGTCTCTCCAGCAAGACAGTCAGGGTGATGTGTTGGCTACCATTAAAAGCAGTCCTCAGCCAGGCATGGTGACACACACCTTTGATGCCAGCCCTCAGGAGACAGAGGCAGGTAGATCTCTGAGAGTGAGGCCAGCCTGATCTACAAAGTGAGTTCCAGGACAGCCAGAGCTACACAGAGAAACCTGGTCTTTAAAATAAAAAATTAATTAATTAAAAATGTAAAGAGTAGTCCTTAATGGTGCAGTGATAGCTAAAATTAGCTGATAATTAAGAAGGCAGGGTTTTTTGTTTTTGTTTATGTTTTTGGATACAGGCTATGCTAGACTCACTCTGTAGACCAGGCTGGCCTCGAACTCATAGTGATCCACCTGCCACTGCCTCCTGAGTACTTGGATTACAGGCAAGTGCTCCCATTCCTGGCTAAGGAGGCAGTTTTACTCAGTACTTATTCAGGATGATCAGACACCATTCTTTATTGAGGAGTACCTCAAAGAGAGCCTGAGGTTTGTAGATACAAGTTATAGAAAGGCACCACCCCTGCAGGCTACAGGAGTCATGAGAAAGGATGGAAATGGGGTTTCTGCCTAGAGTTGTGAGTTCTATAAGGCCCTTTATAGTCAGATAGTTCATCACTTCTGAAATGTACAGGGCAGAAGCATTTCTTAACCATGACTGATGAAACTGCCTAAGACTCCTATAAAGTGCTACACTGACAAGCCCAACTTTCTGCTCAAGGTGGCCGTCTTCCATCAGTGAACATCTCCAGTGAGCACAAACCTCCCAAGCGTGTCCAAGGACTGAGTTGGATCTGTGTATTGTTTGATTTCAGTTCTGAGGACTGAATCCAGGACTTCACACACTCCCAGAGAGCACTGCTCTCTCTCTAAACTCTACCCCTGGTCCTTGGAACCTGCAGTCCCCCTGACACAGCCTTCCAAGTGCTGGCAGTACAAACTTGTACCACCACACCCACTTCTCTCTTGTTACTGTGTCTCCTTTAAAGACCAGTTGAACAATCTGTTAAGAAGTGGGTTGTGGGGCTGGAGAGATGGCTCAGAGGTTAAGAACACTGTCTGTTCTTCCAAAGGTCCTGAGTTCAATTCGCAGCAACCACATGGTGGTTCATAACCATCTATAATGCAATCTGGGCCCTCTTCTGGTATGAGTACTGTATAAATAATAAATAATCATTAAAAAAAAAAAAGAAGTGGGTTGTGGGGCTGGAGAGATGACTCAGAGGTTAAGGGCACTGACTGCTCCTCCAGAGGTCCTGAGTTCAATTCCCAGCAACCACATGGTAGCTCACAACTATCTATAATGTGATCTGATGCCCTCTTCTGGCTTGCGCTGTATACATAATACACAAATAGATAAATCTTTTTGAAGAAAAAGAAGAAGAAGAAGAAGAAGAAGAAGAAGAAGAAGAAGAAGAAGAA
>OU015743.1:23342786-23388138 GCA_907169655.1 Acomys percivali | reverse complement strand
AAGAAGAAGAAGAAGAAGAAGAAGAAGAAGAAGAAGAAGAAGAAGAAGAAGAAGAAGAAGAGAGTTGTTTTGTTTGGTTAGTTGTTTTTTACACAGGATTTCTCTGTGTAGCCTTGGCTGTCTTGGACTGGCTTTGTAGACCAGCCTGGCCTCGAACTCACAGAGATCCACCTGCTTCCCTACTGCAGGAATTAAAGGCGTGTGCCACCATCACACCCAGCGAAATGAGTTGTTTTAAGATCTTAGAAAAGGATGCAAATCTGGAATGATGTGTCTTACTATAATCCCAGTAGTTGGGACACTGAGGCAAGAGGACCATTATGAGTTGACACCAGCCTGGGATAGACACAGTCTCAAAATAAACACATACTAAAATAAATAAAAGAAGGATTCCTGAGATAGAGAAATAATCATGCAAAAGGTCCATTACCAAGCTGGTAAGATGGCCCTGCAGATAAAAATCCTTGATATTCAAGCCTGTCTGTCTGGGTTCAATTCCTGGAACCTACAGTAGAAAGAGAGTTTCTTCTAACCAGGCTGGCCTTGAACTCACAGTGATCCACCTGCCTCTGCCTCCGGAGTGCTGGGATTAAAGGTGTGCGCCACCATGCCCGGTTTAAGAGGAAATCTATTTGTTGTTGCTGTTGTATCTTTTTTTTTTTTTTTGAGACAGGGTTTCTCTATGTAGCCTTGGCTGTCCTGGATTCGCTTTGTAGACCAGGCTGGCCTCGAACTCACAGCGATCCGCCTGCCTCTGCCTTCCGAGTGCTGGGATTAAAGGTGTGTGCCACCAGGCCCGGCTGTTGTTGTATCTTCTAACCTTCTTACATGCACTGTGCCATACAAGTGCACAACCATGCACACACATAATTATAATAATAACTTAATTAATTTTAGCTGGGCTTGGTGGCTCAACTTTTATTCCCAGCACTTGGGAGGCAGAGGCAGGTGTCTAGGACAGCCAGGGCTACACAGAGAAACCCAGTTATCAAAATATAAATGCCAAGCTTGGTAGTACACGCCTTTAATCCCAGCACTCGGGAGGCAGAGGCAGTGTGTCGCTGTGAGTTCTAGGACAGCCTGGTCTACAGAGTCCAGGACAGCCAATATAACATAGAGAAACCCTGTCTTGAAAAACAAAATTTTATATATATATATATATATATATGTATATATATATGGCATATTTTGCAATAAAAATCCAGTAGCTGGACCCTGAGAGAATTACTTCAGTGGAGTCCAACACCACTAGAAGAAAACGATGTCCTGGTAGCAGTCCTTGTACTCCCTAAGGCTGAGGTGTGATGTTCTTAGCGGTATCCCTAGCCTTGCTCCTTTTTATATGAGGACATACATGACCTGAGATCTGAGCTAGACTCCTTAGTGGTACAGTGACTTGCCCAGGGAGAATTCTTGTGGTCTGCTGAGGTGTTTCATGCAGTAAGGTTACGGACAGGTCAGGGTTTCCATTTGCACAACTGCCATAGGTTCTGGGAGATAGGCCAACTGCAAGGCAACCTCAACTCTTGCCAACCTAGGCCAGTGGAAGGGAAAGTCGGGGATTATAGTGAAATAGGAAAGAAAACTGGAGAAATGGGGAATGTGGTACAGGGGAACTATTTGGGCGAAGGAACACGATACGGTCCAAACAAAACAAAACAAAACGAAACCATTTTTTTTTCCTTGAGGAGTGGGGGAAGGAATCAATTAAATCTCATCGTCAGCTATCTGCATTGAATGAAGAGAAACAGGAAACTCAAAGACGCGGGGAGCAGCATCAGTGTCCCGTGAGTGGAAAGAGTGTAACATACATTAAAACATGAGTTCCCTTCTCTTTTCATAAAGATTGTCTGAAAGAACCTTCTTGATCACAGACAAAGGCCAGTCTCCTTAGTTTTGGCCACTGTTTCCCAGAAACAGGAAGCACGGCAATTTATCTTGAGCTTGATTTGCTGGGCAACCTCAATAAACAGCCTCAAGCTGGACTTTCTTATTTGGGTTGTGACGTCCCAGGCTGGTCTCAAGCTCTCTCTATACTTGAGGACAAAGTCAGACTTCTAATCTTCCTGCCTCTCCCTCCAAGTGTTCAGATGGCAATGTTTTAATTAATTAATGTATTAATTGAATGCCCAGGTGCTGGAAGCCTTTGGAGACTAGAAAGCCAAAACCAATGAGTTTGTATTGAATTCATTTCCAGAACATATAAATTTGAACAGATTTGCCAGGAATTCACCTTCCTTAGTCTCCTATAAGGCTAGGAGCTCTAGAAGCTCTATATAAATTCATGCTGGGCGTGGTGGTGCACGCAGCATTTGGGAGGCAGAGGCAGGTGGATCTCTGTGAGTTTGAGGTCAGCCTCTACCTGCCTCTGCCTCCGAAGTGCTGGGATTAAAGGCGTGTGCCACCATGCCCACCTCCGATTTATTTTTTAGTACTTCTTTCCTTTTAAAGTGTCTTGGGGCTGGAGAGATGGCTCAATGGATAAAGGGCAATGACTGCTGTTCCTGAGGACCTGGGTTCAGATCCCAGCACCCACATGACAGCTCACATACATGCAGGCAAAACACCGATGCACATAAAGTAAAGGTAAGTAAAATCTTAAAAAATGGTTAAAAAATGTTTCTTCTAGGGTGGTGGTAGTGCACACCTTTAATCCCAGTACAGAGGAGGCAGAGGAAGGAAGATCGATGTGAGTTCGAGGCCAGCCTGGTCTACAAAGTGAGTCTGGGACAGCCAAGGCTACACAGAGAAACCCTGTCTCGAAAAACCAAAAACAAGCCAGGCGTGGTGGCACACGCCTTTAGTCCCAGCACTTGGGAGGCAGAGGCAGGTGGATCTCTGTGAGTTCCAGGCCAGCCTGGTCTACAAAGTGACTCCAGGACAGCCAAGGCTACACAGAGAAACCCCGTCTCAAAAAACCAAAAACAAAAACCAAAAAACAAAAACAAAAACACACAAACAACAAAGTACAGTGTGGTGGTATACACTTTCAATGCCAGTACCTGGGAGACAGAGGCAGGCAGATCTCTGTGAGTTCAGGGGCAATCTGGTCTACACAGTGAGTTCCAGTACAGTCAGGATGGCACAGTGAGACCTTGTTGAAAAAAATTAATTAAGAGAATATAAAATATCAGAATTATCAGGCAACATGGACTCCTGAGCCAGGTTAAGATCACAGTTACTAAAGTGGTCGTGGTGGTGCACATCTGTAATTCCAGCTCTCTGGGAGGCAGAGGCAGGTGGATCTCTGTGAGTTCAAGGCCAGCCTGGTCTACAAATGGAGTCCAGGACAGTGAAGGCTACACAGAGAAACCCCAGTGAGATGGCTCAGCCTATAAAGGCACCTGCCACCAAGCAGGCCTGCCACAGATTCTCAGGCTTAACTCCCACATGGGTACCACAGAAAGTAAGTACATACATGTACACACACACACAAAAAAAAAAAACAAAAAAAAAAAAAAAACAAAAAACCTCATATAAGTCTAAAATGCAAAATGCCTCAGACCTCAGCCAGAATTGACCACAACAAAACTTCCTTTCCCGGAATCTTCTCAACTTTTTATATCCATTCACACTGTGTCCTACACTTTCTCTTTCTCATTCTAGAACAACTTGTCATTCACATTAAGATAAAAGCATCACCCTTTCCCCCCTTGACAGAACACATCTGGATCCTGCAGACGCAGGGCCTTCCCCTTCCCTTCACTCAGCCAAGCCTCTTCTTGAACCTCCATTCTCTTCTTTCTCTGCTATTGCAACCCTTTCCTTCCTGAGAGACCTCTGAAAAGGCTGTGAGCTCAAGCCTCATCTGGTCTTCTAGAGCCTTCCAGCAAGATGATCCTTTCCAGCTAGACTCCAAAACTTTTCTTCCTGCTCTGTGATTTCATTGTACCTATTGTCACATCTTAGGTTTTCTGACACCCGGCTGCTTCTTCACTCAAGCCTCTTTCCCAGAAGAAGAAGAAGCTGTTGCAGCATTCAGCAGCTTCTCCTCAGACCTCTTATCTCTTCCCCTTCTAGTAGCTTTAGACTGCTAATTAGTCTTCCCCTGAGTGACAACAATGCTTTCCTGGTTTTCCTCCAGGCTTCTGATTGCTACAAGATAACCGCCCATCTTAGTAAGTAGCCTTATCATCCAAACGGCCCCTCCCCCATCAAAACCGGCTTTCTTCCTGGAGTCTTCTTTCTTAACAGCTACCAAATCATTAGGTACTAACCTCTAAAGCTGCCTGGCTCATTTCGACTTGTCACCAGCCCCAGCTCAGACCTCCATTCTCTGTCACCAGCCCCAGCTCAGACCTCTTTTACCTCTTGGCTGACCCCAGTAGCTTCCTACTGGTCTCACTGTCTGTAACCTGGTGCTCTTGTCATTCTGTGCATGTCTGATTAGAGAGATGTTTTGAATTCCAAAGTGCACATCTGAACGTGGTATAGGGATATCATTCAATGGTACACTGCTTGCTCTGCAGGAATGACAAGCAACCAAAAAAAAAAAAAAAAAAAAGACCACACCTGTACATGGCACTCAATGGTGGCATCCAGTTTCAACGTGTACTCCCAGTACATCCATGCTGAAGTCCAGGCTCCTTAGCATGGAGGACTTAGCTTTTCAACGGTTATAACTTTGCTTATCTTTCCAACTTTATCTATTCCTATCCTTCCCCATGCCCAACCCTAAGCTCTAAATATACAACTACTTGTACATAGGCAGGACCTCTAACTCACCATGCTGTCTGTGTTTTGCCTTGAGCCCCATTAGTCAACTTTCTAGATCTTTTAGCTTTGTGCCTCCCTCTCCTCTAATTGCCCACTTGACCTGAGTGTCTTCCCTAGACACCGAGTATCAGCCACTGCTTCGTTGCCATGATGCAAGGTCATCATTTACTCTCAAGAAGCATCTGTCAATGAGATTTGGAGACTCAGGTTTGGTGAGTCTGAGGGTGTGGCCGGGTGGGTGGATGAGAAGGGAAGCAGACAGGAGTGCTGCAGAGTTCAAGCTTCAAGGGCAGAGGCATTCTGGAAACCACAGTGTCCAGGGCAGGGCAAGGCTGCTGAAGTGGAGGGCAAGTGAAGGTCATTGAGACAGCATGTGAGGG
Source organism: Acomys percivali (assembly GCA_907169655.1). Lineage (NCBI taxonomy): Eukaryota > Metazoa > Chordata > Mammalia > Rodentia > Muridae > Acomys > Acomys percivali. Next base: position 23,383,042 of record OU015743.1, on the reverse strand, counting down.
GACTGTATCCAACAGGGTGAGTTGCAACGATAAAGCCAGGTGAAGGAAAGCACTGGGTGGGGTGGGAGGGAAGCCATGAGTCAGGTTCCAAAGTCCTTTCCTAGAGAGTCTAATTAAGGCAGGGAAAATGCTTGCCTCCTGTGCCCAGCTTCAGAGAGGAAGAGGAAGAGAGGGATGATGGGAGATTGACACGGGACCGGCCCTGGCCCTAGGGAGACAATGACAACAACAACCCAGCTTTATGACCCTGTGTTCTGTGGATACAGCACAGGAAAACAAAGTGCCTCTGAGAAAGTTTCAAGATGAAGACAGAGAACTTTCTAGAAAGTAGTGGCATGTACAGAGAAATAGTTTGGGTAGAAATTTTTTCAGAGACTCTCAACAAAAGAATATGGACAGCATCTCTCCAGTGTGAATTCAGGCAGGATATGGTGGCGCATACCTTTAATGCCAGCACTCGGGAGGCAGAGGCAGGCGGATCGCTGTGAGTTGGAGGCCAGCCTGGTCTACAAAGCGAGTCCAGGACAGCCAAGGCTACAGAGAAACCCTGTCTCGGGGGAAAAAAAAAAAAATCCAGCGGCCAGATTCAAACTAGAATTTGTTAACCCCCATTCTGGAAATGTCTATTGTCTCCCTGGTACAATTCTCGGCTGTTTTGGGATTATACAAATTAAAAGGTTAATCAAGAATGCTAGTCTGAGCTCTCAAGCAAAGGAGCCACAACTCTGCACATGGAATTATCCATCCTATAAATTCTTTTCTTCTTCTTCTTTTTTTTTTAAAGATTTATTTATTATCTTTACAGTGTTCTGCCTGCATGTACATCTGCAAGCCAGAAAAGGGCACCAGATCTCATTATAGATGGTTGTGAAGCCACCATGTGGTTGCTGGGAATTGAACTCAGGACCTTTGGAAGAGCAGTCCGTATTCTTTTCTTTTTCTTTTTCTTTCTTTCTTTCTTTTTTTTTTTTTATGTGCATTGGTCTTTTACCTGCATGTATATCTGTGTGAGGGTGTCAGATTCCCCTGGAACTGGAGTTAGAGACAGTTATGAGCTGACATATGGGTGCTGGGAATTGAACCTGGGTCTCTTAACCACTGAGCCATCTCTCTAGCCCCGTAGGCATTCTTTTATTCTGTGGGATGAAAAAAGCCTCTCGTCTTAAAGCAAAGAGGGTCACATTTGTGCACATTTGTAATCCCAGCACGCAGGAGGCAGAGGCAGACGGATCACTGTAAATTCGAATCCAGCCTGGTCTACAAAGTGAGTCCAGGACAGCCAAGGCTACACAGAGAGACCCTGTTTTGAAAAAAAAAAAAAGATTAGAGTCTAACAGGTCCTCAGACCTTAGCATAACTGATACCAGGATGGAAGTACCATTCAGGCCTTGAGATCCAGGACATAGGCAGCGACACCTGCCAAAAATGAGAACAAGGACCGACTTCCCCAAAGTCCACAGTTCCGGGAAAGTCCACAAATGTACTAATCTTGCCTTTTGGCTTCTGCAGTCCTGATTCTGGATAACTGTTCTTGCTAACTGAGGCATGTCAACCCAGGAGATAGTTTTTTGTGCTTAAAAGCTCACCCTGGGAAAGGCTCAGGACTGCCCTTGTGTCCCAAACACTAAAAAGACTTTCTATTGGCTTGACCCCATGTTCAAGTGGTTTTTCTCTGGTGCCTGCCTCACGACAATAGGCACAGGTCATCCTCTCTGCCTCCCTCTTCTGAGTCTCAGCTTCCTCTGTGTGCACACAAGCCAGATACTGACAAGACCAGCATTCAACACTAGTGCCGTACTAGAGGGTTTCAACAACCTCTAACTACTGTCCTTGTTGAAGTCCTAGGGCCCTTCACTCTGGTCTTCATACACGGTCACAGTGATCAACGACCTTTTAAGACTGCCAAAGCCTGTCCCTTTCCTGCTTTAAAGCGTATGGATAACTTGCCCCTCTCAGGTAGAGAAGCCCCCACAGGAGGCTCACACTGCAACACACACCATCTTCCCTCCTCACCCAGGATTTTAAACTATTCATTAGTACATATTATTTGCTCTACTTCACAGGAGCAAGGACTGCTTAAGGGTCACTGCTTCTACCCCCGCCCTCATAGTCCTTAGCACACGGTAGTTGTCCAAATAATCCTGATAATCTGCCATCAGACCTCTATAACGCATTATTTTCTTCCTGTGAGTGCGCTTATGGCAGCTATCACTGTGTCACTGCCTTTATTTTACTATTTATTTATTTTGTTTAGTTTTGATTTTTCTTTTTTCTTTTTCTTTTTTGGTTTTTCGAGACAGGGTCTCTCTGTGTAGCCTTGGCTGTCCTAGACTCACTTTGTAGACCAGGCTGGCCTCGAACTCACAGCGATCCGCCTGCCTCTGCCTCCCGAGTGCTGGGATTAAAGGCGTGCGCCACCACCGCCCGGCTTTTATTTTTATTTTTTGAGACGGGGTTTCACACAGCCCAGGCTGACCTGAACCTTTGAAGCCTAGGATGACCTTGTGCTCCTAATCCTCCTGAGTTCACCTCCAAATTACTGGGAGTACAGGCATGCACCCTCTGCTCCACTTCCTTCTGGAAGTAGGATTTGTACTCTGATTAAATCCTACTTCTTTGGACTATTTCGTTCTCATTCTCATTCCCTCCCTCCCCCCCCCCCCCCCCTTCTGTCAAGAGATGCCAAAATGAAGTTACAGACTCTGCAAAAGAACCAATTTGAAACAGTTTTGAGTCCTCCGCAGAATTAAAGCTTTAAGATTTGAGGAAGTGAGCGTGTGTTCCTCCAGGAATGGGGATCAGATGCCCAGGACCGGTTGAACACCAACCAGCAAGTGAGGGGCACGTAAAAGATAACTCCAGTTCCGTTTCTGCTTTTTTTTCTGTGCTCCAAGCCCTCCTCTCGCCCGAGAGTCAGGCGTCTTGAGTCCGCCCGGCCGTCCGGGGGCGCCCGAGGCCGCAGAGGGCGTTGCGGCGCCGCCCGACATCGCGCCTTCGGCGGCTGCGCAGTGCGCACGTCAAAGCCGGGCTCAGGCCGGAGCTGGGCGCGGGGCGCCAGGAGCCGCGCGGCCTGAGAGAGTCTGGGGCTTCAGTGTCCGCGCGAAGGCGGAGGCGACCTCGGAGGCGAAGGCAGTGCCGGACCTCACAGCCGCAGCCCGACCGAGCGCAGCAGCGCGGCGGCCACAGCAGGAACCCCTGGGCCACCGTCCGCCCGCGCAGCCGCCGCCGCCGCCGCGGGAGCCCGTCGCCCGGTGCAGCTGCGGGCGGAGGACAACGGAGGGCCGGAGCGTCCGAGCCGCGCCGCGAGGACCGAGCGAGCAGCCCGAGGCGGCGGCGGCAGAGGACGGGGACGGCGACGACGCGGAGAGGGAGCTCCCTGGCTCGGCCCAGCCTAGTGAGTGACCCCCCGGCCCGGCCCTTCTCGCGACGCGGACACGGACGCCCGCCGGCTTCCGCCCGACCCGCCTCCATTTTCCCGGGTGGCGGCGGCAGCGGCGGCGGCGGGAGCGGCCCGGGGTAGCCGGAGTCCCGGGCGCCGCCCTTGTCCTCGCCGGTGCTAGGCTCCTGGGGCCTGCGGGCCGGCGCTGCAGCTAGCCCGGAGAGAGCTGGCTCGGCCAGCTGTCACTCCCGCAGCGCCGGGGGACTCCGGGCACCCAGTCTCCCCGAGCCCCGCGCAGCCTCCCTGTTAGCGGGACGCAGACACTGTCTTTGTAGGGGACCTTTCAGGAAAATACCTAACTGATTTCTGGCTAGGAATTGTGCGGTAGGCGCGTTCCCAGATTCGGTTGGAGCAATCCAAAGCGCCGACTGCGTGCCGGTCCCCGAAGCGACTCCGAGATGAAGCCGGCCCGGAGGTCCCCTCCCCCGGGGGAGCTTTAACGTGTGATGTTAGAGATAAGACGAGTCACAAATAACCAAGATACAAGGCGGGAGGGGGCATAGATAAGTTCCGTTCAGGAACTACCAATTGCTGAAAAGGTGCTCGGGGAAGACTAGACCTGTCGATCGTTTCCGCCTTCCCACGAACCTGGGAGGCTTCCTGGGCGAGGCGGTGCTAAACCGGGTGTAGAAGACTCGATTGGATTCTGGAGGAGAAGGGGGTTGCAGAGGAGAAGGGCGTGGAGGGGCAGCAAAGCTGGAGGACAAAGGTACAAGGAGCTTGCGAATGTTGTTAATTCCTTCACCGAGTGCGGCGAAAGGTGGGGTAGACTAAAGAGGCAATTGGGGTCGGAGCTGTTTGAGCGACCTTCCACGGAAAACTTAGAACTCATTTTTCAGTGACTCATGAGGCCGGAAATGTATGCTAGGGCATATTAAAGGCATATTAAAGACAGGAGAGCAGAGGAGGCCACAGTCAGGAGTTGACATTGTTCTTAAATATAATGCAGTTTGAGATCGATTTTTTTTTTTATTTTGACAGCTTCCGGGATATTTAAGCAAATCTATGTCCAAGCCAAGGAAAATACCTTTTGCAGAAAGTGTCACTAGATGTGTGCTTGTCCGAAGTTATGAAAAGAGGTGCTTAAATGAACCTCTGCCAACACAAGGCATTTGTGTTGATGAGTTCTATAAAATTGCCTGAGAAGTGTATTGAAATAGAAATGTAAATGCCAATTTATAAAAATACTAATAAGAAAAATCAAACTGTTAGCAATAGTCTAGACAGACATATACCATTTTCTAGACAATTTCTTTTGCTTTTTTGTTTGTTTGTTTGTTTGTTATTGGTTTTTCGAGACAGGGTTTTCTCTGTGTAGCCTTGCCTGTCCTGGACTCACTTTGTAGACCAGGCTGGCCTGGAACTCTCAGTGATCCGCTGGTCTCTGCCTCCTGAGTGCTGGGATTAAAGGCGTGCACTACCATTGTCCGGCTTCTAGAAAATTTCGTTTGGTTTTTAGTTACAAAAATATTGGAGATCCAGAAGTGAAAGTTTTTAAGGTCTATTTCATAGGTTTAAAAAAAAGAAACTATCAAGTTATTTAGTAACAACGAAAAGCTTACAATATATACAAGTTGTAGGAATTGGCTTAGAACTTAATATTGGTTTTGTAAGCTCTTATATATACAAGGAAATACCTACTTTTTTCAGTTTTATGGTGGCGATGTGCACTTTTAGTCTCTACATTTTGGAGGCAGGAGTTTGTGGCCAACCTAATTTACATAAGGAGGAGCTCCAGGCCAACCAGATAGATCTCAGCGAGACTTTTTTTTTTTTTTTTTTTTTTTTTTTTTTGTTAAGTAAGACATGCTCTTTGAAACGTGGAAGTAGTAGTCCATCTCTTTTTCTCTGCACTTCCCCCATCTCCTCCCCCCCCCATCTTTGGAAACAGTGTCTCACTGTGTAGCTTAGGTCCTTCAACCTACAGTTCTCCTGCTTTGGGCTTCCAAGTGCTAGAATTACAAAACCAATTTCCTTTTTTGTTTTTTCTGTGTATATTTTTCAGTAAAAAAAAATATTTTGTACATTTATTTATTTGTTTGTTTATTGGCATTTTGAGACAGTGTCTTACTGGCCCAAACTTGTCCTAGAACTTGCTGTGGAGGCCAGGCTATCTTTAAAACTCCAGGGAGTTCCCCCAACCCAGCCTTCTAAGTGCTGGGCATGAATCAACAGCACCTGTCTGAAAATCCTCTTAAATGTTTTGTTTGGTTTACCTGACAAGGTTGCATTGTTATTTAAGGCTTCTTGTTTGAAGTGTATTTATTAGCTTCTCTTCAAGGTTTGCTGCTTATTGAACATATTTTTATCTGGCAGAATGCTTGTATATGATCGTGAGGAGTGGAGAAGAGCACACAGACCTGGCTGTGTGAGCAGTGCTTTTAGGAGGGTACGGCTGGCCTAGAGAGATGGCTCAGTGGTTGGGAGTCGGGGCTGCCAGTGGAGAGATCCTGAGTTGTGCTGCTGCTGGGTTTCCAGCACCCAGTTTGTTTCACAGCTGCCTGTTCAGTGCCAGCTGCTCCACATACTCCTGTCTTCCATTGTCAACTGAACTCAGGTTCACATACCCACATGTGTATACACAATGCTTTAAAAATTAAAAGACACTGAAAAGATTGCATTCATGGCTGACATACTGCCTCCTGTACACTATAATGCTGTGGCCCTCCCTGTTCTCTGTTCTACTACTAAAAAATAGTCTCTATTCTAGGAGTGTCCACAAAGGGAAACTAGTTTTTGATCATGACATGAGGAGACAGACTGAATATATTTCTTTCTTTTTTTCTTCCTTGCATTTCTTTCTTCTTCTCTTCCTCCTCATCCTCCTTCTTCTCTTTGTTTGAGATAGGGTTTCTCTGTGTAGCCCTGACCTGGCTGGCCTCTAACTCACAAAGATGCTCCTACCTTTGCCTAGGATTAAAGATGTGCGCCATTACCTCCCAGTTTATAGTTCTTATTGGCATAGGACATTTCTTGGTGAATGATATGCTATCATTACGAGGAGGACTTTCCTTTTAACTGAATTTTACATTAAATTAGCCTTTTCTTTTGTGTTTCACATTCTAAAATGTATTTATATGGTTCCCATTCCTTTTTCTTTTCTTTTTCCCAAGACAGGGGTTCTCTGTGTAGCCCTGGCTGTCCTGGACTCACTTTGCGACCAGGTTGGCCTCGAACACAGAGATCCGCCTGCCTCTGCCTCCTCCTCCCAAGTGCTGGGATTAAAGGTGTGCGCCACCATGCACGGCTCCCATTCCTTTTTTTTTTTTTTTTTTTTTTGGTTTTTCGAGACAGGGTTTCTCTGTGTAGCCTTGACTGTCCTGGACTCACTTTGTAGTCCAGGCTGGCCTCGAACTCACAGCGATCCACCTGCCTCTGCCTCCCGAGTGCTGGGATTAAAGGCGTGCGCCACCACGCCCGGCCCATTCCTTTTTCTAATGGTACAGAAAGTGAGATGATGAAACAGGCTGGGTTTTTTTTGTTGTTATTGTTTTGATTTTCTGGTTTTTTTGTTGGTTTGGGATGTGTGTATGGTTTTCATTTTGTTTGTTTGCTTTTGTTGATAAAGAATTTTCAAGACAGGGTTTCTCTGTGTAGCCCTGGCTGTCCTGGAACTCTATAGACCAGGCTTTCCTGGAACTCAGAAATCACCTGCGTTTGCCTCCCAAGTACGGGAATTAAAGGCCACCACACACGACTTTGTTCCTGTGAGTTTTTAGATAAGATCTAATTCAGTACTCCAGAGTGGCCTGAACTTAACTCTGTAGCCTAGACTGGCCTAGAACTTAGCCAGATGCTTGGAAGTAGTGATGTGTGTCTGCCACCACAGCCTCTAAACTCGGAGCCTTCATAAGATTAGTATGAAATAGTTTGAAAAGTCCAATTACTTGGTTTTATAATTTGTCTTATGTGAATCTCTAGTATATAGTGCAAATGTATATACTATTTAGCATCTCTTGTTATTTTCTAATACTCAAAGCTTTTTATTTCTGTCAGTCTTTTTTACATATAGATTTTTGTAGCAATTATTATATTTTTCCAAGAGCATAATTTTCCTGAGGAAGTTGATCAGTGACTGTTGATTGATACTTGTCCTGTTGGCCTTATAAATACTTATATGGAGACTCAGACACAAACTCTCCCTCCCCACATGGATAAAACCCAGGGGTAGGTTAGAATTTCAGGTAGTGTCTTTTGGTTACCATTGTTGATGGGCTGGTTTGGTTTGGTTTTTTTCGAGACAGGGTTTCTCTGTGTAACAGCTCTAGCTGTCCTGGAATTCTCTCTGTAGACCAGGCTGGCCTCGAACTCACAGAGATCCTCCTGCCTCTGCCTCCCAAGTGGATTAAAGGCGAGTGCCACCATGCCCGGCTTTTTACCTCTTTTTTTTAAAAAAAAAAAATCAGTGTTCCTCTTTTCCAGGGTTTTGTTTTTTTTTTTTTTTTTTTTTTTTTTTTAAAAGACAGGGTTTCTCTGAGTAGCCCTAGGTGTCCTGGATCTCACTCTGTAGACCAGGTTGGTCTTGAATTCAGAGATCTGCCTGCGTCTGCCTTCCTTTGAATGCTAGGATTAAAGGTGTGCACCATCATGCCTGGTTCCATGAGTCATTTTAATAAGGTATTTGCTTTTATGGGTTTTTATGTGTTATATAAATACAAATATCATAGATAACTTGGATAATAACAAAATTTTTATTTTTGTAGACAGAATTTTGTGATAAAGTGAAAATGAAATCTCCAAGGATCTCTGGACTTGATTATTCAGAGAGAGGACTGATACTCAACCATTAGTAAAAGAACTCAAGCTTTATGTGAAATTTCTTAACCTTGTGTTGTTTTTGTTTGCTTTAAGTGAGGTCCAGCTGTGTAGTCCTTCCTGGCCTCAAACTTGTGGTCCGTTTGCCTCACCCTTTTGAATGCTTGAGGTTATAGGCATGTGGTATCTTGCTTGGCTATCGTATTCTTAACTATGGAACTGTATCTTAACCACTTATTTATTTATTTATTTATTCATTTATTCATTCATTCATTAAGACAGGCTATTACTCTGTAAACCAGGCTGGCCTCAAATTCACAAAGGTCCTCCTTCCTTTGCCTTCCTAAGTGCTGGGATTAGTGTGAGTGCTGGGATTAAAGGCATGAGCTGCCACACCTGGTTTAATGACTTTCCTCAGTCTACAGTATGTTGTGGAGGGAACAAATGGAGGCAGTATTTTCACTACCAGTACTCGCAGACTAGTCTGTAAGTGTTCAACCTCTGTCTCTCCAACCATCCAAGGATTATGAGAAGAGCTATTGAGGTTCTTGGTAACAAAGCTTAGATTGAATGATAATGGCTCATTGCCATCAGCATTGGGTGTGCACATGCCTGTGTGTTGGTGTGTGTGGTCCTCTGCTGTGCCATTTTTATCTTACAGAACTTACTCATAGTGTCATTTTAACTTTCTCCAGGAAGGAAGGGGCAGGGAAAGACAGACTTGTGATCTATAGCAGCTGTGAATTTAAGCTGGCAGAGGAAGTGGGAATGGCATGCAGAGAATTGCAAGAGGTCAGTCAGGTGTGAAGTAGCCCCAAAGGAGGCCATTTATGTTGGCTGTGTCCTGCGCATACCTATTCCTTGATTATTTCTTCTAACTTGAGGCCTTGTTAGTCTTAATACTCAGATGCACAGCAGATTGTTTTAGGCTGTAGGTTTATGTTTTCTTGTTTATGTGGATATGTTTTTGGACAGTAGGACAGGGTCCCATTGTACCCTGGGTTGGCCTCCAATCCACTGTTGCAGACCAGTCTAGTTTCTAGTGTATTGTCTTTCTCCCTCAGTTCCCTGGGTACAGGCCTATAGGCAGGTACCACCAGGCTCAGCTTTGTGTGTCCGCATTTTCAGGGCATTTTACAAAGAAAGAAAACCTGGTTAACCAATGTTTAGTAGCAGCCTGATTTTATTGAGCAATTATTCTTTGGAGCATTATCCAGTGGGTACATTGTTTGAGACCAAGGAAGTACAGTAATGTTAAAACATCACAACTCATTGATTAATTTTGATAAAATGTTTGCCTGAGAAGGAAAACATAGGTTTTGTGGCTTGGTGTTAAGTTGCTACTTTACAGCCTTGTGTAATGGCCTATAGCTTGCCCCCCGACAGAGTGCTGTTAATTGTAGTGCCATAGTTCTTCCTCCACAGATGACAAACCTATATTAAGCACAGGGGAGAATAGCCTGAACAGGTTATGGTTTACAAGTCTTTGTGGCCCACTCTTTGGTTCATGGGATTTGGAGGGCAGGATTAATTTTGGGGTTAAAAGCATTGTGCTTTGTTTGGGATGCTTACTCTCCGTCGGTGGGTTCTATAACTCCTGGCGAGTTCCTGAACTCCCTTTTAGGTTAGAGTCCTCAGATAGGAATGATTTGACTACATCTGAGAGGCTTGTGGCGGTAGAGGGCCTGGCACGTACTAACTGTCCAGACATCATAAGTTTTGTGATAGACTGTTCTGGGTGGAAGAAACTTTAGAATTTCAGAAACAGTCTAGTCAGAATGGTTCTTTCTGCGGATGGAAACACTGAGGCCACCATACCTGGAGGCGGTGTTTGGTTAAAGTGCTGCCACTTGCCCAGGGTTGTAATATAGCTTTGGAGCTGGGTTTTTTTGTTCTTCATGTAGATTGCTTGAGTGATTTTTTTTTTTTAATATACTTTATGTAGTGATGATATCTTTTGAGCCTGTTTTTTAACATTGATAGAATACATTGTATTTCGTATGTATTAAAGGGTCTTTAGCACATAGTAAGCCTTTTTGTTGTTGTTCCAGCATACAGATATTTATAATGATGTTTGGGGTGGCAGTCTCAAGATTAAAGAAGAAATAGAGAATCAAGGGAGATTCTAAAAATTTACTAGATAGTCCTGACACGGCTACCATCGCATGTTGACATGTTGGACAAACCTGTAAGGTAGGTAATGCCTCATCATCATTACAGATGAGGAAGCAAAGAGAAAAGCTTGTTTAGGTCCTGCGGACACTGCAGTCGAGCTGGGATTGGAAACCAGCTGTGCCTCACTTCAAAACAGGAACTCACTGGACTGTGCACTCCTTCATCATGTGAGATAGTTTGTTTCCTCAGTAAGGATTTGGTTTCTTGTTGAGCATTTTTTGAGTTAGTGTTTTAAAAATGAAAGTTTACAAATAAAGGCAGTTGAGGATTTTTTAAAAATGTATTTATTTATTGTATATGAGTACTTTATCTGCAGAAGAGGGCATCAGATCACATTACAGATGATTGTGAGCCACCATGTGGTTGCTGGGAATTGAACTCAGAACCTCTGGAAAAGCAGGCAGCACTCTTAACCATTGAGCCATCTCTCCAGCCCCGAGGAGTTTTTAGTAGATTTCAGAATGATGGCCACATGTTATAATCCAAAAACTGGTGGTTTGTTTTAAATGCTTTAGTTGTATAGTTATAACTGCTTAGTAGTTTATATAGTTTAGTTAGGCCTGTAGGTAGCATTTATCTTTTATATTAGTCATACTGTGAAGAAGGGAGGCATGTGGGCTGTAGGCAGGCCTAGGTTCTGATGGGGGTGGCTAACGTTGTCACCCTTCGGTCACCCTTGATTCCACCAAAAGGCCTTAGGTTGGAAACTGTACAATCCAGATTGCTTTCTTATTTTCTGTGATCAAGTGTGGGGATGTAACTTATCTTTTTCTCCCTCTGGGGTTCTGTTTGGTCTTGAAGGCTGTTTTCTTTATGAGAACTTAAAGGCATGTGACAGCACTTGAACATTTATTTCTCTGAGTTGGTCAGGTGCCTGGAGTTATTTAACTCCACTATTTAAATATTCTATGCAAGGTAAGGTGAGCCACAATAAGTCTATTTTCCAATTCTCTACCTTTGTGCTTACAAAATGTTGAGAACTAATGTTCTATGGTAGTAAAGTGCAAGTTTAGTAAGTCAGATAATGATTAACAACTTCTCAAAGCCTCTAGTGAGATGTTGGTCACAGTTGTGCAGTCCTATGAGCTGTTTGTTTAGGGGAAAGGACAAACATGAAACAGAGACAGTGAGTGGAAAGAACAGTACAGAATCTGTAGGGTCAAGTTGGAGACAGCACAGAGAGTCGTGAGGCAGTTCCTGGGCTGCGAGCCTCCGATCTCTATTTCATAAAGCCTTTGCAGCAGCTCAGACAGCACTCCTTTCCTGCCTAGGGTGTAACTGTGTTAAAGACAAGGGGACACACTCATGGGTAACAACTCCTTAGATGAGACTTTCATTTACATGTATAACATTCTATAAGTACTGTTTTAAGTGCCTGGCTTCAAGAAATTGTTGACCTAGCTAAGCAGTTCTCTGCTTTAATGGTAAACTATCAGCCTGCTTATCTTTTACCTGCTCCTGGTAGGCAGGAAGGCAGGAACTTGGCTCACCAGTACAATCTATGCAGAGTTTCTGGTTCTTACCTCCTCTACAGTCATAGCTTTATCAACCTTGGTGAGTTATGCTTGGTATAGAAGTTGTAAGTTATTTGGAATAGAAAAGTTTTGAGGTTTTGTTTTGTTTTCTGAGACAGGGTTTCTCTGTGTGGCCTTGGTTATCCTGGAACTAGCTTTCTAAACCAGGCTGACCTCAAACTCACTGAGAGCCACCTGTCCCTGCCACCTGTGCACCACCCCACCCTGCTGAAAGCTTTTGGTTTTGTTCTCACCTTTGAAAAACTTTTTGAAGTCTCTTCGTCACTTTGTATTTTTAGGAAATAGAATGTTTCTGTAAATAATATATAATGCAGGCATATGATAGTGTGATAAAAATTTGTAGTCAGCAGAGATGGACTGCTTAACTAGAGTACATTTTTCTGTTCACTTATCTCTGCTGTAATTGAACTTGAAAGTGACTTACACAAGAGAAGAGATTGTAGCAGGAAGTTAAAGGATTCCCCCTGTCCCTGTAAGTTTACTACATGGTATTTTGTGGAGTATTAGTCTTTTGACTGCTTAATAGCTCTGTTATGGGCCTTCTGGTGGTGGTGGTGGGGGTTTCACATCCAGGCTGGCCTTGAATTTCCACTATAGCTTAGGGTGACCTTGCATTCCTGCTTTTGCTGCTGCTGCTTCCCAGTTGTTGGTTACAGATGTGTGCCAGTCTTTTTTTTTTTTTTTCCTTCTCCAGACAGGGTTTCTCTGTGTAGCCTTGGCTATCCTGGACTCACTTTGTAGACCAGGCTGGCCTTGAACTCCCAGTGATCCACCTGCCTCTGCCTCCCAAGTGCTGGGAGTGCGCCACCACGCCCAGCGTGCCATAGTCTTTTATTTTGTCTTGTTTTAACATTGATCCTATGACCACATGCATTCTAAGTGAATGCTCTACAACCCACCTTTATCCTTAGCCCCAGATTTTTATCTTTGAAGGTGATTTTTTTTTTTCAGAGCTTGTCAGAGAAAAATAGTGCATGTTATGACTGTTTCCAGCTGCACCATCTGGGCAATCCTTCCAGCTTCTCAGGTTATTTGGTCATGATGTCCCTTTCCCTGGGAAGATTGACAAAGACCTTAAAAGAGGTTCCATTGTGATATGTGAGAAATGTTCTCTTTGCACATTTGTTAGTATGATTTTCATAGCATTTATTATTTAAGTTTTTTTTTTTTTTTTTGAAACAGGGTTCTACTGTGTAGCCCTGGCTGTTCTGGACTCACTTTGTAGACCAGGCTGTCCTGGAACTCAGCAATCTGCCTGCTTCTACCTCCCGAGTGCTGGGATTAAAGGTGTGTGCTGCCACACCTAACAAAAATTTTAATCTTTTAAAAAAAAAAGATGTATCTATTTATTATTATGTATACAGTGCTCTGGCTGCACATATTCCTGCAGGCCAGAAAAGAGCATCAGATCACATTATAGATGGTTAGTTAGGAATTGAACTCAGGACCTCTGGAGGAGCAGTCGGCACCCTTAACTTCTGAGCCATCTCTCTAGCCCTTTTATTTTATTTTATTTTTTAAATAGCAGCCTTGCTTTATAATTCTGCCTGGCCTGGAACTTGCAAGATAGGCTAGGGTGGCCTAGAACGTTTGGCACTTCTGTTTCTTGACTCCTGAATGCTAGGATTACAAGTGTGCTGCTACAGCTAGCTGGGAGGTGATAACATTTTTTGGTTTTGTTTTGCTTTTGGAGACAGGGTTTCTCTATGTAGTCCTGGCTGCTGGCTGTCCTGGACTCTGTAGACCAGGCTGTTCTCGAACTCAGAGTGATCTGCCTGCCTCTGCCCCCCTAAGTGCTGGGATTAAAGGCATGCACTACTATGCTGGCTTTAAATATATTTTTGTTTTTGTTTTAATTTTTAAATGTTTTTGTTTTTCAAGACGGGGTTTCTCTGTGTAGCCTTGGCTGTCTTGGACTAACTTTGTAGACCAGGCTGGCCTCAAACTCACAGCAGTCTACCTGCCTCTGCCTCCCTAGTGCTGGGATTAAAGGCATGGGCCACCACACCCAGCTTTTATAGAATTTCTTTCTTTCTTTTTTGGTTTTTCAAGACAGGGTTTCTCTGTGTAGCCTTGGCTATCCTGGCCTAACTTTGTAGACCAGGCTGGCCTTGAACTCACAGCTATCCGCCTGCCTCTGCCTCCCTAGTGCTGGGATTAAAGGCGTGCGCCACCACGCCCGGCCCACAATTTCCTAAGTAAGCATATAATTAATGCAAACATATCCATACTAGCCTAGCGTCATGGTGCATGCCTATAATCCTAGCCCTCAGCATGTTGAAGCAGGAGGATCACACATTTGAACCTAGCCTGGGCTTCATAGTGAGACCCTGTCCAAACAGTGTACATGTTTGCAACAATGATTAGTTTCTTACAGTTCTTTTAAAAATGATTTGTTTTTATTTTATGTACATTGGTGGTTTGGCTTTCAGGTATGTCTGTGTGAGGGTGTCAGATTCCCTGGAACTGGTGTTACAGACAGTTGTGAGCTGCCGTGTTGGTGTTGGGAATTGAACCTGGGTCCTCTGGAAGAGTAGCCTATGCTCTTAACTACCCATCTATCTCTCCAGCCCCATTTCTTGTAGTTGTAATTCACTAAAGGAAAAATAAAAGTTGATGCTTCTTATTTTATCCCCACTTCTACAGGTTATTTTTAGTTCTCCTATTCATAACATTTTTACTGCTGCTGGGGCCTTAAGAAAAGAGACATTTAGTATTGGTGGAGGCCAAATCAACTATTATAGTAAACATAGCTGGCTACTTTATATATTTGTGTGACCCATAACACATTGAGTTTTTTTTCTCCATTTGACTTTTCTCACCAAGACTTTTAAAAAATTATGTTTCACAACCTGCCTCCTGTACCCTCCCCCGCAGAAAGCTCAGGTGTAACAGCTCACTTCTTTAATCCCAGCACTCAGGAGGCAGGCCTGTCTCTGTGAGTTGGAGGCAAGGACAGCCAGAAGTGCATAGTGAGACTGTTTCAACTGTAAGGTATTAGAGAGTGGGTATGTGCACATAAGTTCAGTGCTTCCAGAGGATGGGGGAAGAAACCCCTGGGGCTAGAGTTACAGGACATTGTGAGTTACCCAACATGGGTGCTGGGAACTGAATTCAGGTCCTCCTCACGAGCAGCAGGCACTCTTTAACTGTTGAGTCACTTCTCCAGACCTCTGGCGAACGTTTTTTATGGGAATTCTGGAATACCTGGAAAGGAGCTTCTCTTGTTAATTAAGTACAGTGGGTAGTCAGTGACCTCACTAGTCTAGAGTACACCAAAGGTGCTAAAGTAAGAGCTGTAGATGGCATCCTCTGCGCATGCCAACTCTGGATGGAAATAGCACATGAATTCTGTGTGGTGTAAGCAGGAAGAAAGGGATTTAAAAATAAATAATTGCTAACCTACACTTGTATATCAGTTGCTGGTATATTCTCAAGATCTATATAAGTAAGTATTCAGCCCATTTATCAGACTCAGTATTTTCAGATGTTTAATAAATGAAACAATGGTCTCAGTTAAAAATCTAGAAAGGGTCCAACATTCAGAACACTGGTGCAGAGCTTAGCCTTGTCCATGCTGTAGCTTTTTTGTGCTCACAAGAGAATGGGCTGTAGACGTGTCTTGGAACATAGCCAAGCCAAGCCTCCGGGTTGGACCCTATGATACCCAGTTAAAGAAGCTGAGAAGAAATGGAGCCTTACAGGAAGACGAGAAGTTCAAGTACTGTTCTTCCACAGACAGGAAAGGTAAATCTACAAACCACAGAGCCGGAAGTTGGTATGATTGCCAGGGCCGCAGCCAAGTGTTGATTTCTAGAAGCTCCAGGGCATTTACTAGTTGATTCCTTTTTCTCAGGGTTCTAAGTAGGGAAAATTTAGGCTTTTTAAAGGTGGCATATTTTTCATGTTTTTACAAAGTAATGTTATTGTGCTAGGTTTTTTCAGGGTTTTGGTTTGTTTGGGAAGAAGAAACCTCAACTGAGAAATCATCAGTTTGGCCTTAGTCAAACCTGTGGGGCCTTTTCTTGATCCCAGGGGAGATTGACGCAGGAGGATCACAAGGTCGAGTGTAGTGACCAGCCTCAGTTACAGTGAGATTTTACCTTTAAAAAGAAAATGTCCCAATATTGCTATTTTCTCCCATTGCTTAACATGTTCTTGTGCTGGCCGGGATTGCAGGCACAGTGCTGTTCCCAGGAGCTTGTGCTCAGGAAGGACGGTCTGTTTAGCACTCTCATCTTGGAGTGTGGTAGACAGAAAAGGCCTGAGGTTAAACATCCACTAGTGCCAGGCCCACCAACAGCCTACATCCTAAACCCGTATGTATTTCTCTGTCTGTGAGGTATTTCTGTCAGATAATATAGGTGACGTAAATAGAGCAGAACCAAGTGCACAATGAACTCCACTTGTTGCCCCCTTTACAATTCCCTGGTGAACTAAACTTGGTATTTTATAGTTTCTAGAGCCATTTCGGTAAGTCTGGGATTACCAGCATGTTTCACTGCACCTAGCGGCTATAATCTTTTTTGTTTGTTTGTTTGTTTGTTTTAAGATTTACTTATTATGTATAGTGTTCTGCCTGCAGGTGCCATAAGAGGGCACCAGATCTCATTATAGATGGTTATGAGCCACCATGTGATTCCTGGGAATTGAACTCAGGACCTTTGGAAGAGCAGCCAGTGCTCTTAACCTCTGAGCCATCTCCCCAGCCTCCACTAGTTATAATCTTAAACTTAGTAAAATCAAGTTCAGCCCAGTAGCCATATCTTTTACAAAGACAGTTGATTTCTTGTTAGCAGTATTATAAATGTCAGGACAAAAATACCCTAGCTATGAAAAAAAATGTCCAAATAAGAAATATTTGAGCTGAGCATGGTAGCGCATGCCTGTGATCCCAGTACTCTGGGAGGCAGAGGCAGGCAGATCACTGTGAGTTGGAAGCTAGCCTGGTCTACAAAGCCAGTCCAAGACAGCCAGGACTACACAGAGAAACTCTGTCTCAAAAAACCAAAACCAAACCAAACAAAAACCAAATCCATAAAGTCCTAATAAAAAGTGACTTAAGAGTTACTGTATTCTCAAGTTGGAAGACTAAGCAAGAAAAAACTCTCATCAGCATATTACTTGCCAGAGAGTACTATTAAATTCTTTTTTGGTTTTTCGAGACAGGGTTTCTTTGTGTTAGCCTCGGCTGTCCTGGACTCGCTTTGTAGACCAGGCTGGCCTCGAACTCACGGTTATCCGTCTGCCTCTGCCTCCCAAGTGCTGGGATTAGAGGCGTGCACTACCACGCCCAGCTTTAAATTCTTTTTTTAATTAAATTGTATTTAGTGTATATGCACTCATATGTATGTGTGTAAGCATTTGGATACAACTGTGCCTGTGGAGATGAGAGGACAGCTTGCAGGAGTTGGTTCTCCTTCCCCTTTGTGGGTGGGTCATAGGGATTCTGTGATTAGACTTGACAGTAGGTCTTCCATGCTGAGCCATCTCAGTAAAGCTGCCTTACAGAACTCAGTATGCAGGGGACTACTGAGTGAGTGCAATCACACATTATTGGGAAGGAGAAAGGGTTTTTCAGGAGAGGGCTGAGACAGGGTCTCTTGATGTGTTAGACTGGCTGTCCTGAAACTCACTCTGTATAGAGGCTGGCCTCGAATTTACAGAGATTCCCCCTGCCTCTGGCTCCCTCTTGCTGGGATGAAAGGGGTACCACCACACCTGGCCCTGAGAAAAGATACTTAGGAAGAAACTTTTAGACAGTAGGGGTTGAAACAAGGTCATGTGCTTCAAGGCAAATGCAGTCAAATCAGTGTGGATCTGAGGGCTCACAACAAGAGTGCTTAGCATGCATGAGACCCTGGGTTCTTTCCTGACACCACCAGGAAAAAAAGTGCAAGTAGCGGGAGGAAAATGAAAATAATGAAGTGCACATGAAGGGGGAAATGGTTTTCAGTCCACTATCCAGAGTGGATGGCTGCTGATGGGAGATTGAAGAATTGGTAATATGCCTCAAGGGAGAAATGTCATCCAATCTGCCATCAGGATGGATGGATGTTGATGGGAGATTAAAGAGTTGGGACGTGGGCATATTCTTCTGTAAATGTAAGGAACTGTCAATATTTGCCAAGGGAGAGTTGTCTTTCATCACTAAGAAATACTTCGGCACAGGTGACCCTGTGGAGGGCCTCTGCTCTTACGGGATCAGAATGGAAACATTGTCAGGATAGCAGCAGTAAACAAATACCCAGTTTGTCAGAGAAAGTGTGACTTTGTGTCTGTCCTCACACAATTGCTCAGTTAGTCTCTCTTAGTTCACCAAATTGCCTTGCTTTAATTAAGAAAGACAGTATCATTCTACCATTTACTGATGGCAAGAGTACTGTTGTCTCCACCTTGCTTGACTCTAAGGCGCTAATTCTAAAGCAATTCTTAGGAGACTAACTTCTCAGAATGAAAGCTGTGCTGTTGCAGTGCATCTAACTGTAAAATGTTCTGCCTAGCCCTCAGCCAGTCTTGAAAGGAGACATTCTAAGCAGCTGTGTATGTATTCTTTCGTCCTCTGATATTACATCCTTCTCAGGAAGTGTTGCAAAGAGAATTTGGGGTTTACAGTGTTGTCTGTTTTGCTAGCTTTTGTGTTTCATGTGTGTGTGTAGGGCATGTGTGTGTGCTCTCAGAGAGTTGGGGGCCATGTGTAAGCTACAGATGTCTTCTGAAGCCCATCTGCATTATATTTGGGGGTGGGGTAAGATGGATGGATTTGTTTGTTTATTTGTAGGTAGGTAAGGTCTCATTGTATAGTCCTGCCTGGCCTCACTAGTTAGATCAGATTGGCTCATACCACTTTGTTTTGTTTGGGAAGAAAGACTTGACTGAGCCTCAGAGCTCATTGACTTGATATAGCCGCTGGTCAGTGTGCCTGTCTCTCCCTGTGCTTTCTTCCACCCCACCCCCACCCCCACCCCCCCCCCCCTCCAGCTTTCACCATCAAGCCCAACTTTTAAATGTGGGGACTCACAGAGCACTTGGGAGGCACAGGCAGGTGGATCTCTGAGTTGAGGCTAGCCTGGTCTACAAAATGTTCCAGGATAGCCAAGGCTGTTACAAAGAGAAACCCTGTTTTGAAAACAAAAAAAAAAGTTCACTTTAGGATGATCGTGGGAGAAAAGTTGCATTTCCTTATATAATCTTGAACTTTTACTTTGTGAAAATAAGCAGACAGCAGTTTTTTGTTGTTGTTGGTTTAGGACTGGAAATCGACCCCAGGATCTTGAACATGCCAAACAAGCATTCTACCACTTATTCCAAACCCAGCCATTTTTTTGTTATTCAGTCTTTTAGTGGCACATCTTTAGTCCCCAAAGTGGGTATGCAGATCATATAGGAGAGTCAAAGATGATGCCCCTGTAGCCACTAGCCCAGTTTGTATCTCTATGAGGTTTAGAGGTCAAAGACCAAACTTGTGTTTAAAGCTGCTCTTCACAGGAAAAGAAGCACCGAAACCTAAGAGGTGTGCATCCACCCAACCCCCCCCTAACCTGGACCCCTTTTGTTTCTTCCAACAAAGCAGAGATTTTAGTGTTAGTAAGATTTTATGTTGGGAAATACTCAAATACTTGGGGCGTGGGGGTAGGGGTGGGGTGGGGGGGGATGCACCTGTATCCTACAAACAGCTCGGACCAGGTCATAACCACTAAAGTAGTCTGTTTTTACTGCATTTCTCTGCTTATCCCATCTTGTGCAGAGCTCTCACCTGGCCACCTGCATTTCATAAGTGTTCACAGAACCTGGTTTCTGGGTAGGGACTGGTTTTTTCAGTTACCATGCAGGAATTGGCTCATATAGACACTCTCACGTACCACTGGATCTGTGTGAGTGGCACATGACAGGGTAAGGACTGGCAGAAGAGGAGAAGTAGGTAATATAGAGTGGCTTATGAGTGCATTCAGGAGGCAGTATGACCTATGACTTTTGTAGAAGAGGGTTATTGGTATGTTAATCTGGCTTCTTTAGATGTCTAGGACAATAGTATAATGACTTTCTTGCTTACTTATCTGCCTCAGACTACTCACTTGTTCCTCTTTACTTCTTGACCTTTATCTCAGGCCCTAGCTTTAAAAGCAGCCTTTATTATTATTTTTTAATAAATATCTATATCTTTAAGGTACCCAGGGTGTATGTAAAGAATGGGTCATCTGTAATTACAGGCATTCAGTCACCTTCTCTACCACCATCACTAAAAAGCCATGGTGCTTACAGTTACTCAGTGTTCCTGGGAGGGGAGGAGAGACCGGAGAATAAACTGTCTTTGATGTAAACCAATATTTGTTGCTTGGGCAGCATTTTTCTTTACCTCATTTGCATAGCTTTCCATTTACATTGTACAATTTATGTTCTTTGCCTATAGCTTGCCACCCCCCATCTTCACTTATTCTTGATACTTAATGTCCTTGATGAGATGGGAGTAAACTATGATAATGATATGTAAGTACAGCTCAGACATGATTTTAATTTATGAATGGAATTTTTTTATTGCTTAAATAGAATATATTTTGTATACCTGGTAAAAACAATTTTCTGTGAAAGCAGACATTTAAAACTCAGTATCTGCAGTGCATTTCATGTAACAGCAACTTGAACAGTATGTTGCATAAGCTTGGAAAAAATACTTGCTGGACTACTGTTAGAGCTAGAATTTGACTCTTAAGACAAAGTCCCCTCCCCTTCCCCCCCCCTGTAAATCATATGTATTGATTGCCTTAATATGCATTCTGTCTTTTGATATAGCATCTGCTTGGCATCATTACCTAATCTTACCTCAGGGAGATAATAACACACTGGATTTTGCAGTATTAAGCAAATTTATTATAGTGCTAAGATTAAAAGCATGTGTTTACACCCATATGCCAAGGTTAGGCTCCCCTCCTCCCAGTGTTTCTCACTGCAGTGTTTTGGATTTGATTTGGTCCTCAGGTGTCCATATGCTGAAGACTTGATCCTCAACTGGTCATAGTGAGGCTTTAAGAGTGGGCCCTAGTGCTCCTAGGTCACTGGGAATGTGGAGTTCCTCTTAGAAGGCTTTACAGATGTCACCCATACCGCTAACTGCTCCTCCTGCCATTGTTACCTAATACAGTGAGTATGACACCAACACAAGGGCCTCATTAGAGTTACACTGATGCAGATGAACCACTACCAAAAGAAAGCTTGTTTGTTTGTTTGTTTTTGTTGTTGTTCTTCAAGACAGGGTTTCTCTGTTATACAGAGCCCTGGCTGTCCTGGACTCACTCTGTAGATCACTCTGGCCTTGAACTCACAGAGAACTGCCTACCTTTGCCTCCCAAGTGCTGGGATTAAAGGCATGCGTCACCACACCCAGCTAAACTTGTTACCCTGGCTCAAACATTTTGTTACAGTGATAAAAAAATGACAAACACATATTATTGTTTAGGAAACTGGAGAAAATTAGGAGTATTTTTTTTCTTCTCTCTCTTTACTGATTTCTCTTCAAACTCCCATCTTCTACCTTACCATGAAAACAAGAAAAGTAGAAAAACAGGACAAATTGACTCTTGGTTCAAGGTGAACATACAAGTAAATACGTCTTGTATACTGTTAGGTAAAATATCCCACATTTGGCTTTGAGTAGGGTAGCTAGAATAAAGATCAGTCCCAAGACTATGGAAAACACAAAATAAACTGGTTGTTTCAGAGAAGCATGACTTTTCCAGGAACCCAGAGGGACAGTTTGGTATCTACAGATGAGCTACTCAGGTTTAAGATGTAGTTTAACACCTGAAAGATAATACTGGCCTGCAGTGCAGTATTAATTAGTAAATCATTACTTTTCTGACTATCCTAGGCCCACTCGTAGTTCTTCCACTTGGCCTCTGGAGTTCTGGGATGTAGGCATGTACCACTGTATCATGTTAAAGTTGTTGGTTTTCTGGTGCTCTGGAGTTGTCATAGTGGCCTTGTGATCATGCCTCCAAACGTCTTGGTAGACACCAGCAAGGTTCAAGGTTATAATCTCAGGTAACTGCTCTGGCTTTAACAATGGGCTAATCCTAGTGCACAGCACTAACAGCTGCCCCTGAAAAGTAAAGAGCCCACACAGCGCTTGATTTAATGGTAGGTACCTGCAGTGACTTGGCTGCCAATAAGATACCAAATGACTTGACATATGGGAGGCAGAGGGAAGAGGATAACGAGTCTGAGGTTAGCTTGGGCTACATAAGACTTTGGTTTAAAAACAGATTATGTTTTATCTATAACAGAGAAATCTATTATATAAAAAAAGAAGAATAAAGCATTTGGGCTGGAGTAGACTGACTTCCTCCTCCAAAACTCAGCTAGCACAAGGTTTGAAAGCACCATTGCTAATACCATTTTTCTCTGAAGAAGCTTCTGACATTGTATCATTCATCTCCCATTATTTTAAAACAAGTTCACCCTATTTGCTTCACTCATAGAATACCTGTGGGAATCTAGTTTCAATCAGTTTAAACCTGTTCAAATCCTGTTCAAACCACTGTTTCTGGCACTTTAGTTAACAATAATATCAATATTTGGAGGAGCTAAAAAAAAAATTTAAAAAGCTGGGTGTGCCCAGCACTCAGGAGGCAGAGGCAGGCATATCTCTGAGTTCAAGGCCAACCTGGTCTACAAAGTGTGTCTGTTACACAGAGAAACCCTGTCTCAAAAAACCAAAACAAAACAAAAGGCAAGAAGATGCTGAGCATGATAGTGCATGCCTTTATTGTAGCATCGGGAGGCAGAGGCAAGCGGAGCTCTAAGTTCCAGAGATAAATTGTTAGACTCTCTCTTTAAAAAAAAAAGAAAGAAAGAAAAAGAAAAACCTAAAAAAGAAAACATTAAGAAATTGGAAAAATAAGATGAGAGATATGGGGTATCTGCATATGAATGATAATCTGTGTGTGTGAATTGTTATTTATAGCACTCTGGGATACTTAGTCATTGTAGTCACTTAGGTTAATATCATTCCACCTTTGAAATAGTGAATGAACTCCGGACACACAAAGGAGGTGTTGGTACCAAGACTGAAACCTTCACAGATTCTATTGGGCATATTTTCTTTTTAGGAATGAAGGACAATTCTCCCTTTTTGAGCCATTCTTTTGTCAATTCTACAAAATTGCATGTAACTTTATAAATATTTTTAAAAGATATAGTTTTATAAATATTTAATATTCTGCTAATTTGATTTTGAATTGTAAATGTCAAGTATTCTGTTTTTGGGGTTTTTATGTTTTATTATACTTTGTTAAAAAGGAAAATTACACATTTTTAGACTGTTTTTATGAGTAAATTTAATGTATGGAAAATAAAAATTTGAAAAAAAAAAGAAATAGTGAATGAAAAATGAAATTCTGTTGAAAATTTATAGAAGGGAGAAAGAGTTCAACATAAGTAGCTCTTCCTGGTTGAGGTGTCTCTCAGTTTAACTTCCTTTGCCCCTTGACTGTAAGAAGCTGTTGCTTCCTACATTTCCATAGGGATTTCAGATGTAAAGGCAGAGTTTCCAGTTTGACTGTATTGTGCTGTCAGCACATCAGGAGTGAGAGAAATCTTCGAGCAGTAAAAGGTGCCCATGGCCATTCTGGAAATAGCACTTGGGCTTTTCAGCTTGTGCCTTCCTTTCCATTCCGTGCTTTATTACCCATAGACCTTGACAAAATTACAAAATAATGTTTCCCTATCAGACTTTAGACTGGCACAGAGCTCTCCGGCCAATTGTAATACATCTTCTGGCTTTCCTCCAAAAGTGTTAGTGTCTTGATGCCTGCCTTTAGCATGCAGTGTGCTTTGCCTGTCCTCCGAACTTGGTATTGGTGAGGGTTTTCATTAGGATATAGTAATGTGCTGTTTGTAATGCTCTATAGATTTGAAGTCTGCTCTGTGCATACCTGTCTTCTTATTCCACTTTATATTATGACCTCATCTTTTTAGATCCATGAGCTGAGTAACTGTTGGTATGTGATGGAAATTTTTATTTCCTCCAAAAGCACACGCAACTGCTTTCTGTGTGATCCTGACAGCTAGTTGACAGCTGTGGTCCAGTTGCTTCCTCTGATGTTGAACTATTTAGCCTCATTGTTTCATTGAGAGAACTCTTCTCTCAACCTAAGATTAAATCTTCTTGTCCCAGTTAATGTGTTGACATGGAGGGTAGAACGGATATGGTGTCTGGTTGGGTAGGAGAAAGGTCATCATCAGTGGCTCTCTACCAGAGAGTTGTGACCACCTTAGGGGTCACATATCAGATATTTACGTTATGATTTATATAGTAACAAAATCACAGTTATAAAGTAGCAGTGAAACTAATTTTATGGTTGGGAGTCACCACAACACGAGGACCATATGAGGTCGCAGCATTAGGAATATTGAGAACCACTCTTCTTTATGATCCTCGTAAGTACCATGCAGTTGTGTATTTGTCTCCATACATTTCTGCTCACACTACTATTTGACAGCCATCGGGTGGTTAAAAAGAAAACAAACTTGCAAATCTCCAACTTTGGTAGTGCAGCCTTGGTTGGCATTGCAGTATGCTTGTGCTTTTGTGGGCATTTGGCCAGAACAAAAGCAGTAATGCTAGACCTTGAAGGAGAGTGATTTCCCAGGCTTATATCTGATTCTGTAAACATTTAAAGCTGTGAGTTTTCAAATTTTTTCAAAATATAGTTCTTCATCAGAATGACTAACGGCAAATTTAGTAATTACCTTTACAGATATGACTTTTAAAAGTCACCAGATTTCTAATACATTATTAAAATTTCAACCTCAAGATAATTTTTTAAAAGGTAGTTTTGTCTGGCCATACTTGAAATTTGTTTCAGGTTTTTCTCATCTGTTTACAATTCTAGTTTGAATGTTGCGTTCTTCTTCAGGAATTCACTTTCTAAAGGGCAGGGTTGGCTATTTGCTTTTCTTATTTATAAAAATGTGGGCGAGACCATGATGTTTGTTCATGATCATATGGACTATGTTTGCACAGCCTTGGGGCAGAGCAAGGAAAAAATTTACCTGAAAAAGTAGATTGCAGTTCCTTTCTTGAAGATTATTACTTTTTCATTCTTTAAAAAAGATGTGTTTCTGTACCGGTTTATTATACGAATATGTACATCTCACTTTGCACACGTGGAAGTCAGAGGACAACTTGCAGTAGTGCATTCTTTCCCTCATGAGGGTCCCATAGATTGAACTCAGGTTATTAGGCTTGGCAGCAAGTGCCGTAACCCACTGAGTCATCTCATTGGCCTTGTTTCTTGTACTTTTTAATTTCAGGTGTATGAGTATTTTGCCTACATATAGGTGTATATACTGTGTGAGTGCCTGGTGTCCCTTGACACTAGGTGTTAGATTTCCTGGAGCTGGAGTTACAGTTGGTTGTAAGCCACAGTGTGTGTACTGGGAACTGAACCTGGATCATCTAGTGTGCATGTGCATGCCACATGCTTGTCACTGTTGGCTGAGGCCAAAAGATGCTGTCATATCCCCCAGAGCTAGAATCACATGAGGCTCTGAGCCCCCTGACATGAGTGCCAGGAACTGAGCTTGGGATCTCTGGGAGAGCAGCATTAACCCCTGAGCCATCTTTCTAGACCCTTCAGCTCAGTTTCCAGTCTTTGTTTTGCTGATTGCAGGTTTCATCAGTAGGTTGAGAAATAACTTTAGTGAGTTACCACCATCTTCAGAAGGAGGGAGCAGGTTGGAACAAAAGAGAACACTATCATTTCACTATTAACAATAAGCACTCTGGTGATGTTGGTTGGTTGGTTGGTTAGGCTTTTCTTCAGTCTTCTCCAAACTGACCTGGAACTCACTAGCTGAGAACGATCTTGAATTCCTGATCCCCCTGCCTCTGCCTGTCACATGCTGGGATTACAGGTTTGTGTTACTATACTTGACTTGATTCTTGTTTTTATTGTATAAATGTGTGTTGTGGGGTTAAAGAAATTGGTAAGCCTCCATTGGTAACAGTAATAAAGCTAGATCTCCTGGTCTTGTAGTTGTTTAAATAACTACACAAAAGAAGCTGATGGCAGGCTTTAATTGGAGACTTCCAGTACTGTGTCTTGCCTGGATTTGCACCTTTAACAGGAAGCAAAAGTAGACCTGTGTGACTTTCCCCTCAAAGTTGTAGTTGACAGGAGTTTGATAGGGAAAGCTAATGATACAATAAACGACAGAATAAAGATTCAAGAAAATTTTTATTTTGTGTGTGTTGAGGGGGGCAAGCTCTGCACACGTGCCTCTGTGCCTGTGCCCATGCTTATTGTTAATATTCTTGGCTGGTCAGGGCACATGTGGAGTTGAGAGTTAAGTTGAACCCACCACATTCAGAGAGACAAACAGTTGAGGACCTGGAGTACCTGCAGAATACTTGAGGGAATCCCTTGTTGTGCCAGCTCCTCTGCGCTCATCATTTCTGTCTTTAGCTGAATGACCTCTAGAGGGATTCTGTGGCTAACTTAGCTAAATCTTGTGCAGACAGCTCATAGGCTAGCTGGCATGGAGGTGGCAGTGTGTGTGATGTCTGATTGGCTGTTCAGAATGTCTGTTTCATGACTCTCTCTCTTTGTTTCCTATATGTAAGCCTGCATTCCTATGTCCTAGGAAACGAGAAAGCAGGGCTCACTGCACTCTGCCCACTGAAATGGCCGCCCACACTTTCAGTGGTATATTTTGACAGCTTAGGATTTACCCCTTGTCCTTCATTTGGAACGATGTCTAAGAATGGGAGGGTTTTTTTTGTTTTTGTTTTTGTTTTTTTGCTTGTTTTATCATTAGTGGAATTGATTTACAAAAGCTATGTATCCAAAATTTCAAGTAGCCTCAGCTAGGTGTGGTGGCACACACCTTTCATCCTAGCACTCAGAAGGCAGAGGCCAACGGCGACAGATCTCTTGTGAGTTCAAGGCCAGCCTGGTCTACAAAGAGAGTACCAGGACAGCCAGGGCTACACAGAGAAACTCTCTCTCAAAGAACCAAAAAATAAAAATAAAAAGTAGTCTCAAATCAGAGGCTTATAATTGTGAAAAATGTATCAAATGTAACTAACTTTACTTAATATATTTACTTAATATGTATTTAAGTATAGTTAGTGCATAATATACTATGCACTTCAAAGGCTAACTGAATAAAGCCCCAAAATTCACTTGGCACAGTGGACCGGGATTCTATTCCCAGCACCCACATGGCAGATCACAACTGTCTATAACTTCAGTTCCAGGCCATCTGACAGCCTCACACCAATGCACATAAAATAAATGAAAACTATGTCTGGAGAGATGGCTCAGCAGATAAGAGTTCTTGCTGCTCTTGTAAAGAACCTGAGTTTGGGGCTGGAGAGATGGCTCAGCGGTTAAGAGCACTGTCTGCTCTTCCAGAGGTCATGAGTTCAATCCCCAGCAACCACATGGTGGCTCACAACCATCCATAATGTGATCTGATGTCCTCCTCTGCCTTCAGATGTACATGCAGGCAGAGCGCTGTATACATAATAATAAATAAATCTTTAAAAAAAAAAAAAAAAAGAACCTGAGTTTGGTTCCTAGTACCAACAGTGAAGACCTTATAATCATTTTGTCCCTCATGGGAACTGCCCAGATTCACCCACATTCACACACAAGTGAAATTTTAAAGAAAAAGAAAACTCTACATTAAATTGATGTGCAAATGACAGATGAGGAGAGCATATTTGTAAAAATAAAAGGAGAATATACAATATTTCACAAATCCATAAAAAAAAGACAGTGGGCAATAGAGATGTACACAAATAAATAAAGCAGAAAGAGCTGGTTAGGCCAGGCGTCATGGCCCACACCTGTATTCCCAGCAGCAGAGGCAGGCAGATCTCTGTGAGTTTGAGGCCAGCCTGGTCTACAAAGTGACCAGGACAGCCAAGGCTACACAGAGAGACCCTGTCTCAGAAAACAAAAAACTAGGGCGATAGCTCAGTGATGAAAGTGCTTGCCATGCAAGCACAGTGTGAGGGCTGGCACTCAGATCCCACATTCCATATAAATGCTGGGCGAGCAAGGTGGGCCGTCCTGTAATTCCAGCCTTGAGTCACTGAGAGGAGAGTCCCAGAGCAAGCTGGCTAGTAAGACTAGCCTCGTCAGTGGGCTCTGGGGTTTGATGAGACCGTCCTCTATGAATAAGGTTGAAAAACATCAAGTACATCCCTACGTCACCCTCAGGCCTCCATGAATGCACACATGTACCCACCACACACTCAGATATGCATATATAACCTGCTTACAACACACACACACACACACACACACACATGAAAATGGAAAAAAAAAGTAAGTAAACAGGCTGTAAATACTCAGATTGTAGGGAAAAACAGCAGAGTAGTGAAATCAACAGAGCCCTTATTTTCATGGGACCTTTAATAATAGAGACGGAAGATAGATAAATTGATGTCAGGTTGTATAAGATCTGGAAAGATAAGGAGACGAGACTTTTAGAAACAACAGAGTTTAAAGGAAAGTGTGGGTAGCTATCCCCCTAAATTCAACTTTTTCTATGTGCTTCAAAAGTATAATGCATAAATTAATTTTTTAATTATTTTAAAAAGTTATATATATGCATGCACACATACTAACAGAGGCCGAGGGTATCAGATGCCTCTGGAGATGGAGTTATTGTGCTTGTAAGTCACCTGATGTGGTGCTGGGACTTCAACTCCCGTCCTTTGGAAGAACAGGGCATGTTCTTAAACCACTGACCCATCTCTCCAGCCAATGATGGCCAAGGTAAAATACTTGTGTTTAAAGTATTTTCATTTTTACATCACATTGTAAATTAGCCATTGTTTTTCACATTTATATGAAAGGAAAGGGGGCTTAGAAGTCTAAGTTGAGGGCCAGGTGTGGTGGCACATACCTCTAATCTCAGCACTCGAAAGGCAGAGGTAGGCGGACCTCTGTGAGTTTGGAGGCCAGGCTGGTCTACAAAGTGAGTCCAGGACAGTCAAGGCTATACAGAGAGACCCTGTCTCAAAAAACAAACAACAAGAAGTCTTAAGTTGAGGTCTAGTGAAGTAAAGATTTGATTCTAGTCTGAGACTATCTTTTGAAGCTAAGTAATTAATCACCATGCCTTCTGATAGTGCCCTGTACTATCAAATAGCTTAGGACTTAGAAGCAATATCTGCTTATTTGATAATCATATGGATTAAGTAGCATTAACATGGTACTGTGATTGCATCTTAGAGTCAGCTGAAAATATAAACATGGGTTTGTACATGCGGGGTTCACTTGACTGTTACTTAATCAGGAACCCTAGTGGGCACTGGATGCAATCATCTTACAGCGTGTGGACTTTTCTGTTGATTTATACTTTTTACATTTGACCAAGTTGATGAGTCAGATCTAACACATGTGTTAATACAGAGTCTTAGGAAGTGAGCTGTCTAGGAATGTGTTGTCATTCCACAGTTTTCCTTATTGTCTCCAAACTACACCCACATCTATGCACACCAGAATTTTTTCTGGAAAACAGGCACTAGAT
The DNA here is from genome assembly GCA_907169655.1 of Acomys percivali. Lineage (NCBI taxonomy): Eukaryota > Metazoa > Chordata > Mammalia > Rodentia > Muridae > Acomys > Acomys percivali. Next base: position 23,353,591 of record OU015743.1, on the reverse strand, counting down.
GCCTTAAATTTGTAGTACATATTATGGAATGAATGACTATCCTGAGACTGGCTTATGGGTCATTTGACTATTTTTCAGTATTTACTATGTGAGTGAATAGGAATATGATACGTAAGCCAGAGCAATCCAATTGCCAAAGTGGTAGTACCTGAGAAAACTAATTTTAATGGTGTAGATGTTCTTCTGGTAAAGTTTTTTTTTTTTTTTTTTTTTTTAAACAAAAGTGACCATTTCTAGCATCCTCTGGTCTCCCATCTGTTTTGGAGAAGAGAGTAGATACCAGTGTAACCAAGTACAAATATAAAAGCAAGAAATTAAAGGAATGCATTGAAGGCTGGCCAGTGGCGGTGCACACCTTTAGTCGCAGCACTCAGGAGGCAGAGACAGGCAGATCTCTGAGTTCAAGGCCAGCCTGGTCTACAGGGTGAGTTCTAGAGTAGCGAAGGCTACACAGAGGAAGTCTGTCTCAAAAAACCAAAAAGGAAAAAGAAGAAGAAGAAGAAATAAAAAAAGAATGCCTTGACCTGCTAATAGCTTCTTACTTTTTCTTAGGTAAGCCTTCATGTTTGAATTTTGCAGTATGAACAGTAAAACTCTTTGGAAAAAAAAAGCTAGGTGTTTATTTCTAAGTGGTAGAGGTAGATACAGCAACAAATGGAAATATTCATTCTTCTGACTTACACCCCATCAAAGAATATGGAAATTCACAGGATTAGGCTTATGACCCCAACCAAAAAGCAGTGCTCCTTTTATCAATGATGGTGGTGCTTTCTTCATCAGTCAGGTAATGCTTCACTCATTGTTGACAGCGATGTTTCCTTATCATCCTTGTCTTACTCTGTACTGCTATGACAAAATACTTAGCATTAGGCAACAGTTCTGGAAGCTAAGTCCCATAATAGGTGGTGAGGTCTGTGTCCTCACACAGGGAAGGAAAGTGAATACATTGTTGCAATGCAGGCCATTATTAAAAGGCAGCATTAATCAATCCACAAGGCTCCATCCTCATGATGTGAAAACCTCCTAATTAAGTCTCAGATTCTCAGTGTGTGCCTCGAGATTGCTTGCAGCATATGATTTCTCATATCATGTCCTACAAGTACTGTTGGTTCCTTTGCAACCCCTGGCCTATATAGAGAATACTGAGTGTCCAAAAGAACAGAGATTTACAAAATAGAATTTACTCAGATTGTGGGAGATTTAAGCAAGTGGCGTCTGCTGTCATGGCCAAGTGTTGTGGTGGAATGGTACTAGGGCGTAGCACTAGGAACAAGAAGCAGAGCTTGGCTGGGCAGTGGCGCACACCTTTAATCCCAGCACTCAGGAGGCAGAGGCAGGCGGTGAGTTCAAGGACAGCCTGTTTTACTATCAGGTTCCAGGACAGCCAGGGCTACACAAGAAGAAAGAAAGAAAAACCCTGTCTCGAAAAACCAAATAAAGAAAAGAAGCAGGACTTGAATAAGATTTGAGTGTTAGGGTGACATTACAGGAAAAAGCAGCTGGACATGGAGGTATGAGTTGTTGGAACTACAGATGAGGCCGTCAGAGCAGATAAAGGGCAAGGGAGACAGCCAAGGGGACCCTGAGGGACAGTAACACCGGAGCACAGATGAGTCATTGAATTAATTTCAGAAAAGTAACAAATGCAGAGAGAGGAGAGGAAGGCAGCTGGTGGAGAGCATCTAGGCCTAGTGAGTGGTGTGTACCAGTTCCAAGTTCAGCTTTCAGTGCTCAGTGCTCATTTTAGCATGAAGTGATGTGTTAAATTATCCTGCCCTTTTCAAGTCACCCTTAATCACCCATGGCCTCCAGAGCCTTAGGATTCAAGCACGCATCACTGACTACCATCACAAATAGGTGCTATACTTTAACTTCAGTTTTATTTTGTTGGTTTTTTGAGACAGGGTTTCACTGTGTAGCTTTGACTGTCCTGGACTCACTTTGTAGACCAGGCTGGCCTCCAACTCACAATGATCCACCTGCCTCTGCCTCCCAAGAGCTGGGATTAAAGGCGTGCACCACCACACCTGGCTTAACTTCAGTTTTAAAGCTTAATTATAATATATAAAGGAGGGGTTTGCATCCATCATGAATAAGTTTCCTGGTATGATTGGATCTTGTGTGGAACAGCTACTTGTCTTAAGTATGTATCAGCCATTACTTATCTCAGAGTATATTGGATTCATTTTTTATGCTCCTGGTTGGATTAGTTAAGAAGAGCGATTATGTCATAACCTTTTTTGAATAAAGGAATTTGATATACACATTCTCCCTGGCAGCTGTGTTTTGTGTTGTGACCAACACTCATGGACTTTTTAAACCTCCTTTAACTGGCCACCTCTTTCACAGTCTAGCCAGAGTGGAAAACATTGGTATAGCTCCAGAGTACTCCCTGATACCAGATACAGACAAAAGGATTCTCTTTTCAGAGAACGTGTGGTATGACCTACTGTGTATGCGGAGACAACCTGTTTGTTCCTACCCCCAAGAAGGGTATAAGGAACAATAATAGAAGAGAATGATTCAGAATTTAAATGCCAGCGAGGCAGATAAGCAGAGACAGTATAGGACTCATCCAAACTTGTTATTTAAAAAGATGCTTAGAGGGCTAAAGAGATTCCTTAGCAGTTAGGAGCACTGGGTGTTCTTCCAGAGGACCTGGGTTCAATTCCCAGCACCCATATGGCAGTTCACAACTGTCTAGAAGTCCTGTTCAGGGGATCCAACGCCCTCACATAGACATACTTGCAGACAAAACACCAAAGCGCATAAAATAAATACAGTGTTCTTTTTTCTTTCTTCCTTCCTTCTTCAAGACAGGGTTTCTCTGTGTAGCCTTGGCTAGGATTAAAGGCATGTGCTGCCACCACCACCTTGTTCTTTGTAAACAGACATGCATTTTACTGTATCATGGGGGCGGAAAGCTCAAATTTTCAAATGAATCATCAAAGGTCAAAGAAGGCATTAAGATGCTGTGCTGTGGAAGTATTGTAATATGCATGTTTACAACACACACACACACACACACACACACACACACACACACACACACACACAAATGTAGGGCTGCAGTATTTCAGACCCCTCTCTGATTTGGTGCAGGGGAGGGAGGTAAGAGGTACCTGGTACAACTAAAAACATGACATTGGAAGCCACTAAGAGATATTTAAGATTCTTCTGAAAAGTATCATCTTATATTTGATATGAAGGGGGGGAATTTGGTCTGGTTTTGGTTTTGAGAGACATGGCTGTCCTGGACTCACTCTGTAGACCAGGCTAGCCTTGAACTCAGAGAGATCCACTTGCCTCTGCCTCCCAGAACACTGGGATTACAGGTATGGGCCACCACACCTGGCTGTTCATATAAAGTTCCTTTAGTTCAACTTTCAAATTTTTATTTTCCATTGCTGGGGATAGAACCTACGATTTGGCAAGTGTTGGCCATTCTCCATCTTGAGCTATAACCCACACCAGCTCTTCTCTTCTGTTGTTCTAATGAAAAAAAAAAAAATGTGACTTCCATCGTGCTACCATGTCAGTCACTTCCATTGCTGTCCTGGTAAATTTGTGACAGCAGCTCAGTCTGTAGTCCTGGCTGCCTGGAACTTCTGTGCAAATCAGGCTGGCCTCTCCTCTCCAGTGCTGAAATTATGAGTGGGCCTGGCTATCTTCCTGCGTGTGTATGGTAGCTTTTTAGCATAGCTGTAGCCCCTTTTCAGATAATGTGACGTTGTGGTTTGTGTCGTTGAAATCTTGCTCTCCACTATACAGAAGTTAAGAGCTTATTTGCATCCTCAGTGAGGTGTTCAATCTGAGATGGTTGCATCTACAGTAGAAGAGTAGAAAGTCCATGATGCAACAGGGAGATTGATCCAAGGTGGTGTCAGGGTTCCCTTCAGCTTAGAAATACTCAGATACCAAGGGATTGCATGCCTGTAAGACAACTCTACTGGGTGTTGTGGGGGAGCAACATGAACTCTGGGGCAGGACCATGCTGCTGCTGCTGCTGCTGCTGCTATGTGATTGGGCTCCTTCTCTGGCTTTTTGCTTGACTTTTGTCAGCTCTAGAATAGACATTATCAATTGCAGCTAAGGACAACAAGGTCAGTAGAAACTGAACTTGTTTTACATTAAGCCAGATTGTCAACCTTACTATACCTCCATAAGGAAGCAGAAATGACTGCCAGGGTCATCTGAATGAGGAAAGTACTTCGTAGTATTGGGTCTGACAGTACTAGCTTCCCTGTGACCCCGCTACACATGTCAGCAGCAGCAGCATACACCTGTTTGGTGGGTGGTTAGGATAACAAAAGGTTGGGAGGGAAATAAAATTGTGCTTTAAAAATCTAGAGTGTTTCAAAAGGCTTCTCTATATCAACCAAAGCTGTGAACATCGTGTACAATGGTTTTAAGTTTTAGAAACATTTATTTAATGTGCATTGGGTTTCGCCTGTGTATATGCCTATGCCTGAGGAGACAAGAACAGGGCATCAGAGTCTACTAGAGCTCATGCCACAGGGAGTTGTGAGTGCTGGGAACCAAAGCCCGGTCCTGGAAGAGCAGCAAGTACTCCTAACTGCTGAGCTGTCTCTGGCCCTCAAGACGGCGTTCTTCACAGAATGTAATGTGAAAGTGTGTCTTCTGTTGGCTCTACTTGTCTCACATGGGCCTTGTCTTGTGTTGCAGGTCAAGCAGGTAGAGTGCAGTGGAAGCCTCTGGTGCTGCCGTCATGCCGTTCCCGTTTGGCAAGTCTCACAAATCTCCAGCTGATATAGTGAAGAACTTGAAGGAGAGCATGGCTGTTTTGGAAAAGCAGGACATTTCTGACAAAAAAGCAGAAAAGGTATGCATCTGCCTTTAATCCCTTTAGTAAGGACCGATTACAAGATGGACTACGAGGTAACTTTTTGTTTGTTTGTTTTTTGTTTTTTTGTTTTCTAGACAGGGTTTTTCTGTGTAGCCTTGGCTACCCTGGACACACTTTGTAGACCAGGCTGGCCTCCAAGTCACATCAATCCACCTGCCTCTGCCTCCCGAGTACTGAGAGGTAACTTTTAAAAACCAATAAACTCCCATTTGGATAGTTTATTAAGTAGGGTCTCACTCTGTAGCTCAAGCTGGTCTGGAATGTGGGAGCCTTCTGAGTGCTGGGATGGGGTTACAGGTGTGAGCCATGGTGCCCAGTGTTCATTAGTCCATTCTTGAAGTGTTAGTTACCTGATTCTGAAACAGTTTTTCCACTAGCCCAGGACTGGGCAGTAATAACTCAGTGCTACATCTGTGTGCTAGGCAAGTGTTCTACCTCCAAGTCACATTTTCTGCTCCTGGTTTTCTACATTTTGTTTTGTTTTGTTTTGCTTTCTTCTCAATCCATAGTATTGCCATCAACCTAATGACTGCAGTCTAAAACATGGCTTTACCAAGTCAGGCCTTGCCCAGTCTTCTCAGAAGAATCCTGTGTCTTCTGCTTCCTTGTGAAGAGAGCCTGTGAGTTCCACTTCTTGTCATCAATCTGCGTCACGCATCTTAGCAGTTTTCCAGCCTCCATGAAGTCAGATAATCAAATAAACTGTTTGTAATGCCTTTGTCTTACTGTTTTTCCCTGGAATGGTGTGCCCTTCCTCCATTTCCACCAAAGCACCATTCATCTTTCAAAACTCTTAGATGGATTTCTTTTACTTTAGAAAGCATCTCATAATCTTCCTTCTTCCGTCTCACTCCTGCCCACTAAAACATCTCCACCATTTGGGCACCTGTGTTAAAATGTCAGAACAGGCACCATCTTGAGCTAGGTCACTCTTATATTTTGTCCCCATTGTTAGATTGGGAGCTGTGAGCACTATGCCATTACTGTCCCTAGGGTGCCTTGCACGAATAGTCTCGTTTGCACTGACTCTTTTATGAGTGACTGCTGATGTAACCTTAACTAAGAGATCATCTCCTAGGCCAGGCGTGGTGGCGGACACCTTTAATCCCAGCACTTGGGAGACAGAGGCAGGCAGATCACTGTGAGTTTGATGCCAGCCTGGTCTACAAAGTGAGTCCAGGACAGCCAAGACTATGCAAAGAAACTCTGTCTCGAAAAAACAAAACAAAAGAGATCGAGATCATTTCCGTTATAGGAAATGAAAGTTGGGTCACTTAGCTACTTTGTTTTTTGTTTTGGTTGACGTAATCATTGTTTGATTGGAGATTCTTGTTCTCAAATATTATGCCACAGTATATTATGAATACTTATAGGTTGAATTTGTAGCACATTTGACTGATTCATCCTATTCTGAATGGTTCCAGAGGGGCTGAGGTGGCTCAGTGTTTAAGAGCACGTGTTGCATCTGCATTCAAACACCCACACTTGCCTACAACTCCAGCTCCAGGGGTCTTGATACTTTCTGCTGGACCCTGTGGCACCCACGCTCAAACATACCCCCACACATACACACATAAGTAAAAATAACATAAATCGTAAATAGTCCCAGAGTTTTTGGCTGTGGACCATCATTTCTGTTCTGTTTTCCTCTCTTGCTTTGGCAATGTCCTTTGGTGTATGACTGACTGATCCTGTCTCCTTCTGTTTCTTGTTTTATTTAATATTTGTAATGCCTATTGGACCAGAAAACTAAACTGAAGTTGTAAAAAGTGTGAGTCTGTCTGTCTGTCTAAGAGAACTGGATAAGGTTAAATGCTAGTGTCAACACAGAATGCTATACTGTCCCAACTTACTAATGTGGTTCATAAGTGTAAAAATAGAAGTCTAATTCCAGATAATGGAAACAATTATCTTCAGGAAATTAGAGGGGACAGTTAGCAGAACCACACAGGGCCAGAGGATGTTGGCCATCTACAACTGTAGAAAACAGCTAGCAGTCCTGACAGTCCACGAGATCTAACATGAGGTAGACATAGCTTCAGCTAACAAGAAACAGAACTGGCACATGTGCTAGCCAGCTAGTCTAAGAGGGCAGTGTGAAGGAGAGCAGACCCCATAGAGGAATGAATGTGTGCTTCATGTCTATAGGAATTACCTCAGTGGCTGGTCCTCCTTCCTGAAGTTGTTTATCATTGAAAGTATGTGTGTGTGTGTCATAAAATGATATCCTTCTTTTGTCAGTTCTTAAAAATACAGTCCACTCCTTAAAATCATTCTGTTCATCAAGGGATGTGTATGTTGAGGGGAGTGGGGCGACTGGGGATTGAGTCAGGGCTTTGCAAATGCTAGGCAAGTTAACTACCACTGAGCTTCACCGCAGCCTTCTCATCACTCCATTTTTGGCACTAGCAATGTCATACATACAAGGTCTCTGCTTTTAGAGCTTCCATTGTAGTTGAGAAGGACAGATGATGGACACATACTGACCAGAATTTCAGGTAGTCATAAGTTCCATGAATGCAAAGGACTGACAGACTAACAAAGTATAGTTTTGTTTTTGTTTTTGTTTTGTTTTTAGACAGGGTTCCTCTGTGTAGCCTTGACTGTACTGTACTTGCTTTGCAAGCCAGGCTGGCCTCAAACTCACAGAGATCTGCCTGCTTCTGCCACCCGAGTGCTGGGATTAAAGACGTGCACCACCATGCCCAGCCCAAAGCGTAGTTCTTAAGCTGTTTTTTGTTTTTGTTTTTTGAGACAGTTTTCTCTGTGTAGCCTTGGCTGTCCTGGAACTCGCTCTGTAGACTAGGCTGGCCTCAAAAATTATGAAGACCTAAAAAAAAACTTTGCATGTAGAGTGTCGATATTATCCCATTAGATATTAAAATCAAAGTTTTAAATACTCATTCAAAAAGTAATAAGCACATTCCAGTTAAACAAACAACATTTTATGGAAAATAACCATATATCATCCTAAACAAACAATTCAGGAAGAAGAGCAGCAGCTTTTAAATCTCTTTACTGTGCTGAAGGAAGGGCACTGGAGCCTCACACTTGAGCTGCCATCCCACTCTTACACATTATGCTGGTAAAGAGGGCCAGGGCTGTAGAGATGGCTCAGAACTTGCTATTCTTGCAGAGGACCCAGATCCATTCCCAGTACCCACATGGCATCTCAGAACCATCTGTAATTCCAGTTCCCAGGACCTGACACCCTCTGCAGATCTCTCTTGTGGGCTCCTGCATACATACAATATCATGCACATACACTTTTTTTTTTTTTAAAGAGAAAAGGCTGTTTTGATAACATTTTGGATAATTTTGAACATTTAATACTATACAAGAATTTGATAATTGACAGCTAGACTTTCCTTTTAACCATCATGTTTATAAGGAACCAAAGCCATTTCCTATCTTTTGTTGAATTAAGATATTACCCAGAGACCTATTAGATTTATTCAACAAGAATTAAGCTCTATAACCGGGCAGATAGTCATCTCGTCTAACCTAGTCATGCTAGTCTAACCACTTCCCAGCCATGTGCCTGTTACTTGCCATCCCAGTGTCGCCTTGGCCTTCTGCTGTAACTCTCTGTCCTCACGGTGAACTCTTCCTGGTGCCTTCTCTCTCTGCTCCTCTTTCCTTCCTTCCCCCCTTTTCTCTGCCCCTCATTGGGATCTGAAGTCCAGCCTTCCTATCTCCTCTGCCCAGTCATCATTTGTTTTGTTTTTGTTTTTTTGAGACAGGGTAATGGCCCTGACTGTCCTCGACTCACTTTGTAGATCAGGCTGGCCTTGAACTCAAAGAGATCCACCTGCCTCTGCCTCCCAGTGCTGGGATTAAAGGCGTGCACCACCACATCCAGCTTAAAATTAAGTTGTTTATTAATTAATTTATTTATTATGTATACAGTGCTCTGCCTGCATATACCCCTGCAGGCCAGAAGAAGGCATCAGATCACATTATAGATCACAATTGTGAGCCACCCTGTTGTTGCTGGGAATTGAACTCAGGACCTCTGGAAGAGCAGTCAGAGTGCTCTTAACCTCTGAGCCATCTCTCCATCCCCAAGTCAGTCTTTTGTTTCTTTATTTTGTCTTATTTTTTCAAGACAGGATTTTTCTGTGTAGCCTTGGACTTGGTTTGTAGACTAGGCTGGCCTTGAACTTCCAGAGATCCACCTGCCTCTGCCTCCCAGGTACTGGAATTACAGGTGTGTGTCACAGCGCCCAGCGGCAGCTGTTCAGCTTTTTTATTAACCAAGCAGAGATAGTTAGAGGACGTTCTTTATTCAGCATTGATACAGGAGATTCTTCAGTGATCATGACAGTGCCCATGTTGGGACTGCAACCTGAACCAGGGGCACAGAAATCAGCATCTGAATACACAGTGCACAAGACCATCCCCCAACAATCTTTTATACCAAAGTCTGTACTTAAAGAAGAAATTTTAAGCCAGGTGGTAGCACACACCTTTAATCCCAGCACTCAGGAGGCAAAGGAAGGTGGATTTTTTGAGTTCCAGTCCAGCCTGGTCTACAATGCAAGTGCAGGACAGCCAAGGCTACACAGAGAAACCCTGTCTTGAAAAACAAACAAACAAAACAAAACAAAACAAAAAGAACAAAATTTAATAACCTTAATGACTTTCTCTCCCCCCCCCCTGTTTTTGTTTGTTTGGTTTTTGGTTTTTCTTTTTTTAAAAAAGATTTATTTATTGTATTTATTGTATATGAGTGCTTTATCTGCAGAAGAGGGTATCAGATAACATTACAGATGGTTATGAACCACTATATGGTTACGGGGAGTTGAACTCAGGACCTCTGGAAGAGCAGGCAGTGCTCTTAACCACTGAGCCATTTCTCCAGCCCCTGTTTTTTGGTTTTTCAACACAGGGTTTCTCTTGGCTGTCCTGGACCCACTTTGTAGACCAGGCTAGCCTCGAACTCACAGTGATCCTCTTGCCTCTGCCTCTCAAGTGCTGGGATTAAAGGTGTGCGCCACCATGCCAGCCATTAATGACTTTCTACTGCTTCCTCATAGGTATACTTTCTTCCTTCCCTCCATCTTCTCCCTTAGCTTAGACTTTTCTCACACTTGTCATCCTCCACCCTAAAACTTTCTGAGTTCTAAGATTATAGGTGTGTACCACTGTGCACAGATCTCCTGGACATTCTTTGTTTTTTTTGTTTTTTTAACTAAGTATGTGGTCATGAGATTTAAATAACTGGCACTACCTTGCACTGTTCTAGAGTATCATTCCTTTTAGTATAAATAGCAGGGCAGAGGGGTCAAGGCAAATGATGTCATATCATTGATGTGAAAACCTCAGACCTTGGAAGCCCAAGAGTCCACCCTTTGCAGTGTACTGTGATAGTGGGAATTATGGCATAGAGGGGACAGGCTACCCAGGTACAGAATAGCCAGATGTTGATAAGATTATAGACAAAACTCTTAACTAAGAGGTGGCTTGGTGGAAGTAATATAAGAAAGTGGTGGAATCCATATCATCTACTTGACTGAATCAGCGTTTTGTTTTGTTTGTTTTGTTTTGTTTTGTTTTGTCTTTTAATTCACAAGCTGTTTTGTTCTTTTAGAGGACAGTTGGAATGCCAGGATCATTTTTGGTGATAGCACTAGGGGAAGTCTGCTGCTGGCATTCAGTTAGTAAAGCCAGGCGTGCTAAAAATAGAACAGCAACAAAAAAGAATTACCCAGTGAAAATGTCATTAGTGTGAAGGTTGAAAACTACCACTCTAAGCCAGCATTGCACAAGAGTAGACCTGCTCTGAGCATAAAACAAACATGGGAATTTCTGAAAATAAATTTTAGTTCAAGGTGGTGGGGCAGTTAGCATAGAAGCAGCTTCACAAGCCTCTCTCTTCTCTCTCTCTCTCTCTCTCTCTCTCTCTCTCTCTCTCTCTCTCTCTCTCTCTCTCTCT
>OU015743.1:23301075-23334616 GCA_907169655.1 Acomys percivali | reverse complement strand
TGTGTGTGTGTGTGTGTGTGTGTGTGTGTGTGTGTGTGTGTGTGTGTTATTTTGAAACAAGGTCTCACTGGATAGCCCTGGCTATCCTACATCCTACAACTCAATATGTAGAATTATTTTTATTTTTAAAACATATTTTGTTCCTTCCTTTCTTTTTTTCTTTTTTTGGTTTCCCGAGACAGGGTTTCTCTGTGTAAGAGCCTTGCCCTGGATTTATTTTGTAGACCAGGCTGGCCTCACACTCACAGAGAACCTCCTGCCTCTGACTCCCACATACTGGGATTAAAGGTGTGTGCCACCACACCTGGCTGCTTAAAACATATTTTCATTGGAGTATAAAATTCTGAGATGATAGCTAGGTAGTATGTTTTTCTCAATAGTTTATTATTGTTGTTGTTTTTCAAGATAGTTTTTCTATGTAACAGAGTCCTGACTGTTCTGGAACTCACTCTGTAGACCAGGCTGGCCTTGAATTCACAGAGATCCAGCTGTCTCTGCCTCCCCAAATGCTCTGATTAAAGGCATGTGCTACCATTGCCTAGATCTACTAGGGTTCTTTAGTGGAACTAATAAAATTATGATATATTATAAAAGGGGATGTGTGTCTGTGGTGTATATGAGCAGAGGTTGATGTTGGGTATTTTCCCCTCTCCCTCCCCCCCCAAGGTCCAGAAGAGGGAGGGTATCATATCTCTTGTAACCAGAGTTACCAGACTGTTGTGAGCACACACGTAGGCCTAAAACACAAACTTGGGTCCTCTGGAAGAGTAACCACTGTTTTTAAGACTGAGCCATCTCTCCAGCTACCTTATCCCTATTTCTTACACTTGAGATTTATTTGCATTTTCACAGTTTTTATCAAATTTATATTTTGTTGTTTAGGGTTTTGGTTTGTTTGTTTGTTTGTTTGTTTGTTTGTTGAGGGTCTCTATGTAGTCCTTGATATCCTGGGACAGTGTAGAGACTGGGCTGGCCTCAGATTCACAGACATCTATGCCTGACTCTACCTCCCAAGTGTTGGGATTAAAGATGTGCATCTGGCAAATCCAAAGTTGTTTTCATTCATCACATTTTCAAATATTTTGTCTGCCCTTTATCCTGCTTTAGGGACTGTAGTTGTAAATATCACTTTAAGTTACTCTAAAGCTCATGAGTGTGATGTCCCCCTCTGCTTCACTCCCATGATTCAATTTTGGGTAGTAATTACTTCTACTCAGCAATGATTTCTTCTACAGTGTCTTACCTGCTGTTAATGATAATTTATGTCTTTAGTTTCCCCATTTAATATCCTTGGATTTTCTTGAATATGTTACATATTGGTATAGTAACTTTTTGCATCCAATTTATTCTATCAGCATCATTTCTTTTGGTTGCTTGTATTTCTAATTTCTCTCTTCAAAGCTTGATGTTAGGCTTTGTTGGATGAGATAAAAGCAGAATGTAGGCTCCACTACTCTTGTGTAACACTGAGGCAAACCCACTTGAGTGTTCTGCTTGATGCCCTGTGACTTGGAGAGGAAAGGCCTTATTTCATCTTGTGGTTTTACATCATGAAGGGAAGTCAGGGCAGGAACTCAAGCAGAGGCTGTGGGGTAATGTTGCTTACTTGCCTGCTCCCATGGGTTGCTCAGCTTACTTTTTTGGGGGCTCAGGGGGGGGGTTTGAGACAGGGTGTCTCTGTGTAAAGGCCCTGGCTGTCCTGGACTGGCTTTGTAGACCAAGCTGGCCTTCAACTCACAGAGATCTGCCTGCCTCTGCCTCCCAAGTGCTAGAATTAGAGGCATGTGCCACCACTGTCCCGCCAGTTTACTTTCTTATATCCCAGATATGACATTGCCCACTGTAATCAAGAAAATGCCCCCAAGAGCCAGTTTAATGGAGGCATTTTCTCAATTAAGATTTCCTCTTCTTGGATGACTCTAACTTGTGTCAGGTTGACAAAAACAAACAAACAAACAAACAAAAAAAAAAACAAGCCACCACTAAACAGTGCAAGTTCACAGTTTTAGAGGCTTCAGTGTTTTGTTGGTTCATTGCTTTTAGGGTTGAGGCAAGCCAGAAATCAGAAACCGTAAGAGAGGAGGGGTCTGGGGACAAGGCACATTCCTAGCAACCTTCTCCCAAATAGGCCTTAGTATCACAATGGTGGCATCAAATTATTAATCTGTCAATAGGTGGATGTACTTATGGGATTTTGAGCCAATCATTTCCTCAAAGTCTACCAACTACAACCAAGCCTCCTGCCCATGAACATTTTGGGGGATACTTCAGATTCAAATTGAAATACAGACCCTGTACTTTTCCATCTCCCTTGTCTAGCCCCTGTTCCCTAACACTTGGTTCTTAGTCAGACACACGCACACAGCACACCTTACCCCTTACCCCCACCAGCTTGCATGCCTCTTCTGAAGTGCTTCCCTAAGCCTGAGGAGGAATCCAGACTTGTCATTCCGGTTTCTACTGTACATTAGCTGGGTTTCCATTGTATACTCAAACATGTCATCCTTGCTGTGGGGAGTGTATGCATCTCCCCCCATCCCCATATCTCATACACACACACACACACACACACACACACAGAGTATCCAACTCCTGAGGACAGAGATGGAGCTTACACATAGGTCTGAGGGTAAGTAATATAGAAAATGGACAATTTGCTAACACAGATATGGTATCTGTTTGTTAAAAAGAAACTGTTTTTTCTCTTCTGCATCTTTCTCACAAAATCAGGCTACAGAAGAAGTCTCCAAAAATTTGGTTGCCATGAAAGAAATTCTGTACGGCACAAATGAGAAGGAGCCTCAGACAGAAGCGGTCGCTCAGCTGGCTCAGGAGCTGTACAATAGTGGGCTCCTCAGCACCCTAGTAGCTGACTTACAGCTCATTGACTTTGAGGTAAGCCATCCATTTCTTAACTCTCAAAAACACTTCTTGTGGTGTGGTCCTTTTCCGTGCATTCTGTCCTTTGGGACATTTTACAATCCTTGTTGATTCAGAGGCCCCTGACCTTTGTAATCACATTTCACCACATTGTATGTGAAATTTCTTGGGTGTTCATGATGCCCTTTCATTTAGATTGTATTTCATAAATAGCTGCTCTCTAAGTCAGGAAATAAGTAGTATAAAGAAAGTCATAGAATGTTAGATCTTCAAAAAATGTCTATTAGAGATCATGTGTTTTGTATTTGCTTGACACTGCTTTTCTTTATTTTATTTAGTGTCATGTTGCAATCCATTTTAATCACAATTCTGACTTCTTTAAACTTTGTCTCTGGTAACATTGAGCCTGTACTCCTTGGCCCTGCAGCTAGAGCCATTCACTCTTGGGCTAGCTACAGACAGCACAGCTTGCCTTTTCTCCCAGGGTCTGTTCTCCACGACCCCTGGATTTTGGTGCGGCAGTGTATGCAGCTGACCATGTGTGTTAGGTGTAGGGTAAGTTCATGAGGATGGCGGCCTTGATTCCAGCCCGAGAGGACCTTCCGCCATGACCGGCATGGCACGTGTGCTTTAAGTCTCAGTGTTTATCAGCCTGAGTGATTAGATGTCTGTGCAGGTTTTGGTGGGGAGAGGGATGATACACTTTGAGGAAAGGAAGGGTGGATACGTCAATAATTCTTAAAACAAAGGAAAAAATTTTGTCCTACTATAGAGAAGATAGAACTGAGATATTTCTACTTGTACATCTGATTTTATGTATTTTTAATAGTGTATTAAATTCTACCTTTATTTTTTCTGCTAACTTGAAGGGTGCATTTGAGATATCTAATCCTTCTCATTTACCTCCATCCATTCTGTTCCTTAAACTAAACACTGAATTTAATATATATTTGAGACTTTAGAGGCATCAGGGTTTTTTTTGGGGGGGGGTGTTTGTTTTGCTTTTTTTTTTTTTTTTAAAGTGTGTGCCACGAGACTGGTTTGTAGAAGTTACCATTAATGGCCCTGAGCCCAACACAGCCCCAGGATGACCTGTCCATGGGCTTCAGTGTTCTTTGGGGTGTCTCAGCCTATGACAGTGTTATACATCTCTTGGGGGCCAGTTCTCCATTATTAGTTTCTTAGGCAGTTTTCTGACTGTTAAGGTTCACTAGATGATCTGTCTGTTATGTACAGTGGTATTGTAAAGTTATCATCTCTGAATTACTCTATCGTAATACTTAGTACTTTCATTATTAATATAGTTTAAGTCTTTCCTAGGTGTCTGAGTTAAATAGGGGAATTTATCCTGCCCTTAGAGATCAACTTTTTACAGAATTTTCTGATGTCATTACACTAAGAATATAATCTCCTCCCTTTCCATTTTGGTAAAAGAAAAGTGCACACTTTTATTCTTCACAACAGAAGTACCCATTTGTGTAAGGCTCATATCCTTATAGATTACAAGTATGCTGCCAACAGCTGCTTTCTATAAGTGAGTCTATGTGTTTCTGAGAGCTAGAGGTGGTTGAAATTAATGTGGACTATAATGAGATTTTACTTAGTTGATAAAATTGTGGTTAAAAATGCACACCTTTAAAACTAAGAATTTGGGATTATAACTAGATAAAATAAGAATTTTAATGTCTACAAATGTTGGAAAGTCAGATACTCAGTCATAACTAATACACAATGGCTCTTTGACTTTATATTGAAGGGTGGATGGACATTTTAATATTTAGACAGGTAAATATTTTAATGATTGTATTCCTAATAGGGCAAAAAAGACGTGGCTCAAATTTTCAACAATATTCTCAGAAGACAGATTGGTACAAGAACTCCTACTGTTGAATACATCTGCACCCAACAGAGTATTTTGTTCATGTTATTGAAAGGGTATGTACAACATGATAAAGTTTATGTTCGTAGTTGAAATAAAAAGGAAAAATTGTTTGGGTGGGGAAAGATAACCAGGTTGGTGAATATGGGAAGATTTTCTCTATAGTTTTAGCTCACTTTTCTGTAGCTTTTGAACATATTATCCTTTTAAAGTTTTGATCTATAAGCTAAACTAACACAAAATGCCCTGTAGGTGTAAGCTTAAAATTGGGTGAATTGTGAGCCCCTAGGTTCACAAATCAAATACAACTGAAGGAAAGAAGTAGAGCCAGTGTGGCCTTTTCTGTTCTATAAGATTGAAACATTTGAAGTCCATTGAAATCCTAGCTGAGTGGAGTCCAAAGATGCCTCCTCTGCATCTGACCTTACTCCCTACACACAGCAGTGAAAAGCCTCCTAGTGGGGCATGTGTGCTCTTCACCCTTCAGCAGAGCATGCGCTATGGGGTCATCGTTGCACATTATTTCTGGACTAAGTATGCATTTATGATTTGGGTAGTTGTCCATTTCAGAAACAAAATTTTAAAACGTAAGATCTAAATTAACAAAAATGAAAATATCCTCTTCTTTCTCAGCACTAGCCTACCTGGCTGGAAAGGTAGTCAGCCTCCTCCACACCTGCGTTGCTCAGCTCTTGGGATCATCCCAGCCCTGGCAGTGTTCTGCTAACCTAGTGGGCAAGCATGTTTTCCCACTAGCGTGACTACTGGTGTGAATCAACTTGCTTCCCTACCCCTAGCTTTACATCTTACCTCATCTGGATTCGTATCTCTGTGGTTTAACACTTCCCCCAAGTTCAGACTTGCTCAGACAAAGCATGAGTCAGTGACATGTCACATGCCAGCGTCCTGCTTCCTCCTTTCTATTTCTACCCATCTGCGCTGCCTCCTCACCTGTGGCTGTAGCAGAACTTTTGTTGTATCCATCCAGTGTTCTTTTGGAAACATGCTGTGTGAATAGTATGAAATTTGGGTGTCTTAAAACAGTGTGATATTGAATTTCCTTTGCCATAGAACCCAAAGGTTTGTTGAAATATACAAATTAGTTAACACTTCCCATTATTTCCTGGCACCTTTGATTAAGTTTTTTTTTAGAGATAGTGTATAAAATTAAAAAACAACAAACTTTGAGGTAGGATCTCATTGTATAACCCTTGCTGACCTTGAACTCACAAGACCCACCTACTCATGCTTTCTGAATGTTAGGATAAAAAGCATATGCTGTCACTCTAGGCTAAAATAAGATTTTTAAGAGATACTTTAAAGTATGAAGCTCTCATCTGAGCTGGTCAGAACAGAGTCCTCAGCCAGGAGGCAAGAAGGAAAAGCCTGAGAATGGAGCTCAGTTTGGGACCCACTCCCACTTCTCCCGCTACACTTTGTTAGGGAACTGAGCACACAACCAGAAAGAAAAAACAGCAGAGCTGGGGGCAGTGGCCGCACACACCTGCAGTCCCAGCACTTGGGGAAGCAGAGGCAGGTGGGTCTCTGTGAGTTCAAGGCCAGCCTGGTCTACAAGTCCAGGATAGCCAAGGCTACACAGAGAAACCTGTCCCTAAAAAACAAAAAGGCAACAAACTTTCCCTACCCAAAACCCCACTTCAGAGTCATTAACTTCATGCCTTTCCTGCTTTCTGGGGTCCTTACTCTTTCTTCCCTAAACATAACTTGACTGTGTTGTTCACCCATGTCCATTGTGCATCTGCAGTGTACGTGCCACGCAGGCTGTATCACAACCACTGTGCCTTCCACACATGTGGTACAATCCAGTGCCCTGCTTTTGTATTTCATGATGTTAACAAAATGAGTTTGTTTAAGATAGGCTGTAAACAAGGTCCACAAACTGAATTTTATAGATAAAGTTCTTAGCTTCCTACTACTCTATAATAGTTAATCCCTTACTTTAAAAATATGCTATTTATTGGGCTGGAGAGATGGCTCAGAGGTTAAGAGAACATGGCTGTTCTTCCAAAGGTCCTGAGTTCTATTCCCAGCAACCACATGGTGACTGATAATCATCTATAGTGAGATCTGGTGCCTCCTTCTAGCATGTAGGCACACATACAGGTAGAATATTATATAATAAATAAACAAAATCTTTTTTAAAAAATATGCTATTAGCCGGGCATGGTGGCGCACGCCTTTAATCCCAGCACTTGGGAGGCAGAGGCAGGCGGATCACTGTGAGTTTGAGGCCAACCTAGTCTACAAAGGAAGTCCAGGATAGCCAAGGCTACATAGAGAGACCCTGTCTACAAAAATAAAAACAAGAACAAACCCCCCAAAAAATGCTATTTATTAAGCAACTGGGTCATTTGATCTATTGAAAGTTAATTAGTTTAGCAGAATGATGGCATGTGTCTATCCCAGCACTTAGAAGGCAAAGGCAGGCGGCTCCCCCAAGGCCAGTCATTTTGTTGTGCTGTATAGGGAGCTTACTAGGCCAACCTGAGCTCAGTAGTAAGACTGGGTGTCTCTGAAAAAATGTTTATTTTAACCATGTGTGTACATTTACATTTCAGTGGTTTTATTCAGTGTGTTTTACCATCTCCCATCGGTTGGAGTTGGTGGTTAGGGTTAGATTCACCTTGAGCAAAACATGAGTTCCTCATGGATGATACCACATACTGCCTGTCAAATGTCATTGGCATCATTGTCCTACTGAAATGAAGTTGAGAGTGATCACTGGATACAGGTCTTGTTAGTCTGTCCATTTTAACTTTGCTATCAAACTTTGACCTAATGACTGTAATATCCACCAAGGATATTATCCTGATTTAAAATATTAGTTTACTAGGCCAGGAATGGTGACACATGCCTTTAAATCATAGCACTTGAGAGGCAGAGAGAGGAAGATCACTATGAATTTGATGCCAGGTGGGGTTACGTAGCAAGTCCCTGTCTTTAAAAATATATGTATGTATGTATGTATGTATGTATGTATGTATGTATGTATGTATGTATACACACACACACACACACACACACTTTACTGACCCTGGTATTGCTCTTTCTAATTAAATGTTTTTCTTCCATAAAATAGAGCCTCTTCACATTGATGACCTCACTATCCTAGATATAATCTGTATGGGGAAAGCCAGTGCCATTATTTAATTAATTTGTGCTGTAGCCACTAACTTGAATAAGCATTGAATATATTGTTTAAGCAGTTATTAACTCAAAGAAGATATATTAGATGTTGTATTAGTCACTTTCTCTGATGCTACACTCAAGTTGTCCTGACAAAATCAACTTAAGGAAGGAGGATAAGCTTTGTAACACACAGTTGGAGGTGTGGTGGGCAGCCACGGTTAGGGAGCAGAGAGTGCTGAACGTTAGTGCTTGGCTCACTTTCTTCTTTATGTAGCCCAAGGCTGTATGTAGGCCTAGCCCCTGCAATGGTTGGCAGTTAGGTGGGCTTCCCACACCATCCTGATCACTATTCTCCTTTCACAGGTGTGCCCAGAGGCTGACCTAGTCTAGGTTGTTCTCACAGATGCACTGGAAGCCTTGCCTCTGAGATGATTCTTATCCTGTCAAGTTGATAGCATATTAACCATCACAAACCTGTTATAGTCTACTGTAAACATTACTTTTTTATATTTAAATTGTCCCATCTTAGGCCACTGTGCTCGTTTGGTTGGTTCCTTTGTTCTTTTGGTAGAGCCCAGTTGGATTCTTTGCTTCCTGACCCCTTAATCATCTACAGGTCCTGGAAAGTAGCATTCTTTAAGAAGCACTGTGAGCCACCTTTCAAGGCATCGAGCCAATTAATTAATAGTTTAGACTACCTATGTCCAGTGTGGTTTGCTTCGTAGGCTCATGATGGAAGCTTTTGTGGGGGCGGTGTTCTGCAGATTCTACTGTGCATACAGGAAGTACCAGCGTGGACTGGCTATTTACAGTCTAACATGCTTTCCAGTCTAGTGTTAGCAGGTTGTACAGCATAACTGTTTGCCTTGTGCTCAGTGGTTTATGGTTTTTAATCATTTAGACAAGCTTGACAAACTCCCATGAAAACCTGCCAAACTTGTACCAAACTGTCTTACCCTTGTCCTTTCGTTGTATATGTGATCATCACAGATCCTCAGTAAGAGCAGGACTGCACTCCTCGGCCTTGGTTAGGGCATGGCATTCAGCTGCTGACTGGCTCCTATTTAACTAAAATGTCTATTCACAAGATAGCTGATCATACCATTAATCTTTGCTTATCTCTAATAAATAGGAGACTCACAGGACAAGGGTAGTGTTGCTAGGCACCAAATTAAGACTGCAGGACTGCAGAGGATAAGTGGATTGGTAAAAGGAAAGGATCTTAAGGTCGGAGTTGCAGACAACTTTGAATTTACATAGGCAGAAAGAAGAATGCATCCTGATGGCACGTCATTGGTGTCAAGGTACAGGGACCAGAACGAATACCATGTAATAAGCTGCAAAACTGAGCCATTTTTATGATAGGCTGGGAGATAGCTTGTACTAGAGCAGTAGATCTAATAAGGGAAGACTGGACAGTGATCCCAGAAGTTTGTTTGTTTGTTATTGGGGGGGGGGGTGGCATTTGTCTTGAACTGCTAAACTAAAAATGCTGGTGGTAAACTTGTTTGCTGGGTAGTTGGCCTAAGGTAGAGCTTGAACAAATGTGCTCATTAGGCTGCATCTGCAGTTCTTAATTCACGGTATGAGTTAAGGCAGCAGTGGAAATAGATAAAAAGGAAATAAACTAAGAGACTCCAAAAGAAGTGTGAGAAGGCCCAAATGATTCCAAATGTAGGAAGTGCTTCAAAGCTGAAGATTTGGAACAAGGATAGAAAGAAGGGAAGTTTTTTTAACTACCCTGTCTTAATACAGTGCCATATGCAGTAACCATATGCAATGATTTAACTTTAAATTATGGCTATTCCGCCCCTCATTTGCACTAGCCACATTTCAAATACTTACTCATAGTCACCTGTCATTTAGTAACCAACATAATGAGCAGCATGGGTACAAAGCACTGTCCCCACCATGGAGAGTCTGTTGAGCTAGGTGTCAGAGGCAAAGCAGCAGTGTCAGAATGAAAACTGAGGGGGCCGGAAGGTGAGGCTTAGTTTTGAGTGTTAGGCTTGTGGTTTTATGTTAGATATTTTCAGCTCAGAAAGCCCTTACCTGAGGTTTTCCAGGTATATTGGGAGTCCACCAGGGGGATAAAAGGGAGAACTGGGAAGATTTTTTTCTCCTCTATTTTTTTTAAGAGAATGTTGGGGTATAGCTCACTGATAGAGTACTTACCAAGTATCCACATGGCCTTGGGTTCAATCACCAGCATCAAAAATGAGAGAAAATGACAGAGACAGGCAAGCAAAAATCAGCACCGTCAGAACATTACACAGACAGATCTTGGTCAGTCCTGTTTTAGCCAGGAGGAAGTCTCTGCTGGCCAAGTAATTATTTCACTAGAGTATTGGGAAATGCTGTTGACTACCAAAAAAACAATGAATGGGAGCTTGTCAGTGGGAAAGAAGTACAGCCAACCCAGAGGAGAGCAGCCTGTCTGAGCAGGCCTCCGTCTCTTGAGAAGGCAGTGTGCTTGTGAGAAGCTGGGAGAGTTTCTTCTGAGACAGCTGAGAATAAAGGGAAAGGCTGTGTGTGGAGTTAGGACGCGCCAGGATCTTGGGGGCCACTGTATTTTCAGTGTCCCCACATTCTCCATGATGGAGATGCTTTGTAAAGTCTTTAGAGTGAGGCTGGCAATTTGATGGAGATGCTTTGTAAAGTCTTTAGAGTGAGGCTGGCAATTTTGTGGGATTTATATGTCTCCAAGAATCTGGAAGTACTGTTTTCAGTGTTGAAACAATGAAGTATAAATGCTGTATATCTGATGGCCCTGTGCTTATACTGTTGATTTCTGAATTTGGGCAAATATTCTGTATTGCTATTCTATTCAGCTTTTGGTTCTTCTGTTTGTTGTGAACACCGTAGGTAAAAGTAACGCTCTTGGATAGTGTAAGCCTGGCACTTCCTCTATACTTTTCACATACAGAATTTCTACTCTCCTGGTCTCTGCCATAGCTGACCTTTCTTGATTGAAGGCAGCTACCCACCTCTGTACACAGGCACAGCTGCAGGTTCCAGAATAAGCGACCCTACCGCAGCCTTTTTTGTAACTTGCGGTGGTCACTTAGTTAGGAGCATCTGAAACCTCTGTTGAGAAAGGTTGAAATGTCCGCTTTTGCTGTTTTGAAAGAGAAATCATGTATAGCTTTTCTTTTGTTTTGTTTTTACAGGTATGAATCTCCAGAAATAGCTCTTAATTGTGGGATAATGTTAAGAGAATGCATCAGA
Organism: Acomys percivali; assembly: GCA_907169655.1. Classification (NCBI taxonomy): domain Eukaryota; kingdom Metazoa; phylum Chordata; class Mammalia; order Rodentia; family Muridae; genus Acomys; species Acomys percivali. Next base: position 23,323,479 of record OU015743.1, on the reverse strand, counting down.
CATGAACCGCTTGCAAAGATCATTTTGTGGTCGGAACAGTTTTATGATTTCTTCAGATATGTTGAAATGTCAACATTTGACATAGCTTCAGATGCATTTGCTACATTCAAGGTAACGGCTAAAAACTTACATTTCTCAGCACACTTGCAAGTCAGATCGGGTTTCTTTCCCAGTCTTTGTCTCCTCGACTCTGCACATGGCTGCCCTCTAGTGGGATAGAGAAGGTGTACTTACATGCTTTAGGTATTTGCAGTAAAACCTCAGAAACAGCCTGAAAATAGGAAAAAATTAAATTCTCAAATCTTATCAGAAAGGCAAAGGTCCTGGAAGGTCAAAATTGCACTTTCCTGTTAAATTATTCATTAAGTGTGGCACAGATAGTATACAAAACCACACTCAAGGTGGAGAAGCCCATTCTTATTGACAGGCTCAACACAGAAGTTCACCTCCCCACAGAGCCGAACTGAATCCCAGCAGGGAAGCAGGAGTGTGTCTGCACTGCTCCCTCTGTTGTCCTTCCATGGTCACATCCAACCCCCGCCCCGCCCTGTCTGCCTTGCCGCCCATCGATTAGTGCAACCACACAGTCTCTTTAGTTGCAAGCTTCTCTTTATGGTATAAAAATGAAGCAGCAATCTTGTATTTTTTCCCTTTTTTGTTCCCAATGAGAATAAATTTTTCTATACTACATTCCTTTAAATGGCCTTACAAGTTGTTGAATTGATGTTTAGTATACCTACATGTAGCTCACTCATTCTCAGAAGCCATGAACACTACCACAGTGAGAAATGGTCACTTTCCTTGTAGGAGCTCAGCTTCTTAATAAAGAGCCCCCAAGGTAAGGACTTGGGCTCTGGGTAAAGTACAAATGCGACAGTGATGAATACATTAGGATGAAGGCCTGGGGACTGGCCAGTAGGGTCATCATGTGAGTGGTGTTGAGAATTTATTTTCCAGAATCAGTGCAACTTCTGCAGAAGCTCTAGGTAAGACCTCGTGCATATATACAAATATATACAAATGTTGTGTACATAGCAACTACAGTGAATTTGAGATCGTAACAGAGAGTGGTCACTGTGATGTCTTAGGTATCACTGCAGTGGTGGGATAGGACTCATGATTAGAATGCATCGATGGAAGGGAGTGCCCGTGCAGGAGCAGCAGCCCGGCATGAAGGGAGGTGTAGTAGCGGCTTGTGTCCAGGAGAGTACCCTGTGTGGAAAGATAGCCAGGACCCCGAGAGTGACAGCACTCTGGGCACAGGAGGGTGAGGGAAGAGGATTGAGGCGCAGCAGGTATCGGAGAATGCAGCCAGCCCCCTGACCACGTGGAGGACGTGGATGACATGCTCCTGGCACAGATGGCCAAATTGGCTTCAAGGTGAGAGATAGGGGCTGGCTACATACCTGAAATGTGATATCTGATGGTCTAGTGTGGCCTTGCTTCTTTAAGTCTCCTCAAAGAGAATATGGTGGTGATGGAACCACTGTGGGTAACAGTCCTGTCAGGTTATAGTAGCAAGAGAGGGACAGATCTGGCAGAGCTAGGCAGGTGCTTTCCTTGAAGAAAAGAAATTTGAAAACTACTTGGGATTCAGAGGATGAGCTCCAGAAGAGAGCTCTGAGCCAGCCTGGCTTCTGGATCACAGGTGTTCCAGGTGACACAAAAAGGGAGAGCTCATGAGAGGCTCCAAATAGTGAACAAAGCACTATATATATGCAAGGAAGAGAGGCCTACCTTCTTATCCCAGACCAGCTAAATGCCAGACAGATCCAAGCTACCTTATTTTCCCTGACACAGACTCTGCTTAGAGCAGGAAGAACCCTCAGGGTCAGCCCCGCAGCGTCCAGCAGAAGCCCTGTGAGGAGAGAGGAGGCCTTCTCCTTTCCTGTTTGCCCAGAGCAGTTTTAGGCATTCCATGCTGTCCTTTGAGAAAGCATGCTCTGCACAGTTTGCAGACATGCAGCTTGTGGAACAGCTGCTGTGTCTTCAAGCTAAAGCCATATTTTCTAAAAGTATCCAGGATCCAGAGCTTGAATGGGGACAGAGCTAGAAGCCAGGTAGCCAAGTGCCTGTTAGTGACTGGGGTTTGTTCTGAGTGATGAAAGAGATGGAGAGAAACACTTGGAAGTTGACAGATACCTATAATTTTCCAGAATTAAAGAATATAGATTCCGAGCTTGGCGCAGCTCCCAGCACTTAGGAGGCAGAGGCAGGTGGATCTCTGTGAGTTTGAGACCAGCTTCGTCTACAAAGTGAGTCCAGGACAGCCAAGGGTACACAGAGAAACCCTGCCTAAAAAAAAAAACAAAAACCTGGTAGAGATTGGAGTTTGAGGTTATAACTGTCTGGGTCTAGAGTTTCCAAAAGATGATTTATAAGCACTGAACGTCACGCATAGCTCACTAAGAGTGTTCAGTCTGTCAGTCCTCTAAGAGCCCCCCAGGTCAGGAGTGCAAAGGGTGTGTCTCCTAGTTAACAGGTAAGATACTAGGCAGTGGTGGTGCACGGCTTTAATCCCAGCACTTGTTAATCCCAGCACTTGGGGGTCAGAGGCAGGCAGATCTCTTGAGTTTGAGGCCCTCCTGGTCTACGAAGGACAGCCAGGGCTACACAGAGAAAACTTGTTTCAGAAAAACAATAAATGGCTAGGTATGATTCAAGTCTGTGAGTGTATGCACTTACACTACCATGTGCATACAGCAAGCACATTGCTGTTACATGAGCTTGAGGACATGGTGGATAGTTCCTACCCTGCAGGTATTCTCCTTGAAACAAGGAAGGTGAGCTCACAACTCACCTTATTGATAAGCTGAGTGCCACCACTCAAAGTGGGCTCTGTAGCAGAGGTCTAAGGGTTCTCCAGCTCAGCTGAGCCTTTTTATTAGTGACTGGAGGGTGACTAGGTATACTCATCACTTCTGTAGGTCTGGCCAGAAACTGGACCCTAAGATTGCTGAAGAGTGTGAAGCTATAGCATGTTTAACTCTAGCTCAGAGAACTTTCTGACCCTGTGACTTCCAAAGGGTGAACTGCACAGGTAGAATTGAGTTCTGTGTCTCTGGACATAGTCAAGCATTAAGGGGGCATGGACCAGCTTACTTGCCAAGGCTCTGAGAATATAAGCACCCCTCCTGGGAGGTAGCAGCATTCTTTCTGGAGCCCCAGCAGCATCTCAGCACCTGCTGTCTGCACTCCTGGGAAGCTTTGTGATTTAACCCACCTTAAGCGTTGGCATCTCTCTCTCTGCTGGGCTTCAGACACATTCCGTACAGCCTTTCCCCAAGTTGTACTTGGGGGTTCTGGTATGTATGTCAGATCCCTTTTTCTTCCCTCTGGTCTACATCAGATTAGACCCAGTTTTACAAGTCACTGGCTACATGCCTTTTACCCTTCACTTTGGCTACTATCTACTCTTGCCTCCTGTTTAAGGTTCCTTCCTTGTTCCAGGAGATAGAGGCACTGCCCAAGGCTCTGTCTTTTCTCTATTTCTTAGCAAGTACTCATTTTCAACAAATCCGCTGCCACCCCAGGCCCTGGATGTCTTACCAGGTGTTCATGCTGTTATACACGAGGTCCAGCTTCTGTTTTAGTTGCGTAGAGTACCTTCCTACAATCCCACATACCCTCATGCCATAGACATTTGCTTCTCTGCTTGGCCACAGTCTCAGTTCCCAGATGATAGCAAATGGGTAGAGAATGTTGGAGGTCTCCTTTTCTCCACGTGGCCCTTCTGTGGACCTCTTGCTCCTCTTTACACTACAGACCTTTGCAATTTAGAGTAGATACTTTCTGCTGACCTGTCCTGATACTCCAGGCTCAGTTGAGAGTCTGCATCTCTCAGATGCCCTCGCCCTTAGGGCTCTTTTAGACTGTGACCAGAGAGCAGCAGGTCTTTTAGCTGCATTTACTCAGATTGCTCACAAGGATGATTCAACCACAAAATCGTGCTGAACAGCAGCTGGGTATTGAAGTGGCATCACTTTGTACAGATCCTGACATATAAATCTCTTCCTCCATCTATCAAGTTTCTGGTGCCTGACTTGTTTCAGGCACTATTCTAGGGTCTGGGGATGCATCAGTGGCCCAGACTTATAGGCCCTGTCCTTGGGGTGCCTACTTGAGGACACCAGCCTTAAGAAACATGGTAGCAGGCTAAAGGGTGGGGATGCTCTTTGACAGTCAGGCTTAGATGCTTTCTCTCTTGGAAGTCATTGTGCTTGCTTAGGCTCTGGACACACGACCACTTTCCTCTCTGCCTGTGGTAAGAGAGCTTGAAGCACCTGTCAAGCGGATGCTGTATGTAAAATTATGCCGAGCAGCAGATGAGTACTGAAGGCTTCAGTAAAGTGACTGCATCTCCAAAGATGCTAGAACTGAATTCTAGCCTTTTAATTTTCCCTGTTTAATTCTCACAGGAGACTTGGAGAAAATTGGCAAAGTTTCCTGAACATCCTGTTTAAATGAGGGAATGCAGCACAAACCATCTCCAGCAGTTTGAATAGCTATAAATCCTTGGGGTTGGCCTATAAGCCTTCTTAAAAAGCATACCATGAAGAACATTTAGTGTGATGTTTTCCCAAATATGTCTTCTGATTTTCCTGGTTCGTTCATTGATTTATTTCATACTAATCCCTTAGTATGTACTACTCAGTTAAGTGCCAGGAGCTCAAAGCTTGTAAAAAGCCTTGTGTTTATGGAACTGACAGTCTAGTGAAAGAAAGGCTTTACTAAATAACTCTACAGACAGATTCAGAGTCACAACTGTGACCCGTCAGGAAGTCTTCTGTGGACATGATGTCAGTTAGGGGTAGATGACTGGGCATGCAGAAAGCCTCTGTCAACCGGCAGTGGTGGCGCACGCCTTTAATCCCAGCACTCGGGAGGGAGAGGCAGGCAGGTCGCTGTGAGTTCGAGACCAGCCTGGTCTACAAATCTAGTCCAGGACAGCTAAGGCTACACAGAGAAACCCTGTCTCGAAACCCCGCTCCCCGCCCCCAAAAAAATTTTAGAAAGCCTCTGTGAAGTGAAGTTACCGGGAGCCATCTAGCAGATCAGCTCCCTGGAGACCTGGAGTCCCAGTATATCTCTACGAAAGACTCAGGCTGGATTACTGTCCCTGTGCAGGACTCAGAGCCAGTGCCACCCTCAAGCCAGCCCAGAGAACTGTACGGAGCTACAAACAGTTCTGACCCAGTGAGCCCAAGGTCATTTCATGACTAACTTTATGGTCCTGAGTAAAAATCATGATGAGATATTAAGTACTTACTGTGTGCTAATATTTAACAGCAGTTTATGAGGTAATTTGGCACAAATATTTTAGAATTCTCTTTCCTAAGAGCATTAATGGAGAATGATTGTAAAAATACATATTTTGTTGTTTTTTTGTTTTTTCCTTCCCTAGGATTTACTTACAAGACATAAATTGCTCAGTGCAGAATTTTTGGAGCAGCATTATGATAGAGTAAGTATGTGAAATATTTTAAATACTATTTATATTTTTTTAACTAAGCTAGGTTTTGAATCAGAACATTTGACTGTGTGTGTAATGGTGCTGTAATCACTTCTTTACTGAAACAACATGGAGCATTACTTAGTCTAAAGCAGAATTTGACCTTGACTCATACATTGCCCTTTATATCTTTTCTTACTTTAGAAGCAGAAAATGATCATTTTTACTCCTGAATGTTAATCTGGTTAAGATGCAAAGACAAATTAATCTGACTTTTATACCTTTTCTTAATTTTTCATCAGTTGCTGTATACAAGTAGAGAGACAGAGGCAGTGGCTGATAGGATTTGAGCAGGGCTGGCCTAGAGTGGGCCGGGCCCCAGCGCTGCTCCAGCTTCACTGCTTACTCCTGTGTGGCCATGGCCAAGACACTTACTGCTTGGGGGCTTAGGAACCCTCCTGATTTGTAAAATGAGGACATGGACTAGCCATCGGTGAGGCTGTTTCCAGCTCTGTGTCGGTGTTGGTCAGACCTCACAGCTATGACCTCCAGGGAGCTGAGTGCTTGGACAACCTGCTGTCCCTCAGTCACACGGCTACCCCAGGGCTACAGTGCCTGTGTTCACTCCTACACATCTGCCTTCCTCTGGGGGGCTTCTCACAATGCCTCAGTAGTCCCTACACACTGACCAAGATCTGATAGGCACATTAAGAGAACGTAGAGTAATGATCAGCCACTTAAACTTCCTGTCCTTCCCACAAGACTTGGCTTAATTTTTAATTCTTCTACTAGTAGTTTTAAAATCTTGGAAGTTTTAAATATTCTTAATACTTCACATTTGCTTTCCTACTCCACTACATTATAAGGTTCTTGGAGGCAGAATCTATGCTTCCCCATGTGTCCCTTTTTGTCTTCCTTCTCTCCCAGCAGCATCATAGCATCTTATTTCTGCCATGACTGTTTGGATGTGGGTGTTTCCTTTTGTGTGTCTTTGATTGAAAGTGGTAGCCTTCATTTCACTGGAGCCTCACAGGCTTTTTAATAACACAGTGGTTCTCAGCCTGTGGGTCATACACAAGTGTTCATATCAGATATTTACATTATGATTCATAATTTTATAGTAGCAATATTACAGTTATAAAATGATTTTATGGTTGGGGGGGGTGCACACAACAACCTGAGGAGCTGTATTAAAAGGCCTTTAATTCCAGGCAGAGGCAGACAGATGATCTCTGAGTTCAAGGCCAGCCTGGTCTACAGAACAAGTTACAGCGCAGCCAGGACTACACAGAAAAACCCTGTCTCAAAAACAGAACAACAACAAAAATCTATTGCTTTAACATCAGACTGCTTGCTTCTGGCTTCAAGTACTGAAGGCTTTCTGCACTTTGTGCCTTCTTGAGTCTTCGAGCAGCACCTGCCCTCTAAGAGTGCGTGTGTGGGCCTGGGCGTGGTGGCGCACGCCTTTAATCCCAGCACTTGGGAGGCAGAGGCAGGTAGATCGCTGTGAGTTTGAGGACAGCTAAGGCTACACAGAGAGACCCTGTCTCGAAAAAAAGACAACAACAAAAAAAGAGTGCATGTGTGTGCCTTCTGATGCTAAGACTCATGGAGATAGTGCTCACACATAACAAGCAGTTAGTAATTGTTACCTGTTTATTTCCACAAGGCCTCAGACCTTTTTTAATATGCTGCCATCCTAACTTAAAGCCTCCCACAGATAGACGACCTTATTTAAAGAAATTTATTATAGCCAATGATATCTGCTTTAATGTTGAAGTAAGATAGTTTCCTACATATTATTTGTGGATGTGATGTCAGTTAACAAGATTTTTAGAAAGACACGTGTGAGGCAATAGCAGAAATGTGTGAGAACCAGTCAGATCTGAGGAGAAGAGATGAGAAGCTCAGGGGAAATGTATGTTCCTAAAACCCTGACCACTTACCAACCAAAGCACGGGGGAATCACTTCAAGACCAAAGATGTGTGCTCTGCCCAGAACTTTCTATTGACATTCTTGAAGGGGAGTTGGGTTGCCTGACATGGATTGGCTTTGGTGTCTCCTCCGCTGGTGACATGTTCTTCTTAGTGTCACTACTTTGAAGACCTGGTAGGTTCTTACCAGCTCATATTTGCAGCTTTATACTCCCCAGGTCTCTCAAACTATGACTTCCTTATATATCTTCCAGGAATATCTTGCCCCTCCACATTTCCAAATAATGTGGCTCCCTTCCTTCACCTTTGAACCCAGTTCTCACCTTTCAAGACCTCTACCTACTTAACAACTGCTAGGTTTCCCCTCAACTTTATTTCTCTCCTTGCTTGATATCTTGAAAGAACGGGTTCTTTATCCTTTTTTTTTTTTGTTTTGGTTTGTTTGTTTGGTTGGTTGGTTTGGTTTGGTTTGTTTTTTATGTTGGTTTAGATTAATTGAATTTTTAACATCAAGAAATGAGTATGGCCAGGCAGTGGTAGCACACGCCTTTAATCCCAGCACTCCGGAGGCTGAGGCAGGCGGATCGCTGTGAGTTCGAGGACAGCCTGGTCTACAAAGCGAGTCCAGGACAGCCAAGGCTACACAGAGAAACCCTGTCTGGAAAAACCAAAAAAAGAAAAAAAGGAAAAGAGAAAGAAATTAGTGTGGAAACTGAGAAGTTGTTAATGCAGTGGTTCTCAACCCCTTTTAGCAGTAGCATATCAGATATTTACATTACAATCCATAACAGTAGCAAAATTACAGTTAGGAAGTACCAGTGAAGTAATTTTATGGTTGGGGGTGACCACAGCATGAGGAATTGTCTGAAAGGGCTGCAGCATTGGGAAGGGTGAGAACTGCTGGACTAATGCTTCATGCACGTGGAGTTTAGGCGTAGAGGGGGACGTTGTCAGAGCAGTGTCTGGGTCTGGCAGGACCTCCCTGCCTAGAAGTAGCTGGTGGCACAAGGGAAAGGGAGGTTGGACATCATTGTCAGCAAGAGGCGAGAGAGCTCGGGGCTTTGTTAATGTTGAGCTTTCACCCTGAATTTCACTGTTATTTATCTAGCCTTCTTTTCCATAACCTGATGTATGTTCTTCTGGTCTTTAGTTTTTCAGTGAATATGAGAAGCTACTCCATTCAGAAAATTATGTGACAAAGAGGCAGTCACTGAAGGTATGGCAGATTCTCTTTCTTGTATCATTCATTTCTCTTCATTATGTATTTGGAACTTGAGTTTGGAGAATCAGGAACATGCTGAAGTTGGTTGTAAACCTGTAGGAAAAATACATTTGTGATTTGGACATAGTCGGGCTTTTTGCAGGGTTTGGAATATAATAGTGGTCTGTAGACCCACTGTGTAAAGTAGAGATACAAAGGGGACTATCACAGGAGATGGAAGAGGACTTAATCCTCTAACAGTGTAGTATTTTAGATTCTGAAATATTTTTATGGGGATTGAAATATTTGTTAGTTTTGGTTTTGAGACAGGGTCCTGCTATGTAGCTAAAGTCGCCCTGCCTAACTCTCCCAATGGGCTGACAAGCATGGACCACCATGCTTTGCGCAAACATACTTTTAAATGGACTTGTGCTAACTAGATAAAGCATTCCAGGTGTACGACACATGTGGTGTAGACTTGGCAGTAAGGGGTGGGAGCCAGCATTTGAACAGTGGAATTGAACTGCCGTAGCTTTGCCTGCTTTGTACCAACACAGGATATGGACACTTCCATTTGGACTTTAAACATGCTAAATGTAAGATTGGCACTCTAGAACAGACATGGCAATCTAAGGAGTTGGAGATATAGCTCAGCTGAGCCAGTACTTGCTGTGCAAGCATGAAGATCAGAGTCAGTTCCCCAGCATCCACATGAATGCTGGGCAGCCATCGCAGTATCCCTGTGCTTGGTGGTCAAGCTGGCTTCCTAGGCTAAATCAGCAAACTCTAGGTTCAAGTAAGGCATTCTACCTCAATATGGCAGGTGGAAAAGTGACTAAGGAAAACACAAGTATTGATCTCTGGTGTACAGACATACATGCACATACATGCAGCCACACATGTGTAGCTGACAAACCACAGCCTATAATCCAAACTCAGCCGACTGCTTGGTTTTGTAAATAGTTTTATAGGATCCAGACATTTATTTGTGCATCATGTTTGGCTTTTTGAAACTAACAGCAGATTGAGTTGTTGTCAGAGATACCATTTGGCCTACCAAGTCTAAAATGTATATTGTCTGATGTTTTACAAAACAACTGCTGGCCCCTGTGTTTATATGTCTATATGTAGCAGCACATCGATTCTATCAGCAAGTAGTCCTGACATCTAGAGGTGGGGTTGCAAGGACTTAAGATCCCACTTAAATGTTTTACTGAGTGTATTTTTAAGTTCCATTTTGCTCAGAATTCCTCAAAAGTATCTTGTTAAGACTCCATTCCCTCCTGCTGGCAGCAACTCTGTATCCCTGTGGAGAACTTTATTTTCATTATGTCCAAGAATTTGTGTTCCCAGTTACCTTGTTTTAGAAATTAAACCAGTCTTTCTTCAGAATGCTTTCAGTTCTGTGATAAAAGATGAACACATGAAAGCTGTACCCCCATGACACTCGCCGGAGACTATAGAATACAGGCGGGCCATGTTTTAGCTTGAAAATTAGTAATTATGTAATTCAGAGTGATAAGCCTGAAGTTAGTTTTTATTTATTAAAAATCATTACATAGCCTCTGTTTGTGTGAGGAGTGGGGCACATGTGGATGTTAGGGGAGTCAGTTCTCTCTGTCCACCATATAGGTTCTAGAGATTAAGCGGTCAGGCTTGATATGCAAGAAACTGTACTCACTGAGCCATCTTGCTGCTCTGAAATGTACGTTTCCTAAGTTCCTTATGAATCGTGGGCAGCAGAGATTTGATTTTCTGAACAGCAGATTGGGAGGTGGGTAGTATGGACCTAACTTTGGTCTTCTGCAATAACAAGGCTTTCTTAACCACTGACCTGTGTCTTTAGCCCACAACAGTTTTTGAGTCTTTGTTTTGTTTTGTTCTGTTTTTCAAGACAGGGTTTCTCTGTGTAGTCCTGGCTGTCCTAAAACTAACTCTCTCTCTCTCTCTGTAGACCAGACTAGCTAAGAACTTAGAGAGATCCATCTGCCTCTGCTTCCTGAGTGCTGGGACTAAACCACCATTCCAGCTGGTGTTTGCTTTTGTGTGTTGAGATGCTATTTAACTATCGGCCAGTTATTTAGAAATGTCAGGTATCGAGAGTTCAGCTAGGAACCAGATTGGTTACTACAAAAGCAGCTGCCATCAGACACAGTCTTTCTGTGCTTCTGTTCTCTCCCTTAGACCCTGCCCAGGGAAAGGAAGCTCCAGCCTCTGGCCTAGCATGTGCTTTACATATGCTCACACTTGAGTTCCTTACTACATTCTCCAGAGGTCAGGATCATTTCCAACTCACTGTATACATGGTGAACCTAAGGCACAAAGAAGGCAAGTTACACACTCAAGTTACAGATCTGAACCCAGGCAGGCTGGTGGCAGGACATGCCCTCAGCTGCCTGTCCACAAAGATGATGCCTGCTCCCAGCAGGGTACATAGCTGATATACTGGGCCTCAGCTAAAGCTCAGTACAGGAACAACCTGGAGGAAAATCTCAACTGAGCAGTGACCATTTGCACAGTGAGGAAAAACTGAAACAGAGAGATGGTTTCAGCTAACTGCTGTGGTTCCTTAACAATCAGGGCTGTCTTGAGGAACCTCCCCGAAGACGCAGCTTTGTGAGACAGATGTGAGAAAATGAAAACGTAAGCATGTGTTTAGGCAGACACCTCCCTTCATCCTAGATAGCTCTGCTAAATGTAGTTTAAAACGAGGAACAACTTAGCTAAGGCTAATGAGCAGAAATTCCTAGTACCCTTTCTTCTGACCACTTTTTCTGGGTAGTGGTTGTTTGTTATATTGTTCATTTATTTGAAACCAGTCTCGTCTAGCCTCAAGTGATGACTATAAAATGGGCTCTTTAATTTTTATTTGTCTTAAGTCTTAGTAATAATTTAATGTAATGGTCTAAATGTCTTCTCAGCTTCTTGGTGAGCTACTGTTAGACAGACACAACTTCACCATTATGACGAAATACATCAGTAAACCTGAGAACCTCAAGTTAATGATGAACCTTCTCCGAGACAAGAGCCGGAACATCCAGTTTGAGGCCTTTCACGTGTTCAAGGTGGGCTGCAGAGGCAAACGGTGCTTTCTTCCTAAAGTGTTTGTCACAGTTACTAAAATACTGCCCGCCTGTGGTAACCGAAGTGATACCCAGTTCAGTCAGAATATTTAACCAGAAGCAGGACCTGGATAGGAGTGGGCGGTGCCATTTGGACTTGAGAATGAGAGTGTAGTCAGGCAGGAGCTCTTCAGAGAGCAAGCGTTGCCCCGCGGCTCTCCTCCCTCACCACCCTAGCTGACAAGGGCCTCAGATTAGTCTTGGTGCAACTGATGAGTGGAGGCCAGTGCAAAGCCAGAGAGATTTTTAATGCTTTTCTTGAGAGTTTTCTTAAAATTCAATCTGACTTCCTATGCTCACAAATAATTTACTTGATTCTGAACTTCAAGTTGGTATTTCGTCCTACTACTGTGTTTCAGGGTGACAATGTGAGCTTGGCAGTCTTTGCACAAGATCATGTGATCGTCATTATTTCTCCTCATCATGTAAAGATAGTTCTTCTAAAGAAAATCTAATTGCACAAATGTGGCTACCTGCCCAGGAGCTTGCTGGTGGTCACTGATGTGGCTTTCTCTTATGCAGGTATTTGTGGCCAACCCCAACAAGACGCAGCCCATCTTAGACATCCTCCTCAAGAACCAAACCAAACTCATCGAGTTCCTCAGCAAGTTCCAGAACGACAGGACGGAGGACGAGCAGTTCAATGACGAGAAGACCTATTTAGTCAAACAGATCAGGGATTTGAAGAGACCCGCTCAGCAGGAAGCCTGATCTCCAACAAACCTGCGCCAGCCCATCCAACTTCAGCACTTGCTGTTAGCTCCTCAGCACCAGGCACTCTGTCGGTTCATGGGGAACATTACTGCTAATCTGCTGTTAAGTGAACGGTTTTTCTTTTTGCCTTTTTGTTTTTCAGTCCAGGTTGGAGAACGTAGCTGCTGCTGCTTGCACATTAGAGCGCACGTGGTCTTTCCCTTGATCTCTGTGTCATTTCAGAACTCACAGACGCCATTTGCTACAAGAGTTCTGAACGTGGCTAGGTCCATGAAGGCAAATGTACGATGAAAGTGGTCTAGGGAAAAGACATTGGTGACATCGGCTGACATCTATACATCGGCACTGCTCTTTGCAGCTCTGTGCAGTATTGCATGGGCACACCTGGCATCCCAGTGCCAGATCATCCACCTTCGCTGAAGGAAGATGGCGCATACAGGGATCTGTTGGAATCAGAGGGGAACTGTATCCAGTGTGAGCTTTGGGGAGGATAAAGTTGATGTGCAAATAAATTGATACTGAAACTTAGCAATTTCTCAAGTGTGGAGCTTCATAAGGTCATAAGGAAAGTGTATATATGCTTTTCACAGCTTCCTAGAACTTTTTGACATTTGATTTTTCTTGAAACTTGTAAACCTGGATATGTTGAAGGGCGTTTGTTGATTTTGCTTTTGAAGGTGTTTTAAACAGTAGAGCTGGCAGCAACACCTTACGTTTCATTTCAACGCTGCTTACAGGTTTCTTTTGTATATAATTCTTAGAATGCTCGTTTCTTTTCAATCGTTTAATTTGTACAGCAGAGGAATGTTATTGTAGTAGTATGTAACTATTACCTGAGTTTTGCAAAAAAAAAAAAAAAAGAGGAAGAAGAAAGAAAAAGAAAAAAAAAGAATGCTCATATGTAATTGAAATACTTGAGATCACATGAAAATGCTGATTTTAACATTTAAGAATCACAGCATTGAAAGAAAAAGAACCAACCCCTTGTATTCAGTTACCCAGTGGGGCGCCCCGGCAGGTGGAACTACAGACCTGGAACTCAGGCTGCTCCACGGTCTTGCAGAATATTGGCCTTAGTCACTTAAAATGAGTCCTGAGATTGCCATATCTATGAATGACACAGATTATGCTAAGTAATGCTGACTCTTTGTGGGGAACCTCTGTAGAGCACCCTTTCTTTCTTAGAGTAAGTAATATCCAGTATAGTAGTCGGGAAACTGAATAATTAAAAGAAGAGGCCTAGTCCTAGATGTCCTCTGGGGGATTAATGATTTTTAATGTCCTTTTCCATAATGCTGCAAAGTATCAGTATTTATAAAGGAACTGATTTTGCACCACTCTTTGTGACTGTGCCCACAGCAGAACAGTGTCTCCTAGACTGTATCTACATAAAGTTACTAGAATGGTGTCTGTTCGTCTCAGTGACACACAGATCACAACTAACAACTTAAAATCAGAGTTTGCCCGATCCAATTCAGCATGGCTCTAGCTGACTAAAAAAAATTTACATTATTCTTCTTTGCTAGCCTCTCTTACTAACTGAACTACTCATTGGCCAGTAAAAGGAGCCTCCCAGCTCATGTTTTAACAGGGTTTAAGGTTTCCTTCAAGGAACCACTCCAGAAAATAGAATATAGGTCTGCTGTATTTCATATAAATGGCAGTCTACTACAATAAAGGGTTTCCAAGGCTCTCATCACCAGGGTGTGTGTGTGAGAGAGAGAGAGAGACAGACAGACAGACAGACAGACAGACAGACAGACAGACAGACAGACAGAGGAAGGAAGGAGGAGAGAGAATTCATGTTCTCTAGTAGAAATAGGGAAGCATTCAGTCTCCTGGAAAAGGAAATCTTTAGCTGGGTGGGGGACAGGCTCAGCCGAGCTAAGTGACCTAGTCCTTGCTGCCCTGTGCTGTTTCAGGATTTGGTGTGATAGCAGCCATTATTACACCAAGTGGAAGGCGTGTCTCCTTGCCGAGCTAGCTCTTAGAGCTTGAAACAGCAAGATAGTTTCCACTTGGGCAAACACAAAGTAGTGCTAGAGTCTTGGTATTAAAGACGGGTGTGGTGTGTCAAAGAAATGTGTTACTAATGCCTTGGGAGCTGAAGGTGGAAAAGACTTCTGGATTGTTTTTAAACAGAACAATGTGAAACCATTCAAAATTGAAAAGTTGCATTTGAAGTGTGATCATTTCTAGGTTCCAATTACCAGAACGATTGTCCTGGATGTGGTTTCTTTGGTGTTATAAAGGGTTAATTTTACTTAAAGCAGTTACTTAATGTGATTTTTTTTTTTTTAACCCTTAAAAAAAAGTGGGAGATGTATACAATTGTTAATGACATGAAAGTGTTTCCTTTCTCCTGAGGAAAAGTGAATTTCTTATCAGAATATCTGGCTGGCCCTGTAATTTAAATTAAAATAAAATTTTGGAGAAACTGCCTTGTGATGTCCTTTAGACAGTCACATTATGTCACTGTGGAGAGTCCCATCAAGAGACACATTTTGTCAAAGACTGGACAGGAAACAGTTAACCCACACTCTTCTCTTTTTCCCTACTCAAGATTCAGTGTATCTGCCATGCAGTTCTCCCTTATCTTGCCCCAGTATGCAGCCTGGTGATCTGTCACTTCACCCTTCCTTGTCTTCAAGTTTAGTATCATACCATTTCAGGGTACCGTCCTCCCACCCCCAACATTTGGAGTGCAGATCTGTCTTTTCTTCCTTCTTATCATCAACACTTGGAAACAGCACTAACTGCTTGGCAGGAAGATTCACACATCACTGGGGCATGTTGATGAGGGTGAAAGTAAGACCTATGAAGCCTCTTACTCTGTGGCACCAAGGCCTATCTGGCCCCTATTCTAGACTGTCTCTGGAGACCTTGCCTGTGTACAACCCTGCCAGCACTTAGCCTTATCAGTCAGTAAGCTGCACATTCAGGCAGCAGGGCGGGGGACCTGCTCTAGCCAGAGACACTTCACCAGAGATGGCACTTTACCCTGTAGCTCAGATCCCATTCCCCTCCCCCATTGTCTCCCAAGTCGCCATGGAATCCTTGCAGCCTTCCAGCTGCATGCTGACCAGGCACCCTGTGCTGTTTTCCTCCATCCTAACCTGCAAGGACTAGAGGGACTCATAGTCATGGACACCCCAAGAGCTACAGTGTTGCAGTCACACCAGGTCATAGGGGATCCCACAGATACCAGTGAGATCGCCCTTGCATTGCTCCCCTTCCCGGGCTGTTTTCCTCACCTCTGCCAACCATCTCTTAGATGCTCCCAGAAGCTGAGAATGAGATAAGTTTCCCAAAGCCCAGCTGCTTTCCTAAAACTCGACTCTTAGGCATCGGGAATGGTCTGAACACTTCCTACCAAGTGTGACCATCAGTCCAGTCACCATGTAGCTCCCCTCACTAAGCACTTCAAAGCGGAGACTTGTCTGCTAAGGCCTGGACGTCCTGGGACTCCCTGTGCTCACACTGCCTGGAGAGGGCCAGTGATTGCTCAAAACTAGCAATTGTGACACCATCAACTCCGGTGACCTCAGAAACCTGTGTCTGATTCTCTATGTGCCTGTCCCTGGAGAGTAGGTGATACCCACCCCAGCTTCCTAGAAAAGACTCTTCTGTAGTTACTTTTTACAACCAAAGTACCTTTCAGTTGCTGTCTATGGACACATTTGCTTCCACACGGGTAGCAGGTTTTGTAATTTTTGCCTGATCAAAATTAAAACATACAAGCCAGGCATGGTGATGCACGTCTTTAATCCTAGCACTTAGGAGGCAGAGACAGGTGGATCGCTGTGAGTTTGAGGCCAGCCTGGTCTTCAAAGCAAGTCTAGGACAGCCAAGGCTACACAGAGAAACCTTGTCTCGGGGGGGATAGGGGGAGTGAATCCCAGGCAATATGACACCTGCACCTCCGTGGTCCCTGAAGCTGACCCTTGGGGTGGAAATGGGGACACATATTTTGCAGTGGGTGATGATGCTTTCCTTTGAGATGCAAAGGTGAGCAGTGGCTTCAGTTAGTGGCAGGCCATTGGAAACCCCCAGGTGCCATTCCAGCAGTTCTTTGGTCCCGTCTGATTCTCATCCTCCACCAGTGGATAGGGCTGTATGCCAACCTGTAGCAAGGACCATCAGTGCCTTGCACATTGCCTTCATATGATGGCCACAGGGCCCTCTTCTGTGGCCCCAAGTATAGGAGTGGCTGTACCCAGCAGCTGCCCTAGCTGATGATGAAGACAGCTGTGGCTGGTGGGAAAAGAACAGCCACTTTTCAGTCTCAGTCTGAAGCAGCTCTGAGCTCCAACATCCACCATGGTAGCCAGCTTTGATCCACCCAAGTGTTTCCCAAGACGTGGTGGGAATACATGATAGTGCCTCATTGGAAGCCTTGTCCCAAAACTGGCCAAACAGCCTGACCAGCACTAGGCTGCTGTGCTGAGCTGCTTTCACGCTTTAAGTCCACTGGAGGGCAGTGTAACTACTTGGTTTAGTGCTGCAGCCTTACTGAAAAGACACAGGAGTCCTGGGTCTCTTATGCTGGGCAACCTGGGACTTCTAGGAGGGACAGCATTTTCAATGGAGGCATTTGTAGGGTGGTTATAGAAATGGGTGTGGGGAGCAAAGGAAACCCTGAATTAATGTGTGTTGCTGACATGAGCATAGCAGTGGTGTTTCTGCTTCCTGCACCAAGCAGGCAGACATGGCTCTTTGGTTTTTAGAGTCTAAGTAACAAGCCCTGAAAGCCTCCTCATTTTCCAAGCATCAACCTGTTGGGGCAGCATAGGGGGACCAACAGCTAATGTTCCTGTGGGCCAAAGAACATGCAGACATGCTCTTGTAGAACACACTGCTAGCTGAGGATAAGGTGACATCTAAGATGTGCTCTCCTCTCTTACTGAATGTCCCATGGCACCCGCCCTGAGGTTAGTCTGGGATGAGTCACCACTGACCAGGGCCTGCTGGCTAGGGAGTCATGATTCCTCCTATGCTCTATCCCCACCCCTAGAAGACCAGAACCAAAGCTGTAGGGACCAAAGAACAGTGGGAGAAACAGGGCAGACATTGATACCCCTAGGAGGTTTATAAATGCACTGCATCAGGGTGTCTCTTACGTACATCTAAATAACATCTCTGAGATCCTTGAAGGGAAGGAGACAACCGTAGGTGTGAAAGTGGGATAGCTGGGTGGCAGTCTGCTCCTCGTGGGCCCCACACACACAAAGGGGTATCTACAGAGCCCCTCCAACGCATACCCTTTATTCTCCATGGAAAATGTAGAATTTTGACCCAGATGTGTGGTTGTAAAGAGCCAGGTGTTAAGAGCTGTTTCATTGAAAGGATCTTTCAATTTAAATCTGGCTATAGTTTTTGAAAACAGATGAGACAAAATGCCAAGTTCACCTGGAAGCAAAAAGTGAAGAGCCATGACAGCAGGTTTTCCTGTTCTCCCAGCATGCCTTGCTTCACTTCTGCTCTTCCCTGCTGGCCTTGCCTCATGTCTGTTCAAGAAGGCAAGAAGAATAAGAGCCAACTCTTGAGCTTTTTAGAGGGGCTGAGAAAAAGTGTCCCACACACAGTAGGTCATCAATACATGATGGTTTGGAAGACACATTGTGGTCCCATGTGCGACAGTGCCCTTCAGAACACTCCCCAATTTTGATTCATCCTCCGGTTTTAGAGATTTAAAAAAAAAATCCTTTCTGGATCGGGTCTTTAATCCCAACACTCTGGAAGCAGAGACAGGTGAGTTCAAGGCCAGCCTGGTCTACATAGTGAGTTCCAGAAAGCCAGGCAGGACTGCATCATAAGACCTGTCCTAACAAAACAAAAAAAGGCAATCCCTTCACTGGCATTGTGCTTTGTCATCACTGTGACATGTACTGTTGACTGAAGACTGACACCTGCCACTCATAGCACCAATGCACCAAGACTGTGTGCACTACTGACTCATTCCATCTCACCATATAGGCCAGCAGGCAGGTGAGTGGGGACAGCAGCCAGAATGATTGCACCTGAGAAGCTCTGGCCTCTGCCTCTGCTTCTGCCGAGCACTGCTCAGAAGTTTTAAGGCTCTGGTCTTGTGCTAATAAGCAGAACCCAAACAGCACCTGTCTGCTCACCCCGTGTAAGTGGAGGCAAAGTAAGCCAAAGGAACCCCCAAATGATGAAAGGTTTCACCTGAACACCTCATCTGATGGAATGCCTCATCTAAGCCTTGAGAGGTGGCTGAAGGTGAGGGGAAAATTGGCTCTGGGAAGTAGAGTTGCTCTAGGACAGATTAGAGCGGGACTTCTCAGACTGTGGGTCTTGACCCCACTGGGGTCACAGATCCGCTACTTACATTACAATTGATAACAGCAAAATTACAGTTTTGAAGTAGCAACAGAAACAATTTTATGGGTTTTTTTTTGGGGGGGGGGTCATCCCAACCAGAGGAACTGTGTCAAAAGGCCAAAGCATTAGGAAGGAGGCTGAGAATTACTGGGTTAGGGCCTTAGAAGAGCCCTGAAAATAAGAATAAATCACTTGGCACAGAAACAGCTTCCTTCACATTTTGCCAAGAAGCAAATGGCAGGCTGTAGAAGGAACTGCAGATCCTGAACATTCTTGGCTGCTTTGCTTTGTTTATACAGCGTCTGTCTTGCTATGTCATCCTGGCTGGCCTCAGATTTGTTAATCCTCCAGCTTCCACTTCCCAAATGCTAGGATGATAAGTGTTCACCATGCTCTGTCTAGAATCCCGAACATTCCTGAGGAAAGCAGATCCTATGGTCCTGCCAGAATCTGATCCAAAAGCAAACCAAGAGGAGATAAAATAGGAAATAGTCAACTCCAGGTTCAAGTGCACACTGGGCACTGGGCACACCAAATTACAGCGGCAGCTGGTCAAGGCCATCTCAGTCTAACCTGAAGGTCAGTTGACAGTCACCCACACATAACAACACCATTTGTCCAGCGCACCCAAGACACTCAATGAACTCCTGAATAAGATCAGTGCAGAGATCCCCAGAGGAGGCCTGCAACTGTAACAAAGCCACTCACCTAGTCAGAGCAGTGACACCTGCCTCTGGTCTCAACACTCAGGAAGCTGATGCAGAAGCTACAGACTAAATTGAAGGAGAGATAGACCTCTTTTTTAGGATCCCAAGTGCGGGATTGGAACGGTCTTGTGAGAGAACAGGTGAGGTTAATCCACTAGACCGCTGACCACTTCGTGGGGGAGCTTGATTGTTGTCAGCTGAAAAGATCCCGTGAACAGACTCTGGGAGGAGATATATAAATGAGCCCAGAGCTGGAGGCGGGGCTTTTTGGAGACTTGGGATAATTTTGGCTGTTCATCTCTGCACTTCAAGACGCTCCTAGAGAGATCCGCTCAAGGGAAGGCTTCAGGGCTCCAGCTCCTGCTGAGGTTCTGGGTTCTGGTTACTCTAGGTTCTAGCAGAAGAAATCCTGCAGATTGTGCCAGCAGAATTGTTCCTCTTACGGTTTTGTTATTGTGTCCATTAATCCTCATTTCCTATTGTTTTGGTTAGTCAGGTTATACGTGACGTGACATATGCTCTGTCACTAAGTTGTTAATAAAATATATGGTTAAGAAAATTGAGCCTACACTAAATAGTGAAACACAGTCTCAAAACAAAAGGTTAGAACAACAATAACAAGACCTCTCAGAGCAACAATGATACAATTGTTTCATCTAGAGAGATAAGAGCCAGAGGAGAGGGAGTGGGGAGGGGGAGGGGAGGCGGGGGAGAGCGAGAGACTATGTCTGGGAAGCAGTGAGGTGATGGGGCTCAGGCAGTAAAGGCACGTGATATCCTAAGTTTGATCCCTGGTACCCACGTGGTAGAAGGAACGAACAATCCCACATGTGGACACACAAATAAATAAAGACAATGGTCGTGGTGGCGCTTCCCTTTAATCCCAGCACTCGGGAGGCAGAGGCAGGCAGATCTCTGTGAGTTCGAGACCAGCCAGGTCTACAAAGTGAGTCCAGAACAGCCAAGGCTACACAGAAAGACTATGTCTTGAAAAAAAACAAAAACAAAAACAACATCAAAAAAAAACCTCTCAGTTGAAGAAGTACCTCCATCAGATTAGTTTATGGCCATGTCTTGGGAAGCATTTTCTTAATTGATTCCAAGGGGTCTTCTGAAGAAAATGAAAGCATAGGTCTGCAAATGCCGTGTACCAAATGCCTGCAGCAGCATTCTTTAGACAGCTTTGAAGCAGTCCAGGTGCCCAACAGCTAATGGAGATGTGAACCCTACAGGAACACTGTGTGACTGACGCCTCCTGCCACATGGAAGGGCCTGAAAAACATTGCACTCAAGAGGAATCTTGGCACCAGAGACTGTATCTCAGCCACCCCCTTATGTGACATATCCTGTGTTTGGTGGACAGAAAATAGATCAGCAATGATTTTGTCCCGACGACAGAACCAGGAATTAGCTATCTATATACACACACACACACACACACACATATACACACATACGTGTACCCACACACCCTCACAAGCATGCACTTATCTCCACCACCACCACCACTACTAATCATAATCATAATCATAATAATAATAATAATAATAATAATAATAATAATAATAATAACAACTATTATTATTATTTCTATCATACCAGATTTTTTTTTTTTGAGACAGAGTTTCTCTGTATAGCCTTGGCTGTCCTGGACTCTCTTTGTAGACCAGGCTGACCTGGAACTCACAGCAATCCATCTGCCACTGCCTCCCCAATTGCTGGGATTAAAGGCGTGCGCCACCCGGCCCATACCAGATTTTTAAATGAAGGTGAAAAGAGGCATTTCCAAGTAAATCTCAGCTGGCTGAACTGGTAGGCTGTGGTCAGCTCACTGGAAGACCACGGAGAGCCCAGGAGCTGGAGAAGATCCAGATAGAAACAGGAGATGAAGAGAGCCAGAAGCAAATGGATGGTAAATATCAAAGGCAATTTCACTTTTCCTTAATTCCCTTAGAAGGCAATTGACTGTTGAAAGCAATAATAGTACTATGTTGTGAGACTCATAACGTTTAAGGAAGCACATTTAGAACATAGGAAAAGGAGTGTTTGTATGGTCAAAATCCTTATGTTTTCAGAAGGTAATTAATTTCACTAAGCCCCTGAACCAGCCACTACAAAACAAAAAGGCAACCAAAAGAAGGCAAAAGTGTATATATGAGAAAACACCAGAGAAAATATGAAAGCAAAGACCACAATATTTGGGGGCTAGAGAAATGGCGCAGAGGTTAAGGGCACTGACTGTTCCTCCAGAGGTCCTGAGTTTGATTCCCAAGCAACCACATGGTGGCTCACAACCATCTATAATGTGATCTGATGCCTTCTTCTGGCCTGCAGGTGTACGTGCAGGCAGAACACTGTATGCATAGTAATAAGTAAATAAATCTTTTTTTAAAAAAAAAGACCACAATATACCTCATAAATAAGAAAGAGAGCTGAGCCAAGGCCAGAGATGGATGGATAGAGACATAGAGTCAGCCAACAAAATGACTGCTGAATACTCCACCGCAGCTATACTTACTCAAACGAAAACAGGTTGAGACTCCATGTCAAGGGCAGCCCAGCAAGCCCCAGCTCTAGTCTGTGTACAATAATTGCCCCTTAAGTATAAGATACAGACAAGGGTGGAAATGGAGACAGCTCAGCCGTTGAGAGCATTGGCTGCTCTTGGGGAAGACCCTGGTCCAGTTCCCAGCACGCACAACAGGTAGCTGTAACTCTAGTTCCAGAAAGTCTGATCCCCTCCTTTGGCATATGTGGCGCACATATATACAGGCAGGCATCACATAGATAGATGCATAAAAGAAAAATCTATACTTATAGATGGATAGATAAGTGAATGGATATATGCATATAAGTTAAAATGAAGGGCTTTACATAAACATAAACACACACACACACACACACACACACACACACACACACACACACACA
>OU015743.1:23269856-23291930 GCA_907169655.1 Acomys percivali | reverse complement strand
AAAAAAAAAAAAAAAAAAAAAAAAAAAAAAAAAAAAAAAAAAAAGAGGGGACAGTGGTCCTATAATTTGTATCATCTACCATATCCATGGTTTAAAATCATCCTCTTTGTATTGACATTTTCTCTTGTTATTCGTTAAATTTTCTAGAGATTATCTTTTTTGTTTTTGTTTTTGTTTTTTTTTTTCCCTTGAGACAGGGTTTCTCTGTGTAGCCTTGGCTGTCCTGGACTTACTTTGTAGACCACCAGGCTGGCCTCAAACTGAAAGCAATCTACCCGCCTCTGCCTCCCGAGTACTGGGATTAAAGGCGTGCACCACCATCGCCCGCTGGTTCTTTCAAAAGAACTCCATCTTCAACATACTTATGAGTTCTTCCAGTTTTGTGATATACCAGTCTGTTTTGTGTTTTTGCTTTTTGATGATGATGATGATGATTATAACAAAACACCTGAGGCAGGCTAACTTAATACAGAAAGGAGGCCTATTATTACCTCATTGCTTTGGAGGATCAAGGGCACGGCACTAACCTTGCTCATGGTGAGGGTTTTCTGGGCACATAGGCATCTTGTAAAACCCAAAGCCAGAGAGGACTAGTAGAGCCAGGCTTAGGTTTCCCTGACAGGCTTCTTATGAGAAAGGATTAGGGACCCGAAAGAAACATCTAAATTCTTCCAAGAACAATCAATGCCCCCAAATAGGACCTAAGTACCTCCTACTGGGCCCTACCTCCTAAAAGTCCTACCCTTCAACAACATTGTCACACTGAGGACCTGACCGCCAGCACACGAACCTTTTAACTACGTCTACACTGTATCAACCACATTCCTGCAGAATGCGGGGCTGTCATTCATGGTATCTTCAGACATATAAGTATTTCAAGTGTTCATCACTAGTTGGGGTGAACTTGGAAAGTCCCCAGTGTGAGCTTTATCGTCGGTGCATTTCCTTTTCACACTGTTGCTTTGGTTGCCTCAGCATCTCCAAGGCATTAAATATTTCTGCATTAACCAGGATTCTCTAAAGGAACAGAAATGAGATTGTCACAGTTGCCTGTTCTGAGCCATTTTGGGGGATATATATATTATATTATATTATATTATATTATATTATATTATATTAATAATAATAAATTATATAATATATATTATATAATAATTACAGCATATATCTTACACATATATATGATTTATTAGAATGGCTTACACGCTACGGTTCAGTGAATCCAACAATGGCTGTCTCCAAGTCTGAGATTCCAGCTGTTGTTCAGTCCACAAGGTTGTCTGTCTCAGCTGGTCTTCAGTATACTCCAGAATCCAAAAGAAGTGAGCTCCCACGCCAGTGTAGGAATGGGCTTCCCAGCTAGAGTTAGAGGAAGCCGGGAAAGAAAGCCAGTTTCCATCCTCCGTGTCTTTTATACATACACTGCCAGAAGAAGGAGTGACTCAGATCACAGGGAGATTTTTCTACTTCAGAGCACCAGTGTTGAAAGTGGGTCTTTCCACTTCATATGATTTAATTAAAAAACAAAAAACAAACAACAAACAAAAACCCAAAACTCCCTCACAGGCATACCCAGCCACTTCGGTTTTAGTTAGTCTCAGATGCAGTCAAGCTGAGAGGCAAGAATACCCATCACAGCTTCTTCCCTCCCCCCCCCCCCCCCCCCAGTTCTTGCCAACTGCAAATGTACAGCTTTGCAAGACAGAATTCTTATCTCCTCCCTTCTACTGTGCCCCCAAATCTTTCAGGGTTTTGTTCACATCTGCTTTACTTTGAGAGAAAGCTGGTAACTTTATTATCTTCCATTCTAGGAATGTGGTATTTCTCCATGTACTTGTGTTATAAACCTTTGTTAGAATTTTGTGCCTTTGAAAAACTTTATAAACTTTATTCCCAGAGCCGAGGAGCTGGCTCAGTGTTAGGAGTATTTGCTTTGTGAGTATAAGGATCTGATTTCAGATCCCCCGAACTTGGGTAAAATGCTGCATGCACTTGTAAACCCAGCACTTGGATGAGAGAGGGGACAGAGACAGGTGACTCCTGCGGACTTGCTAGCCAGCCAGCTTAAGGTTTAGTGAGAGCCTCCGTCTTTAAGGAATAGGGAGAGCAACAGGATAAGACACGCAATGTCAATCTTTGGTCTCTACACACATTCATACTGTATAGCCCACATGCATCTTGGGCGCGCACACACACACACACACACTTATTAATGAAATAAAAGCAATTCCAATAAATGCTACCTTATAGTCACCATTGTGAAGGGAGCTGCTAACCTGTTTTTTCCAGTTTTGTGGTCCTGATAGTATCTGTCAGTGTGACATAGTACACGCCAGTTCCTGATCACTGCTGCAGGCCAGCCTTCTGGTGAGATTAAAAAGCTAGCATGAGGAGGCCCATGTGTGAGGAAGTGGTGGGGGTAGAGATCTGATCTGTCTCCAGGCGGCCACTTAATCACCCAGGGCCTGAAAACTTGCCTAGAACACACTCACCTGTCAGTGAAGTGAATACTACAAATCACAAAGTGGGCAGTTCCCAAAACAGTGCCCCACCATGCACTGTGCAGGTGTCCATTGATGACTGGGGCCAGAATGTCTGTGACAGCCTCAGCCTAGAAACAATCCAGACATCCCTGCCCCCCCTCCCCCAATTCTGGAACCAAGAAACAAACTGTAGAATACGCTAGAATGTTTCGCAATGAGAATGACCTACCAGTTCCCACCATGGGAAAGACTCCCACAGTGGTCACATACCATGAGATTCTTGTGTATGGCGTGGGTGGGTTTTTTTTTTTTTTTTTTTTTTTTTAAATAATCAAGGCTCATATGCAGGAAATCATACGCAGGAAATAATGAGCACAGTGGTTATTCTTGGGTCACGAGCTGTGACAGAAAGGAAGGCAATGGGCCCATGGGTCTGTTAATGTTCTCCTGTATCTTGATCAGATACTTGGCTAAATTAACCCTAGGAAACTCAAAGCCACACCTAGCCACAGGAACACGCCTGGAAAATGTGTTACAAGTGAGAATTCATCTTGCAGTGGACCTCAGAAGGTGAACTTATTCAAATTATAGTGGTGCCTGTGACAAGTAGACCAGGAAGAGGAGAGTAAGCCTTGCTTACTGAGGATTCTCCGTGAAATACCGGCACTGAAAGTGGTCAGCTGCACCACTACAAACCTCTTTCTGGGACAACCCCAAAAGACACCAGGGAAGTGAAATCTTCACAGTTGGCAGAACTGCAGGCAGTGTCCTTGGTCAGACATTTTGTTTGGGAGGAGAAATGGCCAGATGTGTGATTGTTCACTGATTCATGGGCTGTAGCCAGTGGTTTGTCTGGATGGTCAGGGACTTGGCAAGAGCATGATTGGAAAAATTGGTGAGAAAGACACCTGGGGAAGAAGTGTGTGGGTAGATCTCTCTGAAAAGGCAAAGGATGTGAAGATCCTTGTGTCCCGTGTAAATGCTCATCAAAAGGTGACCTCAGTAGAGGGGCTCAGTAATCGGGTAGATAGATAGATGACCTGTTCTGTGGACAGTCAGACTGTTTCCCAGCGGTCCCTCTCATTGCTCAATAGGCCTAGAAACAAAGTCGCCATGGTGAGAGAGACAGAGGTCATGCAGGACTCAGCAATATGGATTTCCACTCACTGAAGCAATCTGGCTACAGCTGTGGTTGGGTGCCAGATTTGTCACATCAGCAGTGACCAACAGCCAGCACCTGGTGGCAGGTTGACTACTTTGGACCACTTTCTTCATAGAAAGGGTAATGCTTAGTCCTTCCTGGAATGGAAGCTTATTCTGGTTCTGGATTTGCCTTTTTCTCTCTCACTTTCTCTTCCTCCAGTGCCAATACCCTTAGCACCATCTACACATTCCACCACCTCCAGCTGTCGGTCTCCTGGACTGCCTGGTTCAGACAAGATCTAAACCAAGATATACCGGTCTAGCACACGGGCACCAAAGGCCTAAGGCAACTGTCCAAGCCCTGACAGATAGGAGACAGCAGTGGAACTTACTGAACTGTCTTCAACAAGCTGACAGGATGCCCTGCCTCCCATTATTAGCACCATAGCAGAACCAATGCCAAGTGCAGCAGGCTAGGTATTATCACAGCATGGACTAGGGACAGTGAGGAAAGAGCCAGGGCCCTGCAACATAAGCCTTGGCTTCTCCCCAGTACCTGGGATACTTTGCAGGAGCAGAGTCGTGTCTGGAGCCCAAAACCTTTGATCCAACCCCTGTAATTCTTTTCATCATCTTCCAGTCCTGACTCTGCTCTTGCAAAGTGTCACTGGTCTTGTGCACCACAAGTTGCCCCCACCCCCTGAAGGTTTTGCAGAATGAAAGATGGAGAACCGAGGAATGGTGGAGAATGAAGGGGTTGGGGATGGATTCAGAATTTATGATAGAGGGAAGCAATTAGGCGCCTGGACTTGAAGGCCCTTTCCAGCCTAACACACGTTAAGGGAGGAAAGCAAAGCAGTTGCTCTAGGGATTCAGCGTCATCAAAGAGGAGGCTATGTTGGGGTGCAGGGAGATGCAGTTTGTTAGAAGCACGTTTCCAGGCAACTCCATGTTAAAAGAAATGTGAGGATGCTGGTCATGGGCAGGGAGAAGGAAAAGGAACAAGCTCCAGCGCGACGGCTGAATGGATGAATATGAGCAAGAGAGTTAAGGACCCTCAGCCCTCTTCAGCAACAGCGCTGCACGGTGCGGCTCGGCGCAGGCGCCAGGTCCTTCCGTGGAGGGCGGGGCGGGTGCGGGGCGGGGATAGAGTCTAGGACTCCCGAGCCATTCGAACTTCCGGTGCCTGGGGCGCAGCAAGAGGCAGGCACTCCGCTCGAGGTTGCATAGGCAGAGGCTGCAGGGAGCAGGCACTGGTCAGCGCAGCCATGGTGAAGATCAGTTTCCAGCCCGCAGTGGCGGGCGTCAAGGCTGATAAAGCCGACAAGGCAGCGGCGTCTGGTCCGGCCTCGGCATCTGCCCCGGCCGCGGAGATCCTTCTGACGCCGGCGAGGGTGAGAGGCACCGGGGTCTCAGAGGTGGGGGGGGGGGGGGGGGGGGGGCGCGGGGAGGAGGCGAGATCGAGAAACCTAGGTGTTTCCCCCTGGCTAAGAGGACCGGCGGGACCCCGGAGTCACGAGCGGAGACGGAGTGAGAGGTCTGAAAGGGCTGGTCCATCACCAACCAGGAAAGAGTGTCCCTTTTTTTCCCCTAAGCCGGCATTCGAAAGCAGAGCTGGTCCTTAAGTGGGGACTCACACAGAATCTCTTCCAAATGTAGGTGACTCTAAGTGCCCGGTTCTAGGATGAGGGAAGGTGGCCGGCCCACGAAAGTTTGGGGAATGTTGAAGGTTTGCGTCTGGTTCCAATCAAGGAGGAGGGACCGGGAATCCATTCCCCCGGGTGGGGGATGGGAGAGGAGTTGAACGCAGTTACCCCAAAGTCGGGTAGTGGGTCTGACTGGTTGGGGAATTTGTGGAAACTAGTTAGTAACAAAAGGGGAAGTGACATTGTTTTGGTCCCCAAATGGACTGTGGAGGGTGGCGTTGGAACTGGCAGGCCTTATAGAGATGAGCCTTTTTCCATTTCACACCTGCGCGTCTTGCATCCTTGCTTCCTTCTCCGACCTCCAGCTTCGCTGTTACTCTCTTGCTGCGTGGGCTCCTCATTGCCCCCAGTGCTCTCGGCATCCCTAGACACTCAGCTGGCTTTGTGCGGACTGGTCTTCGTGTGCCCCGCCTTCCCCCTGGCTGAGGGGACCCAGGTCATTTCCGCCATGGAAAACTGTGTGCTGTGTGGAGTGTGTCGGGAGAGGATTGAGAGGACTCATGGCGGTCACTGACAAGAGGAATGAGAAAGAAAAGCTGACCCAGCTGAGCTTCATTTTGCTCCAATAAGGGTGTTTTCCTGGCCGCTGTCACACGCCCTCCAGCGGTCCCTGGGCACACCAAGCCTGGCCATTCTGTCTAGGCGGAACCGCAAAAGCTCTTCCATTTCCTCCCTCCCCAGATCAAGTTTTGAAGCTCTGATTGAGTCTTGCCCGGGCATATTGAAGGAGCCTGTGGAGAATGATCTAGAAGAGACGGTCATCCTTGCGTTATAGTCACTACCTCCAGTTCACACAGCAAGAATTCATTGGCCACCTAGGTCTGGGTTGAAGGGTCTCTGGGCACCCCCACACGAGCAGCTTCTTCATCTGAAGCCTAAATAGAAAGGGACACCCCATACTTGACTTGGGTTTGCAGTTTTAAAAGTTTGCCCCGGTGGAACACACCTTTAATCCCAGCACTCAGGGAGGCTGAGGTAGGCGGATCTCTGAGTTCGAGGCCCCCACCTCGGCTACAGAGAGAGTCCAGGACAGCCAGGACTACAAGAGAAACCTTGTCTCAAAAACCAAAAGGAAAAACAAAAAAAAAGAAAGAATGAAAAGTTTGCCCTGGGCTTACGCTTCCTTTATTACTTCCCGGAGGGGCCCTCCTCCCTTCCTCTCAGCCTGGGCAGAGGGCCGCAGGAACTGGTAAGTGGTAGAGTGTCTGTTCTCGGGTACTCAGGGAAGACTTAGATCTAAGAAGAAGTGGGGAGGACTAAGGTGAACAACTCAAGAATGTCATCATCACCCCTTGAGAAGGAAAGACTCCATGCAGGGCACATGCTAGGCCAGCCTGCTGATGGTGTTAGATAGGGTGGCTGAGCCCAGGGTGAGGACATTTCGGATTTTCTCATTAACCTCTGGGAGCTAGTTATTCTAAGTCTATGCCATAAAGTTACTGTATACAGAGTAACACAAAACACATGCTAACAATGAAGAAACTGTACAGAAACTATGAGCCTCGAAGGACCAGACTTGGTTTTTATGTAATGTAAGGAAGAGATCAGAGGCTGAGGGGAAGAAAGGTGCACCAGAAACAAAACAGGTTTTAGTATGCAAGCAAAACCACCTCCCTGACAGCAGCCCTCTCTAAAGACCACCAACGCTTTGTCTCTGTGGGCCATGTACCCAACCTTCAATCTTTTCTTTCTTTAAAAAGATCTTTCCGTCATAGAGAAGGAGGGGGCCCTTGTCTATCTTTATCCCTGAAATAGCCGTGCATATCATTCTTTAAGGATCCAAATCTTCCCCAACAAGGACAGCTTTTCAGAACTATTTCCACATCCGCAGCCCTTTTCAGTGGTCATTTCCGAATAGGTGGCCTGTTTGAGGGTGGCCTGTTTTGATCTCTCCCACCAGTGCAAAGTGAGCGGTAATCTAGCTTCCTGCTCTTATCAGCCTCTGTGAAGCTGCTCAGCAGCCCATCCCGCCCTCACAGTGTGAAATGGAAATATCAACCTTGTCTGCCCTGTGTGCTGTTAGTCATGGCCCAGAGCCTGCCAGGCAGCCTTCCCTATCACTATTGGCCAGTAAGGAGCTTAGGGAAGCAGGCTAGGCAGTCAGGAGGAGGGATTAAAATACCTACACTTGCATACAGAACTGTTTATTGGTTAACTCAACCCCCACACGGCTTGCCCAAGCTCTGAGCTAGTGTGAAGGGGGCCTTTGGTGGTGTGTGTCGGCTTTCCCTGTCTCTCAGCTGCAGCCAGGACCTTGTAAGATGGTTCACTTCTGCAAGCTCCTCCTCGCTCTACAATGCCAGCAGGCATATCCCCGTCCTCCCCCTTCCCCCCCCCCTCCCCCCCAGTGTCTGGCATGGCAGTAAGGGCAGGCAGCAGCCTGTTGCACAGCCGTTAATTTAGGACAGAACGTGAGCCATTGTCAGGACCCTGAGATGGGAGCCAGGAGGCTGGAGGGAAATGCCAGTGGATGCATCCACCAGAGGCCTGGGGGCTGTTTTTTTTTTGTTTTTTTTTTTTTAATCAAGGCAGGGTTTTTGGATTTTGACACATACTGATGGCAAGACATGAGACCTCTTAGAAGATCTCTTAACTGGGAATGACCCTGGAGTGCCTCCTTGGTGTTCTGACTGACTAATGTCTCTGTCTCTGTCTCTGTCTGTCTGTCTGTCTGTGTCTCTCTCTCTCTCTCTCTCTCTCTCTCTCTCTCTCTCTCTCTCTCTCTGTGTGTGTGTGTGTGTGTGTAGGCTGCAGCAGGGCAACCTCTATCAGGACCCGCCTCTGCTTCTGAGCAAATACTGAAATAAGATGAGTCCCCAGACCTGAGACTACAAGGAAGTTCCTAGGAAAACTGGGGAAGGGTGGGGCTGGGGAGCCAGATGGGCCTACAGCTACCCAACATCTCCATGTGTTAGACTGTGATAGTGAGGAACCTGCGCAGCATGCAACCAAGAGGTCACTCTTCATTTTTGTCCCTCTCCTACCAGCTGCCTGTACACACGTATGCGCACAAAGACAGGCCCCAGGGCTGTGGGGTGGGGGTGGGGGGGCACGCATGAAGAAAACATTAAATTCTGTAATCTCAGCTCTGTAATTTTCTCTTTGGCATTTGTCTTTGATTAATGGCCCTTGAGAACCTCTCTCCCTCCGCCCACATACCTGTGGATCAGATTTCACTCTGGGTGGTGTGTGTGTGTGTGTGTGTGTGTGTGTGTGTGTGTGTGTGTGTGTGTGTGTGTGTGTGTGTCCCCTTGGGCTCATGGCAGGAAGACCAGTAAAGGGCAGGGTCTGTCCTTTGCCAGCTAGGAGAGCTGGTTTGCTTGGCTAAGAGGGATGAACCATAATGACCTTCAAAGAGGCAGCCCAGCCCCATGTCCTTCCCACTGTTACCACAGTGGGGACTTCCAGAAGAGTTTGCTCTGCTGCTATCTTTTTCTGCAACCCTGTCCCCCACAGGTCTCCCCTTCTTTCTGTTTTTCCCCTGGCTTTACCACTCAAGGCTGTCAGCAGATTGCCAACGAGGAGGAGTTTCTCTTCTCAAGGAAAAAAAAATGTTTATGATTAAAAGTCACACAGCTGGGCTTTCCCCACTGCCCTGGGAGGCTCTGGTTCTTTCTCTGTGAGTGAGGGCTGGCTTTTCCAGCCTTCAGTCCTATTTTCTTTTCTGCTTCAAATCTTTTCTGGGCCTTTGTTTTCTGGAGAAGCTTGGGCTGTCCAAGGTGGAGGAGAAGAGAGAATTCTGAGTCCAGTCAGACACAACGGTCTACATAGCTGCAACCTGCTCCACGAAGCCTAAGGCTGGAGGAGGAGGAGTGGGAGGTCACTCACTAATGAGACTATCTGAGCCTTGGCTATAGGCGGCGTCCACTCAGGTGATGGCTTTGGCTTTTGGCCACCGTGAAATGCACTATTGCTCAGGGACAGTAGGCATTTGCCTGCCTCCCACTCCCACCCTCCAGCAAGGCCTCTGTCCGTAGGTCTGTCTCTCACACACTTATGGCATTCTTGTCTGTGTGAACTGCAGCCTAGGAAAGAAAAGATGCCGAGGATAGGAGTGGGGTGGGGACCACTTCAAAGTATGCTCTGCCCCTTCCCAACGACTCCTTCCAAGTAGGCTGCAATTGTAGGGTAATCCACTTAGATTTTGGCCTTGTTGCTGAGGGGCAGTAGCTAGAGTGCCATCATCCTTTGAGCTGTGGCTGAGATGTGTTTCAGTTAGTGGTTCCCTATCCATTCTGCCCTTCCCCCGCTCCCCCACCCCCACCCCGCCTTTGCTAATTATCTCAGGAGCACCATTGAGAACCCAAGGAAAGCCTGACCGAGGCCCCAGGCCCCTCTCAGGTCCCCCCAGATGTCTGCGTCGCATACCTAACAGGAGTGTGCACAGAGGCATTTTGCTCAGAGGGCTTGTTGCCTTGGAAACAGTATGTACCATCTTCCCACTTTCTAACAGGAAGTCGTTTCCCCCCTCCCCCCCCACTCAGTGCCTGGCTGTTGGTAACTATTCCATGGGGGAGGGGAAGCAGTATTTCCTTGGTCTCCAGCAGGTCAAGGGAGTGGCGGGGGGGCACAGCTGGAGTGGAGGTTACCCCTTAGAAGGCTGACTGGCTACCCAACCACCTTCACTGCTGCCCCACAGCCCTCAGACCCCAAAAGGTCTCAGCTTGCATGAGCTCACAGACTGTGATGACCCCCCCACCCCCCACCCTTGCCAGTGGGGGACAGCAAGGGTTCTAGGCCTTGAAGTTAAGCCTTGGTCTTGACTAACCCACAGGCAAAAGCAGTGCCGGGGCGTTGGTCCTCAAGCAGGGGCCATCCTAGATTTCCTTGCCGGCCGTCACTTCCAGCCTTACTGCTCTGTCCTATGCTTCTGGGGGTTTTAGTTCAACAGGCTGGAGTGTTAGATGGGTGGCAAGGTGATGGGGCCCCCAGCTTTGTGCCAGGGGGTGTCAGGAGAGGTGAGCAGAGAGAGCCATGGTTAGCATAGGGGAGATTGACATTTTCTTTCTCCTCTCTGAAGGGTTTGGTTATTTTAGACCACGAAATGAACAGACAGAAAACGGATTCACAGGAAAATCAAACTAAATTTTGGACATGCAGCCACGCAGGAGCCATATACAAAATCTAATCTAAGACTTAAGAAAAGCCAGATACCTAAAGTGTGTATAGTATAATAAGCTATAGGGAGAAACGGGGACTTGCGGCTGCTGGCGAGGTGGACATGCAAGTCATGGAGGGGACGAGAATACACAGGCCAGGTTAACATCTGCAGGGAACATTTTTTTCCAGGTACCGATTGCCTCTGGGGAGACCACCCAGGGCAAGCTATGCCTCGGGCTTAGTCCCTGCTTCTGAATTGTTGGGCACATCTCTGATGCAAATGATGGTAATTCCTTTCACAGAAGAGCAGCTTTCAGAACCACCAGCCCTCTGCAGAGGGCTGCGCTTTCTCTAATGACCAACCAGGGAACCCATCAGAGAAATATATTTAGAGTGAAATATTATGATCTCCCTCATTGTCGTGGCTACTAAATATGTATGGCTACCACCCCACTGGGTAAGATGAAGGGGTCCCCAATCAGTCCAGTCAAGGGTTCTGGCCAGAGCTATACATGGCTTCTCTTCTGCACCTGGAGCCATTTTAGCCTTAGCCCCCGCCTGCCCTGCCCTGCCCTCGCTGACCTTTCCCTACCTCCCTTGAGAAGCCTCTATTCCCATCTCTTCCCCCAGTCCATGGAGACCTGGAGTAACCAGAGCTCCCCAGGCTAGCAGAAGTTGGCCGCAGGTGGCTGGAAGGCCTCCGCTTGTCTGTGATTTTTATGTGCGTAGCAGGCTCTCGCTTGTAGTTTGCTTGTATCCCCCTCCCCCAGTCCTATTTCATTTCCTCTCCCAAGCTAGCTTTTCTAGAAACATAAGAGCAAAAGAATAGCCACTGTGCAGCCGCCACTGTGCAGCTTCAACAGCTGGCCGCAAGTGGCGGCCCTAAAAGGAAAGGCCTGGCCCACAGATCTGCTATTTTTATCCCATACTTTGTCCTCTACAAAGAGCTTTCAGGTTTGTTTCTTTTAATCCGTGGAGGCTGCTCACCTCAGATGACTCAGGATGGTTTGGGAGTTCCTAGCCCATCTCTACTCTGGATGCAGGGGCTCACCAACCCCCTAGCATGGCCTTGGAGTATACTGTGCCCAAAGGGCAGTCTTACCTGTCCCTTAAGGTAGCCACCTTCCTTATGACCATTGAGGACCACAGGAGCAGGCCAGTGTAGCACCCCTGGCTGTCTTGTTTGCAAGGGCCCTGGGTGGCTTGTTCATAGGAGATGCTGAGAGAGCCTCCATGGTGATGGCAACCCCCTGGGATCTATTGCAAAGTGCAGTTGCAGAGCCATTGCAGCCCCTTGTCCCTCTGGTCAACGGTTGTCATTGTCCTAGACCAGTTTCCTGGGGGCCAGAGCTAGGAGTGGGGTGTGGGGTAGCCAAGGTTTGATCTTGTGGGAGGGTCCCCACTGTGGCTGTGGGGACCTAAGACATTTTCTGTTCTTTTCCTAGAGGTTGGGTTGGAGAGTACCAAACAGTGGTGAATTAGACCCTCTGGTGGGGCTCATCTCTACTCCTAAGGCCCAAGCCCATCCCTGTACCATCCCAGGGCCCCTTGGCTGTGTTGAGATAAAGACTTGTACTTGTCCTGAGTAACTAGACAGCCATGTCCTCATCCATGTCAACACCTCCAGAAAAGAAAATAGAGAAATAAAGCAATCCTACAGCATCTGGCTGGAAATGGGGGAAGTGGGTCAATCAGACCTGCTTATTCAAGGCCTATGGGGAAACTCCATTCCCTAGTAAGCTTCATCTTCTCAAGGTTGGGAAGGGAGGTCTGTGGATGTGTGACTTTTGATCTCTCTTGGCCATGTCTGAACACTATGGAAAAACAGGGTAAGTGGTGGGCACTAGAGTAGAGACAGGAACCAGAATATGAGGTGTCAGCCTGGGCTACTGTGGGGGAAGGGAGGTCATAGAGAGAGATAGTCAAGAGGTGTCCTTCAAGTCCAGTTCCATGCAAAATAGTCATGATTCCTTTTATACTCACACGCCATCCACCAGCCCAGACATGTATGGCCTGAGGTGGGTCAGGCCAGTGCTTCTGAGCCTAAGCCTTGCTCCTGAGGCAGGTTCTTTTGTGGAACTTGTGGCCTAGCCCCCCACTCCCACCCCCCAAACAGTCATGTTTCCTTCCTCGCAAGAGCTTCCAGGTGCTTCAAACTCCACCTTGTAAACTCAACTCATGTCAGACAGCCTGCCTGGCACCATGGAGAACAGCTGAGCCCAGTGAGCTGCAGGCCCAGGGTACTTGGTTAGAGATAAGCACTTGTGCCCTCACCCTCTGGGCATCTCAGAGCCCCGGCCTCCCACAGTCAGTGACCATCTAGGTAAAGTCCAGCAATGTCCACGCCCGTCTGTGATTGGCTCATTGTACTTGCCGGCCTGATTAGATTAAGAGCGTTAATAAAGCCTACCTTTGCCTGTGTTCGTGAAGGTTTTCCCAGACGGGAAAAGTCGGGGGGAAAAGACCTGTCCTGAATGTGGGAAACATTGCCCCGTGGGCTGAAGCCCCAGACTGAATAAAAAGGGAAAGCGGAGGAGGATGGCCAAATGCCAGTATTCATCTGTCTGCCACTTAATGTCCCCGATGTGAGCACGTGCTATGCAGGTCCACACCGTGACTGACTGTGAGCTAAAACCAACCCTTCAACGGGTTGGTTCTTACCAGGGGTCACTGCAATGAGAAAAGTAACCAGAGCATGACCCGATCACCCACCGTCCTCATCCCAGTCCATCCTGTGCCTCCAACTTAAGGGTTTGGTCTTGTCATTCTCTATCTCTGCTCTTCCTTGGCTCCCCTTTGCGCAGGACAGTGGCACCTCGCCTACCAGATGCATCCTGGTCCCCATGAACTCTGTGGTCCAATCACTCAGGCCATCTGCTGTGCCCCTTTTTATATTTGGATGGCTAGAGCGGTGGTCCTCAACCTCAACGTTGAGACCCTTTCATAGAGTTCCTCATGCTTGGTGACCCCCAAACATAAACTTATTCTCGCTGCCACTTCATAACTGTAGTTTTGCTACTGCCGTGAATCGTAACTTAAGTATTTTTTTTGGAGCTCAGTTGGCCAAAGGGATCATGACCCTTGGTTGAGAACCACTGTACTAGAGGGTGGTTAAGCTGGTCTAATAACAAGATCTAAATTCAGGCAATTCAAAGTGTGTGAACTTCATCCAGGCTGGTTGTTTTGTGGCTGCTAGGCAAGTCTCCGTTTCTCTCTACCTGGGAGGGGGGGTACCCAGGGATTTGGGCAAGGTGTCTTTCAGACAGTCTGTGTTGTATTTATGCACCCCACCCCCACCCCAGGGCCCCTAGTCTATCCAGAGGAGTGACCTCACACAGGGGAGAGGAGTTCAGAAGAGTGGTACCCTTGGGCCACCTCACTGACCGTAGCACTTGTGTTCACAGGAGGACCGTCCCTCTCGCCACCGCTCCAGAAAAGGGGGCTCCGTGGGCGGCGTGTGCTACCTGTCTATGGGCATGGTTGTGCTGCTCATGGGCCTTGTGTTTGCCTCCGTCTACATCTACAGATACTTCTTCCTTGCTCAGGTGAGGAGCCAGGCTGATGGGTGGGGGAAGGGTAGCACCAAGACATGGGTAAAGGAAAGCTGCTGAGGGTGTGGGAGCCCTGGAGAGCCGAGGCCTGGGACCACCTAAAGACAGTAGGAAGGCTCTGGGCTCAGACTGCCTCAACCTCACCTCTTAACTCTGGAGAGCCAAGCGAGCATCCAGGTGGCTGCACCCAGGCATCCCCCCCCCCCAAATACACACACACCCCTCTCCCCCGCGCCAGTGTGTGGCCAGTGTCACGTGTCACTCTGAAGCACTGTCACCAGGCGCTCTTAGGTCCAATAGAGAAGTTGGGAGTTAGCGATTCTCTCTGGAGCTCAGGCCCTGTATTTAGGGGTCATACTTCAAAGATGACCTTGCTGTTCCTTGCACGGACATTTGGGTTTGAGCCGCGGGACAGGTTATGCATGGCCACACGCATGACCGGCCTCAGGGTCTACAGAAGAGGTCATTTTGTCTCCCCTAGCACACACCCACACCCACACGAGATCTAAGCCTAAAGCTGGATCACTCAGAGCTGGGGAAAAGGAAGGGTCACACCATACTTGAGTACTGGAGTCAGCTAAATTATGAGTGGCTTGAGAGAGTAAACACGAACTAATCAACAGGGAGTCTCAGGGTGACTAAAGACTAGGGTTTCCAGGCATTGTGGACACAACTGACCCCCACATCTCTTAAGCATTTAGCGCCGTGGTCACCTAGTTTTTCCTCAGTAGAGATTACCTGAGAGTTTGTGTTCCGTGGGACTTTTCCCCTGGAGACTTCAGCTCCCACGTTTCTCTCGCCTTCCCTGAAAACAGGCTTGCTATACCTTCCAGGCTGGCCTGTCTCTCCTGATGGCCCCTCCCTCTCTGGTACAGTACCCTCACCTGGGCTTTTCCAGTGGTGGCGCAGCTCCGGCTCCTCTCTTCCCAGACCCTAATTGTACATTTGTAGGGTTCCTCACCCCACCCCATTTTCCAGGCAGCGTGGGAGTTCCAGACTGTCCCTGGGACAGTGTGTGTAGTCCAGTCTGCAGTTGGCCTAACAGTCACATTGGATCTGCCCAGGCATCTGGTCTCCTTTGGGTTTCCTAAAGCCCTCAGAACCCCGCCCCCCAATGTGGTCAGAATGTTTCTCCTCAGACTTTCTTTTCTTTCTTTCTTTCTTTCTTTCTTTCTTTCTTTCTTTCTTTCTCTTTTTTTTTTTTTTTTTCAAGACACAGTTTCTCTGTGTAGCCTTGGCTGTCCTAGACTTGCTTTGTAGACCAGGCTGGCCTCGAACTCACAGCAGTCCACCTGCCCCTGCCTCCCGAGTACTGGGATTACAGGCGTGTGTCATGGCACCCAGCATTCTCCTCAGACTTTCATGGAGGGGGAAGTCTGCTCATTACATGTCCTGTAGTCCCTGGGAGCCTCCGAGTCTCTGGGGCAGACACAGTGGGCACAGAGGTGGCCCCATCACTGTTATCACCAGTGGCGCCACCTTGCTTCCTTTGGTGATGGCGGCGGATAAGTATTTAAGGTTGCACGGGGCCTCGGGGCTAGGAGCGCTGTGAGATTTTTTTTCTTGGGAAGAAAATGGAGATGGTATGTCATCGTCTTGGAGCCTTTTTGCCTTCCCACCTTACCTTTGTGAGGCAAGGGTCTCTGTGTGGCCCTGGCTGCCTCCATGCTTGTTCTTTAGACCAGGCTGGCCTCGAACTCAGGGATCCACCTGGCTCTGCCACCTGAGTGCTGGGATTAAAGGCGTGCGCAACCACCGCCTGGCTCCCACTTTATCTTTTATCCAAGTGTCTGCAGGCAGGGGAGGGGGGTGGGGGAGCACCCCTGGGAGGACACCCCTGGGAGGACACCCCTGGTTATATCCCTTAGGCTCAGCCTGTCTATCCTTGGCTTGTCCCAAGCCTCCTGCCTACTCAGATTTTCTATAGGGTCTGCTCTTCTGTCCAGCTACAGGACTAGTGGGCCGTCTTCTGACTTGCCTGGCCGTAACGCAGACGACTTTGAGGCCAGGGGGACCTCAGAGGTCTTTATCCTTTACAGATAGGGAAAGTGAAGCTCAGAGGCCAGGAACCTGTTTATCCTGCTCTCTGCTTGTGGAGCTGAAGAGGCTCCTCCAGGACCCAGCTCACCTCCTCCCTAGCAGCCCTGGCTCTGATCTACGCCCCATTCTTCAGGTCCCAGTCTCTGAGGAAGTCTTAACGCCCACCCTTCGTGCTTCCCAGGTCTGAAGTAAAGCAGGTAGGTAGCGTGGCCATGCCGCCACCCTGTGTGACCATCTGTCTCTCCCCTCACCTTATGCAGCTGGCCCGAGATAACTTCTTCCACTGTGGCGTGCTCTATGAAGACTCCCTGTCCTCCCAGATCCGGACTCGGATGGAGCTAGAGGAAGACGTGAAGATCTATCTTGAAGAGAACTATGAACGTATCAATGTCCCCGTCCCCCAGTTTGGCGGTGGGGACCCTGCAGACATCATCCATGACTTCCAGCGGGTGAGGATGACTTGTGGGGTGGCCAGTAGGTTGGCCGGGACCTGGGGGGGGGGAGGGGGGAGGCAGCAGAGAGTGTCCTAGGAGAAAGAACACCAAAGAAGCCTTGGATTGTGTGTAAACTGTACGGTGGGTATCCTTGGCCACCTTGACAGGCCTTAGCATACTGCTTTAGTTAGGAAGGCGGCAGCACTGTTTGCTGTTGCCAAAGATAGACTCGGGTAGGCCTGGACTGCTTTCTTCTGGCCTGTCTGACAGTTACAGGGGTTGGCTGTCCCTGTGAGGCCAACGGTCCTCCTGTGTCTGCTCACATCTGTACCCCTACCATGAGAACGTGCAATTGAGTGGGTGTCTATTGGTGTAACACCAACCAGGTCAAAGTTGGGCTTGCTGCCAGCACTCTGGAAGGTTCCCTCTTGTTTTTTGTTTTTTGTTTTTTTCCAGGCGGTTCCCTCCCTCCTCCACCCCAGCCACCCCCAAGGTCACCACTCTTGTCTCTGGCTGCATTTGAGATCAGTGAGACATAGGCCCTGACCTTCTTTCTTAGGCAGTTGCCTTCCAAAGCCTGTCAGGTGTCTGTTGTTGCCCCTGCTCTACTTTAAGCGTTCTGCTTCAGTGGCCTCTGGGACTTGAGGTATAGCATTCCTCTCTGAGGTGGCCAGGCTTGAACCAAAGGACCATGCTGGGGATTAGGGGGTAGCCAGGAACATTGCCCCTGTGTCCCATAAGGGTCATTTCTCTCCTAGGATAGCTACACCTCACCCTTTTGATAATCCTTACCTAGCTCTGCAAACCCCAGAAAGATCATTTGTAGCAACAGAGGCATTGAGCGAACCAGCGTGCTCTCAGTGGCTCATCCACAAACCTGGAAAGGGGCAGGAGCCGGGTGCTCCTAGCCAGATGTCCAGGAACTCCAGAGCACCACTTCTGAGGTCCCAGGCCGTACAGATGGCATGGTGGGATTCGGCTGTCAGCTGACTGAAAGCCGTCAGCAGACTGGCCTGGTCCAGGCCTCTGCCTTCCACAGAGACTGATGGCTGTCCCCTCCCTCTCAGGGTCTCACTGCTTACCACGACATCTCCCTGGACAAGTGCTATGTCATTGAACTCAACACCACCATCGTGCTACCCCCACGGAACTTCTGGGAGCTCCTCATGAACGTGAAGGTGGGCAGCATCTTGTCACCACCAGTCCCCTCCCCTGAGGAGGCCAAGCCCAAAGCGGGGCGGGGGGAGTCTGGGACATTATCCCTGTACCCCATCCCCCCCAAAGGATCTCCACCATTTTCAGTCCACAATCTCAGAGTCAGTTTTCCTCTTCCTCTCCGCAACTCACAGAATGCCACGTGACGGGTCCTTAGCATTCAGCATTTATGCTTTGGGTCAGTGGTGAGGCGAGTAGATGCAAGGCCCCACCCAC
Organism: Acomys percivali; assembly: GCA_907169655.1. Classification (NCBI taxonomy): domain Eukaryota; kingdom Metazoa; phylum Chordata; class Mammalia; order Rodentia; family Muridae; genus Acomys; species Acomys percivali. The sequence goes on along the minus strand of OU015743.1, from coordinate 23,274,042 downwards.
CAGAAGCACTTCCCTTAAGGTGGGAGGCCACACATGCCAGAGCTCATATCACAGTGTATGTAGTATAGGCTCCAGCCCGGGGTATCAAAGGGCCTTTGTCTGGGAGTGAGAAAGTGGTGTGTCAGGAAGGTAATCATTTCAGAGATAGAGCAGCGCTGTGTGGGAGCCCCAGGGGGAAGTAGATAGTGGGAGAGAGCGCGGGTGCTGACTGTATGCTTTGAACCTCCCACATACACCCCCCCCCACCCCTTTGCAGAGAGGGACCTACCTCCCACAGACCTACATCATCCAGGAGGAGATGGTAGTGACGGAGCATGTCAGCGACAAGGAGGCTCTGGGCTCTTTCATCTACCACCTGTGCAGCGGAAAGGACACCTACCGCCTGAGGCGCCGGGCCACCCGGAGGCGTGAGTGGCGGGGTTGCCTTCAGGCAGTACCTCACTAGCAGTGGCTATATCCTAACCTCGGTCAAGCACTTGAGACTTATCGGACATTGTCTTATCTTACCATTCTCACTATCATCATTTTGGTTCTAACTGTGCCTTTTAAAGAAACTGCCTGTCCTGGAACTCGCTCTGTAGACCAGGCTGGCCTTTTGAACTCACAGAGATCTGTCTGCCTCTGCCTTCCAAGTGCTGGGATTAAAGGTGTGCGCTACCACCGCCTGCCTCTCACCCCGAAGGTTTTACAGTGGGGATATGACAGGCATAGTTCAAGTCATACTTAGGAGCTCTCTCTACTTTAGAGTGCTGTTTTTGGCTGTCACTTCCCGGGTCTCCCCCCTGCCTGCCTTGCCAGGACCCAAGCTTCCTTTTATAGACTTAGAGACTGGCCACCTCTCTGGGCCCAGATACAAGCCTGACTGAGACTTTTCTTTTTCTTCCCAGGGATCAACAAGCGCGGGGCCAAGAAGTGCAACAGCATCCGCCACTTGGAGAACACCTTTGTGGTGGAGACGCTCATTTGTGGAGTGGTGTGAGGCCTTCCTTCCGGGCCCACCCCTGCCTTCTTCTCTCTCCTTCCGGCCACTCTCTGGCTCTCCTCCTCCCCTTTCCTTAGCTTGTACCTTGGGCACTTTTCCATAGATGTGACAACGTCTCACTTGTCCCTCCCAGCCCCACCCTCCTCCCTGTACCAGGGCTGTGATATCTCTAGGGGAGGCTTCTGCCTCTGCTGGTCTTTCGGGTGTGAGGCGGTGTGAGGGGACAGTTGCCCAAGATGGTTTCTGTAACTCATGATTTTAAGTCAGCTCCCCAGTGGCTGGGCCAAGGGGAAGGACTAGAGGGAGGGCTGGACATGAGAAAGGGGCAAGAGCAGGGGCGTGGGTGGGGCTTGGCACGAGATGCCCACATTTGGGGAAGTCCTGAAAGACTTTCCCTCCCCGCCCCGCCCCCCCCCCACCCCCCCTCGCACAGCACATTTCCTCTGTCTTCCCGGTTCCTAGGCCTAAGTGTGGAGTAAGGATAGGAAGATATGTCCTGGGTTGGACCCATCCAAGCACAAGAGAAAGTGGCTATCCTGGGGTCTCCCCGGGGACTCCTGTCAGTGCCTTCAGCCCACTAGCAAGAGCCTGGAGTTTGAGGGTGGGAATGAGCCTGCCAAGCACAATTGTTCTCTGAGTGGAACCAAAGAATTGAGGGGCTGGGGCACCCTGGCCTGGCGCCTAGGAACACAGGAGCAGGTGGGTACAGGAGTCATCTGCTGTGAGCTGCAGGCCCCGGGCAGCGGGTGGAGCCCATGCCTTCCTGCACGTCAGGGCTACTGTGAAAGATGAAAGCGGGAGGGAGAGCCGCCTGGTACTTTCGTCCCTGCCTACTCTTCCATTCCGGATCTGTCCCCTCTGTCCAGGGAGGTCCGTCAGTGTTTCTCCTTTTGCATGTTTTTACTGATGTTCATGCTGGGCCGTCCTCAGCCCTGAGCCTGGGAGAGGCTTCTGTACCTCGCTTCAGACTTGGGTGCTCCACGGCGGTGAAGCTCTTAAATGCTTTGTATATTTTCTCTATTAGATCTCTTTTCAGAAGTGTCGGTAGAAAATGAAAAATAAAAAAAATAAAAAAATTAAAAAACCAAAAAAAAGAAAAAAAAAAAAAAAGAAACATACTCAGCTTATACTTTTGACTTTGCCCTGCTGTTGTGGTGGTGTGGCTAGCTAGCTAAGGGTATCTTATGTGTTGGGGGTGCGCTGAGGACAAAGAGTTGGGGGTGGCAGACAGGGAGAAGCCAGCAGACTGTGGCATCCTCTGGGTCAGCAAGGGAGTGTGGGGTGTCCCCTCCATTGTCTTTCTTGATCCCCTGGACTGAGCCAAGTCGTGCTCACATTTTGTAGCTGGAAGTGCCCAGAGAGCTTTAGGAAACTGCCCCAAGGTCAAGCTGCTTTTAAGTGCGGAAAAAGCATCCTGCCTGCCGCATGCTTTGTGACAGATGACATCACCATCGCATGTCCTTAGGCACAAGGACAGCATCCTATTCGCCACAATGTCTAGGCAATTAGTAATTGTTCTTGGTGGATCAGAAATAGCTACAGGGTCCTGTTCTCTAGGGAAGGAGGCTAGGGCCTTGGTTAAGCAGATGCAGGAGGTAGAATTGTATCATGCTTTGAGATTTTTGGTGGGTAGGGACCGGTGGGTCCCCATCCCCCATCCCCCACCCCCGGCCAGTGCTGTTTCACAGCGGGGACACAAATTCTTGCAGACACCATATCTGGATGCAGGATGTCTTGCAAGGTTGGTTTTGCTCACATTCTTCCAAATGTAGTGCAGTCCACTAAAGTACTTGCCAGATTTGCTCTTGAACTTGACCCATTCAGTTCTTGGGAGAAAGTAAACATAGGAAAAGGCAGATAAATCCTGCAAAGGTCAAGGAGCTGTGTCCTTCACTTCCATTGCAGGACAAATGACAGTGATTAAAGAGTTGGGAGTGGCGAAGGAAGAGGCCAGTGGGAGGCCCAGAATTGGCTGAAATTACAGGAGAATTTAATACATGGTTTAGCGAGGCATTTGAAGTTAGTAGGGGCACGTGGGTTATTTTTAATGAAACTGATGAGCCAAAGAAACCTGGATCCCACCTCCCTGGACAAAATTGATTTCTGAATGAATCAGGTTTTATACATAAAGTAAAACCAGTGTTTGAAAAGAAAACAATTAAAAGTAATGCAAAAATCATCTCCACTGAGTAAGAATTAATGATTTTTTTAATATATGTTACTAAGTCTACCACCACTTAGAAATAGCAATCTTAAGGAACATAATTTTCAAACAATGTAAAAGGGTTATTTTCCCTAAAAGCTTTTTTTTCCCCCTTCAAATAGCCAATAAAGAGATATAACAAAGAATATGAGCAGGCAACTTACAGATTTAAATGTTTAATTACAGCTCTGAAGAAAACCTCAAAACCAATGAGAATGGTTGTTTGTTCGTTTGATTTAGATTTTAGAGGCAGGGTTTCTCTGTGTAATAGCCTTGGCTGTCCTGGACTCTCTGTAGACCATGCTGGCCTTGAACTCATAGCAATCTGCCTGCCTCTGCCTCCCGAATGATGGGATTAAAAGCGTGCGCCACCATGCCTGGCCAGTGGCAACATTAAGTGTTAGCATATTAAGTCTTTCACACATCAAGTCAGGGTTGATGTTTTCATTCCGGGTTGCCTATTATGAAGTGCTTGCTACATACAAAACTCTTGACATTAGTGTGGCATTACCGGTAAGATAATGAAACTTACTGAGTAATGTGTATCTAGAAATCCACCCCCTTAAAGTAAATAAGACTGTCACATGGCCACTCTGCAAGTTACCTTTTAGAAAGTGACTTCCCTTCCTTTGCCATCATTCTAAATGTTAGTACCCCACCCCTAAGCTTGCTATTGGTTGAGTACTCTGTGGTGGCTCAGGCCTTAAATCCCAGCTCTTGGGTTTCTGTGAGTTCCAGACCAGCCTGGACTACATAGGAAGAGCCAGGACAGCCAAGGCTGTGTAGAGAAACCCTGTCTCAAAAAACAAAGATGCTGATGTTAAGTAATTTTTCTTTAGATCTCCAGAACCCAGAGTGTTTAGTCAGGATGTGTAAGGCTCCTATATCTTCAGTTTTGGGGTGTGTGTGTGTGTGTGTAGGTGCCTGTAGAGGCCAGATATCTTCAGTTTTGGGGTGTGTGTGTGTGTGTGTGTGTGTGTGTGTGTGTGTGTGTGTGTGTG
>OU015743.1:23237741-23269846 GCA_907169655.1 Acomys percivali | reverse complement strand
TGTGTGTGTGTGTGTGTGTGTGTGTGTGTGTGTGTGTGTGTGTGTGTAAGCGCCTGTAGAGGCCAGAGGAGAACATCAGATCCCCTAGAGCTGGAGTTTACAGACGGCTGTGAGCTAGCTGTCTAACGCGAGTGCTCACAATCAAACGTGTCCTCTGCAAGAGCAACACACACTTAACCACTGCCCCGTCTCTCCCAGCCCCCTTTGTATTCAGTTTTATCTATCAACTAATAAAACATATAAAATGCTTTGAGACTTAGCTTGCAGAAAAGCAGTTGTGTTTACATAAACAAATGCTGGACCTCCTGGCCTCTGGAGGTCAAGGTTAATAGCCATGTTCTGACCAAAGGGAAGAAAGGATATACACACTGTGGATGAAGAGGACAGTGACAGACCCCACTGAACCGTATCCCACACTCCACTGCAGCTCTGCACACTGCATCTCATTTTCCGCTCTAAGGAAAGCGCTGTACCCCAGCTCTCCATCTTTTTATCTTCTTGGGTCCGCTATTTGAATAAATGTAATTTCTTCCTATTGATGTTCGCGTCTTGGATTTAAGCTTTTGAGGCTGACAGAACTAAGTCTGGTGATGTATGTGGCTTGACAGTTCAGCTGGTTGAAGAACTAAGTCCCTGTGCGGAAACTGTTTGCTCAGATTCTGTGTTCAGCTGAGGAGGCTTAACTGGGGCTGACATCCAGAATGAACTCAGCCTGCAAGGGCTCCAGGCCCCTGAACACTATTACTCTACCCTGGTACCCTGATAGTTCATCAGTTAAGCTATGAGAGAAAGGGAGCAGAGGCCACCAGTCCCTAAGGACTGGATCAGGAGTTCCATTCTACTGATAGCATTTTGTTGATGAAGGCACATTGAAAACTCGCTGAGTCTCTAGGGGAGTGGAAGCTGGCCCCATTTAGAGGCGGGGAAAGTCTCTGGGCCAAGAGCCAGAGAGGCAAGAAATCGTGGCAGCCTGTTGTCAGGAGATTCCCTTTCTATCTCAGGCTCTGTCCTCCATGCTATCAACACCTTAGGATCCTGTGAGGGTTATTCAAGATGTTAACTAATAAAAAGGCACATGTCCTGGACAATTTTGATTTTTGTGTTTGTTTTTGTTGTTGTTTTGGTTTTTCGAAACAGGGTTTCTCTGTGTATCCTTGGCTGACCTGGACTCACTTTGTAGACCAGGCTGGCCTCACAGCGATCTGCCTGCCTCTGCCTCCCGAGTGCTGGGATTAAAGGTGTGCACCACCATGCCCAGCTGAAGGCATCTTCTTATGGAGATCTTCTTCTCAGATGACTTTAGCTTGTATCAAATTGACATAAAACTGTCCAGGACGCCCGGCATGGTGGCGCACGCCTTTAATCCCAGCACTTGGGAGGCAGAGACAGGCGGATCACTGTGAGTTCGAGGCCAGCCTGGTCTACAAAGTGAGTCCAGGACAGCCAAGGATACACATAGAGACCTTGTCTCGGAAACAAAACAAAACAAAAAACAAGAAAAAAATGTCTCCATAAGATGAGGCTGTAGGCAAGTCTATAGAGCAGTTGCTTCTTAGTGGTTGATGGGGGAGGGCCTAGCCATTGTGGCTGGTGGTCCTGGGTTCTATAAGAAAACAGGCTGAGCGAGCTATGGGAAGCAAGCCAGAAAGCAGCGATGCCCCCAATGGCCTCTGCACCTGCTCCGGTCTCTAGGTTCCTGGCCCTGTTTCCCTATGATGATGAACAAAGATATGGAAGTGTAAGCCAAGTAAACTCTTTCCTCCCCAAGTTGCTTTGGTCATGATGTTTCATCATAGCAATGGATGCCCTAAGACAGCACACTTAATCCAAGGTCAATCTTGAAAACACATCAATTTCCCATATATAAAATGGCTAATATTAATAGAATCTTACCAGTTCAGGTCATTCCTTTTTCTGAGATTCTTCATGAATGAACCACAGTATCTAGGAGCTCTTACTTGAGTTTTGCTTGAATTTAAGTTGTGCAAGTGGCCACAAATGCCATATGGTTTTTTCCCCTCTGACTCACTTGTGCTTCAGTACTGCATTTCTCAGTTCTATGTGCTGCTGCTGGCAGTCTTCAATTCATAGTTACTGGTGTTCAGTTTGTTAAGTCAGTCACTCTATTATATGAATATATAACTTGAAACTTAACAGTGACTTTTTGGGCTCTTTCTGAGTTTTTTTTCCAACTAGAGTGCCTTCATAAACATTTAAAAATATTTTATTTGTATTAAGTGTGTCTCTCTGTGTGTGTGTGTGTGTGTGTGTGTGTGTGTGAGAGAGAGAGAGAGAGACAGACAGACAGACAGACAGACAGACAGACAGATAGACAGACAGACAGACACAGAGACAGGTGCCCACAGAGTCTAAAAGAAGTGAGCTGCCCAACACGGGTGCCAGAAACTGAGCTCGGGGCCTCTAGAAGAGCAGTTGACATTTTGAGGAATGAACCACCTCGCCAGCTTCCTGGTGAACGTTTTTGATGGAGCCTCTGGTATGTCCCGGTCAGGGCTTCTCTTTTATGTAGAGTGAGCAGTGGAGCTCTGGCTCACACCTCCAGCAAATATCTACCTCACACAACTTCTGCCCAGGTTGTTGTTTGTAGGTGTTGGCCAATGCGCACTCTCAGCTGCTCCGCTGAGAGGTGTTTCCCATTTTACATCTTTTGCCAACACTTAATGTTGAGAAGCCTTGAGATAATTTGCCTGTGGCTTGGGAGGGAAAGGGGTTTTCATTATGAGTTTAACTTCATCTCTCTGATGACCAGGAGAAAGTTGGGTGTAGCTATTGGAGCTCAGATTTCCTTTTCCATGAGGCTGTTTGTGTTCTTCAGCTGGTTTTATGGGCTGTTTTGCTTTTTCATTAGTCAGTGGGCGTTCTTAATATAGTTTGTGTTGCTTTATATTCTGTCATCAATGGGTGGCATAATCTCTTACCCCAGTTTGTGGTTTGTCTCTCGCCTTCCTTGCGGTCTCATCTATGAATAGAAATGATTCACCTTATTGCAGTCAGAGTTGTCCATATTCTACTTAAATTTGTTACATCTTATTTTAGAAATCCTAACCCAAATTAGACAGACATCATCCTTCTGTTTTCTTCTGATCATTTGAGGTTTGTATTTTATATTTTTCCTATGTACATGTATACATGTGTTTGTGTACTTTGCGGGTACACGTAGAGGCCAGAGATCAATGTCAAATGTCCTCCTCACTTCCCATATTGTTATCGCTGTTGTGATGATGATGACGACGATGATGACAATGGTGTAGTCCTGGTCCCCAATTTTTAATGTAGCTAAGGATGGCCTTGGACTTTGGATCCTCCCGAAATTTCAGGCATGGGCCACCATGCCTTGTTTGCATGATGCTGGGCATGGTGCATTCTAGAGGAGCACCCTGACAATTGAGCTACACCCTCAACCCCCATCCCCATCTTGTTCTTTGAGACGGGATCTCTCACTAACCCTGAAGCTTCCTAATTCAGATAGACTCGCTGTCTCTGCCTCCCTAGCACCGGTGCTACAGTGGAAGCACCACTGTGGCCAGCTGTTTGTGTGAGTGCTGGGCTGAACTCAGGTCCCCGCGGTCACTCAGCAGTCGTCTTACTGACTATGCCATCTCTGCAACCCCACGTTTTATAGCTCCTTTTTTTTTTTCTTTCTTTCTTTTTTAACCCTCTGGATGGGCTGGAGAGATGGCTCGGCTGTTAAGAGCACTTGCTGCTCTTCCAGAGGACATGAACGCAGATCTCAGCGCACACATCAGGTGGCTCACAACTACCTGTAACTACATTCCGAGGGGATCTGAAGCCTGATTCTGGCCTCTTCGGGCACCCCCACATATGTAACATACACAAACATAAAAACCTACACACACACACACACACACACACACACATACACACACACATATATATATATATATAATTTAGATTTATTTTTATGTATAAATTATTGTTACAGTTTGTAAAAACATAATTTTTGTTATAGTATTGACCCAGAAAAACTTGTGTTGTAGTCCTGGTGGTCCTGGAACTCACTGGGTCACATCTTAGAAATTTCATAGCCAGGAAACTTCAGCGTATCTTATAGATGTTACCCAACAAGCATTTGAAAATATATGTACAAGAAGAATATTGATTGTTGTAATGGCAAAAACCCCTCAGTTAGGGATGGAGCTTTCACAAAAGGTATGATATTTTGTTCCTGTTACAAACGAGGTAGAATTTTTGTTTATTTGTTTGTTATTCGAGGCAGGGTTTCTCTGTGTAATAGCCCTGGCTGTCCTGGAACTCTCTTTGTAGACCAGGCTGGCCTCGAACTCACAGAGATCCACCTGCCTCTGCCTCCTGAGTGCCGGGATTAAAGGCGTGCATCACCATGCCCAGCTACGACAAGGTAGATTTATCTCTGCTGACTTCTCCAAAATCTGTAAGTGGTAGCAGGTATGTGAGTGTATGCACATGTGTCTCTCATTTGTGGATTTTAAAACAGCGAACAGTACAGTTGGGTATGTGTGATTTCTGAACAGATGCTGAAAGCCTCAAAACACCTGTGACCTCTGGAGAACAGGGCTGACAGCGAGTTGTAGGACTCCCTGTCTTTCCGCACCTTGTCATAATTTCATGCTGATCTCTGCTGAGCACCTGCCCCTGGACTGGAGGAAGCATGCTGGCAGAGATGCTCTCCCTTTCAGCTAACTGCAAACCTCACTATACTTCCCTCTGGCCCTTGACTTCTGTTCCTGTCCCAGAAAGGAAACCTTGCATTCAGCCTAGGTTTGGCAAAAAAAAAAAAAAAAAAAAAAAAAAAAAAAAGAGCGATTAGAAATGTTAAGTTGACATAAATAGGAGGCTGCTGCAACCTCAAGTAAGTGTTACCTTGGAAACCAGAGCCTGGGTGGTCTCCATGGAAACCATTCTCAGCCTTCTGTCTGAAGGAGTTACCACCCACTGGTGCTGGAGTCTTTCATATCAGAGACCTTGATCCTTGATGAATCTTAGGCAATGAAGGCAGGATGTTCTCTGCCCACCGTATCATTGTCCGTGGTAGAACACTACCTGCCTCCTTCCTGGGGAAGAAGGGCCCTCCTATGGGGCAATATATACCCTCACTGGGAAGCAAAGCACAAACACCAGAGACCACCTTGGGTGAGAAGAGGCTCCAAGTCTGGCAGAGGCCAGACTCTGCTGTAGACCCCAGGTGCAGCTGAACAGCTGTGCTGGTCTAACACTCTCTGGGTTCAATTTACCCTTCTATAAAATGGAAGCTTTGGACTAAGTTACCCTGAAGGTCATTTCCAGCTTTCCTGCCCCACCCCCACCCTCACCCAAGACAGGGTTTCTCTGTGTAGCCTTGGCTGTCCTGGCCTGGCCTCGATCTCACAGCGACCCGCTCTGCCTCCAGAGTGCTGGGATTAAAGGCGTGTGCCACCATGCCTGGCTGATTTCCAGCTTTAATAATTCTATCTGAATGTCTCCTGGTCTCCCCGAGAAAGGAGAGATCAAAGAGCAACGGGAACAGGCTTCCTGGGGTGCCCCTGAGCTCTGCCGGTTTGAAGAGGAACACTCACCAGGAGGTCAGGGTGGTCATGGATAGAAAAAAGGCCAGACAGCACAGGGCAGAGCATCCTGGTACATCCTAGGACCACCCCCAAAACAGAAGTCCCTGAGGCTGGGCTTGGGACTGAGAGGAAGATTGGCTGGATCCAGGGCTGAGTCAGAAGGGCGGGAGTAGGCAACCATATCCTAGGAGCCTCCGCCCTGCCTCTGATGTCCACCGCGGCATCTCTCCATTTTTGAGACATGATGCACAGACTCTAGCCGCCAAGACAGGGATGAAGAGATACGGACTCGGGTGACAGTGGCAGCATCAGTCTCCCACCTGGGAGACAAAGGATCTAGCCTGTCACCAGAACCTAAACTGTCTTGACCCTTAGGGGCCAGAGCTCCGGGGAAGAAAGTGGCGGCAACACAGGGTGTAGGAGCAGGGAAGCAATGGCTCGCCCCGCATCGCCGTCCACAGTTTCTCAGCTTCGTGCATGCTCTTCTACGCGCACCCGAGTTTTTGGCTGTGCTATTCATAGGTACCTCAGGCATAGTGTAAGCCATGCAAGGCATGGCCGCGATGCCCAGGACTTTACAGTTTGCACAGCTGAGTGGGAATGACAGTCTTTGTCTTGCATGCCATTAGCTAAGTCATCTTTGTGGTAATACAAGGATCTTCTAAAAGCTTTGTGTGAGTTTGGACGTCAGCTGGGCCTGCCAGCCTCAGACCTCCTCTAGATGGGCCTTCCCCCCAATCCCACCCCCACTGCGAGGGCATCCCTCCAATATGGTGGCTTCTAAAAGGAAGAAGCAGAGGATTTCAAGCTTTCTACTTCTTTATCTCCTCCACTTTCCCACCTAGTTTGTTTCCTTCCTTCCTTCCCTCCTTCCTTCTTTCCTTCCATATTTTGGATAGCTCATTCTGTAGCCCAGGCTAGCCTGGAACTTCGTGCTATCCTCTTGCCTCAGCCTCCCCTAGTGCTGGGATTACAAGTAGGAACCACTGTGCCCAGTGAGGCAAGCCTCCCTGACGCCTGAACTCTGAGGCCTTCGCGTTACTTCTCTTACGTCTGTTGGATAAAGCAGTTTGAGACCCAATCCAGGTTCAAGAAGGTGACGGAGCGGGGGCGGGGAGGCAGGAGGGGAGTAACCTGTGTACTGCCAGAGGCCAAACATCTGGACCCATCTGTAGATACTTGAATAATTTGTGAGCTCTCTCCAAGTCTCAGTTTTCCTTTGTATTACCTAGGCATAGTAAAATAGCTGTCCATATCTAGGGATTCAACCAATCTCAGACCAAAAATATGTAGAAATCCCAAATAGTTCCAAAAAGTCCCAAGTTAAATTTGCCACATATAAAGCCTTATGCTGAATCCATAGATGGAGGGGACATGCCCCCCCCCCCCCCCCCCCGTCCCTAGACCCTCCCAAGCATCCATCTGAGCATCATTCATGTGAACACCTATACTTACTTAGGGACAAGGCCAGACAATACGGCAACGGGGAATTAAATCAGGCCAGTTGGAGGGGGCCACAGCACAACTGAGGCCGTGACAACTTTATTGAGAGCAACCAGACTTTTTTTTTACACCTTTATCAGAAACAAAATATGACGGCAATTGCCAGGATTAATACAGCTGTCGTTGCCAGGATACGGTGACCTTTGCAAGCTGAACAGGGCACACAGGATTAGTGTCTGAGACCAATTGTCCTGTCAGGCCTCCATGCTTCCTTGACTTCCAAGGGAACAGATAGAGGAACACGAAGAGCCTGGACACACTTCACTGCTTGAGGGAGTGTGTCTGTCTCTCAGGGAAGTGGAAGGCACATTGCGCCCCAGGAGCCGTGGGCTCTAACCTGAAAACCCTATGATGCATGACACTCAAGGCAGCTAGGCCAAGCCAACTCCATGGCTCCCCGCAGCTCATCTCATGTTTCCTTTATATATGATACAGTGAGGACTCTGCAAAACCAGTCTGGGCCCTGTCCCAAGCTGTTCCCTGCTATATAAAACAGTGGCTCTGCTGCTTAGTTTCTGTCTGCTTGGTACAAGCCCAGACATATCTGGAAAGAGGGGATTTTAACTAATAAAGTGCTTCCATGGGACTGGCCTGTATGCAAGTCTGCAAGGCATATCCTTGGTTCAAGTTTGATGTGGAGGGTGAGGCAGCTCATTGTGGGCGGTGCCACCCTTGGGCCAGTGGACTTGGGTTGTATAAGAAAACAAACTGAGCAAAGCCATAGGGAGCAAGCCTGATTCATGTCCTGCCTTCAGGTTCCTGCCTTATGGTAGTGTGAATAAAAACAGCCCCCATAGGCTCATAGATTTAAATACTTGGTCACCAGGATGTGGCACTAGTTGAAAGAATTAGAAGGATTTTGGAGGCGTGGCCATGTTGGAGGAAGTATGTCTTTGAGGATGGACTTTGAGGTTTCAAAAAGCCCATTCCAAGCCCGGAGTCTCTCTCTCTCTCTCTCTCTCTCTCTCTCTCTCTCTCTCTCTCTCTCTCTCTGTCTGTCTCTGTCTCTCTCTCTCTCTCTCTCTCTCTCTCTCTCTCTCTCTCTCTCTCTGTGTGTGTGTCTCTCTCTCTCTCCCTGCTGCCTACAGGTCAGATGCAGAACGCTCAGCTACTTATCCAGCACCGTGTCAGCCTGTGTGATGCCATGCTCCCTAAAACTGTGAGCGAGCCCCAATTAAATGCTTCCCTTAACTAGAGTTGCCATGGTCATGGCGTCTCTTCACAGCAACAGAACACTGACTAAGACATGCCTTGAGGCATGATGAACTAGACTACAGCCGTAAGCTGAAATAAGCCTTTTCCTCCCCGAGTTGCTGTTGGTTTATCACAGTTGCTTTCAGTGTTTATTAAAAAAAAAAAAAAAAAAAAAAAAAAAAAAAGTCCAGGAGCTTACGGAGCACACCAGACAAATGAAAAGGTGGAAGCCCCTCACCCAGACCCCTGCAAAGATTTAAACACCTGGCACTGAGATGATCCCCAGTCACCTGTCATCTGACCACTTGCTGTATACATCAAGAGACTGACAGGTGCCGGGCAGTGGTAGCGCACGCTTTTAGTCCCAGCACTTGGGAGGCAGAGGCAGATGGGTCTCTGTAAGTTTGTGGCCAGCCTGATCTACAGAGTGAGTCCAGAATAGCCAGGACTACACACAGAGAAATCTTGTCTCGAAAAACTGAGAGAGAGAGAGAGAGAGAGAGAGAGAGAGAGAGAGAGAGAGAGAGAGAGAAACTCCCAACTGTCCTTGCTTCAATGTGATTTAGTCCCTGACAGTGACACTATCTACTCAGAAGGCCGTCCTCTTCCTCCATTTGTCTATCTGGACCATGCTGCCCACTCATCTCACCATCCGTTTATCTGGACTCAGACCTGCCCTTTTCTGTGCTGGACTCGACTCTGCAGCTGGACTCCAACCTGTGACCTGGTGGCAGCAAGCGCCACCGCCACCTCGACTGGCTTCTCCAGAGCCCTCCTCCTGTTTGGATTATTTCACTCCCATGGACTTTTCCGTTCATATCCATTTCCACACTCTGCCTACTCAGGCCTCTTTCCTCATTCCTTTGGGCATCCGCCACTGTCATGTCTTCTGTTTGGTCTCCTCCTCATGACTAGGGAACCCCAACGTCCCTTAGGTGTACCTCCTTTTGTGATTCATTCTGGGCACTCGAAATCACTCATGGCTCCAGCTTTGGCTTCTAGAGTGGCTCTGGGAGGCATCAGTTCCCCAGCTTTGGACACATTTTCATCACAGCATGAGATGTGATGTGTACCCTTCCCATGGGCTCTCATCCCTTGCTGTCCATTTATTGTTGTAGATCTATTGCTGGCTTCTGGGTTGACACCAAAGGGCTTTGCTTCCTAGGAAAATTAACTGGGCAGGAAATCAGGAGAAAGAGAAAGAAGCGTAGAGTCCCAGGCTTTAAGGACAGATGCCACCCCACCCCCACTCCTGCACCCACTCCAGCCTGGAACCAGCAAACACTAGCTTATTATGTATCGCAGCGCCTGCGCAGGCTTACGGCCCATTCTGCAGGCTGCCAAGCTCAGTCCACAAAGCAATGGCCGCAGGAAGCAAGGGGAGGAACTGACTGGTCCCAGAGGCACCTTCAGGCCTCACAGGATTGAGGCCGTCAGTGGTGACTACAGCGATGCAGTGGAGTCCTGTGTGGCTTGGGGAACGGGCAGTTTCTAACCTATCTGGGAAGCAAACATCCTTTCTTTCTCTCTCAAGAAGAGATGGGGAAACATCTCTCTGGTCTTGGTGTCCAGTGGACAGGGTAGGCCATGAAAGGAAGAGGTTTTCCGGCCCCTTGCCACCCATGGTGGCACCCACCTCTCAGGCTCACCTAGCCTGTTTCTGCCTTAGGTAACCCCTATCTCTGCAAGCAGTACTGCCCCAGTGAGGCTATCCAGCTGGCTCCAGAGACCTCCCAGCAGGGCTGGAGCTCCGGAGGAGGCTGGTCCACCGTTACCAAGGAAACCACCCCCACCACCGAAGGCTCCAAGGCTGTGCTGGGCAGAGACTATGCCTCAGAGACCGGAAAGGTTTCCAGTTGGATCGTCTCCGACTTGGTCTTGCTGTTGTTGTTGGTAATAAAACTCACATTTACCAGAATGAGGCCAAACACAGGGTGGAAAGAAAGCATTTCAGTGGTTCCAGCCAAGTCCTGGGGCTTCTGTGGCCCTGTGCTGGCAGTGAGACACTAGGAATCTGATGTCCTGGCTCAGGAGAGCTGTGCTCCACTGGCTCTGCACACATGCGTGGTGCATTTGCAGAGATGCTGGTTTGCTGTGCCTCGTTGGAGATTCCCGTGCACAACAGGTAAAACACGCCATGCTTACGAGCCCTCGTGGAAAGGGGGGCAGCAAGCCAAGAAGACACCCTAATGCCTAACTCCCATTCTACATTGAAAGAGCGTTGCTAAAGCGTCTAAGCTGCTGTGAGAAATTCCTTTCCCAGTCATTCAGCTCCTGGCCTGCAGGGCTGCCAATCCTGATGGCATACATAAAGGAAGGACGGGAGGCCAGTCAGAATGGCAGTACATACTACTCTTTAGCACCACTGTGGGCTCAGGATAAGACTCACGGCACATCACGTCTGCCTTCTACGAGCTCACGGGCATGGTGACCCAGGGGTGGCCTGGACTCTGTAGCCTCTTTGTCTGGCAGATCTGGATGGAGTTCAAGGTGTAAGACACAAGTAGACAGCACTGCTGATCACTAGGGTGGAGGACCAAGCTATGGGTGGTTAGGTAGTGTACCAACTTCTGTGACGGGGCAGGTCCAGGGCATTGTGAGAGAGATCAGGTCTGGACCAATCATGAATAAACAGGGACCCACGTGAAGTGCCATCCCGTGTCATCGGGGTCGCACTGCTGGAGTTTTATGATGCTCCTGTGTGACCCGTCTTGGGCTCCTTGTTGACCACGATGTCCTCATCAGACTGCAGAAAAAATGAGCAGCCCTTTGCAGGTGGGTGGCAACCAGCTGTACAGAAACGATACTGATGGCCGCCGCCTCTCCCCAGCCCTTGAAGCAATGAACTTCAGCTCCTTGAACTGGAGCTTCTTGGGTTGCAGGACTTCCCAAATACTGCAGAGAGAGCAAGGCTGGGCTCCACCCAGGCCACAGAATGCTGAGCAGGCTCCTCACTTTGTGGCCAAACCCTTTCTTCTCAGCCTGCAGCTAGGGCTAATGGACCCTGCTTCTTGGATGTTGTTCTGCCACCCATCTGCTTGTTGCTTCACCCCCCCCCCCCCCCCCCCCCCCACTCCCCCCCCCACTCCCCCCTCCCCACTCACGCCCCCCCCCTCACCAATCCAAACCCTGCAGTCTAGTTGTTTGGAGCTCTACTGACCACCATGTCATAGTCACTGTTTGAGAATTTCTCTACAGGCGGGAAAACGGGGTCCTGGTTTTACGATGTTCAACTCATTTGAATGTTTTCTGAGCAGTGTTTATTAGAGACGTCTCTGGTTCCATAGCGGAAAAACTGAAGGCTTTCGTGAGGAGAGTGCTAGAACTTGTTCAATCTGACCCACGCTCCCAGTTCCCTCTTTCAAACCCTTACAGACCACTCTAGACCCTCTCGCTGACACAGAGTGACCACTGCCGAGAGACCATACCTTTGTGTAGACTGAAACTAGCTTCACTCGCCACAGCTAGCGCCCCCTAGTGTTAGTTCCAGGCTGTGCAGTCCTTACCTTGGCTGCTGTGTTGGGTATCTGAGACCAGGACAGTGTGCTCACTCATGAGCCACCACCAAGTCCGGGGAATGGATAGGCTAAGGGTGAGCCAAGGTAAGATGGGAGCCATGGCAGATCTTCTCTGTCCTCCTGAAGGACTGGACTGAGGAACAGTAAACCTGTCAGAGGGTAGTTCTGTGAGACAGAGCAACCAGGGGTGTCTGTCACCAAGCCATAACTAGCTCCCCAACACACTCTCAAAGTGGCTCCACCTCCTCCCCAGCTGGGCTCCCGGACTCCTTCTGAGTGGCCTGGGCCATCCCTCCTGACAAAAGAAGCCTTGATGTCATATGTTTTCTTTCTAAGGAACTCAG
Organism: Acomys percivali; assembly: GCA_907169655.1. Classification (NCBI taxonomy): domain Eukaryota; kingdom Metazoa; phylum Chordata; class Mammalia; order Rodentia; family Muridae; genus Acomys; species Acomys percivali. The sequence continues at coordinate 23,257,723 of OU015743.1, read as the reverse complement.
ACTGATCTACCTGGAGTTACTTCTGGGGTTTCTTTCCCCTTCTACAGGATTCTGTTGGTGTCGTCACATTCAGCATCCCTTGGTCTCCTCTGAGATAAATAAATACATGACTCAGCTTGCTGGGTCACGCTCGATCCCCTGGTTACAGTATATGGCTCAGGAGTGCCACACAAATCATCTCAGAGCTGCTGAGAAGTGACCTATGGACACCGGAGACCTTGTGTCTGTCCTTCCCATCTGGACAGGTGCATCCACATCTAATCAGGAGCCAGCTTGACCCCTGACCCCATGAAGGCTAGAAAATAGTGATGGTTGAGTTGACAGGATCTAGGGCATTGCTCCACGACCTTCCTAATCCTGTGACCCCTTAATACAGTTCCTCATGTTTGGGTGACCCACCCCTCGCAACCTTAACATTATTTTCATTGCTACTTCATAACTGTAATTTTGCTACTGTTACAAATCGTAATGTAAATATTTATTTTCCAACGGTCTTAGGCGACCCACTGCCTTCCTTTGACACCCCCCCAAAGGGAGAACCCCCGCACAAGTTGAGAACCACTGCTCTAGAAATCACCAAGGAGGCAAACTTGGGGCATGTCCAAGAGGGAGTTTCTTGATTGGTTAACTAAGGAGGGATGACTTATCCTGAACTAAGGGGCACCACTGCGTGGGCTGGGGTCCTGGCCTGGATGAAAAGGGTACAACAAACTGAGCTGCTGCGTTCATCTCTCTTTCTCTCTCTCTCTCTCTCTCTCTCTCTCTCTCTCTCTCTCTCTCTCTCTCTCTCTCTCTCTCTCCTTCCTGATAGCTGCCACCACCACTCCTTTCCCCCCACCCCCCTAACTCTACCCTCATTCTGTGAGGTAAAACAAACCCTTCATTATTCAAGTTGCATTTGCCAGGTATTTTGTGAGCATTTTTATCACAGCCGTGAGAGAAGTAGCTGACACACTTAGCATCATTCAGGACTGCCCAGCACAGCCTCCCAAGGCCCTTGCAGCTGGCAGGCGCAGCCCCACTCTCTCCTCTGGCAGGTGTTTGAGGCGTTCACTATTGTGTAGCCGGTTACACATATCTCTGGTTGGCCTGGTAACCAAGGGTGGATTAATTGACCACATAAGACAGACAAGTGTTCCTACACAGAGACAGGCCGGAGCCCACCCCGAGGTGACCACACCATCCATCCCGGTTTGTTTGCCTATGACTTTTCAGCCTCTTGCATTCTACACTCTGCCCGCTGAGGAACCTCTCTGCTCCAACCAACTGGGACAATTAGTGTTACGCTTTGACTGTGAAGTATCCCCTGCAGGCTCATGTGTTTCTTTGAACATTTGGTTCCCCGCTGGTGGCACCGTTATGAAAGGTTTTTAAAACCTTTGACTGTAGAGCTCAGCTGGCTAATGAGCTATGGAGACAGGCTTTGAGGATTATAACCCATTCTGGCTTCCAATAAACAACTTCTTCTTCTTCTTCTTCTTCTTCTTCTTCTTCTTCTTCTTCTTCTTCTTCTTCTTCTTCTTCTTCTTCTTCTTCTTCTTCGTCCAGCTATGGCCCCAGACAGCCTTACCTTGGAGCTAGGTGTCCTGTTTTCTTTCTTCCCAAATATAATTGGCCTTTTGTATTTACAGTTTCCATACCTGAGAAACCAATCAATAGAGGACTGACAATATCTGAGGAAACTGTATTTGTAAAAGAACACATACAGAATTTTTTTTTTTTTTTGGTTTTTTGAGACAAAGTTTGTCTGTGTAGCCTTGGCTGTCCTAGACTCACTTTGTAGATCAGCCTCTGCCTCCCGAGTGCTGGGATTAAAAGCATGGGCCACTACGTCTGGCTTGTATTGTGTATCTTATGTGATGTAGAGATGATTTAAAGTATCTGACTCTAGTTTGATCCTCAGAATCAGTGTAAAAGTAGAAAGAAAAGAGCCTGGCGAGATGGCTCAGTGGTTAAGAGTACTGGCTGCTCTTCCAGAGGTCCTGAGTTCAATTCCCAACACCCACATTGCAGCTCACAACTGTCTGTAATTCCAGTTCTAGAGAATCCAACACCCTGTCACAGACATGCATGCAGGCAGGCAAAATACCAGTGCAAATAAATAAAATTTTTTACAAAGAAAAATAACACCAAATATAAATACAAAAATTTAAAAATTATTTTTTAAAAAGCCTGTCTAGCTAAACCAAACGAAAGAAAGAAAGAAAGAAAGAAAGAAAGAAAGAAAGAAAGAAAAAAGAAATGGTGCTTTCTCGTTATCTCTCTCATGCCAGGCACAAGCTGGCTGCCAAGGAACAGTCCATGCCTCACTTCAAACCAGAAGGCATGGGAGGTTCAGCTCCTGAATCCTGGCAATAGCACCTACGGGGAATAGGTCTTGTCCCAAGCCTCTCATTTCTGTGTGTGGGCAGCCTTCACAGTAAGAGTGGTGGCAGATAGGCCCACATTCATCAGTTACCATGATGGTCTCTCTCTCTCTCTTTTTTTTTTTTTTTTTTTTTTACACAGAGAAAGTGAGTCCTGGACTCACTTTGTAGACCAGGCTGGCCTTGAACTCACAGCGATCCTCCTGCTTCTGCCTCCCCTGGTGCTGGGATTACAGGCATATGAGTCTGTGAGCAGGTACTTGACAGAAACCTGGGGTAGGCAGGCTTGCCTTTGGCTCACAGCCCTTGTGGGTTCAGGTCATGGCTGCTTGACTCTATGCAGAACATCCAGGCAGTGGGACAGGTATGGAGGAAGCCATTTTCCTCTAGCCAGACAGGAAATAAAGACAGAGCTAGAGACTGAAAACTTGGTGTAGCCTTCAAAGGCTTGCCCTTCGGTGATCTATTTCCTCTCTCTAGGGCCCACTTCCTAAAGTTTCCAGAACCTTCCCAAATAGCTTTACCAGATAGGGGCCAAGTGTTACCGGGATCCTGAGGGGAAACTTTATACTCAAACCATAGCTGCGTGGCATCTTCCAGAGACACTGCCTGGGTAATGTCCCTCTCTCCCTGTTTGTGCAGGACATAAAGGCCTAAGGCTAGGGACCCTCACCCCACACTGTGCCACCAGATGCTTTCCACCAAGAAGGAGGCTGAGGGAGGCCTAAGGCTGTTGGAATCACCCCCAAGGCGGAGGCAGCAGTACTGGTTGCCTAGCAACTGCTTTGCAACTGCAAGCTGCTCCAGGTCCCCACGAGGAGCCCCTATTTACTTGACTTAGCTCCAACTGGATCTTCTTGCAGGCAACAAAGAACCCCACTGTTAATTAAAGATGAAATAACATTTCTACAGCGAGAAGGGCTGGAGAGGAGAGAGGAAAGAGCTGGGGCCACGGATGCGGGTGAGACTGGAAGGATTTTTCTCCTGCCAGGGAAAAGAGGAGGAGAAAGGCCAGCTGTAGGGCCAGACCTCTCCCACAAAACTCAGAACGACAGGTATCAGACTTTCATGACAATTTCATCTCAGTGCCTTAGAAACCCTGGCATAGGAGTCTACTTGGATGATAACTGGGGGACAAGTATAGCCCCGCCCCTTCGGGGGCTGGGGGGGGGGGGATTTGAAATACCAAGGGATTTGGAGGTCCTGTACACAGACAGCAAAAGCAAGCCGATGGTCCATACCTGGGTGGGAGGGAACAGGGATGCTGCTGTGTGTATGCAGGGGCCTTGTGAGCAGCACTGAAGGAAGGTTTCACTCACATCTACACAGGGGTTTTCTGGCCTAGATGTGAGCACCTGGCAGCTGCCATTTAACAGTCAAAGAGATGAAGATGTTCCTCTCACAGCTCCCTGGCCATTCTCCCTTGGGTCTCTCTGGGGAGACCTTCTCTAAGGTCCAGCTGGGGGCCCATCCTGTGTGCTTCTGGTACTTTTCCCATAGGGTGCTGGCATTGAGGGGTTTTGATGACAGGAATCATCCTTCATTCACAGTTCTTCAATAAAAGAACATTTTCGACAGACACTGGTGGTGGTTGTATAACTCAACAAGTTTGTTGAAAATGATTGTATTAAACAAGAAAGAAAGGAAACTTTTTTCCCCCTGTGAGGATATAAGGCCATCCCTCAAAACTATTGGTTTTCTCTTTCTCCTTTTGTTGTTGTTGTTTGTTTGTTTTGTTTTGTTATTTTGGTTTTTTGAAGCAGGGTTTCTCTGTGTAGCCTTGGCTGTCCTGGACTTGCCTTGGAGACCAGGCTGGCCTCAAACTCACAGACAAATATCCTCCTGCCTCTGCCTCCTGAGTGCTGGGATTACAGGCGTGTGCCACCACTCCAGGCCGAGAGCACCATTTCTAGCTTGGGACACAAGCCTGCAATGTGCAGGGAATTATGGAACTGGCTTGATCTAGCGGCCTTGAGAGGCATGCATCATGGGGTTTTTAAGGTTTGAGCTTAAGACTCTTGGGGCACTCTGTCCCTTTTGGTTCCTGAGAACCCGAGGCACTCCCTCAGGTAGTGAAGCATACAGGCTTCCTGTGTGTCTCTGTGTTCCTTAGAGGTAAGCGAGGCATGCAGAACTTGGCAGAACATTTAACATTGGACACTAGCCCTTTATACACCGTCAGGCTTGCAAAGCACCATTAGATCCTATTATGATGAGTGTACAAAAAGTCTGATTGCCTGAAATGAAGTTGTCTGTCTCAGTCTGCTGAGACCCCTTCCACCCTGCCCGATTCACTCATCCCCACCAACCTTATCAGGAGACCCTAGCTCAGTAAGCAAGGCTGGCACTTAAAGCTCTACAGCATGGGTGAGTTAAGTAAGGTGAGACAGATTAGAAAAGTGTCCTAGTCAGGTGCTGGTTAGGGTGTACTGACCTTAGGGTGCAGAGTAGCTATCGTGGGTAGATCAGGGCCTTTGCAGGGGACCCAAGAGGATCTTGCAGTATAGACATTGGACCAGAGACCCAGTAGGGATTCTATATTCACTCAGCATCTTCTCTCTCTCTCTCTCTCTCTCTCTCTCTCTCTCTCTCTCTCTCTCTCTCTCTCTCCCCCTCTCTCTCTCACGCACGCGCCTGTGTGTGTGTGTGTGTGTGTGTGTGTGTGTGTGTGTGTGCATGCCCCCTCAGTGGCATCAGCGGGGTGCCCTCTGACTTACCTCAGCTCTGACACTATCTACTTAGATACCATATAGGTGGGGACTGGGTCCCCTTGTAATACCGAGATTGCCCAGTGTAATACCGAGATCACCAGATCGCGAGACCCCCCCCCAAATGACCACCAAGACTTGATACCGATGCAACATACACAGAGTCCTGCATTACGGGCTGGAGCTTCGGATCAGAATCCTTCCTGACACAGCAGGATAGGAGAGTGAGCTCGAGCTTCAAGGGCAATGGGTTCATAAGGCGAAAAACTGTAATTGGGGTTGGGGTCAGAGGGAAGTAAGGAAAAAAACCATAAGGGGGGTTGTGGGTCTCAGGAATGTCAACTTTCAGGCAGGTTGGGTGGAGGCTGGATCTCAAGGGAAAGTTGTGGGTCTTAGGAATGTGGACCTTTAGGCAGGTTGGGTTCAGGAGGCTGAATCTCCAGGGAAGTTGTTTTTTCTCAGAGGATCATTGTATCTAATCACTCTGGTGGAATTTCTGGAGACTGCTGGCAGGCCTAGTTTATGGCAGTGCGTGGTCATTCCCGGAACGCGGGAAGAAGCGAAGTCACCTGGAAGACAAGTTCTCACAGACCGCGGCATTAGTTGCAGAATATACATTACATATAGAATAGGCATTAATTTTGCCCTTACACCCTAAACTGCCCATCCACTTCAGATACAGCCACCAGTCCACACTGTCTTACTTAAGCTTCTGACCTCGGGGCTCTAAGCTGGGGTTCCTCCAACTCCTCAGGTTCAAATGATTTGCTAGAGAAGATCCCATAGGCTCATAAAAATAAAAGCTTACAGATTGCACATAAAAGATGCTACAAACGGTACCATGCATGAATTGATTCCCAAGATAAAGTTGGAAGGAAGAGGTGCAGGGCTGCCATGGCCTTTCTGGGCCCTTTGTCCTCTGGAAACCTGCATGCTCTAGGCCATATGGAAGGCCCAAGCCCTGCCCTTTGAGGTGGGCATGCGGGCTGTGGAGGCTTCCTTACAAAAGCATGATTGGTTAAATCATTGATCACTGCTGATTAACTCACCCCTCCATCCTTCTTCCAAGAAGTTGGAGGGCTAGATCTGAGAGTGCAAGCCCTCTAGTTCTACTCCGACTTTCTTTCCTTTTTTCCTTTTTCTTTTCTTTTCTTTCTTTCTTTCTTTCTTTCTTTCTTTCTTTCTTTCTTTCTTTCTTTTGTTTTCAAGACAGGGTTTCTCTGTGTAACCCTGCCTGTCCCGGACTCGCTTTGTAGACCAGGCTGGCCTTGAACTCACAGTGATCCGCCTGCCTCTGCTTCCCAAGTGCTGGGATTAAAGGCGTGCCATAACACCCTGGTTTGCTCTGGCTTTCTTATGACCAGCTTCACCCCCGGAAGCCATTAGTAATCTCATTAATATGCATATATTGTTAATGACATGTGGTTCTGAGGAGTTTAGGGATCATACACCAGGAATCAGGCCAGAGAGCACTGACGTGTTTCACGGGATCACTTTGGGGAAAGCTGGGGAAGCTCCGCAAGCCTCCATTTTCCCCAGAGCCGAGGTCCTGCTGCATGCCAGTTTCCAACCCCAGTTCCACCAGCTTTCTCGGGTCGCTCCTTTGTCAGGTCTCCACACAGAAGGACTTAAGAGGACACTTTGTCCGCCCCCCCCCCCCTCAAGCCCTAAAAGGACAACTGGCCAATTATGTGTCTCACCCAAAGTCACAGAAATCTGATTCCCCTCTCCTGTATCTGATCCCATGAGGCAAAGGGACAGTTCCCTCTATCCTCTGGACATTCTCCTGGACAAACTGACAGTGGCAAGTGACACCAGAGGAAAAGGGTACATCTGTAAACCAGCAAACACAGAAAAACCAGAGCATGGAAAGTCACAAGTGCGTGGCCACCCACCAGCTCAGTGGGGTACCAAAAGAGGCGCTCCCCATTCCTGTTGGGGAGGCAAGAGTGTAGACAGTTTTGAGATGACTCATACATGGCTTTTAGGGGGAACCTAATAAGCTTTGAGCACCTACGACAGCCCAAGACAAACTTTCACGAGCCATAAAATAAGACAGTGGCTTGTAAATGAATCTCTATGGAGCTGAAAGAGGATGTGGTATGTGACATGTGAGTAGACTTCATGGAAACGCAAGGTCAGAGGGGCACGAACTTTGGAAGTGCAGGGGAGCCTAAGGCCCCTCAAGCCTCTCAGAGCTTTGGTCTCTGAGGTACTGTTTCCTGGGCTCTAACACTCCAGATTCTTTCTCACCCAAAGGATAACTAAAGCCTGAGGACATATCCAAGGCAGGCAATGGAAAAGGGCTCTAACGTGTACCCATGTAAAGTGCATCCTTGTCGCACTGGCTGCTGAAGACACCCACCTCCCACAGCTTTCCTCATGCTGTCTCCCTGAGTTTGATTATTTGGGCTGCAGCCTATCTTGAGACGGGTGAGCGCAGCATCTCATGGGTGTGTGTGGGGGGGGGGCCCTCTTGTTAAACTGCAGAGGAATGGGGGCGGTTTCCAGAGATGTTTTTTTCTCTCTTGGCTTTGCCTTGGAATGACAGCTTTGCTCCTGGTTTCCGTGGAAACAGGCCTAGGGAGAAAGGCAGCTGTGGTCAAGAAGTAACACCAGGTGGGACCCACTCCTATGGGGGGGGGGTGACAGAGAGCAAGAAGGTAGAAGGGCTGAGAACAGAAAACAGTGGGGTCGGGAGGACTGAGGCTGGAATCAGAAGGTAGGAACAACTCACGGTTGTGCCAAAGGCAGGCTCTGCAGGGAGTGAGTGTCTCAGAGATAGTCTGAAGATGGTCATTAGGGGCCCCCAGGAACTTTCACAGCAGGTCTTATAAGAACATCCCCCGGGAGGGTGGAGTTAATGACATCAACTCCCAGAAGGAGACAAAGGCATAAATATCATGAATAAAAATGACAGTGTAACTAGTGTAACCTGCTCACCGGCTTAGCTAACAGAAATCCTCATCACATTTGTCTTGGCCAAGGTTCATTTAAGTTTTAGTACCTATGTGTTCTTCAGACAGGAAGATTGTCGCCCCCCCCCCAACAAATTATTCAAAATTCCCAGGGTCCTCCTTAGTCTGAAGAGTCCAAAGGGAAGTTCAGCTTTGCTCGCTGACCCCCGAAGAAGGGCGAGCTATGACTTCTGCATGCTGTCAGAAGGTATTATCCTTGAGGCTCCAGCCAGGACGTCTTCAGGGGACAAGGGGAGTAGGCAGTGGTGTGTGCAACAGGAGGGGCTGTCAGCTTCAGACCAGGACCCCACGGCCCTATTGCTCACAGCACAGACCTCAGTGTGCCTGTATCCACAGTTAAGTGCCCCCGGCAGGGGAGAGGGACATATGGCAGGTGAGTTTGAGACACACTTCCCACAACTGCTCCTCCTTCATCCTTTTAAGTGCCAGGCTGCTATGTCCTTCCGCTTAAACTGCTAATGTGATTCTCCGTCTTTAAGCTTAGAAAACACCTATCAGAAGGTGGTGTGGCACTATTGCATCACCCTAAGCAAAGCCAATGGCAAGAGTGGGTTCCGAGTTACCCCATTCTCTCCTCTTCAGCAACCACTCCTCTGTCTCTCTTGTCCTATTCAAGAGTGGATGTGTGGCAACTGCCCAGGAAACGCAAATGCCAGGTGGTTTCAACTGAAGCTGCTGGAGCTGTCCATGACCCACCCCATCCCCCGCAGGATTATGATTACAAAGATGAATGCTAAGGAGCATATACTTTGGATATCTTTAGGCTTCACTCTGCCTTGAAGGAAGCCAGGCTTTGGAGCCCCAGATCCAGATGGAGTAAGTGCCGTAGGATCTGTTGGGAGAAGGTACAGCAGTGGTCCAGGGAAGGTGAGGCTTGTTTTCGGTGTGGGCACTCTGGAAGAGACACTGGGGCTGGTGGGAGGGACAGCTTGCAACACTGAGGGAGGTGTAGGAGAAAGCCTTGTACCTGGGTAGCATGGAAGCCTGCATTCATAGGACATTGGTCATTGGACAGTGGACCTGTGACCCCCTAGGTCACAAATAAGGACCCTCTCTTATTTATTTATTTATTTATTTATTTATTTATTTATTTATTTATTTTAATTTCATTTTTATTTGATCTATGTGTTTGGGTGCTTTGCATCATGCTCATGCAGTTCCTAGGAAGGCCAGAAGAGGGCATCAAATCACCTGAGACTAGACTTCCAGACTGCGGTTGAGCCACCACGTGGTCACTGGGAATGGAACCCAGGCCTTCTGGAGAAGCAGCAAGTGTTCTTAACTGCTGAGCCATCATCTCTCCAGCCACCCATACTCATTTTTTTTTTAATTTTATTTTCTTTTTACTTGTGTGTATTATTTTATATGTCAGGTCCTCTGCAAGAAAGCAAGCACTCTTTTTTTTCCCTTTTTGTTTTTTTATTTGTTTTGCTTTTTTCAAGATAGGGTTTCTCTGTGTAACAGAGCCCTGGCTGTCCTGGACTCACTTTGTAGACCAGGCTGGCCTCGAACTCACAGAGATCTGCCTGCCTCTGCCTCCCAAGTGCTGGGAGGCACACCACCCGGTGTGCAAGCACTCTTAACTACTGAGCCTTCCATTCAGGCCCCAAGGAGCCTGTCTTGCTAGAGCTCATGCAGGGTTCCTGAGCAACAGGGAACCCCAGTGACAACAGAGCTGGCACAGCTTTTGTAAACTGCCATGAGCTCAGAGCTGGGTGTATTCAAGTTGAGGAACTAGAGGAGACATGTATGTTCTATTCAATTTCACTGAGTAAACACCATGTGGACTGAATGTTTCTCCTTAAATTTGGGCTTTGAAGCCCCAACCCTGGGCTTTTTTTGGGGGTGGGGTGGGGAGCAATTAAGGTAAAATGAAATGCTAACAGTGGAATCTGACCCAGACAGACTAGGATCCTTACTGGAAGGTAGCAGAAACTTGTTTTCTCTCTGCATGTGCAGACACAGTAAAAAGCAAACGTTTGCAGCCAGAAAGAGAGCTCTCAGCAGAGATCAGAAACAGAGCCTGGCCAGACCTTGAGCACGCAGCCTCCAGGACAGTGAGAATTGCTTTTCTGTCACCTCAGCCCTACCCCACACACTCCATCAGCCCCTTTGTTGTACCTCTGATATTTGAGTGTTCTGCAGAGTGAAATCCAAGGGAGGAAATCCCAGGAGCTCTAAGCTCTATTAACCACTAACTTCATCTATGCTTGTCCAAATGGCTTAAACATCCCAGCCTCTGGAGTGAAATCGTTTTTAACACTCAAGGGATGCTGGACTGATGCCAGCCTCCGAGAATGCCAGAAGTACATTTGCCTGCTTGGTTCTGAAATGTTTCTGACCCTCTGGTCCAGCAGGTGCCAGCAAGCCTGTTTTGGCACCTGTCCCTGCCCCACTCTATGTAGCAACTGATTGTACCTCATTGTCTTCAGTGAAAAGCAAAACGCCAGCTGCCCCTTGAGGGGAAAATGTCGGGGAGGTATAGAAGAATACAGCAAGGCCTTCCTGCTACCGGAGAAGGTCCTTCCCAGAGACTATGAGTATCAGGTTATCTTGTGTGTATGGGGGTGTCTCCCCATCTGCCAGCTGCTATTGGAGTTCCACCCCCCCCAAAATATGCCCTGCCCTAAAAACTTATCTAGAGCCTTCCTTAATCATCCCAGGGGCCCTGGCTTCCAGGCCTTCTCTACTGGAGAAGGAAGAGGAGGAACCTGTCTTCTCCCTGGGCCTTTGCCCCCATCACGGGTCACTTGCACCAGTCCCATCCACAAGCCAAGGCCAGCTTGTGTGCAAGGCGTTGCCTCTGAGAATCAGCCTTCGGTATCTGGTTAAATCAGGGTTGGCTCATTCCTGCACAATAGCCCTAGGCATCCTCACTATCAACCAAGATGCAACTCGAATGAGAATCGTAGAAGAGTGTTTGAACCATCTAAGCACATCCTTAGAAGAGAGGGGTCCTTTGACCAGCCATTCTCCACAGATCAACCTAAATAGCCTTTGTGTGTGTGTGTGTGTGTGTGTGTGTGTGTGTGTGTGTGTGTGATTGTCCTGTACAACATTCCTCTCACTCTCTCTACCTCCCCTCCCCTCATGACTGGTGTTGCACCCTGTGCAGACAATTTTCGGTTGTAGTTTCTCAGGTGACTGCCTCAGAGCAAAGGCACTGCCTGGGGCCTCAAGGTGAACTCACGGTTGTTCCCACAAGCAGTCCTTTGAAGTGACACCTTCTTGTCTTTCCTCTTTACATCAAAGAACAGAGGGCCTCACTTCTGCTGTGGCTCACAGTGAAGGTCCCTCCCATAGCACTGTTCACAGAGGGAGGAGGGGGCGGACAGGTATGAGTTGTACTCACTTCCACTGTGCTTGGGGTCCCTTCAGTGCCTGTGGTAGCTCTATCCTGGGCTTACCAAGAGGCACAGCTGAGAAAGTGGGAGGCACTATGGTGGTAGTTTCAGGGGCATGCACCTCAAAATCAACACTTTTGCCAGTCTTTTAGTGCCTTGTCCTCAGGATGGGATTCTCACAGTGGCCTTAGCCAGCTGCTTGTTCTGTTGCCCCAAAAGAATGTTGTCCACAGTGCAGCTGGCCCTCTGAGGACCATGGAGGATCTCTAGGTAGCACCTCTATATGGGTCCTTGGGTAGGCTGTGTCTACCCAAGGACACTCTTGGCTGGCTAGAAAGATCATTCTGCCTGTCTTTCCTCATTGACCTGTTAAGCCTCCCCTCTCCCCCACTTTCCCTCTCTCCCTCTCTCTCTCAACTCCCCCCCCTGGTTTTTTTTTTTTTTTTTTTTTTTGTTTTCTGAGACAGGGTTTCTCTGTGTAGCCTTGGCTGTCCTCGACTCTCTTTGCAGACCAGGCTGGCCTTGAACTCACAAGGATCTGCCTGTCTCTGCCTCCCGAGTGATGGGATTAAAGGTGTGCACCACCACGCCCAGCTAAGCCAATCTCTTCTAATCCTTGTGAGTCTCTGCAGCTGCTACCGGGCCTACAGTCATTTCAAGCATCTTTAAAATTACTGGTGATTCACAGCAGCTTTCTAGAGAGTAGAATTTTCTATGTGGGCATTCTCAGAAACCTGGGGCATCTCCACCGTATTACTGTAATGACTCCAACTTCAAAGGGTCCACAGGGAGGGGACTCACGAGGAACAGAGCTGACAGATGCAGCTGATGAGCAAGCACTCTCCAATCAACTCCTCTGGGAGTCAAAGGCGATAGCTATGGTTAACAGAAAGATGAGTGTTCAGGGATGAGGATGTCCCTGATCAGCCTTCCACATCCATCCAGGTCATGACATAGAACTTGTGGGTACTTAGGATAAAGGGGTGACTTCGGCCTAAGCCTATCAGGCCATGCCTGTCAGGGGCTGTGGTAGATGAGGAAGGGTTCCTGTGAGGAAAGGTAGATTTGCACCATAACTAGCCAGAGAAGGAAGCATCACTAATGGAGGATGTGTGGTCAATAGGCCTCTTGGACTAGGCCCCTCATGTATACGAAACAGTGTCACGGTGGGATAAGATGGAGGAAGAGGCTTAAAGGGACTGGGGCCAGGCTCGTGAGACCCACTAGCTACCACAGATGACCGAGCACCCAGGTGACTGTGCACTAGACCCCACAGGTCCGGTTCCTGACCAGTTGGGAAGACTGGCTGTGCCCCTGATGTAGGCGCCCTGTAACGTACTTGGTTGCTCAAGTGGCTGGTAAAGGGACCATGACTGTTGAATCCTTTAGCAGGGGCCATGAGAGACCAAACAGTTCTTCTCAGGAACTAGACACGGAAGCCCGAGACAAGGTCACAGTTTACTGTATGAATTTGTTTATTTGGCAAAGCATGTTAATCAAATTGGTTTTCCAATGAATTTTTTGCTAGATCTCACAGCTGTACGTGTAACCAATGTGTCAGGTTTTTCTAGGCTGGGTACAAATAAGATCCTATTTACAGCTTAACAACAGCTTCTAGCCCCTCGGGCGTTAGTAACAGGAATCCGGGCCTTTTCCACAACCAAGTCCTGGGGTTCCTCCACTCTCTGACTGCAATCTGCTGCACCCCCAACTCTAACACTGACCCTCCCCATTTCCTGTACTGCTGAGCCAACTGCCAATTGAGGATCCATCGGACTGGTGACTTGGGCCCCCAAGTCTGGCCATACACCAGGTAAGTGTCTGAGGGAAAAGACAAGGATTTCCTTCCCTTCGCTCACTATTTTGGAATGAATCAGTGCATCCTCAAGGCCTGTTCCCCTCATCTCCAGGTCCAGGGTCACTAATCTAACACAGTTGTCCCTCTCTCCAGGGACCTTGTCCTTATCTTTCCTCAGTTTATGGCTCTAGATCCCCTGCCTTCTTTGTAATGATCCTCTTGGGACCCGGAGCCCTTCCCACTGTAGAGTCTTGCTGTACACACACCAGGTTTTAGCCTTGGCCATCGATGGGGGGGCAGGGGGATGGTGGGCACTCACCCCAATAACCCTTTGCTCTGGGGAATCCTGCCTGGCAGACACTCTTGCCCACAGAGGGGACCGCTTGCCTGTTGTGTGTGCTAGCAGCTCCTTACACAGAGAGAACACGGAGGAGGTGGTCCCAAGCCCCGCTCACATGACCTGCCGTATGTGACAGTCAGGTTGTCTTGGTGTCGCAGGTGGTATCTCTGTCTGAGACAGCTGTGGGACAAAACAACATCCAAGGCTGCCAGCCCTGTTTCCGGGTCTGTGTGACCCTGACTCTCCACCAATGGGCCCCTGGAGGCCCAGCCCTGAGGTGAGACTCTGGCCCTTGTACTATCACGTCACTTCTTTACAGTGACTGCCAAGGTCCTTGACTATCCCTTCCTTAAATTTACTTCAGTGGCCCACAGGTGGCTCCAGAGTGCAACCAGAACATGGCCACAGCCACCAGGGAGGAGCACAAGTGCCTGCCCTTCAATGGCTTCTGATGGTGTGGGAATGGCAGACTCTCAGGAGGCAGCTGCCTGCCTCTGCCCTCCCTATTCACCTTTCCTATATCCCCCCTTCCTGCTCATCTGCCTTCCTCCTCCTCTTCCTCCTTGCTCTTCTCTTTTTCCTCCTTCCCCTTCTCCTTCCTCTTCCTCCCTCTCCAGCCCCTCCTTCCTCCTACACGCTGCCTCACCTCCACCTTCCGCTCTGTGAGTAGGTCCCAGATTATAGCTCCCTCTCCACCTTCTCCTATTCCTCCCCGATGTGGCCACCTTTCCTCCAGACTCCTATCCTGTGGGATCGAGTTAGTTACGGCGGTGGCTGCTTTTCTTCCTGAAGATCTGTGTCTCACTCGCGTGACGGCTCATGGGTTTCTTCTCACCCCACTCCTTCCGTCTTGCAAAAACACCCCACAATTTATCCTTCTAGTCATTTCACTCTCTGGAACCGCTGAGTCATCGCAAGTGAGGTTCAGCTGTCACTGTGGACTCCCTCTCCACATAGGAGCTGATGACGGATCCAACGCTGATTCGGCTGTCTGTGGTTTCCCCTCAGGAAATGGGGAGCACCTCAAATCCAGGCCGTTGTGCTGCCTGGTGAAGATAATTCTCCTCCACCTCAGTTCCTGGCCAGCTCCCTAAATAGTGTCACAACACCAGTGCCAGATGCCCAACCAGGACCTAATAAGGACAACTTCTTCATTCTGTTATGGCAGAACCAAGTTAAGACCAATTCTTTCTCATCCCTTTCATACTGGTTTAATGAACTGCTTCCCAGGCTGTCCAAGTTAGGCTGGATGCCTTCAAAGAGCTCAGAGAGTGTTCTCTCTCTCTCTCTCTCTCTCTCTCTCTCTCTCTCTCTCTCTCTCTCGTTGTTTGTTTAGGTTTTTTGTTTGTTTGTTTTTGTCTTTGTTTTGTTTTCTGAGCCATGATTGTCCTGGAACTCACTCTCTAGACCAAGCTGGCCTCGAACTCATAGAGATCCTCCCTCCTCTGCCTCCCATGTGCTGGGATTAAAAGCCTGTGCCACTGGCAAGAGCTTTCTTTTTTTAGGCTGGGACATTCTTAGTCCTGGGACAGCACCACTACCAGATGACAATAGGAGAGGGGGACATCCAATTCCAGCTCTGCTGTGTCTCTTTCCTTCCCTGGGTACATTCTAGTCCCTTTCCACCCTGCCCCCATTGGCACCATCGCGTCTCCTCCTTGCCCATGGCCTGCTTCACACACCTCCTTCCATCTAATCCTATCTTTCTTCCTTATCCCTGACTCTCTGTGAAAATGCTCTAGATTCCATGCCCTGATCCATTCTCCATCTCTCTTCCTTTCTGGGCTCTTCTAACAGAATGGGAGGATGGGAAAGCTGAGAGATAGACTTTTGAAGTCACATTGTGTTTTGTTTTGTTCTGTTGTGGTTTTTGATTCTTCTGCTTCATGCATTTTGGACTTAGAAATGGGGGCTTCACCTGGTTCCTTAGCCAACCCCAAACAAGTATAACATATGTCAGCCATCCAGGTGCTGCGGAAAGGTTTTAGGGGTATAAGGAACAAAGATGGTACTAAGTGTCCAAAGGGAAACACAGGACATTCCTTATGAGAATTTGGGAGTGGGATTTCCTTCCCTTAAGAGAGGTGCCTTCCCTTAACCCCTGGTGATCATGGTGTCCTTGGCAGATTGGCTCATATGAAATTCTTTGATGACAAAGTAATAGCAGAAAACGTCAAGGCAGCAGTTGATGTTGGAGAAACACAGAGCCAGTTGCAAGAATAAGCTGATGCCCTGCTTGATTCTGCACTGCGAGATAAAGCCGTTCCTCACCAGGAACTGCAGGAAGAAACCCAGGTGCACTGGGAGGAAGGAGACCACAAAGACAACAAGATTAGTAGCAATGGTCCAGATGCCGGCTTTCTTTCCGTCCCTTTGGCCCAGCAGAATCTGAATGCTCCTGAAGGAACAAATGCCCATGATGCCCATGGGAAGGAGGAAGCCAAAGATCTCCAAAGGGAAGAAGACCTTGGCGCTCCAGGTACTGTCAGACATGTTGTGGAAGCATTTGTATTTCTCCACCTCCCTGTGGAAAGTATAGATGGGGATGCTTCCGATCCATACCAGGATCCAGATGATGCAGCAGATCCCAAAGGTTTTCCTGGGGGACCGGAAGTAGTTGGCCAGGAACGGGTATTGGATGGCCAGGAACCTGTCCAGGCTGATGAAACAGATGGTGAAGACACTCCCGTACATGCTGATGAAGTAGAGGCACTCCACCAGAGTGCAGAAGGCTGGCGAAGGGGACTCCACTTGCGGCAGGACCATCTTGAATGGGAGTGAGAGCACAAGCAGTAAGTCGAAGACGGCCAAGTTGATCATGTAGATGGACGTGGCGATGTATTCTGCCCGATTATTCTTCAGGAAGGCACTGAAGCCTCGGATGGCCAACAGGTTGAGAGCCAGGCCGAGGAGGAAAGTGGGGATATGGACTGCCAGCTGCAAGGTACTTGTCAGCTTATCCACATAATCGAAGGAGCAGTTCTCATTCTCCAGCTGGCTCATGTTCTTGCCTGCAACACCAATAGTAGATGAGAGAGTTCCTCTCACTCCTTTGACCTGACGGACAGCTAAAACCACTCGGCAGAGAGTGCCGAACACTTAGCAACCCATGCTTAATGCACTGCAAGTAATAAACACAGAACAAGGGGCTGGGAGATGGCTTGTGGGTGGAGCATTTGCCATGCCAAGTATGAGGATGGAAGTCTAGATCCCCAGAGCCCATAAGCCGGATGGGCAGAGTGGCTCACTCATCATACTGTTGCATGGGAGGAGAGGGAGGTCAAGATCCCAAAAACAAGCTGGTCACCTAGAGTAGTCAAATTGCTGAGCTCTGAGTTCAAGAGAGAGAGAGAGAGAGATCCTGCCTCAGTATATAAGTGAAGGGTGGTTGAAGGAGATACCCGCTATCAACCTCTGACTAGCACACGTGCGTGCGCGCGCGTGCACACAAACACACACACACACACACGTGTATTTATTTATCTATTTTATTATTTTATTGGGTTCTTATATATCTACCTCCATTCTTTTTCCACCCTAATCCCTTCTAGCTCCCCAACACTAGGTAGGAGAGAAAGAAGATTAGAGAGGAAAGGGGGCGTAGACTGCTATAGACTACTGCTTGCTGATTAGGGATGTAGAGTTCCTTGTGGCAAGTCCAATCTTCTTCATCAGAATATCCCACAGTTCAGCAGTCCAGCAATAGCAAGCATAACAGCACACGTAGCAGCAGGATGAACCAGCAGCAGCAGAGGCAGCCAACACCACCACCCCCTCCAAGCCTTCTCGGGGCTCTCCCATTTATTCCTCTCAAGAGGTCTGAGCATTAAACAGTCTGCAGCTGGTACAAATCACGCCCCTGCCAGAGCATGAGACAAGTTATAGTCAGCTGCCATAAACAATCTGAAGCAGCCCCATATTCCACACCTGGGATTAAAACGAAAACACAGTCGCATAATGTAACTGCTTGTTGTTTTTATAAAATAAAATTCTCACTACACACCAGGTGGTGGTGGTGCATGCCTTTAATCCAGCACTTGGTAGGCAGAGGCAGATGGATCTCTGAGTTTAAGGTCAGCCTGATCTACAGAGTGAATTCCAGGACAGCCAAGGTTACACAGAAGAAACTCTGTCTCAAAAATCAAAACAAAACAAAATTCTTACCACACACACACACAAACATAAATGCATGCATGCACATAAACACATACACATGTGAACATGTATATATACTTGTGTGCATAATATACACCGATACACATACTCACAAACTAAATTAAAGTTTGTTTTTTGGTTTTTTTTTTTTATTTAAAGAAAGAAGTCCATTGAGGCAGCACATCCTGGTAGGATATACTGAAGAGGCAGAAATAAGAAGATTGTGAGTCCCAAGCCTGTCAGGGCTATACATTTTAAGCAAGCTGTGGTGGCACACACCTTTAATCCCAGCACCCAGGAGGCAGAGGCAGGTGGATCTCTATGAATTTGGGGGTGGCCAGCCAGGAATACACACTGAAACCATCTCAAAAAATTAAAATGAAATTTAAAAATGAAGACTGGGGCTAGAGAGGTGGCTCCTTGGTTAAGAGCACTAACTGTTCTGGCAGAGGACCTGGGTTTGATTCCCAGGCACATGTGGGGGCTCATCCATAACTCCAGTTACAAAGGATTCAATAAAATACCCAGAGATTACACAAGCACAAGCCTCCGCAGTACCCCCGGGCCTCGGTTGTACCTTGCAGAGGTAACCATGCACGATGCCTGCTTGCAGATTTTCTCCGGGAACTTCTAGTTATAGTCATATTTTCAAAAGCATATACATAAGTACAGTATCTTTGAAATTAAAAAAAGTCACTATACCTACATGCTCCTTGCTTTTCGAGTGAACAGTGTTTCTTAGAAATTCTTCTATATGAGTGTACATGACTCATGTAGAGTTCTCTCTTTTTTTTCTAACAGCCTCCCTCAATTTATTGTTAGATGGGACATCACTCATCCTACCAGAAGCCTCTAAACAAACGTTTAGGCTTCCAAGTGTCTTCCCGAGTAACCGAGACTTCCACATCATACATCTTTGCGGCTTGTTCCTTAGCTACGTCGTCACTGCCAAGAGAACTTCTATGCCTTGGCTGTTTATCCTACACACAGCTCCCTAGAGAGCATGTGAGAAGAAAAGATTTGGGGATATGTTTGAGTGGGGAGTGGTGGAGGTGTATGTGTGTGCACACACGTGTGTGCGTTTGTGGAGGTAGAAGTCGGTTGGTGTGAGAGGTCTTTCTCTGTCATTCTCTGCCATTTTCCCCCTTGGTTTTCTGTGACAGTCAGAGTCTCTCCCTGAGTCTGAGTTCAAATCCTGGCACTCACATAAAAGTTAAGCACAGTGGAGTGTAGCCCCACTGGGCAGTGAGCTCCAGGTTCAGTGAGAGACTCTGGGAGAGACCTTGTCTCAAAACATAAAAGTAGAGAGCCAGGTATGGTGGCACATGCCTTTAATTCCAGCAGTTGGGAAGTAGAGGCAGGCGGAGCTCTGTGAGTTTGAGGCCAGCCTGGTCTACAAAGTGAGACCAGGACAGCCAGGTTTTTGTCTTGGAAAAAAAACCCCCAACCATCCAACCAACCTAACAAACAAAAGCCATAAAAGTAGAGAAAGATTTGGAAAAGACACCTGACACTGACCTTCGGCCTACACACATGTGCGCGCGCGCACACACACACACACACACACACACACAAATGCTGGATATGATGGAGCAACTCTTGTAATCTCCACATTCAGGAGGACTACTTGAGCTCAGGAGTTCGAGACTGGATTATGTAACACAGAGAGATCACTTGCAAAAGGAAAAGAGGGTTAGAAAGCGTGTGCGGCGGTTTGAATAAAATGGCATAGGCCCATAGAGAGTAGCACTACTGGGATGTGAGGCCTTGCTGGAGTAAATGTGTCACTAGGGGTGGGCTTTGAGGTTTCAGATGCTCAAGCCAGGCCTGGTGTCACTCTCTCTTCCTGCTGCCTGTGGATCCAGCTGTAGAACTCTCAGCTACCTCCCCAGCACCATGCCTGCCTGCATGCTGCCATGCTTCCTGCCATGATGATGACAGACCAAACCTCTGAACTGTAAGCCAGTGCCAAGTTAAATGTTTTCCTTTATGAGAGTTGTGTAGTCATGGTATCTCTTCACAGTAATAAAACCCTAAGGCCAAAGGAGGGAAGGGCAGAGGGAGGGAGGGAGGGAGGGAGGTTGGGAGGGAGGGAGAAAAAAGAGAAACAACAGCAAGCGAAAGGAGAAAATTGATCTGGTCAAAAGTAATGATTTGGCTGCTGGAGTAAGTGTAAATTGATTATGTGTGTGTGTGTGTGTGTGTGTATGTGTGTGTGTGTGTGTGAAAGAGAGAGAGAGACAGAGAGAGAGACAGAGACAGAGAGAAAGACAGAGACAGAGAGACAGAGACA
>OU015743.1:23227427-23237731 GCA_907169655.1 Acomys percivali | reverse complement strand
AGAGAGACAGAGACAGAGAGAAAGACAGAGACAGAGAGACAGAGACAGAGAGAAAGACAGAGACAGAGACAGAGAGACAGAGAGACACAGAGACAGAGACAGACAGAGACAGAGAAAGAGAAAGAGAGACAAAGACAGAGAGAACAAAGCCGGGCGTGGTGGCGCACGTCTTTAATCCCAGCACTCGGGAGGCAGAGGCAGGCGGATCTCTGTGAGTTCGAGGCCAGCCTGGTCTACAAAGTGAGCCCAGGACAGCCAAGGCTATACAGAAAGACCCTGTCTCGAAAAACCAAAAAAAAAACAAACAAACAAACAAAAAAAAACCCAGCGAGAACAGGATTCAGCTGTTGAATTCCCTGGCAGAACTACCCTAAAGGTCCCATTTAAATTATTAAAAGACTTCAAATTAAGTCTTCTCAGAAGGTGATCTCTGATGCCAAAGATATGCTCTCCCTACGGACAGGCATAGAGCAATCAGAAACTGAAAAAGTTACTTCTAGCTAATGGCAGAGTTAGAGGGTCTGAACTACTAACCCTCTCACTTCCTCCTGAGGGGAGAGGAGGATCGTCTTTTAAAGAACCCTGGAAGGGGAGCTGAAGTGATGGCTCAGTGGTTAAGAGGACTTGCTGCTCTCACAGAGGACCTGAGTTCAGTTCTCAGAACCCACATGGAGATTCACAATGGTCTGTAACTCCCCTACCTGGCTGGCCTCCTCACCCCGCCCTGGGGATCTGACACCTTCTTCCGGTCTGTGGTACGTATATACAAGCAGCAATTTCTCATACACATAAAATAAAAAATAAATCTTTTTTTTTTTTTTTTAATCTGGATCTTCTCAGGAATAAAATAAGAAGCCACAGATACACTCTGAAAAAGATGAACCAGCCATCCTTAGAGAAGACAAGCCACTTAGGATAAAAGATTGGTCCACACTTAGCCTAAGGCCTGGAGCAATGGCACCTTCCATTCCAGCCAACCCAGGCCTGCAGCAGTCTACAGATGACACTGTAGGCGGCTGAGCCCCTCCAAGTCAGAAGCAGGTGCTGAGACGGTGCTAGACAGCCAAGAAGCTGACTGGGGAGCAAAAGCAGGAAGAAGATGAGCATTCAAATCCTCACATGGCTGCCTTCAAGAAAGAAGAGGGAGGAAGGGAAGAGTAAGCCGGAAGAGCCTCACAGTCAGCTCTGAGGGTGCCTTGGCCATAGTCTTGGGGCTTCCTAACCCCAGCTGCCTGTAAGAAAAATCCTGTCGGGGTTTGAATGAAAATGACCTCGTATAGCCGGGCGGTGGTGGTGCATGCCTTTAATCCCAGCACTCGGGGAGGTAGAGGCAGGTGGATCGCTGTGAGTTCGAGGCCAGCCTGGCCTACAAAGTTAGTCCAGGACAGCCAAGGCTACACAGAGAAACCTTGTCTTGAGAAAAAAAAAAAAAAAAGAAAGAAAGAAAGAAAGAAAGAAAGAAAAAGAAAATGGCTTCATAGGCTCAAAGGGGGTAGCATTATTGGAAGGCGTGGCCTTGTTAGAGGAAGTGTGTCACTGGGGATGGGCTTTGAGGTCTCAGACGCTCAAGCTGGGCCTCATGGCCTCATGGCTCATTCCCGCCCCACCCCCCATCCCCTTCTCTGCTTCCTGCTCTTCTGGATGAAGAACTCTCAGCTACCTCTCCAGCTGTCTGCATGCCACCATGCCTCCAGCTATGATGATAATGGACGAAACCTCTGAACTGTAAGCAAGGCCCAATTAAGTGTTTTTCATTATAAGAATTGCCGTGGTCATGATGTCTCCTTACAGCAATAGAAACCTTAATTAACTAAGACAAATTCTTATGAAAAGGATGGGAATAGGCCAGAGCTGTCACCTCTGCTCTCTGGGAGCAAGCCTGGGAGGATATCACAGTGGATCTCAAGGGGGCTGTTGGGTTGTACACCTTGTCTCTAGGGCTCTGGGCAGCAGGTGATCTGAGCAGACAGCAGCACCAGCAGAGTGGTCCTGATGCTGCATAAACATGAGACACCAGCTAGTATCCCAAAGGTATCATCAGTGGGACTGTTCCAGGTTCCATCCCAACAGCAGCGTCTACTGTGGGCTGCCGGCTGGTCTCCAAGCTGGCCTTCCTTTCTTCTAGGACAATTTGAATGGGAGCTAAGCTCAGCCTCCTACCAGAAAGAAGGAAGAATTAAAAGGGAGGAAGGCCATGGGCCAAACAAACAGTGCCTGTGTTAGAGCAGAGGGGCTGAGGGTGACTCCTTTGCCTCCTGCAACTGTGTGAGCCTGAAGAGGTGACACTGTCTTAAACAGACAGGAAACAAGAACCACCGAGAAGCTAGAAGCAAGCATCCATGCAAAACCTATGGACAGAGAGCCATGCCCAGGTGTTCTGCAGATACCTTCACTTTACCTTGTTATTTATTTATGCATTGATTTATTTCTACTGCGGACACCCTTCAGTGCCACAGACATGCACTAATAAACCGACCGTGTTCCTTGCCTGTCTCTTTGAAAACACTCAACACCAGCAGAGATCTGAGGCGGAACAGATGGAAGAATTCCATAGCCGGCCAGATTGTCTACTCGGGGTGGAGAACACAGAACACCTCTCTCAAACATGCCCCCTCCCCCAAATATCACCCCCCAAGCCTTAGACATCAGGTGGGACACCTTGGAAGTGAGCATGGGTGGCAGAAACTGACAAAGGGACCCTTTGGAGTGAATATGGTGACAAGCAATCATTGCAGGGCGGAGGGGAAGGGCAATAGGAGATGATCCTACAAAAAGCTGGAGGATGGCTCAGTGGCCAAGCCACAACAGGCAGGAGGCTCTGGATGGTGCCCCCAGCACTGGACTAGGAGAGAGGGAGGGAGGGAGGAAAGGAGGGAGGGAGGGAGGGAGGGAGAGAGAGAGAGAGAGAGAGAGGAGAAAATTAGTGTCTGTTAGGTTCAGTTCCACCCAAAGTTATAGTTTCAGTCATCTATGCTGGGGGTCTGGGAACACACAACCAAGATAAGGGCTGATGTGTAATATATGCAAACTGACAAGGAAGAAAGAAGGGGTTTGGCTTGTAAGAGCTGTAGACAATGAGTGACAGTAGCTAGGACAAGGCAAGTGCTGCTAATATTCCACAAAGGGGCCAAATATCACTCTTCTACTCTATTTAGCCTTCAGCTTTGTAAGTTAAATTTGTGATCGGCATGCAGCAATTGTGCCTATTTGTAAGGTATGGCGTGCTGTTTCCGCCCAGCCTCGCTGCTTCGGTCACACCAGAGCTGACAGCATTTCCTCCCATCTCTTCTTCGTGTCTGCCGCCTTCAAGCCCCTCTCTTGCAGCTCTTTCCATCAAACATGGGCTCGGCTAGTGTGGATCACAGCCACCCTTAGAACTACGGAATACTAGAAGTTAAAAGTCTGTTCTATTTTTTTATTTTATTAATTACAGACATTTAAGTGTGAGATTTTAATTTCTATTGTTATATTTACTCTATGTATGTGTGCATGTGTGTGCATGTGTGTGTGTGTGTGTGTGTGTGTGTGTGTGTGCACATGTGCCACAGCGAGTGTATATGCAACTGGGTTCTCTTCCTCTGCCATGTGGGTCCCCGGGGAATGAATTCAAGGGTCAGGCTTGCCTGCAAGTGCCTTTAGTCGCTGAGCCACCTCACTAGGCCGAATGTAGGATTAAAAAAAAAAAGCCAGGTGTGGCACACACCTTTAATCCCAGCACTCAGGAGGCAGAGGCGGGTGGATCACTGTGAGTTCAAGGTCAGCCTGGTCTACAAAGTGAGTCCAGGCCAACCAAGGCTGAACAGAGAAACCCTGTCTCAAAAAACCAAAAAAAAAAAAGAAGAAGAAGACGAAGAAGAGCCTTAAAGTAACCGCTGACTATTAAAAATAGGCATCTGTGAGAGCAGAAGAGGACTAGTTGAGAAGGGGATAAGCCGTATTTGGGAGGTAAGGGGGGTGAATATGGTCAAAATACACGAGTAGATATGAAAATGTCATAGTGAAACCCACCATTATGTATGACTGGTCTTTGCTGAATTCTGTGGCTAAAACAGAACATCTATCTTCAAAATCACTGAAGATAATAAAACGAACTCAGCAGACTATGCAGCACCAGAGTGAACAGACCCGGAAAAGGGACTAAGTATAGAAACGATAGTAACCTGAAACATCCCAACATTCTCAGTTCAGTTTAAAAAACAAAACAAAACAAAAACAGTATTCGGTCCTAGCACTTGGGAGACAGAGGGAGGCGTTGAGTGCAAGGCCAGCCTGGTCAAATGGTGAGTTCTAAGGCAGCCAGGGCTTCACAGTGAAATCCTACAAAACAAACAAACAGCAACAATAACAACAACAACACCCAGAAATATTATCGGACGCACAAGCGACACAGTGTTCAGTGTGGCAGTCTCATGACAATAGAGGAAACAGAAACAGACATGAGCTCTGACAGCAAGTGGCAGAACAGGCACAGAGACTCGGGAGTAAGGTCACCACATTGGGAAGGTTGTTTTCTGGGGGAGCGGTGGGTATGAGGGGAGAGGGGGTATGATGGAAAGACTGGGTGTGACACTTGCACAATGAAACCTGCTACTTAACACAACAATGCGTGCTAATAAAAATGTATATAACAAAAAAGGGGGGACAAAGTGTTATTTCCTATTAATAAAGGGAATAACAGGCTAGGAATGTAGCTCAGTGATAAAGCACTGGCCTGGTATGCACAGGCCCTGGGTGTTCCAGCAACTCAAAAACTAAAGAAAAGAAGGAAAGGAAGATAAAGCCACAACAGCCGGCGCTGCAGTCTCGTGCACGGACAGCACAGTACACAAGTATAGAAAGACAGACTTCAGAGATGTGCTAGCCAAGGCGAATGCTGTCGGAGTCTTGAACAGATTCAAACAGGTTAAACAGGAAAAAAAAAAAAACATGTTAGAATAGAGCTACACAAATAATCTAATTAATACTCCTCAATAGGTCTTGAGTCTGCTTTTAAGCAAATCAGTAACCTATTTTTATCCTTATATAGCCAAGAAACACTTGACAAAAATGGATTCTCTATCTAGCAAGAATAAAACACCCATCAAAAACACAAGGTAGGCCCAGTATGGTGGTGTATGCCTTTAACCCCAGCATTTGGCAGGTAGAGGCAGGAGGATCTTTTTGAAGTTGAGGCCAGCTGGTCTACATGGAGTTCCAGGACAGCCAAGCAACATAGTGAGGCCCTGTCTCAAAACACAAAACAAACACACAAACAACCAACCCAGGACAGAAATTCATTGTCTATATTCTTTGACCTCATACGAAGAAGAAGAAGAAGAAGAAGAAGAAGAAGAAGAAGAAGAAGAAGAAGGAAAAGAAGAAGAAGGAAAAGAAGGAGAAGAAGAAAAAAAATTGGCTGTTAGAAGAAAAATAATTGGCTGTTTAAAACTGAAATGAAAACCAGGAAACAAAATGCTTGAGATGTAGTCAAAAATGCAAGAGGTTTTTTGATTTGTTGTTAAAAAAAAAAAAAAATTCACAGGATGCAACTCAAACCATTTGGAAACAAATATATAGCCCTTGCTGCTGAATTTTGGTTTTTTTTTTTTTTTTTTTTTTTTTTTAAGAGAAAAAAGGGAGAGGAAAACTAAATTATTGAATTAAGCAATCCACTTGAACATTTAGAATGAGGTTGGAGGAAGAGTCCCAGGGAAATTGGGGGGAAAAATAAAGATTAAAAACAGAAATGCCAGAACCCAGAAGAGTAATGGGTAGGTCGGAGGCAGACGCTGCACTAAACTATGCACGCGGTATTCTAAAGCAATCTTCAGCTCTGATCAAGAAAGCAAACTGAAATGCCCATCTAGAAGTAGCTCAGAGAGGAAGGAGGTAATGGCAGCAAGAAACGCTGTCCCCTGTATAGTCACACAAACCTCCCCACAGCTGAAGACTCACAATGCAAAGCACCATTTACCACAGCTGAGCAAGAAGGACAAGGCGTCCATTAGACTAGTAATCACGAGAGAAACAGTGTGCCACCAAAGATTGCTCCTGAGTCAAGCAGGCGCTTATTTCAGTGTTTTCAGCAACTGGTGGTTCCCGTATGCCGTGAACTATGTCAGAACACATAATGATGTTAATGAGTGTCTGCTGTTAAAGTTCACCCAAGTACCAGATGTGATAGGTGTAGCACAAAAAGAGAAAACCAGTGCTCGGATTATAGCGGCAGCCATCCTAACTGAGAGACCACCAGCAGAATTCAGTAGTCTGTGACTGTAAGTCCTGTGACTAAAGTCAGACCTGTGGCAGAAATATAAACTTCTTTCAACTGAGACATTTATGAACATTGTGGATCGCAGCAATAAAGCGAAAATGAAAAGCCATATGCTTATATAAATAGTTTAAAATGGCAGTTATTTAAATGAAAGGATAGAAAGCACTTCTTAGACTGATACGAAGTAGCTTGCTTACTCCATAGGAACTTTGTGTTTAATGGTGAAATAATAAAAGCATTCTCATTGAAGTCAGACACCAGCATTCAGACGTCCCAGATAATGTACTAAGACATTTGGCAGAAATAAGATAAAATGAGGTCCCCTTCTCAAAATCAATAATAAAGCCATAGTCAGTGATAGGAGACTATTACATTAGTTGGCAAGAACTAAATTAGGTCTTTATCTGATGACAGGTTGCTAAAGACATTCAGACTCTTTAAGGAATTGACATTTGACAAAAATCAAACCAGAGGAAGAGGCTAGATAAAAATTTAATAGACATCCTGTTTCTAAAAGTCACTTGAAGGGAACTTTTGGTCAATTTAGGATCATTGAAAAGTAAAGACAAAGCTTTGGGAACAATCCCTAAGAGAGAAAGAGAGAGAAGAGAGAGAGAGAGACAGAGAGACATAGAGAGAGAGAGACAGAGACAGAGAGAGAGAGACAGAGACAGAGACAGAGAGACAGACAGAGAGAGACAGAGAGACAGAGACAGAGACAGAGAGACAGACAGAGACAGAGAGGGAACCTAGAAAAAAATTCCATATGCCAGACAACATTGCACTCTAGCAGCTGGATGCTAGGTAATTTTTTAATTACTATTTTTAAAATTTATTTTCATGTATATTCTAACACAATAATACAGGAAAACATGGAAACAATGTAAGATTCTTTAAAAGTTATATCAAGTACCAAGAATGGAAGGAAAATGATAAAAATAGCTTTTGAAACAAAGTGTGGTCTGGATGAACTCAAGGCAGGGCAAGGGTGTGAGGGCCACATAGAATAAAAAGAGACGCTATGAACTTCCCAGAGCTCAGCTCAGCTGAGGGGTGCCATCTTCCCAGGTCAGAGAGAATAGTTTTGTTGTTGTTGTTCATTTTGTTTTGTTTTGTTTTGTTTTTTGGAGGCAGGGGTCTTCCTATGTTGCCCTGGCTATCCTAGAACTCACTGTGTAGACCAGGCTGGCCTCAAACTCACAAAGTTCGAAATTTATCCACTATTTTAAATTTTTCCTTTCTTCTAATGGCCAGATGGAATGGCACATAGCTGTAATCCCAACACTCAGCAAGCTGAGGCAGGAGAATATCAACTGAGGCCAACTGGGCTATTTGAGACTCAGTCTCTAAATACATGAATAATATCAATATATGACTCTCTCAATTTTAGGTGAGCTATTAAAATACTTAAATGTAGACACCAGAGTTTTTAATTTTTTTTCCAATTTTATATTTAGCTGAATTACCTTACCTACTTTGAAAAGACAAAAGGAAGAGAATTTTATGATGGAAACTGAAATTGAAAAAAAAAAAAAGGAGGCTCAATATAGAAGGAAGCAGCCCTGCTGAAGTTAATACAAACACAATAAAGAATTTTAATATTAATATCCTCTATGAAAAAGAGCATCCACTTAAAAACCCAAATATATTTTATGGATAAGAAACAGAGAAAATGGAAAGTCACGGGCATGCTAAAATGATTCATTGGTTCATCGGGCTTGTAGTATGCTTAAAAAAAAAAAAGAAAGAAATGGGAAAAAAATTTTTTTTCTTAGTCAAAAGAACTGCTGGGGTTACAGAGACCCTACAATGATAAAAAAGCTGTGACAAATAATGAAATTTGAAACACTCAATTTACGTGCCAATGAACACAGTGGAGAAATACATGCTGGGACTACGCCAGAAATGCAAAGCAAAGTAAGAGAAATGGAAAACTCATTGTATTTAGTGACCGTGGTGATTGGCTCTAAAAATACCATTAATCAAATAGAGAAGACAGAGCTCTGGCCAGCCCGGCTCGCAGTACAGACGAGAGAGCAAAATCTGACACAAGGGAGTTTCTGTGGACAGGAGGGCCTCAAGTGAGTCCGGGCAGCACTGTGAGCAAAGTGGTTCACCCACACTCCTGCTTGGACCCCAAACAGTTATTGGAGGATCTGAGAGCCCGGTCTCGCTCCCCACGTCCACAGTCCCTTGACAGATGTGGAAATGGCTTTTCTACACGTTCCCGTTTGCTTCAAAGATTCTCTAGCACAGTCTCTTAAATAACGAGAGTCAGAGAGAAAAATCGGAAGTGTGTTGCTGAAATGTTGAAAAGGAACAAATAGAGGCACACAAACAGAAGGATGGATCCGCAGCAAATGAGAACTTCTAGGTGTTCCTCCTCCGTATGCAGGAAAGTAAGAAGTGAGGTGAGCCAAGACTACCCTGACACAATTTAGAAGAGAAAGAGGCTGCAGTTGTCATCCTGGGCCCCAAGGCTGGCTGGCTGGCTGCAGCCACTGCGAGTTGAAGGGTTACAGAACCAGGAAGAAGCAGACGGGACGAGCCAGGCTCCTGACCCATAGAGGGTCAGCACCATGCTCCAGGACTCAGGATAAGTTCCACAGTGTGACTTCACAGGGCCATAGGAAGACTGGGCCACCAGGTGCTTCAGGGGCCCGGCCTGTTTTGCAGTGCGAACTTCTGATAGCAAAGAGGCCTTGCTGTAAGTGAGTGAGCTCCCTGTCACTCGAGGTATGCAAGCAAAAGCGGAAGACTTGCTTATCCAGAATATAGAGAGAGAATGCACACGTATCCTAGGGTATTGCTGCAGGGTGTTTTTGGTTGTTTTTAGCCCTGAGATGGAATCTTCTCTCAACATAGTGTTGTTTTCTAAAGCTTAATAACGAGAAAGAGTAGCCATCACATGGAAAGCACAGGTCTAGTTTGCTCCTATCAGGAGACATAGTCCTAGCTGTTCCTGCCTGTCCACAAAACCTTGCTTAGTCCTCCTGGCCATTGGGAGTGGGCCTCACCACATTGGCTCTTATCACCAGCTCCACTGTGCAGCGATATGAACTGATGGCTGTAGCCCCTGGCTGTGCCCAGGGTGCCCCCACCTGCCACATCGGGGCAGAGACTGAGAATCCAAACTGTGGGACTCAAGACCATCCAGCCCTCCTTTCCGTAAAATGGCCTACATTTTCCAGACCTCACAAGGAAGAGGAACAGCGCATGCAAGAATTGTTGCAGGCCAAGAGGATGGCCCCTCCCCTATACTGCAGTAAGCACATCGGTCCCCACCCACTGCTCTAGATCTCTAGGGGTCTAGACTGAGATGGCACCCCATCATGGAGAGCACAGCTGGTGTGGTTTCAGGAATTCAGCTGGAGGAGGGTCCAAGCATTGCTTCCCGACCAGTGCCAGCCTGTCCAGTTTCCTTGCTTGAAGCCCTGGTGTCCTTGGGATTGCCAAGTTAGAAAGTAGATACAACCCCAAAGCAGTGGAAATGACTGCCTGAGCTGAGTCTCTGCAAACCAGAGTGGGAGGATAAGAGACAGGACTGGAGATGGCTCAGTCAGTAAGATGCTCGCCTTACAAGCCAGAGGTCTCCAGTTTGCGCCTTGGCACCCACATAAAAACTAGGTGTAAACTGGGTGTGGTGGTGCACGCCTTTAATCCCAGCACTTTGGGAGGCAGAGGCAAGCAGATCACTGTGAGTTCGAGGCCAGCCTGTCTACAAAGCGCGTCTAGGACAGCCAAGGCTACATAGAGAAACCCTGTCTCAAAAAAGCAAAAAACAAAACAGCAATAAAACTAGGTGTATTCCGATAATCCCAGGTAAGAAGACTCCTGGGGCTTGCTGACCAGCCAGTCTAGTCAAAGCAGCAAGCTTCAAATTCAGTGGGAAACCCTGACTCAAAAAATAAGGTGGAAAGCAATTAAGGAAGACACTCAACATTGATTTCTGGCCTCTACACATTCACACATCCATAAACATGTACACACACACACACACACAGACACACACACACACACACACACACACACACACACACACACACACACA
>OU015743.1:23193446-23217865 GCA_907169655.1 Acomys percivali | reverse complement strand
CAGATCTTTTCAGTGTTTGGTCACAGGGCGGTGTTTGAGGTGATGGATGAGTCTTGATTATTATGAGCCCATACTGAAGGCTTACACAGAGCCCACAAATCTGCACAATTATGCTGTGCCAAACTGCAGTTGAAGATGAACAGCAGCCGAAACCTCATCCACATGCTGGCAAAGCTCTGACTCTAACTCCACACCCTGGCTTCACAGTGAAACCTACCCTCACCATTGCAATTTAGCTCCCCACCCTATCCAGAACGCAGTAGAGTCTCTCTCTGCCTCAAAGGACCTCACATGGTTGTGAGTGAGGCCTCCCTCAGGGTCACTTGCAACCTGAGTCAGCACCCCAGGACAATTGCAGCCTCTCAAAATGAGAGTCTTGGCTCCAGGACCCCCTTCCTGGGGTAGTTGAGCCCCCTCCCAGCCTCCATCCTACCCTAGCATCTCCTCATCTTAAGGATCATCCAGAGACACCTTCATCTCTAGCCTCACCTGGCAAGCCTGGGTTCCCAGGTGAGAGGCTCTGGTCCTTTGACTTACAGCCCAGCCAAGGTCTGCATGGAGCTGACCAGGGCATCCACTGCTTAATGAAACCCCTCCACCCATCTCCCCGCCTCCCCCCGCCCCCACCCCGGGGCCCCTGCACCATCAGGAAGCAGATGCTGTTCACAGCTCTAGGATTTAGGGTGACCGGAAGTCTTGATTTCTGGATTATGTAATTCTTGCATTTCAGAGACATCTGCAAAGGAACACCCAATTGCGTTACATAATGCACGTACCATTTATATGAAGAGAGAGCTATTATGAAAGAGAAAGTTTTCAGTGTTCATTAAAATAATTGCATCTACCCTTCTAAATGAAAAGAGCACAGGCATGAATATTTATAAGAAGGAAGCTCAGAAGCCTCTTGACTGAACACCCCCGGAGCGCTGAACTAGAGAAGGGGCGAAGTGACAGTCTCCCCTGGTCCACCCCCGCCTCCACTCCACACAGAGTCCTGAGGGGTTGAATGTCCTGTGCTCCTCCAACGGCCTGCTCCCCCTGCACTACGCCTGCCTCTCCCCACCCCTGAGCCCATCACTTCTTGGCCTCCTGCCACAATCCCACACCCAAGCACCAGCCCAAGGACTTCCCGCTGCTCCCCCTAGGGCCTCTGTTCCCACACTTGGACAGTGGACACAGCTATATTGCGGGCAAGTCTCCCTCTCTCCCACCATTCTCCATCACTAACTACCTCCTTATGAAATCCTAAAGGAACTGAGCCAAGACAGATTCGGATCCCAGAGCCTCAGGGTCCCGCTCCCACTCTGGCTACCCCACCACTGCCTCTGCACCCCCTCTTCCTGATGGCCCACCTCATTCAGCTAGGTTCCTATTTCCCACCAGCCAGCCCCCTGCCTCATTGGAGCCTCAGTGCCCTCCTTCTGCCTCCTCTTTGCTCTGTACCGCTTTCTGGCCTCCCCCCTCCCCAGCAGCCCTTCTCTGGCCTCCAGTCCCCTGAGCTAAACTGTTCCGCTTTCTCCTGACCACTGCCTCCTCTTGCTCCCTCCCTGGGGCTTCCTACCAACACACCCAGGGGCCCATGACAGTGGCTACTTGGGCCCCTGGAGGCTGTAGGAGTCAAAATCCTGCAGACACAGGGCACAGCATATAGCGGGCAGCTTCTGTGTAGCCCAAGGAGGCCATGGGAGCTCTAGGAAGACCCCCAGTTCTCAGTGAGTCCACCCCCAGGCGCTGAGAGAGGGTCTAATCTAGTCACTTCTGCTTCAGGCCAAAGAAAATGGAACAAACTCCAGTCTGTCTCCTTTCTTGGGCTCCTCACTCCCAGGTGATTGTGAGAAGCCAAGATGTGACACACTCCAGGCCCCAGAGTCTTTATTTACAGTACCTTCCCCTTGAAGGACCAAGCCCCAAACTTCACCCACTCACCATTCAACCCGAAGATGAAAGAAGAGAAGCCTCTTTATTGGACACCCCCAGAGCACTGAACTAGAAAAGGGATGAGGAATGAGGACAGTCTCCACTGCCCCACCCCCACCTCACCCCCATTTAGAGTCCACATGCCAAGAAAGAGCAGCACCCCATCATGTCCATGCACACCTGTACCCCCAAACCATTATCCTCAGTAGAAGACAGGGGTCTCTTTACAAGGCAAAACTACAGCAGCTGGGACAGAGATGGCGGAGATGGGGATCTAGAGTCCCTGAGATGCCCTTCCTGGCCCTCCAGCATCAAGTCTGTGACCTTGCCTGCTTTTTTTTTTTTAATTTCTTAAAAATTTTATTAATTTATTCATATTACATCTCAATGGATATCCCATCCCTTGTATCCTCCCATTCCTCCCTCCCTCCCATTTTCCCCTTACTCCTCTCCCTTATGACTGTGACTGAGGGGGACTTCCTCCCCCTTTATATGCTCATAGAGTATTAAGTCTCTTCTTGATAGCCTGCTATCCTTCCTCTGAGTGCCACCAGATCTCCCCATCCAGGGGACGTGGTCAAATATGAGGCACCAGAGGACCCTGCCGTCTAAGGTTATATCTAGAACCATCCCAAACTCCAGCAGAGCTGGCCAGGTACACACTGCTCCATCTGGTCACCTTCCTTCCACCCACTACTTGTATCTATGTTCCCATCCTCCGACTTAATAATTCTCCCCTCCCCTCTCCTCCCCTCTCCTCCCCTCCCCTCCCTTCTCCTCTCCTCTCCTCCTCTCCCCTCTCTTCTCCTCCCCTCCCCTCCCCTCCCCTCTCCTCTCCTCCCCTCCCCTCTCTTCTCCTCCCCTCCCCTCCCCTCCTCTCCTCTAATAGACTAGATGGCCTTCAGAGGACCTGGCCTTGGCATGTGGCTTATCTATCTGCCAGCCTCCTTGCAGCCCTGTCCTCCTTTTTTTTGTTGCTCCCAACCCTCGCTCCAGAATCATTCTGCCAATCGCCTCATCACCATGCCCTCATTAAAGCTGGGGGGGGGGTCCCTAGTCACTCTAGCAGCCCCTATCCTGACCAAAGAGGGGACTCAGGACTATTAATACTCAGAATCTGGCCTGATAGCCTAAACTCCAAGTGATTTGTGGCAGGAAAAGGTGGCTATATCCCTAAGATTCGTGGACACAGGCCTTGCTGCCCAGCACAGGATGGTCAGGGAGATTCCTCAGGCCCACCTGGCTCTGTCCCAAATCCCATTACACATCGAGTCTCTGGTCACTTCCCCTCAGGAAGGCTTAGTTAGCATAGGGGTTCCTTAGTGTAGTCCCCATGTGCTACCTAGAGCAAGGACAGGGTGGCCATCATTCTGGTTGGCCCACGGCTGAGGGGACCCTGGGGAGATCTAAACTTACAGTGTTGAACAAGGACAGTCTCTGATCATTGAGAGCTGGTCCTCACAGGTCATTGAGGGAGCTTGAGGACAGCTCCCTCTCTTTCATCTGAGAATTTCTCATCCTGACCCTACTCCCAAGATTCTTAGCCCCTACCCAAGATTGTGGCTCCAAGCTGACTGACCCCAGATGGTCTTGGCTCCCAGGAAGCACAAGGATCCCCATTCTCATCATCTTGACAGACAGCACACACAGACACCTTTGTGTCAAACACACATAAGTCTCTGGCACCTGGGGCACGAGTTCCCTTTCCTTTCTTCCTCAGAGATGGTTGGTAGGTACCCCAGTTTCAGCCACATGACCACCCAAGGAAAAAACACTGGTGCCATGCTCAGACAAATAGGCACCTGGGAGGGGAATGGAGCACCATCGTGCTGATGGCAGGCAGCACTGCCCAAACAGGTCCCGGATCTGGGAGCGATTCAAAGACCAAGGAGAGCAGAAAACACGTGAATGTCAGCCCATGAAACTCGGTCATCTTCAAGAGCACTTTGCGGCCAGGTATGTTTGTTAGGTCGCTGTTCAGACCGAGTTGCTGGGGTTTCATCTGGTCATCACGCATGCTCTCCAAAGCTGCCAAGATGCTAGGCTGCACACTAGGTGGGATGTGAGCAACACATAGAATGCCGCCGCCGCTTCTGTGGAAACAACGCTGAACTGACTCTTTCACTCTAAACTGAACAGATTTCCTAAGCCAAACTATGTTTGTCCAGCCTTCCTGGTCCCTTCTTAGTCTTCTAAGGAGTATATTGATACATTTGAAAACACAGGTAGGTTCCTTAAATAAATGATCCTGTATTTAAGTTGGGCCTTAAGACTGGAAATGTGAAAGTGTGTTCCATAGTTGAACTAGGATGGCAGTGTTTTATTTGGTACTGGGTAAGGTTTGCACCATTGAACAGACTCCTGTATCAGGCGTTCAGTGAATTATCACGTGGCAAAGGCCTCGTCTCCTCTAAGAAGAACAGTAATATGAATTTCTCGAATTCTGTCAACTATGAAAACTGGTTTTACCAAAACCACCACAGAAAATAGGGGGAATTTGATTCAGTGGAATGATAGAAGTACTTCCTTTAAAATTTGGTTAGACTCACTTTTGTACTAATAGTTGGTGGCTGGGTAAAACATCCCCCACCAAAAAAAAAAAAAAGCTGGCCAGCCAAGGACCTCTTTTTGCTGCCATGGAACAAGTTTCCTTTAAAAGACTGTAGTGAGGCTGGGGAGACGGCTCAGCAGCTAAGAGCACTTCTTGCTCTTGCAGAAGACCTAGGTTCAGTTCCCAGCACCTACATGTGGCTCACAACCACATATGAACTCCTGTCCCAGAGAACCCAGTACCCACTTCTGACCTCTGATGGCCCTGCACATACTTGGAGCACACAATACACTCAGGCACACACATGTACACATAAACTGTATATATAATATTATGTATTAGGATTATGTGGGGGCAATGATGAAGCTCCAGCAGTAAAGTGCTTGCCAACAACACATGAAGTCGTAGGTTCAATCCCCAGCATCTCCTAAACTGGGAACAGAGGTCCACACTCATAATTCCAACTCCCAGAAGGTAGAAGCAAGAGGTCACAGGTTCAAGGACATCCTCAGCTACAGAGTGATCATCAGGCTGGCCTGAGACACAAGAGACTCCAAATGCAAAAAGTCAATCAAGACAACCTAATGTCTCTTGTCTCTCCTAAAATATGTGAGATGACCGAAATGGCATGACTGTGCTTTTACTGTATTCCCATATGGCAGACAAGGGTATTCTCCAAAGGGAACAAGGAACAGCACAGGTGAGGCCAGGTGAGATAAACATGTGTAAAAAGACCACGGCATCCCAGCCCACCTCACTCCAGGCATGGGGGACACCATGAGGAGGTCCTTGAAAGGACACACGCTGCCACGATCACTCTGCACCCAGCAGCTCCCAGGCTGAGTAGGAAAGAATGCTCATTTAAGCTGGGCAGCGGTGACTCATACCTGTAATCCCAGCACTAGAGAGGCAAAGGCAGATGGATGTTTTTGAGTTTCCAGGCCAACCTGGTCTACATCGCAAGTTCCAGGACAGCCAGGGCTACACAGAGAACCCCTGCCTTAAACAAACAACAAACAAAAAAGCTCATTTACTGAAGTGATACCTTATGTTGGGTAGGGCAGAAATTGGTTAGGAGGGGCTGTTACTCATGGCTATAACAAGGAGACCCAGAACCAAAGCATCTTTGCAGACTCTGGAAAGAGACAGTCCTCTGAGCTGATGAACCCCCTTAAAACCTGTGATGTCATATTGTGAAATGTGGGTGCC
The DNA here is from genome assembly GCA_907169655.1 of Acomys percivali. NCBI lineage: Eukaryota > Metazoa > Chordata > Mammalia > Rodentia > Muridae > Acomys > Acomys percivali. Next base: position 23,212,188 of record OU015743.1, on the reverse strand, counting down.
AATGGCCTGGAGGAGAAGCAGCCTCCCAGGGGCTGACTCCTTGGTCTGAGCCTAGACAAAGGCATTGTAGCCAGATGGAAAGAAAGAGAAGAAAGGGGCTAACACTCAATGGGGGTCTTGGCTGCAGGGCAGTAGAGTCTTGTTGGCTCTGCACACCTTCCTTTCTGCATTACCCTTGACATTAAGACTCAATAGGCTTAATGAGTCTTAAGCCCATCTGGGGCCAGGGCTATGACCCCGTCAGAAAAAGTCTGTCGTGCTGACGTGAGGATCTGAGTGCAGACCCCCAGCACCCATGTAAAAAGCCACACACGGCAGCCTGCATCTGTGATCCTGCACAGATGCACTGCACACAGTCCACATTGGAGAGGCAGAGACAAATACATCCTTGTGGCCTCCTGGCCACAGGGCCACAGCCAGGTCTGCTGAATTGATGAGGGTCAGGTTCAGCAAGGGACCCTGTCTCAAAAATAAAAATAAGGTGAAGGCAATTGAGGAAGACACCCAGTACCAACCTCTGGCTTCCACATGTATGCACATATCCATGAACACATAAATGAACACAAACATGTACATATTCACAGACACACAGACACACACACACTTCAGAGCTCATTGTTGGTATTTCCTGACAGACTGTACTCATTTCGGGACTCAACAGCAAACTCAAGGCCATCAGCCAATGGGATCAAAGTTCTTTTGTATTTTTTTGTTTGTAGAGACAGGGCTTCTCTGTGTAGCCTTGGCTGACCAGGACTCCCTCTGTAGGCCAGGCTGGCCTTGAACTCACAGTAATCTGCCTGCCTCTACCTCCATAGTGCTGGGATTACAGGTGTGTACCACCACCGCCCAACGGGGATCAAAATTCTTTTGCTATAGGTGCTGTGAGTTCTAAGGAAGACCCAGATAGCTGCCTTTGCCTTCTGGGCACTGACTTTTAGCCCTGAGACAGCTGGCTTTCAAGACTAGATGTGTATGTGTACAGGGGCTAAAAGGAAGCAAATATGGACTCTGATACACCACAGTCTGAGGTCAAGTTGTAACCCACACACAGCCTAGAAACACAAAGTGACAGCACCCTGTGCCTGAAGGTAAGTTCCAAAGGGTCAGTCATAGCTCCCAGGGTTCAGCTTCCTAGGGTATGTGTCCCTGCTGGCAGACAGAAGAGCAGAAATGTGGTCCTTTGGGCAGTTATCTTCCTCTGGTTCTGTCCTAGAGAGCATTGGAGGCCTCAGGAGGCCTTGGTTGTGTAGGAGACTTCTGGGAAAAGGTGTGGATGGTGTGGAGTACCTAAGGTCCAAGCGTTGGAACTTTCTCCTGCAATTGCCTTAGGGGCACCTGCAGCCACTCCAAGGAAGAAGAAACCCCATCCAGAGCTGGCAGGATGCTATAACCAGCCACAGTTGTTATCTGCATGCCTGGAAGCCCCAGTGGGCAAAAGTCCTCTTACCAGGCTGAGCACAGGTCATCAGATGGTCCCGTCCTCCCCTCAGGCCCTGGACACCCACCATGGATTCTCCTGTGTCCCCAGGTGTTTCCAGGCCTCTCTGCCATTGTGAGTTGTGTGTCCATCACTTCCCACACATGTGTCTCTCTGGGAGCACCAGGGCCCTTGCAAGCCATGGCTTTCCCCTGAGGGTAAATATCTCACTAAGAGGAACCAGACTGTGACCAGGGAAAGCTCAGGGACAGATGTGATTGCAGTCTTCTGTCTATTCTGAGTCATATATCTGTCCCCTCCCTGTCTTGCAGGTCTCAGGTTGAATATCACTCCCCAGTAGGCCTCCCTGGCCCCAGCCTGTCAGGTGGCTCCTGCCAACACTTCATGGCTTGGCTTCATCTTCATACAAAATGTCAAGGATTTGTTTGATATTTGGCTCTCATGGTCCTTGCTTAATAAATATGGAAATGTGCTTAAGGCATATTGAGTTGGCCATAAAAGATGGCCTTTGGTCTCTAGCCTGGCCCAGGGGAAGGGAGTGGGGGTGGCGTCTGGCTTATACATCAAGAATCTCAATAATCAAGTATCTTAAGGTTGAGAGAGTCTGGCATTTTAGGGGTGGCAAATCCCCAGCCTCCACCCCCAACACCTTGTAGCAGAATATTACCCATGAAGCCTATGACCTGCAAAGGGAGGCCCTAGAGGGTTAGTTTTAGGGAACAGGGAATGCACAGATACAGGGACTATGACCTATTCTAGATAGAAAGCGGCGGGGGGCGGGGGGAGGATGGCTGAAGAAAAGAGGACCCTAATGGCTTTTCTTGGAACCTAAGAAACGCCCCAAAAGAGAAGTTGTTCCAACTTTTTCAGCCTATGGATAAAACTCAAAAAGATCACCTGCCTAGTGACCAGGCCAGATGCCCAGATGTCAGAAAATTCTCTGTGGGGAGGGGAATACCTAGAGTTCCTGGGTATCTACATGGCAGTAACCCATCATGTGCCAACCCCAGTGCCCAGCAGACACATTGCTCCCACAGCATCCAGAAACCCACGTGTGCACTGATGGGAGACACCAGGCTTCCCAGAGAGGGAGCTAGCATGAGGAAGTGGGTAGGCAGCTGAACTAGAAAAGTACCCAAAGGAAGTGAAGGGCAAAGGAAGATTGCAGAGCAGAGGGCTAGGAAGGAAGGGAAGAGCTCCAGGCAGGGCCCCTGGTCCTGTTCCCTTAAGGCTTTATGAGGAGGGGGTTATGCTCTGAAGAGGGGAAAGAGGAAAGGAGTGGGGAAAGAGGGGAGCAAATTCTGGGGAAGGAAAGAAAGGCAGGGAAAGAGAGAAGAGAGACAGAATAAGGGGAAGAAAGAAGAGAGAGAGAGAAAAGAAGAAGAAAAAGAAGAAGAAGAAAGAGGAGGAGGATGAGGACAAGGAGGAGGAGGGGGGAGGAAGAGGAGAACCAGAAATTTGGTCTGCAGCTCAGCTGTACCCATTATAGAGATGCTAACACTAAGGATCCTGCTGGAGAGGTGTCGGGCCCCCATCTTGTCCCGTGGGACATTATAGATGAATCACCTTTTAGACTTCCCTGAGAGCTTGGTTGACTATTGACTTCTGGAGTGGGTTGATGGATGCATCCCCGCCTCTCCCACAGCCCATTCACAGGTTGAGTGTTTGGGAGATGCCTGGGCTCAGGACTTTCCTGGCACAGATAGGGTACCTGTGTGGAGTCACAGCAGAAGGGACCATGGTGGCGGCAGTCTAGGACCTGGATTGCTAAGAGTCTCCGACTAGGGTCTGTCCCTGGAGGGGTAAGCCAGCTATGGGGATTTCCCAATGCCACACCTGTTCTCTTCGGCCTGAGAACAGTGACGTGAATGCTCTCTTAGTGAAGACATCTTCCATTGACATTGGTCACAGCAGTATCCAGGCCTATCTGGGTCCTAGGAAGGAGCTAGAAAGGATGGCAGAAATCACTTAGGGCTGCGTATGGGAGAGACAAGGCTGTGGCACGAGGAGAGACGGACCTGATGCTGTTCTTTTGGGCTTCAGTAACCTGGAAACCACAAAGCAGCTCTGTCCTTCACATGGAATCTGTGAGCTGACATATGCACCTGCCGGCAGGCACCAAGAAAACCCCAAAAAGGGAGCGGAGCCTGCAGTAGGGACCTGGCAGGATTTTGATTCCAGTGGTCATGAAGGGTTAGTGCAGGGGACACCCTCAGCAGAGATGACCATAATGAGTGACAGGAGAAGAGTAAAAGCAGGGAAGATGTGTATGCAGCTGGGACTCACTTACTGTCCTGTGATGGGGCCCTGGCTTCAGATGGGAAATAAGAGATGCTGGATGTTTCTGAAGGCTTTGTCACAGATATAGAGAAAACTTCATCAAAGTTCTCTGGGCCTAGGCCACTGTCCCAAAGATGTCAGAGAAGGTCTCACACCTGCCCTCGTGATGACTAAAAGTGTTTTTAGATGCATGCAGGGGACAGGACAGACTCTGCACTGGGCCCTGCAGATGTGCCAACGAACCAAGAATTACACCCAGGTGTCAATGCATGGTGAAGGATCTGGGTGTCCACAGCGCCCCCTGTGACAGGAACAAGTGGCCTTCCTTCAAGAATGGGTTTGTGGCTGGGTGTGGTGGCACCACGCCTTTAATCCCAGCACTCAGGAGGCAGAGGCAGGCGGATCGCTGTGAGTTCAAGGCCAGCCTGGTCTACAAAGTGAGTCCAGGACAGCCAAGGCTACACAGAGAAACCCTGTCTCAGGGGGCAGGGGGAAAGAATGGGTTTGTGTCTGGCTCAGGGGTTCAGGGCTTGTGACGTCCCTTTATGGTAAAGGTGAGTAAGACATGCAGTGTGCCAATGAGGACAGAGGCTAGGTGACTGAGCTCAAGTGTGAATGTGGGGTGCCAAGTTCACAGGACAGAGGAGGGGTGAGTCTGCTGCTGTGGGTTGAGGAAAAGGCAGGGAAGGAGATTCAGGCAGGTGCTGCTGGACAGAGGATTGAGAGGCAAGTGCCAGAAGGGATCTTGGCTGTTTCCTGTACATTAAGAATGGACTCTTGGCCTGTCGGTGGTGGTATGTGCTTTTAGTTCCAGCACTCAGGAGGCAGAGGCAAGTAGATCTCTGAGTTTGAGTCCAGCCTGGTCTACAGAGTAAGTTCCAGGACAGCTGAGGCTACACAGAGAAACCCTGTCTCAAAAACAAAAACAAACAAACAAACAAAAAGTGGATTCTCCAGACAAGAGGGTGACACAAACCTGTAGCCTCAGTACTTGGTAAGCTGAGGCAAGAAAGAATGAAGATTCTTTTGGGTCAGCCTGGGCTACATAGTAAGTAAGCCCTTGTCTGGAGTGGAAAACAACAACAACAACCAAACAAACAAAAAAACAAAACAAAAAGAGACCCAGAGATGAATGACTCCATTTCTTTGAAAAACCAATGCAGTGAAGGGGGAAAAAAAGGACTAAGGGAGAAGGAGAAGAGTAGAAGAATAGGGCCATGATGTTCAAAATATTAAAAAGTTCATATAAGAATAGAAAGTTCTAGAGATCTATTGAACTGAATGGTAAAAGCCGTTAACAGTAAATTTATGCATCTGACAATTGCTCAGAGCAGATTTCAAATGTTATCAGCAGGAAACGAAAACAAGCGTGTGAGTTGAGGGGAGTGTTAACTAGCTTGATCATTTCACGGTGGGTGTACGCATGTATCGAAACACTACTGAGGTGGCAGTGTAAATATGCACAGTGTTTGGCTCAAGGTGGAGAAGAAGACGAGTCTGCATGCAAGGCTGGGGTGCCCGGAGGGATGGTTGAGTGGGTGGGGACGGGTGAAAGAAGGCGACCAACAGTTGATGCTCAAGGAAGCTGAGCCGAGTACATGGGGGCAGTTCCCAACAGGGTGGGCAAGTTCCCATTGCAGTCCCCACCTAGACCAACCCAAGTTGGTGGGAAAGGACAGCAAGCCCAAATCCTAGGGACCTTGGGGGCTATGAGATAGAGCCAGCATAGTAGACCCTGTGATTCTTTGGGACTCCATTACTGCCAAACAATGCACCTACCTGGCCAAGACCTCAATTGTCTAGCCACTTCCTCTTGGCTTGAACCATGATTATTTTGTGGTGTGGGTCTATTTTACTAAGGTACGCCCCTACTGTTTTAGGAATGTGAGTAGGAAACGGGAGAGGGGTTGGGGGGGAGTGGGAAGGTGGGGGGAAATGGGGGGGGGGGGGGGGGGGGGGGGGGTGGAGCCCGGCCGGGGTGCGTGTGTGCACGGGATGTAATGAATGATATCAGTGACAGCAGATGACCTTGGCAGAAGCCAGACAAAGGCACAACATCACAAGATGTGCTGAAACAGCAAACCTCCAGGCCCTCTCTGCTGCTCTTGGACTGAAGCCAGGCAACTGGGAGCTCCCAAGCGAAAGGGCAAGAATGTAATTCAAGAGCACACTGGCAATCTAGAAGATTGTATCCAAGTTGCAGGCGCAATAAGGGATTTGGTTGTATTTTTAGCTGGAGGGGGGGGGACGATAAAACCTGCCCCTGGCCCAATAAAGCGGAGTCTCGTGTTCAAAGTACTGCTGTGTTCGGCTTTAAGTTGTCATCCCCGAGCCCTTTTTAAAGAAGTGTGAACAAGCTATAAGCGAAGCTTGCAGAAACGCAAACCTAGTTCTGAGCTGGCCTAGGCAAGAATTCTCTCTGCATTCCACCCAACAGGTGCAGGGGGCATGGCTTCTAGAGCCCAGGCTCCCTCTGCACCAATACCCACCAGCACTGTTTACTATTTCCTACGCTCTCCTTAGCAGTATAGGTGTGAGGCCTGACAGTGGTGTCTTCAAGGGGCTCTGTGGCTGCCCTCACTAACTTCCGTTCCCCCCCCCCCAGGGTCTTCTGTCATTTCCCTGCTAGCCTTGATACCTGTGGCTCATCAAATGCTGGACCTATCACCAGGGAACACAAGGAACCATAAAGCGATCTGGACATCAACCTGCCCCCACTCCTGACTGTTTTTACATTGCTCTCCCCTTTCTCCTCCCTCTCCCCTGTGTCCAGTCCTCTAGGTAACGCTCCTTCGCTCCATAACCACCCTGCCCAAGAGAAGCAAGGTAAATTAGAGAGCCTTTAATGTTGCTTTTAATTATTTCAAAATATATTTTTTTGTTTTTTCAAGACAGGGTTTCTCTGTGTAGCCTTGGCTGTCCTGGACTCGCTTTGTAGACCAGGCTGGCCTCGAACTCACAGCGATCCGCCTGCCTCTGCCTCCTGAGTGCTGGGATTAAAAGCGTGAGCCGCCACCACCCGGCCTGCAAAATAGTTTCTTAAAATTGGTTATCTAGGTGCAATGGTATAAGTGTGTAAGTCAAACACTTGGGAAATTGAGGCAGGAGGATAGGTAGACAGTTTCAAGGCCAGCCTGAGGCTACATTTGACTGTTTCAAAACACCGAGGAAGAAGAGGGAAAGGAAAGTTTAGAAAACAAAAACAAACAAACAAACAAACAAACAAAAAACATTGACAATAAGCCCCCAAAGACAAGAAAACAATCTCCCCTAATTTCAGACCCCACATATCAACTAGAGCCCACATTCTCTCTCTGCATTTAGGTTAATCTTTAAGTATGTGAAGAGACACCGACGGGCTCACGAAGAGCCAGCCTTACAACTAACCGCCTGTTTCCACTTTAGGCTATATACCTATTCACTCCGTAGTGTATACAGGGATTTATTAGCCACTATCAGTTATAAACCACTTTGCTTCCCTCTAGGATTACTGTTTTGAAATGTAGTCCTTGAAGAGGAATCACTGGGTCAATGGGCACTGTTACTTGAGTCCTTGTGTAGCCAAGAGGAATGTCCCCCAGCTCCCCTGCCTTCGTCACTGCTTTCAAAGTGTGACCCAGGGACCCATGAGGCCTTCCTGAGATGCTTCTAGCTTTGCACAAGATTAAAACCATGTTCACACTAGTACTGAGACAAGGTTAACCTTTTCCTCTCCCTTGCACTTATGAGTGGGAGTTCCGAAAGGCCACGTGACATGTGACATCACAACAGATAAAACATGTTAATTTTTTTTTTTGCTTTGGAAATTATCTTTTTTTTTTTTTTTTTTTTAACCAAACACTATTGTTTGAAAGCTGGAGGAGTGGCTGAGAGTGATTAAGAGCACTTGCAGCTTTGGCAGAGGAACCAGGTTCGGTTCCCAGCATTCACATGAAGGTTCACATTATGGTTCCAGAGGATCTGTGTCTCCTTTCTGACTTCTGTGGGCACCAGGCACACAGATGGTCCACATACATACATGCAAGCAAAACATTCATACATGTAAAATAAAACATATCTTTTTTAGATTAGAAACTATCGTTTGTATAAGTATTCAAAGCATTCTGGTTTTACTTCTAAAATAGAAACACTGATAGCTATAATTGGCATAAGGAAAGGTGTTAGGTATCCTTGACCCTAATATGAGCGGTCCAGAGATCACACAGTTTGAGAATCACCACTGGCTTGGGGGAGAGGGGTGCTGTGGTGTGAAAGAGGGTTCACCTGGATGCTTGCAGGGGTCCCAGACAAGATGCCAAGCAACTCTACACTGTGTTGTCTCATCCTAGCTTGTCTTTTTCTCCCATGTTGCTCCCTTTTTCCCAGCTCTTCTCTTTGTTTTCTTTTTTCTTTTCTTTCTTTCTTACTCTTTTTTTCCCCCTCCTCCCTTTGGTCTTTCAACTCTCATAACAAAAGCCACACAGATAACAAAACATTCCTTCTTCCTTTGAACTGAATTGTTTTCTCACAGCTAAACAGAAATTGGATGACGTTTGAAATCATTCTCATGATTACTAACCCCGTCCAAAATAAGTAATATGTGTGTGTTTTAGGGACACATCTCACGCGTAATCATAGAAGTGAAAATGAAACAAGATTTCTTTTCCATATCAAGTTGGCAGAGATTTACCAAGTGAGTGCCTGCCAACATTGAGCTGTGTGTGGTTTCTAGAAGGCAAATTTGACAGCCCGTACCGAGAGCCTTCAAAACAGTCTGCGCCTTGATACAGAGGAACACGCTTGCTTAGTACCAGTTAGAACTTAAGACTTGACAGATCCTTAGAACTGAGAATGAGGTAACTCCTCTCCCTTTCATCTGGCCCAGAGAAGACTATGTTGGTGGACAGACAAGGTTCCTGGACCTCAGGCAGAAGAACTCTCATTGAGACTGGTGGATGAAGACCCATAAGGAAAGAAAGTCTGTGGTGGGACCAGCTATGGTGCCTGCCCAGAGCTGCGTACTTGGTGACCACTGCATGGAAACAACCTCCTCCCTTCTCCAGCCTGGTGAGATGGCTTAGCCCCCAAAGCCCTTGTAGAAACATGAGGATCTGAGACCTGAATCCAACGGCAGGGTCTGTATTCCCAGTATGAGGGAGGCAGAGACAGAAAGATTCTTGGAGATTGCAGGCCAGCCCAATCAGTGAGCTCTAGGTTTAGTGAGAGTTTAGTCCCTCCAAAAAAAAGTGTTGAGCAGTTGAGAAAGATAACCAACAATTTCTAGCTTCCACATACAGGCGCGCGCGCGCGCGCGCGCACACACACACACACACACACACACACACATACACACACACACACACGTGCAACTTGGTCTAGACATATGGCTTAGAAGCCAGCTGAGGTCCTGACACACTAATCTTTTAATGGTCCACAAAGAACTGTCCCATGGCCAGGTGTGGTGGCGCACGCCTTTAATCCCAACACTCGAGGCAGAGGCAGGCGGATCTCTGTGAGTTCGAGGTCAACCTGGTCTTCAAAGCAAGTCCAGGACAGCCAAGGTTGTTACACAAAGAAACTCTGTCTTGAAAACAAAACAAAACAAAACAAAACAAAACAAAACAAAAGAACTGTCCCATGGCCTGGGGATGGTCACAGCCATCCCAAGCTTTCTGCAAGTCCCCAGAGCAGGGCTCCTGACCCCTCCATGACCCCCCTTTGAGTGCAGCCCTCTGCTTTCCCCATGGCCTGACCAACCCTCCATCCCTTTCTCAGAGTCCTGGCAAGTCTAAGGCCATTGGTAGCCACAAATGTCATGGGCATTTCTGAAGTTTAGGAGCCGCAGAGAAACAGCGAGTTCACATGACAGAAGTTCATGCTTTGGGTTATCAGGCAGACATCTCCACTGCCAAAATGGCCCAAAGCCTCCATGACCCTGAGAGCACCTTCAGACCTTTGCCCAGACTCTCCATGGGGCTGCCTTCTCTCCCTGCCCTTTTACCTCCCTCCACGCAGCAGAAGGCCCTAAGTTGTGGCTCTGGCCCCGGCTTGTCCAAGCTTTGGATTGAAAACACAGTGATTTGTTAAAGCCAGCTCTCCATTTACCATCAGAAGAAGAGAGTTTAGGGCTCCGCAGACTGTAATGAAAGCATTAAGGGGCAGACTTCGAGGAGGGAGTTTGGTTAAAGACCTGGAACTTCAGTCTGCATAAAACCAGGAAGAGAGACTGGTTGTCCCCAGGGCTTCTGAAACTTTCTCCCTCCCTCAGGGGAATCCCAAGGAGAGTCATCAGACCCCGAGGCCCAGAGGCCCAAAGGCATGATACCCACGCCCAGCAGATCAATTCATGTTAGCTGAGCTCATTCTGAGAACCTCAGCTTCCAAAGACACTAAAACACTGGCTTCTGATCAACAGGGCTTTGTCTCACACAAGCCAAGGTGCCCAAGAAGCCAAACCATAATCATAACCAGAAGGCTATAGAGCAAGTTTTACAACTCAAGAGTTTCACAGATTCTGCTGTGCCGCTCCAAGCCTGAAGTGCCCCCAGAAACCCTCCTGAACAGTGCTCTAGGCAGTCAAAATACCCCTGCTTTCAGCATCAGATGACATGCAAGCATCATCTTTGGACCAGGTGCCCCAGTCTTGTCCCTATCAGAGTGCACTGTCTGGGACAGTCTTTTATAGTCTTCTGCAATGGCATACTGGCTGGTTTCATGTCAACCTGACACAAGTTAGAATCACCAGAGTCTCAATTGAGAGAATGTCTCCATAAGATCCTGCTGTAGGCAAGGCTGTAAGGCATTTTCTTAATTACTGGTTGAGCTGGGAGCAGCCCAGCCCATTGTGGGTGATGCTGTTCCTGGGCTGATTGCCCTGGGTTCTATAAGAAAGCAGGCTGAGCAAGCCATGGGGAGCAAGCCAGTGAGCAGCATCCCTCCATGGCCTCTGCATCCGCTCCTGCCTCCAGGCTCCTGCCCTGTTTGAGTTCCTGCCCTCACTGCTTTTGATGATGAGCTGTTACATGGAACTATGAGTAAAATAAAGCCTTTCCTCCCCAACTTGCTTTTGGTCATTGTGTTTCAGGACAGCAGTAGTGACTCCGACTATGACAAATGGCTTTCCAGCCTTTGTCCCAACTCTGGATTCATGCTGTCATCAGGAGACTTCTATGAACACTCTCAGAATCTGCTTCCTGTTGGTGTTTGCTTCACATTCAAACCATGGCTCTAGTTCCTTCCTTTCCTCACTGTCAAAAACCTCAGAGAAGCCCTTGTGTCTTGATAACACCCCCCACTACATTAGGTTAAAAAAAAAAAATCCCTGTACTCTGGAGTATCAGCTATGGCCAGCCCTGGCCCCTGCTGGCTCCAGGCTTCTTTCTGAAAAAACAAAAACAAAAAAACAGACTTTTTCAGAAGGCTGCAAATACCTACTTCATCATAGAAAAAGAGATCACTTCTGCCATAAAAGTGCAGGTGGTAACAGGTGCCCAGGACCAAAAAAAGAAAAAAAAAAAGAAAAGAGGACTGAAAGCAACAGACAGAATAAAATCTGAAGGATAAAAGGCAGAACCAACCAAATGCTGAAAGTGAGCATACACCTGCAGGAAGTGACCCCCCTTACTTTTTTTTAGACCCTGGAGATGCCAGTACCAACCATTGCATCGTGCCACCCTTGTGAGGATTCAGTGAGCCGGTATGTAAAAGGCAGGCCGAGCACAGTCTATGCTTCACATGCACGTAGTGAGTGTCCACTGCTTGGTTTTAGTGTGGGCTTGCCACAGATTAGAATTATCTGAAGAACAGCCCTGATTGTGGGGTGGAGGAAGACCCATCCCACAAGTTGGGGCACCTTCTGGTAGCAGCTCAGATTTTAAAAGGGCAAAGCAGAAGGCAGATTGTTTGCCTCTGTTCCTTGGCAACTCTCCCCTCTTGCCTCATACCGTCTCTGGAAGCAGAACCAGCACTTCTAAGCTTCCGTGCTGGACCAAAGACCAAAGCAGCTGTCCAGGAACCCTCCAGATTTTTGATGCCAAGTCGGGACTGCTGGGGTACCCAGCCTCAAGGACACAGCAGTTCCACAGTTGTCAGCTCCTCGGGCGTGGGGCAGTTGTTGTTACCACATCAATATCGGCTGACTTAATAAACTCTCTCTATATATATGATTATTGTATCAGCTCTGATCCTTTAGGGGGCCCTGACAGATACACTTTCACAGTTGTTGTTGTTGTTGTTGTTGTTGTTGTTGTTGTTGTTGCTGTTGTTTTTCAAGTTTCCAAAATACTTTGTGTTGGAACTTCAAAATTGGAAAATATTGTGTATACAGCATACTACTCTTTCAAAAAATATAAGAGATGCTATTTAATTCCTGCATTCTCCCCCTCCCCCTACCCCCCAAAGATCCATGTTTCTTCCCACCTGCCAATTCAGATTATTTGATGGGGATTGCTTAAAGGATGACATAAGAAGACTTTCTTGGGCATTTCAGATTCGGGGGGTGGGGGGTTTGTTTGTTTGGTTGGTTGGTTGGTTGGCTGGTTGGTTTGGTTTGGTTTGGTTTAGTTTTGATCTTGTTTTGTTTTACTATGTAGCTAGTCTAGCCTTGAACTTGTGATTCCTCCTGCTTCAACCTGCCATGTGCCATTATGCCTATGTCAAAGGCCTTTTTGTGTCACAGCTGCCATTAGAGACAGGCTCATCTTTAGATTTCTCCTACCATCTGGATCCCTTTATTATACGACAATCACTTCCCCTGTCGTCAAGAGCTGGGAGCCTTCCTCATTTCTCCTTTCTCTGTGTACTTTGAGTGACAAGAAATAATTCCCATCACACCATGGGGATTATGGAAAATAATACAAACATCTCTACACTCCTAGTGATTTTATTTCTTCAGAGATGGCCCCGTAGATATGTCTTGACTTCCTGCTTTCTGTGGTTCCTTAATGTGACAACCACTCTGTACCCTCATTATGAGTAGGTGCAACAGTTAATCTGATGGGTTTTTTTTAACAAAACAAAACCAAAGGCTTTCACTCAAACTCCTTCAGTATATATGTGAAATTCCCACAACCTAAACACAAGCTCTTTCTTGATACACATTCTCTTCACTCTGTTCAAGCTAATTCTCATGTGTAAAATTAGTGACATGTTGGCAGTGTCAGTATTCAGGAGTCTGTTAAATGCTGGCTCAATGGGATGCTCTCCCAACTATCAAGCTAAGCCAAGTACTGTTCAAGCATAGAGACCATTACCCACCCACCAGAGTAAATCGGATGTCCATCAAGGAGATTTCTACAGGAAGCACAGTCAGAAAAGACTATGGTGACATCTTTAAACCAGAGGTTTCTTGGGCTAGAGAGATAGCTCAGAGGCTAAGAGCACTGACTGCTCTTCCAGAGGTCCTGAGTTCAATTCCTAACAACCACATGGTGGCCCACAACCATCTATAATGTGATCTAATATCCTCTTCTGGCCTGCAGCACACATGTAGGCAGAACACTGTATACAAAATAAAAATAAATAAATATTTTTTAAAAACAAAACAGAACAGACCTTTCTTGATTCTCCAAAAGGTGAGGAGGAGCCCAAGGTCAAGGCCAAGGACAGCTCTTTTGCTAGCATTTTTCTGAAAGTAAGATTTCATTCCTGATTTTTTTATTCTTTTGAAATTATTTTTCATTTGATTTGGTGTGTGTGTGTGCACACACACATGTGCATGCATGCCATGGGCTGGGTATACAGGTCAAAGAACAACCTGAGGACTCAGTTCTCTCCTGCCACCATGTGGGCTCAAGGATCACATTCAGCAGATGCATTTAGCCCCTGAGCCATCTCCCCAACCCTTTTAAAATTCCTTTTTTGTTTGTTTTTGGTTTTTAGGGTTGTCTTTTTTTTTGTCTTTGTTGTTGCTGTTGTTGTTGTTGGGGTTTTTTGTTGTTGTTTCTTTGTTTTGTTTTTGTTTATTTTTTGTTTTGGGGGGGGTTTGTTTTGTTTTGAGACAGAGTCTCTCTATTATGTGGCTCTAATTGTCCTGGAACTTGCTATGGAGACCAGGCTGGCCTCAAACTCACAGATATCACATTGCCTCTGGGACTAAAGGTGTGCAATAGCACACCCAGCTCCCCACTCCCACCCCTTTAAATATTCTTTAAATGTTAAAGTTTCAGAAAAATAAGCATTCATTTACTTGTTACCAATTGTATACATTGCAGACATGTATATAAATATAATATTTACATACATAATAACCACAACACCAACATTCAGCATGGCCCAGGACTACCACGGACATAAGATTGGTGATTTTTCAGTTTTTAGACAGGGTCTCACTGTGTAGCTCAAGCTGGCCTTGAACTCATTATGTAGCCAAAACTGGCCTCCAACTCTTCCAAGCTTTGTCTCTCAGAGTCAGTGCTGGAGTTATAGATATGCACCACCGTGCCTGGCCTATGATAATATAACTATATTACTCTTCCTTTATTTTAGCCAAAGTCTTGGCTTTCAACTCTTCTAGCCCCAAAGACTCTTCCTCTGGAAATACAGCCTTGTACATACTCCAGTGGGGCGTGGGGGGGGGCCAGGAGGGGAGGGGGGGCAGGGGGGGCAGGTCCACTCCCAAAGCAGAAGTTGCCAGGTTCGTAGTCTCTGCTTCTCTCCCTCCACCCATCTCTCCCTAGCACTGGCTTAAAGAGCTCCGTGTGCATGCACATCAGTTATTCCCAACGACCCTGAGGCAGATATTGGCAGTGTCAGTTTAAGGGTGAGGAAACTGAAACACAAAATGGCAGCTCACCAAGGCCTCTCAGATCCCCTTCATCTGAGAGGCCATGCTCCTGACCAGCCAGGCTCCTAAACGGCGGAAGTTTCGTGCTCATAGACACGGATGGTGACCTCAGCAATCTGGATAGATAGCTAAGGAAGTCTTCGTCCTTCCCCCTGAGCATCCAGAAAACATGTAACGAAGCAGAGATTTGAGGCTGGGGTTCAGTTTTGTTTCTTCATGCTGCCCTATTTGTTCCAGGATGTCTACAGGATGCTTTTTCAAAGTGTAAAAGGGGATTGGGAAAAATTCCTAAATGCCACATTCAGGAGGCAGCTCTTCCTGAGAGTTACCTATCCCCGTGAAAGCCAAGACCCCAGAGTAACGGAGCTCATGTGCTAGCAGGCCCGGCTCAGCAATACACACAACCCATGGGACAGCAAGCTGCAGAAAGAATCCAATTCACAGAAGGCCCATTTTACCCACATCTCTCTCCTCTTGAACTGGGTCTATATAGACTATAGACAACCATCAAAGTCACAGCCTGAGCCCTGAGTATCAGATTTCTTACAAAGTCAAAACAAGACAGGAAATACACAGGAAGCAACTGTTGAGGATGAGATTTAAAAATATGCTCAGAGCCGGGCGTGGTGGCGCATGCCTTTAATCCCAGCACTTGGGAGGCAGAGGCAGGTGGATCGCTGTGAGTTCGAGGCCAGCCTGGTCTACAAAGTGAGTCTAGGACAGCCAAGGCTACACAGAGAGACCCTGTCTCAAAAAAAAAACCAAAAAAATTAAAAAATAAAAAATAAAAATATGCTCAGTGACCGGGCGTGGTGGTGCAGGCCGGTAATGCCAGCACTTGGGAGGCAGAGGCAGGTGGATTGCTGTGAGTTTGAGGCCAGCCAGGTCTACAAAGTCCAGGACAGCCAGGACTACGAGGGAAAGTCTGTCTCGAAAAACAAAAAAACAACAACAATAAAAATATGTTCAGTGGAAGATAAGGAGGGGTTACCACCAGCCAGAAAGGTCAGATGCAGAACAGGTTGCTGGAAATTCAAGAAACTTCTGTGGAAGGCTGAGGCAGGAGGGTCATGAGTTTGAAGCCAGCCTTGTCAAATAGTGAACCTTATCACAAATGAGTAAATAAAATAATAACAATAACAATAACAATAATAATAGAAGAAGAAGAAAACAAAAAGTTCTAGGAGGAAAGTCAAAATTAAAGACTAGACAATCACTACTCTACAGACTGTATAAAATTCTGGCCTTTTACATTTTTCTAGTATTTCTTAGTTTTCTACTCCCTGTCAGTATCTGTATAACTTGCACCAAACGCCAAAAAAAAAAAAAAAAAAAAAAAGTCTTTGAAAACCTGAAGAACATAGCAGGGAGACAATCTCATTATGAAACCATGTAGAATTCTGACTGACAAAAAGCCACTATAAAAACAGCAAAAATCCAGGAAGCCATTGGTTGCATCCATCTTCAGAAGAAAGGGGGGGGGGAGGAAGGGAAACAAAACAAAACAAAAACAAACCAACAAACACCGAAGCAAACTGAAAACCCGGACATTTCCCTAGATTCCCTTGGAGAATCAAAGTCATAGAGAAGATCTGCTGATGGGACACGGGAAGACAGGCGCTTACAACTTACCAAGAGGAGAAGGCACCCTGGAGCCAGCAGGAACGGATGTAACTCTCACCTGGAAAGCGGTGAGTCAGTGGAGGCCGAGCATGGGCTGGTGTGAGAGCTAAATCCGGCTAGGCCCTACACTCGTTGGCATTTACTTCAGAAGCCAGATCAGACTGGCTCTGAAGACAGGAGAAAAACACACAGGCTTCAGGCAAGGGGAGGAAAAAGTAACCTTTTCACAATAGGCCCAGGGGGAAATGTAACCATTTTCAAAGTCCAGTATGTTCTGTGCTCCTAACCAAGGTCTGCCATGGAGAGACAATACTTGACTCAGGCCTTATCTTCCTAAGGGGTCAGGGCAAAACCACAGCCCCAACCTCTTTGGCCTCCCAGTCTCACACCAGAGCAAGGGGCGCGGAAAAAGCCAAGAATTGCTTCTGAGGGTCACATCCCAAGGGCCCAAGACCCAGGAGTCACCAGAAGATTCCAGATCACTGCCTTGTAGTGTTGGTTCCCTTTGGGCCACTGTTGCAGTGACCGAAACCTGGAGCTTCAGCGACAGAGATGTATTCTCACAGCATTGGAGGCTGAGGGTCTAAAACCAGGACACTCTGAGGGCCACATTCTCTGAAGATACCCAGCAGGAAGTCTTTGCCTTCCCCTGGGTTTGTATGGCATTCTGACCAGACAGCTGCAGTATTCCTTGGCTTTTACCAAAGAGGAGACAAAATTTTACCTCTACCCTTGCAATAGTTAATGGTAATTGTCAACCTGACAGAATCTGGATTTACCTAGGAGACAAGGCTCCAGGCATACCTACCTGTAAGGTATTGGGGTAACTGAAGCGGGGAAAGTCTTTGGCATCTTTAGTAGGCTTGTGTCCTGGTCTGTGCACAGAGGAGAGAGCTGAGTGTCCGCACTGATCACTCTCTTCTTCCTGACCATAGACCCAGTCTGACCCTGTGCTTAAGTCCTCTGCTGCCTTAGCCTTCCTGCCAAACTCTGAGCCAAAATAAACTTCTCCTTCCTCCTGTGGCTTTTGTCAGGATAGTTAATCACAGTACATTAAGAATGGACTCTTGGCCTAGCAGTGGTGTCACACGCTTTTAGTTCCAGCACTCGGGAGGCAGAGGCAGGGGGGATCTCTGAGTTCAAGACCAGCCTGACCACAGAGAATTCCAGGACAGCCAGAGTTACACAGAGAAATGCTGTCTCAAAAAAAAAAAAAATTAAATTAAACCAAACAACAAACAAAAAAACAAAACAAAAAGAGCCCTTAGAAGGAAATTGTCTGTTTATTTTGTGTTAATAACAACCAAATACTATAGACCGAGTAACTGTTATAGCATCAAATTTTTTTCTTTTTTCTTTTTTTTCTGAGTATCATTATACTTTATTTATTTTATTTTAAATATATTTTATTAATTTATTCATATTACATCTCAATTGTTATCCCATCCCTTGTATCCTCCCATTCTTCCCTCCCTCCCATTTCCCCCTAACTCCCTTCCCCTATGACTGTGACTGAGGGGGACATCCTCTCCCTGTATATGCTCATAGGGTATCAAGTCTCTTCTTGGTAGCCTGCTATCCTTCCTCTGAGTGCCACCAGGCCTCCCCATCCAGGGGACATGGTCAAATATGGGGCACCAGAGTTCATGTGAAAGTCAGTCCCCACTCTCCACTCAACTGTGGAGAATGTCCTGCCCACTGGCTAGATCTGGGTAGGGGTTCAAGGTTTACTGCACGTATTGTCCTTGGCTGGTACCATAGTTTGAACAGGACCCCTGGGCCCAGATCTGCCCATCATTATGTTCTTCTTGTAGGTTTCTAGGACCCTCTGGATCCTTCTATTTCCCCATTCTCCCATGCTTCTCTCACCTAGAGTCCCAATAGGATGTCCTCCCCTCTCTCCCACTTTCCTGGTAAGTGAAGACTTTCATGGGACATGCCCCTTGGGCTAGTGTCCAGATATGAGTATATGCCATGTGAGTCTTTCTGCTTCTGGGTTAACTCACTCATTATGATCACTTCTAGCTCAATCCATTTGTCCACAAATTTCGGGAATTCTTTGTTTTTAATAGCTGAGTAGTATTCCATAGTGTAAACGTACAAATTTTATTTCTTATAGTTCTGGAGGGTAGGAAGCCCAATATCAAAGTATTGATTGGTTTGTAGATGATTAAGAGTCCATTCAGCATCCAAGTTGGTACCCTGAATGTGAGGTCCTTTTTACACAACAGAAGTAACAAAAGAAGCCCCTCCCCCATGAGGGGCAGCACTCAGGACCCAAGCGCGACCCACCTCGTTACACTGGAGCTGCACTGGGCATTCAGATCCCAACACATTCAAACCACGACAGAACTGAAGACCCAAAGAAGCAACTAGACATAGCCAGTCATATTCTGAGTTGGACCAAAAATAAATAGTAAATGACCCAAACATGATTAGGCTGAATAAAGATGAGGGCTTGACTGTTCCTAAGTATGGTTGAGGAGAAGGGTGTTCTTGTAGATATGAGGGGAGAGTTCAGCCAGAGGCATCAGCAAGAGTCCAGACTGAACAGGGCCATGAGGAGAGAGAGAGAAAGAGAGCGAGAGCGAGAGAGAGAGAGAGAGAGAGAGAGAGAGAGAGAGAGAGAGAGAGAG
>OU015743.1:23158589-23193436 GCA_907169655.1 Acomys percivali | reverse complement strand
AGAGAGAGAGAGAGAGAGAGAGAGAGAGAGAGAGAGAGAGAGAGAGAAGAGAGGGGGCACACTGACCAAGAAAGGAGCTGCAGAGCAAGAGGCCTAGAGACCTAAGAGATCAAGAGAGCCTATGGCCAAGATGTCTGGGTTGCATAAGAAAACAGGAAGCTGGAGCAGGGAAGCAAAGCCTAGCCCCAAGGCTATGGAGGCTTAGTGATGGTGGGGGGCGGGGGGGGGGGGGGGCTCGGGTGAGCAGTGCTGGGAGGAGCCACAGCATCTGCTGTGATATGTCAATAGCTACTGAATTGGTACCTCTGTTAGCCATTTGTCCTGGGTTTCTTGGAGACCTGACATAGGCAAAGGGGCTTGAGCTAACAGGTCTGTGCCAGGGCCTCTGCAAATAACCTTTTGGTTGTTAGCTTGGTGAGTTTGTGGGACTCCTAACAGTGGGAGTAGGGGTGTCTCTGACTCTTTTGCCTGCTCTTGGGACCCTTTTCCTCCTACTGGATTTCCTCCCCCAGTTCTGATATGAAGGTTTGTGTCTAGTTTTAGTATAGTTCGTTGTTCAGTTGATATTCCTGGGAGGCCTGCTCTTTTCTGAAGGGAAACAAAAGAAAAGTGTGTTGTTAACTTAATGGTATGACGTAATGAATGTTTATTATTAGGCTATAGTTATTATGGCAGTATTTTCTAACTTGCTATCACTCAATAAAAGACACAGACACCTGTTGTTTTTTAGAATAGCCTTAATTCACCTGGAACATGGCCGATATTACTTCCTAAGCTACCTTCTATTATCTCCCAGCCTCCATCCCGTGCCGTCTGCTTCTAATAATTTCTATTTGGGCTACCTCCCATCCATAATCCCAAAAATACTTGCTAAGGTTGTTCATCTGGGCCATTTCTTTCCATGTGGAACTTCAAAATTCCTGGCAGAGGCAGGTGGATCACTGTGAGTTCGAGGTCAGCCTGGTCTACAAAGGGAGTCCAGGACAGCCAAGGCTAACACAGAGAAACCCTGTCTTGAAAAACCCAAAAACAAAACAAAACAAAACAAAATTCCTCCTCTGGGCCCATGTGGCTCCTTTCTATCCTATGGCAGTCCTCTTCCTCTTCCGGTACCCAGCTGCCTCTCCTTCCCAAGATCCTTCTCTCCCAAAGCCCTCAGACTTTGGCCACACCTACCCCATTCTGAGCTGCCCAGATTTAGGCCTTTTAATCAGCCAATCAGGGATTTTATTTATTTATGTATGTATGTATTTATTTATTTATTTATTTATTTATTTATTTATTTATTTATTTATTGGTTTTTCGAGACAAGGTTTCTCTGTGTAGTGGAATGCCCAAGTCACGAAACCTCTGCAGACTACTGGAGTCCAGCCAGATGCAATGTACACAGTCTTTTTTTTATTGATCGAGCTGTGGAGCAAGGACTGTGGTTCCCCAGAGGCTGAGGAAGGGGGGCAGCCTCGTCTCCTTAGCATACAAGGTTTATAAAGGCAGAAACAGCAAGCGGGACTTTCCCAGCCTTGGCATTACGTAATTGGGTAAGGATTATAGAGGAAGATAGTCTTCAGGGGGGACTCTTATCAAAAATTTTCATCTGTTATAGCTGTTACATTGCGGGGCTCCCACACAATTGGGTAAGGAATAAAGGGGAAGCTAGCCCTAATTTGATTAGGCGAGCTTTTGTTTGGATCTCAGGGAAGTGAGCCCCAGGGGCCCCCTTCTAGCTCCCAGAGAAGAAGACTTTAAGCTGATTAAGCACCGGGGGCGGGGCGGGGGCGGAGGGGACCGGGAGAGGTTCTGCTCAGGGAAGCTAGCCCTTATCCAGTTCCCACAGTAGCCTTGACTGTCCTGGTCTCACTTTGTAGACCAGGCTGGCCTTGAACTCACAGGGATCCGCCTGCCTCTACCTCCAGAGTGCTGGTGCCACCACCGCCCGGCCAGGAATAATTTCTTAGGCAAGGTTAAACAACAATACTTGAGGTACGAGAGAGTTTGCTCATAAGCAGTAAGACTCTGGGGTCGGGGAGAGTAGCAATTAACAAATACAAAGCACCAAATCATACTCCAATAGGAGTGGCTCTGGGGGGGGGGGCAGGGAAGGGGAGGTGGGGGGACTAGAAGAAGGATGTATTGTATGAGAGAAGAAAAAAATAAAATAAAATAGAAAAAAAAAGGTTTATTGGATGGATAAGCAAAGAGGCAGATACAGTTAGTTAAATAAGGGTTGTTTCTACAGGATTTCCTCAGCTTTGGCTTTTTATCCTTGATGTAAGAATGTCACTTTTCTCCTGATATGGAGAGGACATTTACCATGCAGGGGAGGCAGTTTTTGTTACTTGTTTTTAGAAGAAAGAACAAGAATGCTGGATCATCTTTCTTTCGGACTCCTGCTGTTCCTTCCAAGGACCTTTAACTAAATAGAATCCGTTGTCATAGTAGCAGCACATATTGGGGGCCAGGCAGTAAGTTCCTACATCCCTGTATCTTCATCCCTGTGTGTTTTTCTTATAAAGACATGCCACTGGGAGTGGAGACAGGGCTCCGTTGACAGAATGCTTGTCTACTACCCACAAAGTCCTGGGCCCAGCTCCAGCAGAATAGAACTGGACATGGTGGCATATGACTGTGATCCTAACGCTGAACAGATGGAGGCAGAAAACTCAGAGAAATCCAAGGTCATCCTAATCTACATAGGGAGTTTAAGGCTAGCCTGGGCTATATGAAACCCTCTCTATCTCTGTTTCTGTCTCTGGCTCTGTGTCTCTGGCTCTCTCTCTCTCTCTCTCTCTCTCTCTCTCTCTCTCTCTCTCTCTCGCTCTCTCTGTATGTGTATTGTGTGTATTTATGTGTATGTGTGCACTTGTGAAAGTGTGCATTGTCACTGACCTGCCTAACTGGAGAGCTGGGTTTCTACCCAGGCCCGAAGTTCCATTCTTTTGGCCAGAAGGGAGTAATTTTCCCTGAATGGGCCTTAAATGCTGCTGTGGCAACCTTGTCTTAACTAATTATACATCTAAAGACCCTGCTCTCAAATAAGCTCTCATTCTGAGGCTCCAGGTAAGATACATTCTGGTTGTGCTCCAGTAAGATAAAAGTAGATTCTCTGCCTCTAAGCTGGAGACACATTCTATCTCCTCCTCCCTTACAAGTTCATCCAGGTGTGTCTGTCAGTACCTGGCCAAGGGACCACCTTTAAGGTTCACTTTAATCCATGCTAAAGAGGTGGGAGGAATAATTAACCCTCTGATGTCATGTACTTTTCCTTCCCAGAATCCTCATGCCCTACCACATTCCTTACAGCTGCCATGAAGAACTCTTGGGTCTGTCCATCTTTCTGAGTCCTGACCCAGAAGGACGTAACTGTTTTCCTCTCTTCTTTCAGATGCTGACCAGGGCCTCACTATGCTTTTTCTGGTGCTCTGTGTTTTTTTAACTCCCCTCCCCCTTACATGGATGGTTGCCTACCATATGGCTGATCTCCATGCTGGTTTGACTCAAGTGGCATCTTTTTTCTATTGCATGCCTCTTGCTTTTTGTTTGTGGTTGTCTGAATAAAAGTGGCCTCCAGAGGCTCATATGTTTGAATGCTTAGTCAGTGTACTACTTGGGAGGGATTAAGGGGTGTGGCCTTGTTGGAGTGGATGTGGTCTTGTTGGAAGAAGTGTATCACTGGTGGGTGGGCTTTAAGGTTTCAAAAACCCAAGCCAGGACCTCTTCCTGCTGCCTGAAGAACAGGTTATAGAGCTCTCAGTTACTCTCCAGCATCGTGTCTACATCATGCCACCATGCTCCCCACCATGATATGATGACAATGGATTAAACCTCTGAAACTGTAAGTAAGCCCCCAATTAAATGCTTTCCTTGGGACTGGAGAGATGGCTCAAAGGTTAAGAGCACTGACTGCTCTTCCAGAGGCCTTGAGTTCAATTCCCAGCAACCACATGATGGCTCATAACCATCTATAATGTGATCTGATGCCCTCTTCTGGCCTGCAGATGTACATGAAGACAGAGCACTATGTACATAATAATAAAAATCTTTAAAAAGAATGCATTCCTTGATAAGAATTGCCATGGTCATAATGTCTCTTCACAACAATAGAACACTAAGACACTACTTAAACCTAAATCTTGTATCAGGACCTCAAATGCAGACTGGTGGGGCCACTAGAGCTCTTTGTACCTTTATCCTAATGAATAAATCTTTCTCTCCTTTTCATTTTTCCTTTGCTTCTTGAATTGGGTTATTGAGGTCTGGTGTCAAAGCCTGGCTTGTGGCACTACTGGGAGGTGGTAGAAACATTAAAAGGTGAAGCAGCATAGAAAAATGTTGTATCCCTCTCGGGGATATAGGGCTAGGCAAGATGGTTCAGCAGGTAAGGGCACTGCTGCCAAGCCTAAAGTCTTGAGTTTTATTCCTGGAAAACACATGATGGAAGCAAAGAACCAACTCAAACACTCTGTCTTCTTACTTCCACTCCTCCGGCTCCCTCAACTGTTCTCCCAACTCTTCCAGAGGATTACTTGAACTCTGTCTAATGTTTGGCTGTGGGTCTCTACATCTGTTTCCATCAGCTGCTGGGTGAAGCCTCTCAGAGCACTTATGCTAGGCTCCTTTCTACAAGTACTTCAGAGTAACATTAATAGTGTCAGGGTTTGCTTCTCTCCCATGTGATATGTCTCAAGTAGGACCAGTCTTTGGTTGGCCACTCCCTCCATCTTTGCTCCATCTTTGTCCCTGGACATCTTGTAAGCAGGACAAACTTGGGGTTGAAGGTTTTGTGGGTGGGTTGGTGTCCTTATCTTTCCACTGGGAGTCCTACCTGGCTATAGGAGATGGCCACATCAGCCTTCATATCCCCTGCTGCTAGCAGTCTCAGCTAGGGTGACCCCCGTAGACCGCCAGGAGCCTCCCCTATCTTGGCACATCCAGAGACGTCCCGCACCTCCAATCTTATTTTTTATGACCTATTTTTATTTTATGTGCATTGATGTTTTGCCTACAGGTATGTCTGTGTGGGGGTGTCAGGACCCCTAGAACTGGAGTCACAGACAGTTGTGAGCTGCTTGTGGATGCTGGGAATTGAACCTGGGTCCTCTAGAAGAGCAGCCAGTGCTCGTAAATGCTGAGCCATCTCTCCAGCCCTTATCTTGTTTTTAAAGTGGAAGGATATTGGCATCCTGTCTGTTTTCTCTTTTCTACTCCCCTGTTTTGGTCCTTTCTTAGCACCTTGAGGTGAACAATTTCCTCTGCTGCGTGTTTCCACCACAGACACAGAAGTGACTGGGCCAACCATGAACTGAAGCCTCAGAAACAGTGAGCCTGTAAGCAAGATATTTTGTCAGAGAAAAACTGGCTAACACACTCTGGTCATTAATCCTGAAAAACAATACAGTTAAAATCACCCAGCAGTTGGCATGGTGTTCTTGTTTATCCCTGTTCACTCAAATGCTGATTTTTCCACCCCACTCTCTGTGCCGTTTATTCTAAGTATCTCCTGTTTCAAATCTGTGTAAACATGTCACCATTTGTTCTTTGCGTTGTCAATAAAAACAAACTAGCCAATGCTGAACAATAATAGAGAACAGGGTGGGACATCCTGATCCAGTGAGGGGAGGAGAAAGAGAAGGAAGGAGAGGATGGAGCCAGGAGGAGAAGACCAGGAGACATCAGGAGAAGTGAACTGGGCCTAGGAGATTATTTAAAAACAAGTATAATGTGGGAAATCAGAGTGAGAGGAAATGAAACTAGCATGGAGGTTTAGAATGGAGTGATTATTGTGCAGCATTGTGCTATAGGCTAATTAAATAGATCCTGGTCTCTCTGTGTGCTTATTTAGGTATAAAGCTAGTTAAGGAGTAAATACGGACTTCACTGAAGTAATAATTAAATATCAAATATTCATTCAAAAAATCAAAACAAAAATCAAAAAAAAAACAAAAACAACAACAACAACAACAACAAAATATTCATTCAATATATGGCACCCAAATAAAGTAGGTTTGAAAAAAGTTCAAAGCCTACACCCAGCCATGCAGGAAAATTGTCTTGCAGACATTGTTACCACCATTCCATCCCCCACCCCAGCCCCAGCCCCAGCCCTTCACCCATCCCCCTCCTCCCACCCTCATTCTCTCACCCCACCCACCCTCCCTACCCACCTTATTCCCCACCCCCACCTATCCCATTCCCCAACTCCATCCTCCACCCCCAAACCCATGAAAATGCTTGAGAAGCACCTTAGATTTTGAGGGACTGTCTGTGGAAGGCTTGAGGATAACAGATGGACAGTCTGGTTTGATTTTTGGCCATAGTGGGAACCAAGACCCATGTGACTTTTTACAGGAAGTGGTAAAAGGCGCCTGAGCTCAGCAGCACTGGAAGCCTGAACGGTGCTATAGAATGGTTTACTAAAAAAAAATCCCCCTGAGGGTCTTGTGGTCAGAAGGCTGTTCTCCTCATTCATGTGGCTTCTGTCGGGATGTCTGGAGTTGCAGGCTTGGGCCAGGTTATGTCGACCACATTAAATTTTTTTTTAAGGGCCCTAAAGGTCCCCTGTCCCCATAAGTACTTCACACTCCTCACTTTGGTCAACAATTATCACCACCCCCACCCGCCACCTCTGTGTCTCTAAGCTGCATAACACAAGCAGGGTACTGCTTTGAAATACTGAGGCCCCTCAATCAGCCAAAACCACGCTCAGCATAGCACAGGTTCCAGTGTGCAGCCATGAGTCCCTCTAGTCGCCAAGTTGATAGAACAATAACGGACACTAATCTCCTCTATAGGAGACTGGAGGTTCCACGGCAGCCCCACAAACCAAAGCGGGGAACGTCTCCAGCCTGTGCTGAAAGAGACCATACCACTAGGGTGGCTCCAATCAAAATAAGGGAGGGAGGAAAGGAAGGCAGGCAGGCAGGCAAACCAGCACCCGAGAGGCAGAGCCAGGACTCTTAAGTTCCAGGAAAGGCTCACCTATATCGAGAGAGCTTATCTCAAAAAGAAAATGTTAATGAGCAGGTGGAGAAGCAGAGGCTCAGTCATTGGATGCTGGAGGTGTAAAAGGATGTGACTGACGAGGAAACAGCTCTGCTAGGAAATCATATCCCAGAGCACGTGCCCTCTGCGTGCAAGGTTTGCTCTCCAGCCTTCTCCAGAAGAAAATAGGTAAACGGCTACCATAAAATTTGGGTCACCCACTCCTAGGAGCACCCTCAAAGAGTGGGGAGCACTCATTCAAATGAAGATCTGCATGTGAGCATGCGCAGCGCGGTTCACAAGCCCAGATTAAACGATAGGAGCAGCCCAGATGTTCATCATCTGGAGGAAGGACAAACAGGCTGCAGAAAAACCCATATGACGGATATTGAATCATTAAAAGGAAACCAGTACTGAGCGATGCTGCGCATAGGTGAATCTCGAGAGAAGCCAGCCACGGAAGGATTTCTCTACATGAAGCATCCAGAATGGGCGGGTCCACAGACACGAAGCCGCTGCATGGCTGCCAGGGCTGAGGAAGGCAAATAGAAAGAGATCGGTTAGGGGGAATGTAGTTTCTCCTTGGGTGTTACATGCATAACCTAGTGAATGTCCTAAAAGTTACTGAGTGTGTGTGTGTACATATATATGTTTTTTTTTTCTAGACAGGGTTTCGCTGTGTGTAGCCGTGGCTGCCCTGGACTTGCTTTGTAGACCAGGCTGGCCTCAAACTAACAAAGATACGCTTGCTGCTGCTTCCCTGAGTGCACCACCACACCCCCCGACTCACGGCTCTTCTGAGTGTATATTTTAAAGTGGTAAAAATAATGCCTTTTATGTTGCACAAATTTGGCCTCAATTTTTAAAGAGCATATAGTCTCTCTTTTTAAAATATTTAGTCTTTGTATATATTTTTATGTGTATGAATGTTTTGCCTGCATGTGCGCCTGTGCACCGCATATGTGCCTGGTGCCCCAAGAGGTCAGAAGAGGGTGTCAGATCCTCTGCAACTGGAGTTACAGAGGGTCGTGAGCCACCATGTAGGTTCTGGAGACAGAGCTCTTAACCTCTGAGTCATCACTCCAGTCTCCGGTCCCACGCATCCCACTGTTGTCTTGGAGATACAGCCTCACTATGTATCCAGAGATGGCTCTGAGCTTCTGATCCTCCTGCCTCAGCCTTCCAAATGCTGGGACTGCAGGCGTGAGTAGCCACACCCAGAGTGAAAGCACGCGCTGAAGCAGACGGCACACACAGCAGTCAGCTCTCTGTTCACAGCAGTTCAAAGTCTGCCAATGTCAAAATCCCTCACCCAGAAGACACCCCCAAAGCCCTGCTTACCCAGCAGGAGGGGCTGCTGCAGGATGACCTCACTCGTGGAAGTAGACCTTGTCCTTGTCCTTTCTCACAACCTTCGGGATCCGGGGGATGTGCAGGGCCCAGAAGGAGCTCCAGATTCCCTACGGCCCAGCAACAAGGCAGGCCCTGTGGTCTTCCCAGATTCCACAAGAAGGAAGAGTGCTATAGCACAAGAAGGGAAAAATGTGAGTTGTAGGCGGCTGTCAGTAGATAGTGAAGTTTAGAGTAAGAAACAAAGGAAGAAATACCAAACTCAGTATCGAAAAGAGAAAAAAAAAAAAATCAGAGTGTGTGGGTACGTCAGTTATGTGAAAAGAAGTACACAAATACAAAAGAGAAACTGTGGCAGTGGGAGGGAGAGGCAGGGCGATGAGGCTTGTACATTTTGTCTCAATTTCACTCCAGAGCCATATTAAACATAAATATATGCTTATCATATTCAAAAGCTAAAACAAATTTGAAAGAGCAGTCTGATATTACGTTGAGCTGAAAACCACACAGAGCCAGGAATCAATGAAGTACTCTGATTGCACACAATGGGTTTGTTCTGAGAATCTCTGGTGTTTAGTAGATTTACTGATACTGGTCTTATCATTCTGAAACTCTCTTGTGCATGATATAGGATAAAACAAATACACACATGTGCTCTTTACTGGAAAAGACTAGAGGACACTAGCAATAAGTTGATAGTTAAAGAAAAACCTTACAATATTAAACTTGAGATGGAAAGACCAGTTTGAAGCCCTGATTTAAAACAAACAAAAACAACAACAAAATACCAGAACAATGTCCTAGTTTTGTCCACTGAAGGACACAGAAGCTCTGACAAGCCAGTAACCACTGGTTACATGGTGGGCACAGGTGCCACTAAGTCCTCTACAACTCCCTACCACAGAAGCAAGGGCTCCTTGAGACAGGTTCAGGTCTAAGAATGTGTCACAAGCCTAGAATATCATGTCTGATCGGAAAGCGAGGACAAGACTCAAAGATAAATGTGATCCTGCCAAATGAATTCACAAACTGACCTCAGGTGCTCAAAGGTGGGACAATTTCAACAACAAAATGAAAGAGGTTAGCCAGGCACTACACACGTGCCTGGTATTCTCAGGGGCAAGACGAAGCATCAAGTTCCCTGGCACTGATGTTACAGGTGTTTCTGATCTACCACTCAGATGCTGGGAACTAACCCCAGGTCCTCTGCAAGAGCAGAAAGGCTCTTAGCCACCCACACACCTCTCCAGCTCCCCTAACTTACTTTTTTTTTTTAAGTCGGAATTCTAGCAGAAACAAAATAACCAACTACTATAAGAGAAATAAGAACTTGAAAATGCCAGTCTGCAGCCCCCAGTATTTTCTGCAGGCAGGCATCATCAGTTCGTGAGTGAGCCTGGCACCCCACTGACCTTCTCACCATGTGAGGATCCTACAAATTACTGATTACTAGCAAAAACAGAGAAAGGCTTGGTGATCAAATTCATATCAGCCGCACGTCTGACATTATTTGACCTCAGTCCAGTGCCATGAGTGAATCACTGATGTGGGGACCCATGCCCCAAATTCTAAGCCTGAATTCTGCACTAATAATCACGTTAATAAAGACACAGCCAGAGCTGACTTTTCCAAAAACAAACAAGAAGCTGTAACGACAAAAAGGCAAAGGATCTATTTTGAAGGTGTAATGGCTAAATACCACACATGAATTTTGATTGCATCCTGGATAGGGGAAAAGACATCTGGGGGACATCCGCAGAGCCCCAAATACAGAAGGTACTCTGTGTGCTGCTATGGCTTCAATCACAGCATTGTGGTTTCATGGCAGGGTGACCTTATTAGGAGATGTTGGTATATTTGGAAGTGAGGCTTCAAGATGTCAGCAGTTTGCTTGCAAATTGTTCAGAAAAATAAAAGTATTGGGGGGGGGGATGGCAATATGTTAACAGTTGTAGGTCAGTAAATCCTTGTACTCTTCTTTCAAATCTACGAGCTTTGGGCAGCGGGGGTAAGGGGGTGGGGGGAGGGTTAGGGGGAGGGTAGCAACACGGCAACACACACAGAGAATGCCCTAGCAGAGCTAGTGACTAGACAAGGCTCTTGCCACCATGGAGGTTAGCCTGCTTCTCTGAATAAAGTCTTCCGTTCAGTTTCCTTGACCTTCTTCCCACCCCACCTCCAGTTTATCGCCTGGGAAAACCCCCTAACCAGTGAGGACAGTGACACCCCCCCCCCAAATGCATGTACAGTGTTTCAGAAGATGGAAAACACCCCATGGTGGTGGCATCGAGGAAAAGGAGGAAGTCCCATGCCTGGAACCCTGGCGGGGATCTCTGCACAACCTAGTTCTGCACCCCTGAAGCCCCTGGCAGGTGCCAGCCCAGTGTTCTTGTGTAGGACGCCTGTTCCTATGTGGCCCCTGGTCTCTGCAAAGGAAGCCTCCACTCCACATGGCTCCAAATAGCATCCAGGGTTCGCAAGATGCTAAGTGGCTAAAGGCATGAGCTACGTGAGCCTGAACTCATATAAATGTGGGAGGCCTGGCTCCACAAAGTTGTCCTCTGGCCTCCACGTGTGCACTAAACGTGTGTGTGTGTGCGCACGCACGCGCGCGCATATACACAGGCTCTAAATTTTAAAAATTAAAATAATATCCATTCACCTATTTATCCAATTATCTGGCCAGCATTCCTGCAGCACCAACAACGCCCAGGCAGTTTAGAACAATGGGAGAACAAGTAGCCAATGGTCTCTGCTCTCACAGGACAATTGACACAAATCATAGTGGAGAGGGGAAGAGAGAGCCCATCAGAGATGGTGATGGGAGGAGCTATCTGAAGTGACAGGCGGTACTCAGATTTGAATATAATTTTTGTGTGGCCTCCCTCCAAAGGTCAATGCGTTGGAAGCTTGGTCTTCATCATGGCAGTACTGGGAGAGGATGCAGCCCGTAACAGGACGGGCCTCGTGGAAGATAGACGATGGGAGAATGGGAGCGCCAGCCTTAGGAGAATTTCATAGCATTCTTAAGGGTCCTGGCTAGTCCTGCTAGAGTGGATTGTGCTGTTTGTTTCGTGGGTGTTGGGGTTACTTTTCTAAGGCAGAATGTCTCTGCGTAGCCCTGGCTGTCCTGGAATTCGCTCTGTAGACCAAGTTGGTGCCAAACTCAGAGATCCACCTGCCTCTGCCTGAGTGCTGGGGTTAAAAGTGTGCACCACCACCATCTGGCTTGAAAGGCAGAATTGCTAGCAGAGAGTACATGTGGCTTCTGAATTTTCCTAAGTCAACATGTGACTACTTCCTCTTGCACGTGAGTCCAGCAGGATGCCATTAGCCATATTGTGATGTCGCCAGAGGGAGCCCCCAGAGCTGCATGCTGGAGCTGCACTCTTGAATCTACATAGCTATGATTGGTTTGGGGGGGCGGTTAGATTTGGGGAATGATAAGGAAAGTATGGAGGAACACTCGCAGCCTTCCAGCTTATAAAACTGACTGTCTTTAGCAGGTTCTAGAAGAGAAAGACGTCCACGCAGGCTGCTGAACACACATTACAGAACCTCACACTTTTCTATGGGTAAGTGAACTGTTCAGGTGGCCATAAAAGCTATGTAACTTGTTTGTTTTTTTTTTTTTAATTTTAAAGATTTACTTATGTATGCATATGGGTGTTTTGTCTGCATGTACATCTGCACATAAGAAGAGGGCAGCCAAGTTAGTGGGACTGCAACTATAGACAGTTGTGAGCTGCATGCTGGGAATTGAACTCAGGACCTCTTGAAGAAGAGCCAGGGCTCTTAACCACTAAGCCATCTCCCCAGGCCCCAGGAATCTGTCTTGTTCCTCTTCTAGGACTGACTACTCTTCTTAAGAAGGTCTCAGAGGATCTCAATTCCGAGTTCTTCCTTGTCGAAAGGCAACTCTGGCAGGATGCCGTTGATGGCAGGGCTCTGCCGGCTCCCTTCTGAAAGCAAAGTGTGTGTGAAGGGGAAGTGAACAAGAAGCTTGGGAACACCCACTCTTGTGAGCACACACACACATACACTCCAGCACAATTCTTTGGGATTTGCTAGTCCAAAGGTGTCTGATCAGCCCTGCAAAGGTTCAAGGTCATGCCGCTCATAATTCACCACGGAAAAGAAACCCCAGGGTTCACACTGGAGAGTGGAACCTTCCCTCCAGCTGCCAATCCCATTACTCCAAAACTAAGAGACGGTCAATGCAAGAAATGTGTTGTATGGAAAACGCAGCCCTTCCAGGCAGGTACACCAAAGGAGTGACAAAAACAGAGCACACAAGGAAGAAAGGTAGGGGTCGTGTGGGACAGGCACCCCAGGAACCAGACAAAGTGCGTAAGTGATGTATGTGCTCACTCCTTAGGGCTCCTGCAACACGAGACCACAAACTTAGTAACTTAAAGCAAAAAGCTTTCATCTCTGAAGACCAGAACCTCAAAATGAAGGTGTTGGCAGAGCCACCTCTCCAACCCCACCCCCAGGCTCCAGGGAGCAGCCTGGTCTTGCTCTTGCAGCTGATGGCTTCCAGTGGCCTTGGCTTGTGACTATAACATTCTAATCTCTATCTTTGCCTACATCTCTTCCTCTGTGTGTCTCCTCTGAACATCCTTAGAAGGGCACAGCTCATTGGATTGGAGGTTCAATCCAGACAGTGGTCCAAGGAATCATTTCCTCTTAGGGTCTCTCTGATGTTTGCACAGACCCTGTTTCCAAATAAGGTTACCTTCCTAAGAATTATAATTGGGACATGAGATTGTCTTATCAAACCATCAGGCATGGGAGGCAGTGGTTAAGCTTGCTTGGTTTCTGACTTGGTGATGGTGTCTTGTGGCAAGTCCACTCATTCTGGAACTACGCTGAGAAACCCACCCCTGCCGCAAGTTCTCACCACTGAAGAAAACAAAAAGCATTCTGGGAAATGCTGGTGGACTCCATCAGTGCAAATGATCCTCTCTTCAATGGCTGTTCCCACGCCCCCTGCACTGAAGTTCTTTGCTCATTAGCCCAGAACCTGAATGCCTCGCCTTTCGTGGAACTTATGGCTTCTGACACTGATACTACTGGCTGTGCCTGCACCAGTCTTATGCAAATGATCCCTTGGCAATGATTCTTGAGTTGCCCTGCGATAGCTTTTAGCTTTTGGACTTGTTCTGTTCCCTGATGCCTAGGAATGGGGGAGAGTCACAAAAGTCAGCAGCTCATGGAGCTAAAATGCCTGTGACCCAAATCATCCAGTAAAGTTTACAGTGTGAACCAAAGGCGTGTGTACACTTCCATACCCCAGAGTAAGCCCACTGGCCACCCCACCTTGCAGGTGGGGCTTCTGTGTCCTGAGCAGGTCTGGTTTAAAGTGGGGAGTGGTTTAGAGTGGGGAGCGGCGAGAAAGAAATGCGCTGTAGAGGCCTTTCTCTTTGCCTCCTTTACACCCCGGGTTTTTGTTTTGTTTTGTTTTGTTTTTTTAACATTTATTTATTATTTATACAGTACTCTGCCCCCATGTGTGCCTGCAGGCCAGAAGAGGGCACCAGATCTCATTATAGATGGTTGTGAGCCACCGTGTGGTTGCTGGGAATTGAACTCAGGACTTTTGGAAGAATAGACAGTGTTCTTAACCTCTAAACCATCTCTCCAGCCCCCACACACCCTGCCCGGGTTTTGTAGATAGCTTTCCCACAGTGTGGGGAGGAATTCAGCATGTCATGTTTTCGAGACAGGGTCTCTCTGTGTAGCCTTGGCCGTCCTCTCCCGGACTCGCTTTGTAGACCAGGCTGGCCTCGAACTCACAGCGATCCACCTGCCTCTGCCTTCCAAGTGCTGGGATTAGAGGAGTGCGCCACCACGCCTGGCTATCCCATCTTTAGAGTCAGTTGAGAGCTGAGAGTTCCAGAACTGGAACTAGGTCCCCAGGAGGAATTGAACTGAGACGAGAGACTCCAAGAGTAAGACACCCAGGCAATGGACTGATCTCTAGGTTCCAACCCCGCGCTCTCCTCCAGCTACAGCAGTCCTGAGGCTTTCAAGAGGAAAGCAGCGAAGAATAAACTTTGAAGAGATTTCCAGCTTTATACACAGCTCTTCCGGCATCCGTCCCGCCCCTAGGGCCTCCTCAAGGCCACCTAGATCAAAGAGCGGGCGAAAGTACCTCTGTTCCTCTGACCTGCAGCCATGCAGCGCCCCCTGGTGGATGCAGGTTTTGTTTTCCCTAGCTGGACAGAGGACATACTTAATTCCCCCTTCCCAAGACAGAACTGAGGGCCTCTTTCTTTTTTAAAAGTAATGTGCTTCAAGTTACTCGAGAAATGTGTACAATATCTGTATTATGCATATTACAAGTCCGTAAAAAGTACCATACATTTATTTCTTCAAAACAAAGGCAAACAGAAAGAAAATCCTATATCAATCTGCCAAATAAAGAATCAGGGCATCCAGTTAAATAGACTTAATATCCTAAAGGATAATTACATGAAGCAATGATTTGTAACTGACCTAAATTTCACGTTTAAGTACCTTTTTGTGCATTTACTTGCCAAATCTGACAACTTTTCCCTTTCCATGCATGTTTTTTTGGGTTTTGTTTGTTTTTTTAACTAAAGAGTGGTGCCCATAAGGAAAACTGTTCAACAACTTAATTTTCCCACTTAACAGGTGGCCATAAACATCTTTCCCTACCTCCAATGTTTTGGGGTGTTTGTTTCTTGAGACAGGATCTCCATATGTAGCCATGGCTGTCCTGGAACTTGCTCTATAGACCAAGCTAGCCTCAAACTCACAGAGATCCATCTGCCTCTGCCTGTACTGGGATTAAAGACATGCGCCATCATGTCTAGATTTCTCTGGTGTTTTTTATTTTGTTTTTTTATGACCTGGACTTTTGCTTATCTGGAGATGACTGTAGCCTCCTAGCTAGCTCTTCTTCTATCCCCAGCCCAAGAGTCCTTCTCTGTTCCTTCGCTGTTGTTTTTTTTTTTTTTTTAAGGGGGGGAGGGAGTGTTTTTTGGGGGTTTTGTTTGTTTGGTTGGTTTGGTTTTTCAAGATGGAGTTTCTCTGTATATCCCTGGCTGTCCTGAACTTTGTAGACCTACCTGCCCTAGCTTTGTAGACCAGGCCACTACTGATGGGCCCCTCCCTGGTTTTACATCCAGGGATACCCATGCTCCTGGCTGTGATACTCCTAAGGATGCACCAGCCTCAATTCTACAAGACAAATAAGCACAGGCAAGCCAGGCATGGTGGCACACACCTTTAATCCCAGCACTTGGGAGGCAGAGGCAGGTGGATTTCTGTGAGTTTGAGGCCAGCCTGGTCTACAAAGAGAGTCCAGGACAGCCAGGACTACAAGAAAAACCTTGTCTCAAAAATGAAACAAAAACAAAAACACTAAAAAGCACAGACAGGCATTCCCACAGAGTAATAATGCCTCAATCTCAGGACTCAGGCTGTGAGTCTAATCCCAGTCTCCAGTTCTGTCATCTTGCACGTTGCCTGGGAACTGCTCAGTCAAGCTTCTTTGCGACACAGTGGGATGGTAACCATGGCGATCATTGTAGGGGGGGCGGGTTCAGTCTGTCTCTTCCCTGACTAGATGACAACCTCCATATGGTTGGAAAACTTCTTGTGCTCATCAAGATCTTTGTCATATCTTAATGGGGTACGCTCAAATTTCTTGTACATGACAAGCATTCAAAAAACCTCGTGCTAAGAAATAAACCCTAGGAAGCTGGAGAGCTGGCTCAGCGGTTAAGAGGACTGGCTGTTCTTCCAGAGGACCCGGGTTCAATTCCAGGCACCCACATAAGGGCTCAGAAGTAACTCCAGTTCCGGTGGATCCAACACTCTCACACAGACATATATGAGGGAAAAACATCAATTCACATAAAATGTATACATCGCCTAGAAAAGGTGAGACTCTCCCATATCTGGGGTTGTGGGATTGGGGTAGAGGGGAAAAGAGACTTTGGGGACTCTATGGAGAGAAAGGGGGTTTGGGTCAGACGTACCAAACTTGGTTTCTTGCTCTGCCGTTTTCCGGTTAGATGGTTTTTGTGTCCCATGACGGTCACACTGGCTTGCACCCGTGCATCTTTGCTGTCTCCCAGGTCTAGTGGTTGGACTTAAGCCTGAGCTGCGGCCCTTCCTAGAGGCTGGAGAGAGTCCATTTCCTCCACCTTTATCACCTCTAAAGACTACCCTAGCCCTCAAGAGTCTCCACTCCACCCTCTTCAAAGCCAAGGTCTGACTTCACTCTATGGTCCAGAGTCCTCTTCCTCCCTTAGAAACCCTTTGGGATTAGAATAGACCCTGCTGGGGAAATTCAGAATCATCCATTTTAAAACCGTGTGTAACTTTTTTTTACAAGATTTATTTATTTATTATGTATACAATGCTCTGCCTGCATATACACCTGCAGGCCAGAAGAGGACATCAGATCACATCATAGATAGTTATGAGCCATCATGTGGTTGCTGGGAATTGAACTCAGGACCTCTGGAAGAGCAGTCAGTGTTCTTAACCGCTGAGCCATCTCTCCAGCCCCCTCCCCCACCCCCATGTGTAACTTTTTATCCCCTTCCTTGGGCAACCTAACATGTTCATCATAGGCTAGAGCGAGGGCATCTGTGAGGGGCCAACAGCTTGTCGACCACAGAACTATGGTAGTGATGGGACCTCAGACAGACTGTATGAAGTTCCTACAATGAGTGAGGATTAGGAGCAATTGTAATGTAGTTATTATGTATAACTACCTTGGAACTTAGTGGGCTAAAGCAATGTCATCTCAGCCCGCCGTTGAGGGTCAAACTACAGTGCAGTTCAGTTGAGTGGTCTTAGTTAATATTCCCCGCCCCCCCCCCAAAGTTGCAGACAAAC
The DNA here is from genome assembly GCA_907169655.1 of Acomys percivali. NCBI lineage: Eukaryota > Metazoa > Chordata > Mammalia > Rodentia > Muridae > Acomys > Acomys percivali. Next base: position 23,176,228 of record OU015743.1, on the reverse strand, counting down.
TGTATGTGAAGGCTCCAGTCATTTAAAATTGGCTGGGGCAGCGCACTTCCAAGACGGTGCCTTTAGTAGGTGCTGGTAAGAGGCCTTGGCCTCTTGCCACGTGGACCTCTCCACAGGGCTGCAAGAGTGTCCTCACAATATAGACAGGTGGGCATCCTCTGAGATTACTTATCCAAGCAAAGAAAATGAAGTACAGTGTCTTTTGTTTTTAATATAACCAGGTGTATCTTAAGTTATTTGAAATAATTCAGACGTGATTAATAAAAAATTAGCCATAACATTACTCAATTTCCTTTAGTTCAAAAGTATCAGACTTATCAAGAAAATCCTTTCTCAGGACTGGAGAGATGGTTTAGCAGTTAAGAACACTGGCTGCTCTTGCAGAGGACCCAGGATTGAGTCCCAACCATACCTAGCAGCTTACAACCACCTGTAACTCTAGTTCCAGGAGATCCAGTGCCCTCTTCTGGACTCCATGGGTACTGCACACACATGGTGCACATACAGATGAGCAAGCGCACACACATACACATAAATACAAATAAATGTTTCTAGTTAAAGATAATTTTTTTTCTCAAGTTAAATGTTATATGGGATGCCCAATATGTCTACCAGGTACCACATAAGTTGTCTGAAATATGGTCAAGGCCAAGGAAGAATTCAACCTTCCCTCAACCCCAACCCTAGACAGAGTTTCTCTGTGTAACAGCCCTGGCTGTCCTGGACTCACTTTATAGACCAACCTGGCCTCGAACTCAACAGAGATCCACCTGCCTCTGCCTCCCAAGTGCTGGGATTAAAGGCGTGCACCACCAGGCCCAGCCTTGAATTCAACCTTTTAACTAAACAGCACTTCATTGACTTTCTAAAATCTAGAAGTAAAACTTAATGGAGTAAAAGAGCTATTTCCCCATTCTTTCAGATTCTTTTTTAAAATGACCCTTTACTCTGAAAAATATTTTTTAACCAAAAGGTTATAAACTTTCAAAGAAAGGATTCATCTTTTGGATGGAGCACAAGTTTCCAGTATGTTCTGTGTCCTCAGAAATGTGAGGCCTAAGAAGCTTTGCCACCCAAAGACCTAAAACACATGGGAGTTGGTCACGGCTCTATGCCTCCCCAGCCCCCTTTTTCTGTCAGTCCCCTCTGCCGTCTTCAGTATTAGCCTCCAGAAACCTGTGTGACATGGGGGCAGCCCCATTTCTCTGTCTCAGGGAGCCACAGTACTGTGGCTTAGAAGGCATTTTCAGCTGGTCCTTCCTGCATCCAAATCCAAGGCCTGCCACTTGCTGAGTGACTTCATACTATTTAGTCTCCCTGAGCTTCTGTTTCTGCTGCTATAACTTGGAGAGGTGATCTCTCTGCAGTTGTGCCCGGCAAAGATGAGATATCTAAAACGCCCAGCACACAGGAAGACCCTGAATTATTAGGGGCAACTTTTAGAGACAAAAGAGCCTGTTAAACACCCCTTGATTTTTCTCCACTCCCTCCCAAGGAGTGAGAGAACTTGCAAATGGTGGAACTGATGCAGATGGAGGCTTTATTTCCCAGCCTGGGTTGCTCATACAAAATGAATGGAAATGATGCTTTTACCTTCCAAGGCTTGGACAAAAAGGCGACTGGCTTTCTCTCTCTTCTTGCCCATCCTCCTGCTAGCCAGGAGCTAGGGAGCCCTGGACCAGTAACCCTGAAGGCAGGAAAGAAGCCTCCTGCCCCCACTGAGGATGGCAGAGGGATAAAGGACTATCATTTCTAAGCCATGTGTCTTTGGATCTCTCCATTACATCAACTTAAATGCAACCAAGGAGTTTAAAGGCTCCAACCACTAAACCCCATATTCATTAACAACAACTGACACAACAGAGCCCTTGTCTTTAATGCCACTTCTTGTCAAAGTCTCCCCCTTGCCCTTCCTTAAAAGGACAGGGCCTGAGAGCCCTAGCAGCCACCTCACAAAGGCCTCACAGAGTCTGGTAGACCTGCCACCTCTCTGTCCCTCCGCTACACTTAGCTTCTGTGCATCATGGGCCGATGCAGGAGGATGCCCCAGGACAGATCTATGCAAGAAACCTCTGACAGTCTAATTGAAATTGACCTGATGGGGCTGGAGAGATGGCTCAGTGGTTAAGAGCACTGACTGCTCTTCCAGAGGTCCTGAGTTCAATTCCCAGCAACCACATGGTGGCTCACAACCATCTACAATGTGATCTGATGTCCTGTTCTGGCATGCAAGTGTACATGCAGGCAGAGCACTGTATACATAATAATAAATATTTTTTAAAAAGAAAAAAGAAAAACAAACAAGCAAAAGATTAAAGAAAGAAAGAAATTGACCTGATGCTCAGCTGTGGAGGGGACAAAGCAGTTCTATCTGGACAGTCTGAGACCTCTGCCCCTAGGTGATCCTCTCCAATTTAGAACTTTTTCATAGAAGTTGGATTAGAAAGCACAGGTCAAAACCTAGGTAAGGATCCTTGCTGCTTATGCTAATTTCAGCCTCCCCTCTCAGGACTGTGCCACTCTTTCAACTGCTCCCAAAAGGCCAGCCAGGGACTTGCTGGTGGTACCATTCAGATTTGCTCAGTTAAACTGAAGGGGCTTGGACGTGTACTCACTAACGGTCAGGCTGGAAGGCAGTTGAGTCTCTTTGTCCAAAGGCTAAAAAGCAGGGTGGGAACAGACCTCATCACTACTCAATCTGGCTCTGCCAAGACAGGCCATTCTAGCTCTGACAGAACTTCTCTCGGCCTTGAGGACTTTGAATTTTTTAGTGAGATTTCAGCTCAGGATTTTCTGTTTATCAGCTTGCCTTCACATTATTTTTATATTTTAAAAAAATTATTTTTTTCAAGGCTTTTGTTGTTGTTTTTGGTTGTTGTTGTTGTTATTATTGTTGTTGTTTTTGAAACATGGTTTCTCTTTGTAGCCCTGGCTGTCTTGGAACTCACTCTGTAGACCAGGCTGGCCTCAAACTCATGGCCTCTGCCTTTGGAGTGCTGGGATTAAAGGCGTGTGCCACCACCAACTAGGCTACAAGGTTGTTTTTTGTTTGTTTGTTTGTTTGTTTGTTTTTAAAGAAAATCAGTAAAATGCACAAATTATCCAACTACAAGAATCCCAGTCTCTGGTTGTGTTATATGCAGACCACATCTGGCCCACTGTTTTAAAATGTCTTAATTTTTCTTGGAGGTTTTAGCAAGTAAAGGGGTCCACCGACAGTCTGGGAAGATGTTCCTTTTGAATTCAACACACACTTGCGCGCGCACACCATGTGTTATCCCAGCATCAATTTCCCTATGTTGGAAGATTCCCAAGGAGTAGTGGAGTAGAGGCCCTTGGCTGTGGGTGGCAGGAGCCTGTAAGGCCGAGGGTATTGTGACATGCTCTGGGGAAAGGCAGTTTTTCCTTTAGCTAACGGAGGCCCCAGCCCATTGGGACAAGGGAGCCGGACCGACATGGAACAGAGGCCTGGGGAACAGTCCTCAAGGACGAAGGTCGAGACGCAGCCAGGGACCCTGAATGAATCTATCTCTGGCCGCGGTCAGGTGCTGCTAATAAGAGAGTTCTTAAAGCAGGAGGAGAGTTACACGAACCTGCAGAACTTTCCGGGTCAGCCTCCAAAGGATCCGAACTCTGCGCCTGCCTACAACACCCAAGCAGACTGCGAAAGTAGTTCTAGCAATGGCAGGCGGGGACTCAAGCGCCCTGGCGAGAGCTTGGAAGACAACCCCGAAGCCCCGGCCGCCAAGTCCAAGCGCTGGGTGGAGAAGCTAGAGAAACCCGGGGATCCGAAGCTCTCAGTTCTTGAGGAAAAGGACTTGCCCGCTTGCGAGGCCGCTGAGATCGCCGAGCTCCACTCGGAGCCCGGCAAGCAGCTGCTCCTGGTGCTGTGCCACGCGTCCGCGCTGGGCACGCAGCTGCCGCGGCTTCAGCTGCTCCTGCAGAAGGTGCGCTTCCAGGACCGCCGCCCGCCAGCCGCGCTCGTCGGGATCCTGGTGCAGCCGCGGCCGGGTGAGGAGGCCGAGTCGCGCCGCCGTCTGGAGGACCTGCTACGCAGCGTCTTCGCTTCAGAGAACCCAGCGGTGGAGGTGCACACGGCAGTGTTCTGTCCCAGCCGCCCCCAGGGGGTCCTGGACGTCCAGCGCGCTGCCAGCCAAGCGCACATGGTCCCCCTAGTGGATCGCCAGACCCAGACGGATGGTGAGGGGCCCGAGGGTGGAGACGGGGACTGTTGTTCCCCTGAGAAGTGGGCAAATCCCTGACCTCACAGCCCCTGGTGTTGGCGCTTCCAACACTGTACAATTTGAACGGTAACGAATCAGCGTCCTTTCCCCCAAGATGTGCGGGTTGGGTCAATCTGAAAGTGAATTAACCCGTAGGGTTACCTCTCCCATCCACTTGACCTGCCCCCACAGCTTAGGAGAAATCATACTTTTGTACCGTCTTGGTGGGATATTGTAGGACTTATAATGGCCCACCCCCTCCTTTCCAAACATCCTAGTCTGTCACTCCTCCTGGGGATTAAAAGGGACAATTAAAAAAAAAAAAAAAACCTATTGTGAGCCAGTCACTGAGCTAAGGACTTTCACCTCCAGTCTTCACAGCAGCTCTCTAAGGCAGGAGGTTTCAAGAATTGGTTAACCGGTCTACTACTGCGGATCGCTCTGGAACACTCTCTCTCTCTCTCTCTCTCTCTCTCTCTCTCTCTCTCTCTCTCTCTCTCTCTCTCTCTCTCTCTCTCTGTCTCTCTCTCTGTCTCTCTCTCAATACTCGTCCTGTGTGGCCTGGGGGCTGATTTGTGGCCCAGGGTCCTTGAACAGTACGCTCTCTTGCTACATGAGCTTCCAGCACTGTTTCCAGAAGCCACTTCCAGGGACAGCGTAGAAACCAGAAGAGTGTTCTGAGCACAGGCACCTCGATGCACCATTGCAGAGGCTCTACCACCTTTCAGCTAGTGACCATAGCACGCTCCCTCTTGTCAGACCCTTTTCCCTCCCAGATGAAGGAATGCTTGATGCCAATTCAGCACAAAGAGGCTAGCTTCAGGATAGCCGGTGACACGCTCACTCTAGTGTCCAGAACACACTGAAAGGCCGGAACCTTGCGGGGATTGATGGGGCATGCTATTCGCATTGTCTATCCTCCAGCCTTTTCGATTCATTCTTCTCCTAAGTAGCTGATTACAGCTTTACACGGCTAGAGCTCCTGGCTAAGAACCTCCCCCCCCCCCAAAACGGGCCCATTCCAATTGTGACCCTCATAGGGGACTACAAAAATCCCAGCCCATCTTTGGCAACAGCCTCTTAGTAAGAAAAGCTCCCCAACTCCGCCTAGAGGTGTTCCCTGTGCTCCACCTTAATCGCTTGCTCACTCTTTCGATTCAGGCAGCTTGCTTAAATCTACTGGCTCTGCTTGCTCAGACCTAGCGGGTGGGGAATGAACGTTAAGACAAATCTGGAAGTAATCCTAAAGTTAAGTGAACTATGACCGCAGTGCGGAGGAGGCAGGTTCTTGTCAGGGAACTCCCACAAGGGCTTCTCCCCGGCTTCTGAGCCGCATATTTTCTCCTTAATGATAGTAATGCCCCTCAGCCTGTATTCCGTCCTCCATCTCCCAGGAACACAAGCTTGTGTGTCCTGTGCCCTGTTGCCTCTCTTTGGGTGAAATGGAATCGCCATTTCATGGCTATTAGGAAATTCTACCCACATATGTCCGTGCCCCCACTGGACTCATTTTAAACCAGTTGCTTTCAACCAGGAACAACGTTAACACTTTCTCGAAGCTCTAGGCATATTTAGCCACATCTGGAGATCTTTTTAGTTATTGTGATGGCGTGCTGGCAAGTCAAGGCCAGAGAGGCCGCAAAGCTTCTTAGAGCGCACAGGACGGCCTGCATGGGGAGACATCCAGCCCACAGTGTCAATCAGGGCTGAGATTGAGAAACTTACTGAAACCCCGTTAAGCTCCCTCAGTCAAAGTCTATCAATGGTGGAAAAGGCAAATTAGGGAAGATGAACACCATTTGGAGCTCCAGCCTCTCTGCTTCTAAATAGCATCCCTTCAACTGGTCCATCTCTCTTGACCTCAGAAAACTGCCAGCTTCTCTTAGAGTCACCTGCCCTCTGGACCCCCTTCCTCCAAACCAACCAGACAGAACCCGAGGCACCTGATCTGAGCTTTGCTTCCAATTCTCAATAGCTTTCTTCCATCGCCTCATGCAAGAAACTTTAAATTTAATTTTTTTTTTCAATTTAAAAGCCCATATAACCTGATTCCTTGTTGCTTACTGGAGTCATAAAGAAAAAGAACCCTTAACTGGAATTTAGTCCTGAGGGATGTATTTATGTAATTTAACTTCTCTGAACCTCAATATCCTTTTGGGCAAAAATAATAAATAAATAATGATGATGATGATAAAAAAAAATAGGTAAAACCTTTGCTGGCTCTAGAAGCCTGAAAATACATCCTCTCACTTCACTGTTGACATCTGGTCTGGCTTTGGGGGGAGGGGGGGTCTGGTATGGCATGTTTCTGGCTCACTAGCTCTCCCCTAACCTTTTTTGTTTGGTTGGGTTTGGTTTTTCAAGACAGGGTTTTTCTGTGCAGCTTTGGCTGTCCTGGACTCGCTTTGTAGACCAGGCCGGCCTTGAACTCACAGCAATCCACCTGCCTTGGCCTCCCGAGTGCTGAGATTTAAGGCGAGTACCACCACACCCAGCCTGTTCTCCCCTAACCTTATCCCGCACTCCCCCAGCTTCAGGACTCTAGGTAGGGCAGGTGTAATTACCTACACAGCTTACCTAGTTCATGGAGGAAGTTCTGTCTCTTGCTGGGGGCACGTTTTTCTATTGCGATGTGTGTGACATTTAGGCTATGTTTTCAAAAATGCTTTTCACACTTTGATCCTAAAAGGAAAGTCACATTGTTAAGTTTAAAGATTCATAGTCCGTTTGACCCAATGTGTTTTGGGTGGTAATAAGTCTGTTGCATCAATGTAATGAGTTTGAGAAATTATTTCTCAGTTTTCTGAGAACTGGCTTAAAATCTTGGCCAAATTCAAGGGTTCTTATAAAAGCTCAGACACATACACACACACACACACACACGAAAGGTAGTGGGATGTGGGAAGTAAAACATAAAATTAGTCAAATCTTCGGGAATGTTTCCTTAAAACTTACTAAATATATGCTAACCATAAATGCTTATGTTTGGGGACAGACACAAGGAAACCAGGAACAGAGCTGAGAATCCCATCCAGGATGCCTTCAAAGCAAAGGTAGCTCACATGGACCCACGAACACGCAGAAGACAGGTGCTTGAAACAGGTACTCTGGTCACAGAATCATGGGGATCCACTTGTCAGAGGCCCAGAGGCTGTCTTAAACAGGCTATGGAAGGACGGATGGGGCAGCTGCTGTCCCCTGTCTGTTCAAGTCCTGGAATAGGAAAGATGGCACAGAGAAGACTGCGCCAGAGCCCTAGCTACAGGGGCCAGCGCGCCTTTTGTGACCTCACAGGAGGTATGTGTGACTCTTGTCTGCGGGACCTTTCTGTAGTCAAAGACCAGAGACATACCCACAAGGGTGAAGGCCTGCCTAGGGAGGGAACCAGAAAATGCATAGCTCCATGTAGCTACCCAGTGGGACTCTAGCAGGACCATCATGAAGAAGGTCAAAAAGAAAAAGGCTGAGTCCAGGCGCCGCAGGGATTCCACGTCCCCGCAGGCTAGCTCTGACTCCTCACAGCAGCCCAGCTCAGAATCCCCGCCGGCATGCCCAGAGCCCGTCTCACCACCTTGCCAGGAGTCCACCCCACCACAGCAAGTTAACCCTGAACCTACACCACAAACTCCTACACAACAGGCTCTGCTCCCTGTAGAAACCCGTCCCTCATATCCGTGCCTGGTATCTTCAGAGGCCGAACCCAAATCAACTTCACCATCCAGGAAAGCAGGTGGGCACACTTCCTGCTTAAGCAGTTCTAGGCTTCTTGAGGATAAGAGTCCCAGAGCCAGGGGTGGGGTCTTGTATAGTGAGGGTATACAACCAGCGGGAGCTATATCGGGCCACGTTTATGAAGTGCGGTGGGGGATGGGAGTGGTAGCAGGATTCCTGGGTTTTGTCATTCCGTACCACCCCAGGTCTCACTGGAAACAGCCATGGATATATACATACTAACATTTATGGCTCGGTGGGGAGACTATCTCATTAGGAGTCAGTTAGCAACTGTTTGGAAATTAAAGACAAATAGAGTCTGAAAAAGGAGAGGCAGTCTTATACCTTATATGGCTACTTTTTATCTGGCTATTCTCACGAGAGGCCTGACTACTTCAAAGAAGATAGTCTAGCCAGGCCGTGGTGGCACACGCCTTTAATCCCAGCACTCGGGAGGCAGAGGCAGGTGGATCACTGTGAGTTCTAGGAAAGTCTAGGCTGATGGGGTCAGGGTGGCTGAATGAGTTTTTGAGACAATTTGCGGGGTTTTGTTTGTCAGATGGAAGATGTAGGGATTTGTTTGTTTGTTTGTTTCCATGATATCCCAAGAGGTCTGACCTTGGCCCCATAGAAAGGATCAAGTACAGGATTCCTGGCTTAATCCTAACTTCAGCTAAACCACAAATAATGTTATAATTGTTAGTATGTATTCCAAACCCACATCCCTTCTATTTGCTAAATTGTCACCCTTTCCCACCGAAGATACTAAAAGAGGATCTGTTCAATGTATAAAACAAACCAAAAATGAAAGGAAAAAAAAATAACATTTTGTAGCCATCGGCTCTGTCTAAAAATAAACAGCTGTCTGACTGTCAAAAAATGATCTCCATCATCTTAGATAGCCAGCGAGAGACAAAACTTTGGGCAGTATCAAGGGGACCCAAGTGGAGTTGGGAAGTTTGGACTGCTAAGGCTAATGGAGACAGCCAACCAAACTGAGCACTGACCATTATCCGTTCTTCCCACAGCTAGCCTCCACTCTAAGTTAATCCTATCTGATAACTCTGCATGGAGGCAGAGGCAGGTGGATCTCTGTGAGTTCAAGGACAGCCTGGACTACAGAGTGAGTCTAAGATAGCCAAGTCCCTGTCTTGAAACCCTGTCTGGAAGAAACACACACACACAAACAAACCAAACAAACAAACAAACAAACAAAAGAAAAACAAAGCTTCTTAATGCAAAATATTGTGGCTCAAGGCAATACCAGTCCTCTATTAGGGTGACTGTCGTTAGAGAAAACAAAATGACAATAGCAAGTTGGAGGTTTGAGATTTAGAATTTAAGTTCAAGGCCAGCCTGGTCTACAAAGTGAGTCCAGACAGCCAAGGCTACACAGAGAAACCTTGTCTTGAAAAACCAAAAACAAAAAAACCAAAAACCAAAAAACCAAAAGCAAAAAAAATGAAAAAGAGAGATTTAGAATTTAGAAAATACACTGTTACTAGGGATGTAAAGTGGGGTGGCTGCTGTGGGAAACAATCTGGAAGTTTCTCAGCAAAATGGCAGTTTTTCATTTCTGAGTATAGAAATGGAAGAATTAAAGACGCACCCATGCAGAAGCCTATAAATTGAATGCCCTAACAGCGCTGTTCAAAATAACTAAAAGCTGGAGACAACCCAGTATCCACCAGTGATGAGAGGACTCATGGAGAAGGCAACATGGTATAAAATACCAGAATACACTGAAAGACTACATGCCAGGAAGTAAAGACATAGTCCATTGTTATCTGCTACAACACAGATGAGATGAGCCTTAAAAAGTTAGTGTGACTGAAAGCCAAGTCCCCCAAGAGTTAGCATATATATGATTTCATTTATGCAAAATGCCCAGAATAGATTAATCCATTGCCAGGGAGGAAAGAGAGAAATGGAGGTGTCTAATGATGGAGTGAGGTTTCTTTTTCAGGAGATGGAAGTGTTCCAAAGCTGCATAGTGGTGATGGTCACACAGCTTTACATACATACTGGAGACACATGAACAATAACTTTAAGGACAGGATTGTATCTCAATGTCAACTTTTTTTGTTTTTTTGTTTTTCGAATTTGAGACAAGGTTTCTCTTGTAGCCCTGGCTGTCCAGGACTTGCTTTGTAGACCGACCAGGCTGGCCTCGAACTCACAGAGATCCGCCTGCCTCTGCCTCCCGAGTGCTGGGATTAAAAATGTGCGCCGCCACCACCCAGCTGCAATGTCAACTTTTTAAACTGAAAATAAAAGTATTGTTTGTAGAATCCCTGCTTTCCTCCTTCCCAAGAAAAGCATGTTTTTTCTTGGAAGTGCACCAAGCTTGCTGACTGACCAACCAACCAGCTTCATGGAGCTTAGGAAGGAAGCCCTTGTCAAATCCAGTGAGAATTAGCCACCAAAACCCAGCTTGCCCAGAAACAAAGGGAACCATCTCCCAATTCGCTAAGTCAGGTCCCAGAAGAGCACAGAAATGGGAGTGATAGGGAAGCATTTCTGAAAGAATGAACCAGGGTGACGTTTGTCTCCTGGGTGAGCTGGTACCCACTACATAAATGGAACATGGCAGCACTGAGTCCAAGGATCCTCAGCCCAGCCTCTCATGGGCTGGGCCATCACCTACTTGCATCAATTTCTACCAGTTCTGTGCCAAGGATTTTCTCTGACTTAAGAGTGAGAGATCTTGAGCTGAGATCCACTTCTATACTGTTCTCACTGTACAGTCTTTGAGCCTCAGATTCCTTATCTAAAAAAATGAAACCAGCAGTATTCCATGTCACAGGATTACAACAATTAGTCATGATAATGATGAGAAGCGCCATCCAGTGTAAGCGGGCATCTTTTCATTAATTCTTTCCAGGCAACACCAGTCGATAACGCACTTACTCCTCCAATCAGCTAGTCTCCCCTTGGGTTTGAGAAGGGGTGTCGCTGCAGAAGAGCTAGCTGCCACCTTAAATAGTTCGTTCAGTCTCACATCTTTGACAATGTCTTTAAAAAGCCCAGGGTTTCCCTTGGCAACCCTGCAACTGCCTTGTCTTTGACACTGTGTCCTACCCCCAGGAGCCAGGCGCAGCCCTCACCTCTCTCCTTCTCTATCCAGCAGTGCCTCTGACCTATGTGGCTCCACCCTCCTGCTCCTGTGCAGCCTGCCCTGGCAGCTCCACTTGCTGGCGTCGTGTGGGGCTATGCCACAGCCGCATCTCTGATGTCCTTCTGCCTCGGGACTGCCAAGCCATACCAGGGAGAGGATTCCCAAACCTCCTCACCTTCTACAGGTTCCCTAGTGGGCGGGAGGGCTAAAGCCTTGGGTGTAGAGTTCCCAGAGCCAGGCTCTTTTCCTGAGATCTTGTTAGCAATCATATGTAAGTTCCTCCAAAAAGCATGGGCCTTTCAGAAGCAAAGCCTTCCCCCTTTAAGTAACCGATGCATTTGCTTTGGTGGGAAGGCTCTGGTGGTACCTCTTCTCCTCCCCGCCTCCTCACAGAAGCCCTCAATCCTGAGAGCACCCTTCCACCTAGCCCACTGTAAACAGCATATCACTCGGGAACTTTGGGATCAAACATTGGCTAGCCATTCACTTATTTCTTTGACCCATGCCGTACACAGGGAACATCTACTATTAAACTGCATAGTAATTATCCTGGAACTCATTGATAAACCTGATCATAACTCATAGGCCCTTTCTGCTAATAGCAAAACTTGCCCCCACTTAGAGTATGTCATGCTGTAACCAGGAGTCTCCACAAGGGCCATGTCTTCCAGGCTGGTCCATTAGTGGCAGCCCTTTCCTTCATCATTGCATCACCCAGTCTCTGCCCCGCTGCTCCTCTTCCCCAAAGCCACCAGAAGAAACATCATCTAGCCACTATCTCTCATGAGAAGGTCCCTGTCCATGTTAAGAACAGACTGGAGATGCTCCCATTCTTGCAGGACTGCTGAGCTAGGAGAGGGGCTTCTACCCAAAAGAGCAGCCGCACTTGTACTCAGGATTTCACAAAAACCCCCTGGAAGAGGTCCTTCCATTTGGAGGTCTTATATACTACATCAGGAGCACAGCCCACTGTCCTAGTCCCCTCTTCTGCTATCCTTTCCAGCTCCCTCTCTTTCAGAATTAACAGAGAGGGGGGAGAAGAGAGAGAGAGATATGAGAGATACAGGGCCAATCTGAGGAGGAGAGCTTGCCTAGAGTCAGAGGTACCATCTAGTGAGTCCCATCCCGGAAGAGTCTGCCCACCACGCATCCACACAGTATGTCCGTCCATTCATCTGCTGTCAGGTGGTTCTGTGGTGAAAATTCAAATCCTACTCTGGTAGGAAGCTAGGTGTGCTATGAGGGGCACCTAAACAAGATCTTCATCATCTGATGTGCTCAGCTCGTGAAAAGAGCCAAGATAGCCTATGCACAAAGCAGGTAGTGTGGTACAGGAGGGCTTCTGGCAGTTTCGGAGTAAGGCAAGACCATGCCAGGGTCCATAACATTGTGTGCCCAGTGTGTGAGCCAACTCCAAAAGTATCCTTGGATCCCTCTGTGCTTTAAGATGGAAAGGTGGGGGCATTCTAAGCTGTAGGAAAAGCCAAAACATGGTTCAGGCTTAGGAAAACGAGGGAAAGAGGCAAGGACCCCATGGCCAAAGCAATATACACAGTTTTTATTTCTTTCCCCATGTGAACCCCTGATTCTGCAGTCTTTTCCTTCACAGAGGACTCAGAATGGGCATTAATGTGTGATATGAACGTCTATCAAACTAGAGACTGCATTTTCTGAATGGCTTCCTTGCATTTACTAATTCACTCATTTGCATCTGGTCTTTGGAGAGAGTGTAACTAATGTATTATTTCTTGATATCTAAAAATCTCTAAAAAAAAAAAAAAAAAACCTCAGAGAGTTGTTGTGAAGCTTAAAGAGGACATTGAGCGGGGAGCTATCTGGTCCAAAGCCTGGCACATCATGATCTGGACAACCCTCGTATCCTGTTACCCCTCTAGGCATCAGCCACAGGCTAACCAACCTTCATGCCTCTGGGGTCCTGTTGAAAGCTTTGTTGGAAGGGGGTCGGGGCAATGTATTCCTTTAGGAGGAAGATCAGGAGGGGACCCTGTAGGGTCCACTGTCTCCTTCCACTACACAGACACTGAAGTCTTTCTTCCCAAACCCCCTCTCTGCTTTGCTTTGTAGAAAACCTTCAAGGAAACACTGCACTCCCCGTTACTCACGTGCTTCAAACTCTCGGAACTGTTGCTGTGACTCTGGGGGCCCTGGGAGCTGCTTACTTCATCGCTGAAGCCTTGTAAACTGGACCCCAGGCCCACGGTCCGGAAGGTAGGGGGATAACCTTGTTGTCCCTTTTCTCAAGAAAAGGAAATCTCTCAGGGAAAGTTCATGGGCTGTCAGGACTCTTGTAGGCATCTCTGGAGACCTTTTTTTTCCCTCCTAAGATTTATTTTTAAGATGTACAGTATTCTATCCACATGTGCGCCTGCACACCAGAAGAGGGCACCAGATCTCATTACAGATGGTGGTGAGGCACCATGTGGCTGCTGGGAATTGAACTCAGGACCGTTGGAAAAACAGACAGTGCTTTTAACCTCTGAGCCATCTCCCCAGCCCCCTCTGGAGACCTTTTATTAGAACCATGAGGGCAAAGCTCCTACCTCCCGCCTTGTCCCCTGCCCTGCTATGGCTTCCCTAGTCCTGAACAGGAAGAAGTAGGAGGGGCCAGGTAGATATTTGTTCCCATCTCAGATCTTCTCTCAGAACTCAAAAAGATGGTCACCCTTCTCACCATCTCTAGTCCAACCTCTCCTTGGTGGCTTAGCTCCCCTACTGTGTCCCCAACTCCAGGGGACTGTTTCCACTCACATCAGTGTCCTCCAGCCTGTTCCAAGGCCATGCTGTGCGTGGTCCTTTGGAACGCATGTGGTCTCTCTCCCACTCCACACTTCCATTGTGTCCTCTGTGCATACGATGATGTGTAAAAAGCCATTCTCCTCGGGCTGAGGGCAAGTCACTGGAGGAGGAAGTAGCTCTTGGTCATCATCAGTGAATGCTTAAGGCGTGATGGTTGAGGCAAGGGAGCATGAGCCTGCCCCTTAGCCCTCTATCATCCATGGGAGTGGGCAGGTGATGATTGTAGTTACCTGGGACTGGACTGGGAATCGATGCTTAAAATAAACACCCAAACCCTGTGAATGAGTCCAGTGAGAGTGCAGTATCTTTTCTGGAGCTCCTGATGACTGACTATTCAAGGATCATTGGAGGACCTACTATTAAACCACCCTGACCTCCAGGATGTAGTACCACAGCTCTTAAGAGCCTTAGTTTCCCTCTTCTTGGACTTGCTGGGGGCGGTGGGGTATTTGTAGGAGATGTCTGGTGGTTGATGTGTCATGTGATCATGTCAGCATGTTGGGATGCTGGTTCTTCAGTTAAACTGACAATCTCTAGTCTAGCCTGTGCCACTTGGAATCCCGGTGTTAGAAGCATGTTCTCTAAGTGTCAGTGCCATCTCTAGTGGAGAGTAACAGCTCTCTCCAAAGACAATGGTCTTAGGGATCAAAGAGATATTCAGAGTTGAAGTCCAGGGACAGAATTAGAAGTTCATCGCCTATTGATCCTATGATGCACATACCAGATGGTCCAGCTGCAGGCTGGTGTGTGCTGCTGTACCTCAGTGGTAGCAGGCCTGCCTTTTTATAGGAGCCCACTGAGGGAATAGTATTACTTGTGGTCTAGTGTATTCAATATGTTCATGAGCCTGCTTTTTTTTGATCTGATTTGGACCCACATAGCCAAGTGTTTTCCTGCCTTCATTTTTGTGAGTTCATGTGTGGTGGCACTTTTATTTGCACAAGTGAGTTATCAGTCTGTGCCTCATGGTGTCCGTGGAACAGATGAGGGTTGTCTACTTCAGGTAAGGCATAGCCTGAAAGCTGCTGCATTATACAACCTGGAGAAAGTGCAGAGCACAGGCTGATCGCATAGCATTCAAACCAATAGAGGTTTGGGCCAACCAAGAAGAAGTGATATGGAGGTCAGGTGGGATGGGGCAGCCCAAAGTTCCCACTGCCATGGGCAAGGGGATTTCCAGAAGGTTCTGTGGTAGGATAGATTTAGAGACAGACCTTGTAGGTGTAAAGCCCAGAGAAGTACCACTCTAAAACAGTATGGAAAGTACTATGTGGGTCCATTGAGTCCTCCTAGGCTTTGAGGCTCAGCCACTAGTCCCTATGAAAGGAAAGAGGTGTTTAGGTGTCTTTCTTGGTCCAGAGTGAAAGGCCACCCAATGAAAATGGCAAAGCTGGCTCCTCTTAGAGAAAGATGCTTCCAGAATTTTCTTTCCTAAATCTTGGAGAACCAACCTCTCCCTCAGCATTTTCTTCAGCCAATAATGAGGCAACAAAAGCAAAAGGTTCCTTTGGGACAATGGCTATGGTCAAACTCAACACCACAGCCAACCTCTAGGGGAGTGGGCGCTTCCATCTTAACTGCTGAGGTCTCTCAGAAAATAGACTTAACAGGGAAGATGTTGACACTGGCTGAGCCCAGGAGATGCTGTAGGACTTCATAAACAATGTCATGGCCTTGGGGTGAAACAGTGTGAAACTCTGAAAAAGCAAACAAAAAAATTGAGCTGTGAAGACAGAGAAAGGAGGAGAAGAAAGAATAAGAAAATGAGAAGAGTGGAAAGAATGAGAAAAGAGAAAGAAGAAAATGAGAAGAAAAGAAAAGAAGGAAGGAAGAAGCCAATAGAAGGGATTTGAATTTTAAATAATTTCCTTTTTTGCAAAAAGCATTTAGATGTTCAACCCTCTCAGGTAAGATTGTAGAAGCAGAAAGTTGCTGAGATAGGTCACAAGGAATTGATTATTAAGGTAATGGCTCTGTCATTTATTTACTATTTATTTTTCCTTACAGATCCAGTTTCCATCAAAGGATCTCACTTGTCACCAAAATAGAGAGAGAAAAATATCTTGTCTCTTTTCTTCATTTTGTTTTATTTTAATTTTATTTTATTTTATTGAGACAAAGACTTGCTATATAGCCCAGGCTAGCCTTAAAGTCACAATCCTCCTACCAGGCCCTCCAGAGTGCTAGGGTTAGCCAGGCATGGTGGCGCACGCCTTTAATCCCAGCACTCAGGAGGCAGAGGCAGGCAGATCACTGTGAGTTGAGGCCAGCCTGGTCTACAAAGTGAGTCCAGGACAGTCAGGGCTACCCAGAGAAATGCTGTCTCAAAAAAACAAACAAAACCAAACAGAGTGCTAGGGTTACAGGTGGGCCCAACCACATCCAGCTAGAAAACTGTGTCTTCAGTGTGCTTTACTCAGAAACATAAAAGTTGAACCTGGCACAGAATCCCAGAGGTAAGTGCCTTGAGGATGCTTTGAGCCGGTGTAGGAACCTACCATTCCGGTCTTGGACTCTCAACCAGGTGGAGCCACAATAGGCACACATTCAACAAGGCGATGTGCTTTCACGTTTCTAACTCTAAAAGCAAGAGTTGCAAGGCTTAATTCAATGCTGAATTTAACTAGTCAGCCACACCTCCAGCAGTTAGTAGTAGGGGCAGAAGGAGTAAGCTAATATGAAGCCTGTATTCTGGGAGGCAAAGGCCCTGGACCCAAGCAGAGCTATCTCTAGGAAATGCTTCTCTTAACATCATTTGTAATGAAGCCCTGACTTGTTTGCACCCTGTGGCTACTTATGGCCAGTGCTGGGCAGACATTTTTCTTCTAACTCTTAAACAGCCAGGTTGAATCTTAGTCTACTGAAATCCCGGCAAATACTCCTGGAAGAGGGGGGGGGGGGGGGGGTGGGTCATGACAATGGAGAGAGAGAGAGAGCCAGACCCTGCTGGTGTTACCCTGGAAAATGTCACAACACACCATCAGAGTGATCCCACCCAAGAGAATAACTAAGTAATAATTTCTCTCTAGTGTTGATGGAGGCTACCTAGGAGGGAGGTGGCTGTATGTCTGTCCTCTTCTGGAGAGGAAATCTGTAAGCAGAGAACAGCTGTCAGAGAAAATTGTCTGCAAGGAACTATGGAGTGGGTAGAGGTGGGCTAAGGACCTGATGTTTCTCTAAGAATTGCCAAGACTGCCCCATGAAGCAGGAGACTGATCTTTCTGTAGCAGCAGGTAGAACTGAGTGAGACAGGGCAGGCTAGTGTACTGGGAATCACCCAAGTCCTAGAATCTTTGTTTAAGGTGATCTCAGAAAACACCACTAGGTGAGGAAAATGTCCAGGGAACAGAGAGGTATTTAGCACTGAGCTTCCTTCCCTGGATCTATGGATTTATGGATCTATGGGATCTCTGAGAATCCCAGCTCTTGAAAACTGCATAACAGGGACACAGGAGGGTCACGCTTCTGTCCTATGCTGCGGTTAGATGAAGGAACACATAGACATCAGAGACGCAGAGGCTGCTGCTTCTGGAAAGCCTGACTCCTGTGACCATAGACAAACTCCTCTCCCTGGTGTATTAATTAGACCCCCTTTTGTTGTAAATGGCAACTCGGTAAACCCAATCCTCTGCCCTGCACACAGGCTGTGTAGGCATATGCAGCTACACTTGGAGCCTCTCCACCATGCAGGCCAGACTCACTTTAGTTGCTTTCTCGCTGTCTCATTCTCTCTCTCTCTCTCTCTCTCTCTCTCTCTCTCTCTCTCTCTC
>OU015743.1:23097274-23153917 GCA_907169655.1 Acomys percivali | reverse complement strand
TTTTTTTTTTGGGGGGGGGGTGTTTCGAGACAGGGTTTCTCTGTGTAACCTTGGCTGTCCTGGACTTGGTTTGTAGACCAGGCTGGCCTTGAACTCACAGCGATCCGCCTGCCTCTGCCTCCCGAGTGCTGAGATTAAAGGCGTGCGCTACCACGCCCGGCTTCTATAGCTGGATCTTATGAAGACATTTTCTCAATTGAGTTTCCATCCATAAAGAACTCTAGTTTGTGTGTCAAAAAGACTTGACATAGGCGTGGTGGTGCAGGCCTTTAATCCCAGCACTCAGGAGGCAGAGGCAGAGGGATCTTTGTGAGTTCGAGGCCAGCCTGGTCTACAAAGGGTCCAGGAAAGCCAAGGCTAACACAGAGAAACCCTGTCTCAGAAAACCAAAAAAAAAAAACTTGACATAAGATTAGCCTGCACCCATGCCAATGACTTTGAAATGCATTCTGGGAGTCAAAGCTGCACATCTGGACTCCTCAGCTCTGTGACCCCAAGTACACACAGCGTACCTACAGTGAGGCCTAGGACAGAGATCCTGGGAACCCTCTGAACTCATCCTTCCCAACGAGTCACTTCAACAGACTGACCACAAACTACAGAGGGAGGACTTGTGTCCTGAGGAGAGGAGAGGAGAGGAGAGGAGAGGAGAGGAGAGGAGAGGAGAGGAGAGGAGAGGAGTCATGAATAAGGAAAGACCTTCACCTTTCTCACAGTGGTCTCCATGGATGCTACCGGTGGTGGGTCAAGGAAGGAACTACAGTGGGCTCTTGTACTGGGGCCAAAGCCTTGGGTGATCACTTGAAGTTAAGTGTCTTCCTTCCCCAGGCTGTCTCTTGAGAGCAAAGATGAGCTTGGGGACCAGTTCAAGGCATTTATCAACCCATCAGGTGACTCCTAACCAAGGCAAAAAGGATGGAAGGAAACCCTTACAAAGAGAGAGGTGAACCCTATTCAAACAGGAGCAGCCAGGTCCCATACACTGAGACTCTCAGGCCTCTCTACAAAGCCATATCCTTGAGCAAGAGGAGGCCCAAAGCTGGGAAAAGAAGCTGCGAGTTTACCTCTCAGAGCTCAGCTCCCTGGAAACCTCCAGGGAGAAATAACTCACACACACATCCCAGCATCCCCTGCTCTTGGCAAAGGCAGCTTCTTGCCTCCCCAGCCAGAAGCTGCTGGCGGGGGATGGGGGTGGGGTGGGGGGATGGAGGGTATTGGGGGTGGAGGGAGTATGCAGTGTAGATGCATTCTCTTCTTGCCCTCGGACTGTTCACAAACACAGAAAGACCTCATTCACAAGCCAGCTATTGAAAGCTTGCTGGAAATGCAAATTGCTCAGAAGCAGATTCTTCTTTTCAAACACCAACATTGCATATTCCTGATGAGAGCTGCTAAGCAGGCCAGGCATCCCTAAGCAGGCGGCTCCTGAAGAACTAAAGTTTGCGATTAAAGGAAGCAGAACTTGGGCCTGGCAGCCGAGGAGGAGCCTCATCACTTTAGGGATCTGCCGGTGTCAGGCCTCCTGCATTTTTTTGTAGACGGGTACCCCCATCTTGACCCCAGGACTGCCACTTTTGTCCTTTTATTTGGGTACCACAGTAATTATGGGTGACTAGAGACTCAACCCATGACCCCAAGAACCCCAAGGCTCTGGGTACAATCTCCCACCCCAGACTCTGAGGACAACTGTCAATAAGCATGTGGCTGGCTGATTGTGCTCCCTACATTCTCACTGGTTCTCCTGACCCAGCCCCGACCCAGGATCCTGGGGACTCTTTCTTCCCTCTGCCTGAGGGTGAGGTGTTCTGTCATTTCAGGCATCAGGGAGGAGTCATTGGGCCTAAGATAAGTGAGAGCAGGTCCCTTCTCTCCTCTCCACACTTCCCCATCCCCCACTTGGTTAAAATGGATGTGCTCCCTCCAGATTCTATAGCATATCATACCAAAGATTTGTAACCTGTGTTTTTCCACTTTCCAGTAGAGTCTCTTTGATGGGGAGGGAGGGTTATTTTGTTTTGTTTCCTGACATGGTTTCATTATGTAGCCTTGGCTAGCCTGGAACACATTGTGTAAAGCAGGAAGGACTCCAACCCACAGTGATTCTCCTGCCTCTGCCTCCTGGGTTTTGGATGTGTACCAACATGCCCAACCTCCTTAGTTTTGTTTAAGATAGGGTCTTACCATGTAGCCCAAGCCAACCTAGAACTCATGACCCCCCTGTCTCAGCATGCCCAGCAGTACTGGGATAACAGATGCATGTCTCCATAGCCAGCCAGTTTCTCATGGTTGCACAGTGTTCCAGCACATGCCTGGTATATAATGGATAAAGTGTAAGTCGCATACACTAGTATCCAGCTCACTATACCACTCACTGAATTCTGTCCATGGTGTCAATTACAGTCACATGTAAAGGAGAGGAAACCGGGGCCACCTGCCTTAGCCAACATGGGGAATCTAGTGGTTGGTGTAATTGTAGAATGCACAAGCAACAGGCTTTAGGGTAGGTTTTATCCAAAGGTTCCTTTTCTTCCCCACTCCCCATTTTGTCCTCTGTGGAATCAGTTTCACCCTGTGGTTATGATGGTCGTGCTGGGACAGAAAGATGTGATCCTTTCCTCCCCCCACCCCGTCATAAGGGCCTGCCCTACAACAAAAGACAGGTTACAAAAGCATACTACATTTCCTGAATCACTCCTGCCCTTCAGTACTGAGGAGCCTCTAGCTCCAGTGAAGCACAGCTTTAATTCCACCATTCTGGAGGCAAAGGAAGGCAGATCGTAAGGGGTAGGCTGGCCTGATCCACATAAAAGAGTTCCCGGTCAGCCAGGGCTACACAGTGAGATCCTGTCAACAAACAAACAAACAATAAATAAATAAATAAATAAATAAATAAATAAAAATAGCCAAGACCCAGGGCAGGCTGTTTCTAGACTTAGCTTTGAGGAAGCACCGACAGCCACATGACACGTGACTGGACTATGTAAAGCTAACAGGCTCAAGGCAGGCCCCAGGAGGACGTGTCTCCTCAGATTCTAGTTAGTCCAGTCTTGCATTTTTCCCTCCTCGCTATGGAGCCAAACCAGGTAGCCCTCAGGGGAGAAGGTTTTCTGGTTTCTAGATATTTTTTCCCCCAAGACAGAGTCTCTGTATAGTCCTGGCTGTCCTGGACTCGCTCTGTAGACCAGACTGTCCTTGAACTCACAGCGATCCGACTGCCTCTGCCTCCCAAGTGCTGGGATTAAAGGCGTGCGCCACCAAACCCAGCTGGTTTAGGGAAAGGCCTAGTTCCTATGACTCACCTTGAGGAAGACAAATGCTGGTTTCTATGACTCTTCCGGAGGGAGAGGCGAACAGGAGATGAGAATGACAAAGTCAAACGCTTTGCTTCTGAGACCTTCCATCATCCTTTCATTTAGTTCAAAAGAGTATCCCGGAGCACCATACTTTGGAGCATTGCTTTCTGAGCCCCAACAGCTGCCAACTGTACCTAAGGCTACAGTAGACTTTTGTCCCCATCCAGAGAGACTGCCCATGAGCCTGTCAATCACCTAGCATCCCAAGCAACAGTCCTATGGTTCAGTCTTCTTGGATCAATTTATGTCACATGAACACCGAGGACCGGGAATAGAGAACTGGGATGACTCAATTGGCTCCACCACTCAGGGCCCATCAGCAGGTTAGGTTGGAATTATCTATCCTTGGAGCGAGAAGGCTGCATGGGGGAAGGCAGCGTATCAGACGGCTGCTTCAACACGTCAATTCTCAGTATTATTTTCCCCCCTTTTGAAACATTCTCTTTCAAGGGATGTCCAGGCTTCTCTAGGGTTTCACTTTTATAAGTAACACAATGGCCATCCTCCAATAGACAGTTTGGCAAAAGATCCTTCTCAAGAGCTGGAGAGATGGCTCAGTGGTTAAGAGCACTGTCTGCTCTTCCAGAGGACCCGGGTTCAATTCCCAGCACCCACATGGCAGCTCACAACTGTTCCAGGGGATCTGACAACCTCACACAGACAGAAATGCAGTCAAAACACCAATGTACATAACTACCATGCGGTTGCTGGGAATTGAACTCAGGACCCCTGGAAGAACAGACAGTGCTCTTGACCTCTGAGTCATCTCTCCAGCCCCTTAATCTAATTCTTGATAGAAGTTTGTCTGGGCATCAAGTAAATTGCTTTCCTGTATTCATACCATGGGAAACACACAGAAGTCTATAGAAACATGACTGAAGTGGACACTGTAGTGTGCTGCCCAAGGATGAGCTGACTGTCTGGGATTCTAGTGTATTTCCTGCTGGCCACTTATATCTATATCTCTCTCTGGGCATTGTTTTAACTAAAGAAACAGCCTCACCCGAGATTAGACCACTTCCCAAGAGGCAATATAGGTTGAATGACAAATGCATATGTTGCTAAAACAAAAACATAAAACAAAAACAAAAAACAAACAAACAAAAAAACCCTGGAGCTGAGCCTCAGTTGATAATTTTGGAAGGCTGTCTCAGATGAATGGAAAAAAAAATGAGGACATGATTGCCTATAGGTGTGGTTGAGGAGGAAGCCTATTGTAGATATGAGGGAGAGCTAGGCCAGAGGCATCTGGAATGCTCTAGATTAAACTAGGCCATGGGGGGGGGGTGGATCAGGCATGATGTGATATTCCCAAATAATTGATCGATCAATAAAAAGCCATCCTGAAAGTTAGCAACTTAAACCAGCAATGTGTTATTTCCCACGCTTGCTCTGCTCTGTGTGGTAGAGCTGAGGCTCCTCCCGCAGAGGGTTTTGGTGGAGAGTTAGAGAGAAACAAGAGCCCAGGGTCTTCCTTCAGCCTCGTGGTTTCTCTCCACAAGGCCCGCACTGGTCAGTCATCCATCCGCTGCCTCTTTCTGCACAGCAGCTGAATTCCAAGAGTGTTTCAACTAGACGCACCCCAATATGCATCCATGTTGCAAGCTGGCTGCTGGCCTTATTTTGGCTAAAATCCTGTTAGCCATGCCCTGAGTCCACATGGAATGCCATAGGAATGTTAATACCAGGAGGTGTGGCTCCCCGAGGGCCACTCACTTCAATAATCTATCACATCTGCCTTCCAACTGTCTCCACGATTTAGATCTACTTGTAAAATCAGACCTCCAGAGTTCCTGTTAAAATAGTTGGACTCAGGTTTTGTAAGGACCAGACAAACTCCATTTTGAAGAAGAAACTCCATTTTGTGTTAAACTTAGCCAAGGGCTGAACCCAGATTCCAGAAAAACCATAAAGCAGTCTAAACAGAAAAATATTCCCTAGCAACACAATCAGTTCACCTTGGGAAACTCCAAATATACTCTCTGCTGGTCAAGCTGACCAGCAGGTGGTCTGGCACATAGCAACAACCAATTAGGAGAAGCCAGGCCAAAGTTCCTAAAGCCCTCATGTCTGCTTCAACCAATCTTTTCTATAGGCCAACTTTCTCCTACACCTATTACCCAAGCATGAAAAACCAAGGCTTGTAACTCCGTTTGCAGCTTTTCTGCCCAAATGTTGTCCAGTCATATACTGTAAAACCCATTTATTTGTCTAAAACCTAAAGAAAAAAAAAAAACTCTTAATTGAGACTTGAGGCCACTTCCTTGTATCTGCTGTGTCAGTGCATAGGAGGGTTGGCCCGGGTTCGAACCTGCAATAAAGACGTCCTTGCCATTGCGTTTGGACTCAGCTCTTGGGTGGTCTGTTCGGGGAGTCTCTCAAAATTTGGGCATAACAGTTTGAAGGCCAAAGAGTCACCATTGAAGTCAGATGCCAGCGTGACTCAGGTGAGATATTTAAAGGCTATTCCTGGTTGCAGAGCACCATGCAGAGGTGCATTACACACAAAGGAAAAACACTGATGAGACAGAGAAAGGAAAACTACTTCAGTGTTCTCTCATTCAAAAAGGCTGAGGGAGCACAACAAGGTTCATTATAGCCATTAGTCCATAGCTGTTCTTTTTGTTTTGTTTTGTTTTTCGAGACAGGGTTTCTCTGTGTAGCCTTGGCTGTCCTGGACTTGCTTTGTAGACCAGGCTGGCCTCGAACTCACAGCGATCAGCCTGCCTCTGCCTCCCGAGTGCTGGCATTAAAGGCATGCGCCACCACTGCCTGGCTGTTCTTTTTTTTTTTCAATCTTTTGTTTGGTTGGCAGTTCAGTCATGGGACTGACCTAGGCCCTCTGCACATGTGACACAGTCGTGTAGCTAGCTTGGTCTTCTTGTGGGACTCCTAACAGTGGGAGCAGAGGCTGTCTCTGACTCTGTTGCCTGCCTTTCGGACCCTTTCCTCCTACTGGGTTGCCGCCTGTAGCCTCAATAAGAGAGGAGGTGCCTAGTCTTACTGCAGCTTGATATGCCATGGCTGGTTGGTATCCATGGGGGTGCTTCCCTTTTCTGAAGAGAAAAGGGGGGGTGTGTGACTGGGAGGAGAGGAGGAAGTGGACACTTACTAATTTGATTACATCCAACAACTTTTGGTGTTTTATTTTACTTTCATTTTAGATTTGTTTATTCTATGAATATGAGTGTTTGGCCTGCGTGTATGTATATGTACCATGTATGTGCCCAGTGTCCAAGGAGCTGCCCCTAGGCTGTCAGATCCTCTGGAACTGGAGTTAAGGATCATCAAGTGCTCTTAACCACTGAGCAATCTACCCCTCTGTGTTTTCATTTTTACTCAATTAATATTTTTTATGTAATTTATGATTTGTTATTGTTTTTGGGTTTTTGAGACAAGGTTTCTCTGTGGAGATTTGGCTGCCCTAGAACTCACTCTGTCGACCAGGCTGGACTTGAACTCACAAGAGACACCTGCCTCTGCCTCTCAAGCGCAGGGATTAAAGGCGCCACAGCTGCCAGCAACCTCTGTTAGCTTTTTAATTAAGCCTCTTTGTGTTAGTTCCAGTATTTTTTCTAGGAACCAAGATAGGCATCTTTAGTTTATCCTTACCTTTGAACTCCAGCCTACCTGTCCAGCCTATCTCCCCCAACCCCCAACTCCCACTGCCTCCTGTCTCTGAGAGATCTGTTCCTCACCTACACCATCTCTCCAGTCCTGGAACAGGGTTAGTTCTCTAACAATTTATTCACCGAGCACACACTCTTGAGCAGCAACAGACCGTAGGAGGAAGATCTGCTTACTTGAGCAACGTGCCTCTCAACCTTAAGCCAGAAGTGTGGGGAATCTCCCTTTCCATATTCTCCCCTGTGCAGTAAGCACAGACGCCCAATAAAGTCCATCGCCTGCATGTGGTCCTTCCCCTGCGTAGACTAAACCATCTTCACAGAGAATGGGCAATCCCCAGAGCTTGTAGGCCCAGATAACCCAGCAGTATCTGGAAGGGAAGAGCATTCCACAAAGTAGCTGAGGGCAGGGACTTGAAGAGGGTGGAGACTATGGAAGGTCAAGGTCAAGGCCGTGAAGAGCTGCAGGTACAGAGGAGTTGCAAGCACGAGTGACTGATGAGTTTAAGGAAGCTGCTGAGTCACCTATTAGAGGTAAGAGCCAAGGGCCCTGGCAGGCCAAGCTCAGAGCTGTGATGCTACATGTTGGGCACTGGCTTGCACGCACTCGATGCTCAAGGCAACATTCCTCTGCCTTTGAAAGCGGACGGTGTAAATCACTAGCTTCCTTCTGGTTCTCAGGGATTAGAAATGGACACCGCTGCCTCCCAACCCTGGGAGGCAGAGGCAGGTAGATCTCTGTGAGTTTGGGGCTAGCCTGGTCTACAAACTGAGTCCAAGACAGCCAAGGCTACACAGAGAAGCCTTATCTCAAAAAAAAAAAAAAAAAAATCGGGAGGCAGAGGCAGAGGCAGGAGGATCACTATGAGTTCGAGGCCAGCCTGGTCTACAAAGCAAGTCCAGGACAGCAAAGGCTACACAGAGAAACTGTCTCAAAAAAAAAAAAAGAAAGAAAGAAAGAAAGAAAGGAAAGAAAGAAAGAAAGAAATGGAAGCCAATGCAAGAGAACCCTAATAACCTTGCCACTACAATGGAGACCAAGCTTAAACCCTTGGGGGAACACATTTAAGACACCCACACCACAGCTGGGGCCAATCTGAATAAGGACAGGCTAATCCATGCAAGCTCATAAAGACCATGGTTGACTGATCACGTTGGTCCAGCACCATTTCCCTAGGAAGTTTGGACCATAGAAACTCAGGGTCAACCTCCTGCTTGATCAAGCCAAGTCGATCTCAAAAGAGACGCAAATCAAGTGGCTTTGGAATCACTACAACACTAATGAACCAGTCAGCTGTACCCATTGCTGGTGAGTCAGATACTGGCATATTCCCACGCAGTCACTTTGGGGCTGTGGGTAGGACTTCAGGATGGCAGGTGTTGATACGCTCTGTGCCATTGCACACTGAGTGTCTTTGCACAGAGAATTGTCCCCTCCCACTCCCTCAGGTGGCTCAGGTACACCCCAGGGTCTGGGCTGCACTTTCTCCTGATACTATCAAGTAGTCCTGGGCCAAGTGAAAAACACAGTAGAAGCTTCCTTGAGCCAGGGCTCTGTTTTATGGCATTTTCATATTTTGTTTTATTATTATTATTATTGTTGTTGTTGTTGTTGTTGTATGTTTCAGGTCTTTGTTTTGTGTATATGAGTGTTTTGCCTGCATGTATGTCTGCACACTATATGCATGTCTGATACCTGCAAAGGCCAGAAGGGAGCATCAGACTCCCCTGGAATTAGAGCTATAGATAGCTGTGAGCTGTGCCATATGAGACCTGGGAATGAAACCCAAGTCCTCAGAAGAGCCAGTGCTCTTAAACCCCTGAACCATCTCTCCAGCCCTCTGCCCCCTCCACCCCCTCCACCACCACTACCACCACCCCGCCTCTAGTCTTCTTAACACACTTTCATCAGGTAAAACTGAGATGATTACCTCCATATAAATGCCAGCTGGCATGGAAATATGTTTTCCCGGTGCCAGATTGAAACTAGCCCTAGCCAAGTAGATGAAGAAATGAACTCTTCCAATACCAGCGTCCTGCCTGGCCATGCAGCAGCCAGAACACGCCCCGCAGCAGCCAGAACACGCCCCGGGGCTAGCCACTGAGTTCCCACAGTCCCTTCCAGAACGTTTTCAATTTCTTCCTACTACCCCTCATTGTTTTATGAATGAGGTCCTGCGGGTTCTCTGGTTTCTATTCTTCAGGAAGCGGCCAGTCTCCCAGCTCCCACCTACTACTACCGTAAAACACCAGTCAGGCAAGAAGAGATAGAATGAATGGTGGAAAAGGGAAAACGGTGAAAATGAAAAAAAAAAAAAACGGGTAGAAAGAGAGGAAATAACGAAGAAGATGGAGGCACCAAGCAAAGGGGTCAAAATTACACCCTTTGTTTTCCAGACTAGCCCTTCCTTGACACCCCTGATCCCCACTAAGTTCTGCTTAAGTAGGCAAGAAGGGCAAATGGTTTCAGAAATCTCAATCTCCAATTACAGCCATTGAGCCCCAGAAAGAAGAGCTACCTTTGTTTCCTGTTGCTTCCTAGGGTGTGGATGACCAGGAAGAAGAAAGATTCTTGGCACTCTGCCTGTTTGTTGTTTTTAAAGGTCTTTGTAATTTCCTGTTAATTTCATACCAGAACCTTTGCAGTGTAAATACCACAGGTGAAGATAAGCTCACCGGCCCTGGACTCCAACCTTTGTTCAACATTCCCTCCTCCATCTGATCTACCTCGCATCCCACCTCTGGAAAGGTTGCAATTTGTTACCTGGGGATTACGAGCGAGCCCCAGAGAGAGAAGAGTTCAGGAGGCGCAGCCCTCAGCAAGAAGTGATCCGCGATCTGGCCCTGCTCCTTAAAGAAGTGGCCTAGTGGGATCAAGTCCCTTTCCATTCTCCTGCCTGTCCCTTTCCATTCTCCTGCCTCACCCAGGCGCTGCCATCCTCTCAAGTGGCAATGCCACCACGTTCAAGGTGGTAATGTCCTCTGTGCACACACTCTGACTATGCTACAAAGGAAGAGGGAGGTTAGTTGGAATGCTAAGAAGCTAATGAATATAAACACAGGAGAAACACCCACACAGCCTCCACCTCAAGGCAAAGAGAGAGAGGGAGACTAGGGCCAACTTAACACCTTAGACATGTGCTGGTGGGAATCACTTGCATGGCACTGGTAAGCAGAGCAGGGTGCTAGCCAGAAATAAGGTGAGAAGCCACAACAAAGAGACCCTGCACTCCCTTCTTCTCCTTGCATGGGTCATTGGTTCTAGCTCACAAAAAGAACAGAGGCTGGGAGAGAGAGCCAGGGGGCTGTGCCTCATTGGCTGGGCCCTGTAGGGTTTTGACTTGCTGTATGCCCTAGTGAGGCTGCTATTGCTGTAATAAGCACCATGACCAAAAGCAACTTTCAGACAAAAGAATTTATTTCATCTTGTAGATTACAGTCTGTCATTGAGGGGAGTCAGGGAAGGAACTCAAGGCAGGAACCTAGAGGCAGGGGCCATGCAGAAGTGCTGATTACCGACTTGCTACCTGCGGCTTGTTCATCCTGCTTTCTTATAACATCGAGGACCATCTCTCCGGAGGTGGCACTGCCCACAGGGAGCTGAACCCTCCTATATTAATCTTTAATCAAGAAAATTCCCCCACAGACTTGCCTAGAGGCCAATCTGCTGGAAACATTTGCTTAACGGAGCCTCCTCTTCCCAGATGACACCCTAGTGTGTCAGGTGGGCGAAAACCTAGCCAGCACTCTCAGTTACTTTTCTTGTTGCGCCGACTGACAAAGCAGCCTAAAGATTAAAGAGTTTATTTTGGCTCATGGATTGAAAGTACAGTGCATTGTGATGGGGAAAAGTGTGGCAGCAAGAAAGGGAACAGCAGGGACCTGAGGCAACTGGTCACATTGTCTTTCACAGTCCAGAAGCAGAAAATGTAAAATTTAACATGGAGCTCTACATGGAGCTTCTAGTAAACTTCTAATAAATAGAAGTTTTTTTTAAAGATATGTAGACATGCCAGGCGTGGTGGCGCATGCCTTTAATCCCAGCGCTCAGGAGGCAGAGGCAGGCAGATCGTTGTGAGTTCGAGGCCAGACTGGTCTACAAAGTGAGTCCAGGACAGCCAAGGCTACACAGAGAGACCCTGTCTCGAAAAGCCAAAAAATAAAAAAATAAAAAAGAAAGAAAGAAAATTTTAAAAAGATGTGTAGACTTTTGGTCTGGTTTATTTTCTTTTCTCTTTTCCTTTTTCTTTTTTCCCAGACAGGGTTTCTCTGTGTAGCACTGGCTGTCCTGGACTAACTTTGTAGACCAGGCTGTCCTGGAACTCACAGAAATCTGCCTGCCTCTGCCTCCCAAGTGCTGGGATTAATGGCTTGGGCCACCATGCTGGACAGGTCTGGTTTATTTTCACATGTGATTTTTTTTTTTTTTTAGTTGCAAGGGTTTTTTATATGATAAAGTTTACAAAAAAAAATTATTTTTTGAAGTAGAGAGAAATGAGTTTCGGTACCCAGCTCCCTTTTTCCTTTTTCCGTTTTCAGTCTGTACATGGCCTCAGCCAATAGGAAAGTGCCACTCACATTCAGAATGGGCCTTTTGTCTATTAAATCTCTCTGTAAACACTCTCATAGACGTGCAGGATGTGTCTCCTAGGTGATCGGTTGACAATGAATTAGCCATTACAAGTCCGTCTCTTGTCAGTCTTATACCTAAGCACATTTTTTTAAATGTTATTTAATTTATCATGTATATATGCCCACGCAGGTATAAGCATGTATATGCAGGTGCATACATGCCACCACATGCAGGTGGAGATCACAAGAGTCTCCTACCACCTTATGGGATCTAGACCAAACTCAGGTCATCGGGCCTGCAAGTGAGGCTTCTACTCACTGAAGAGCCTTTCCAAGATGAACACGTCATTTTAAAGTCAGAACATTGCCCCTCCCCAGAGCTTTGCAGACACATGGCTATCTTATAACATAGAGCACATTCACTCCCATTTCAAAAGTCCCCATAGTCTTGACAGTTCCAAATTACTCAAAAGTGCAAGTCCCCTCCAAGAGTCACATGATCTCTAACTGTGAGGCCCTGTAAATTTTTTTTTAAAAAAATTATATATTTCCAATATACAATGATACAAAATGAATATTCCAATTCCAAAAAAAAAGAGAAAGAGAAATGAGGCACAGCAAACAAAAATCACACACACAAAAAAATCACACAAAGCTTGAGGGAAACCCACTAGGGAAAACATCAAGTTCTTCCACTCCATGTCCAGAATGTGGGACTCTTTAGAACATCAACTGGGCTCCTACAGCCATAGGTAGCCCCGCCTCTCCAGTTCTGCAGACTGCACACACCTCTGTTCCGCTGTTCCACTCTCTGCTTGCAGCTTTTCCTGGTGGAATCCTACTCCTAGCATCTCCAGAACAGATTCCCCCTTGCATCTAAGGCTTCACCATCACAGTTTTATGAAATGACCTCTCAGGGAATCTCCTTGCAGGAAATATGGCTCTGCCACACATTGCCTGACCTTATTCCTTTGTTTGTTTGTTTGTTTGTTTGTTTGTTTTTCAAGACAAGGGTTTCTCTGTCTTGACTGTAGCCTTGACTGTCCTGGACTTGCTTTGCAGACCAGGCTGGCTTCAAATTCACAGCAATTCACCTGCCTCTGCCCCGCCCCCACCCCCAAGTGCTGGGATTAAAGGCGTGCACCACCACCGCCCCGCTCTAGTGACCTCATTTCTTTTTGTAACTTTGGTGTAAGCCTCCACTATGTAACTCTTGTGCTTCCCAGGCCTGTAAAACCAGCACCACGTGGATGACAGGTTGTGAGCTGCGCGTACAGGCAACTCAAGACCTCTGAAAGAACAGCCAGTGTGCTCTGAACCACTGAGTTGTATCTCCAGCCCACTTTAGAATCTTTGGTATGTGGAGCCGAGGTACCTTTCCTGTTATCCCAGTGTGAAGGACAGGGTTTCATCTTACTCCTGCTAAACTCGCTGACACTGACAGCTACTTTTCTGTGAGCCCCTTCTCACCTGGAGCTTTGAAACTCATTCACAGTCCTACCCTCACCAAGAGGCACATTTTCCACATCTCCCCTCCCCGCTTGCTGCTCTTTCTCACTGTAAACACGGTGAAGAGCAGTGACTAGTAACCGTGCCACAGGGTGAATGTCATATCGTCTTAAAATGCCCCCCTGTCAAACAAACTAGCTCATTACTTTTGCATTCAGCTTTACACAAGTTCTCAGGACACAGGAAGAATGCAGTCATAGCCTTTCACAGGACAGTCCCTCGTCTGACTCCTGACTGAGTCTTGCTCCCCTTTGGTACTTTTTGAATATGGTCTTTTCTGTCTGCCTCCATGGAGTTCTGGTCTTCTTCTTACCCGCCAGAATGGGACACTACGCTTGCTCCAGAGCATCTGGGGCTTCTCTAGCACATATAGCCCTAAATTCTTCTACATCCCTTCTAGTACGTCGGTCAGTCCCAGTGGTCCACAAACCACAGGGTCAGGTCCATCACAG
Organism: Acomys percivali; assembly: GCA_907169655.1. Classification (NCBI taxonomy): domain Eukaryota; kingdom Metazoa; phylum Chordata; class Mammalia; order Rodentia; family Muridae; genus Acomys; species Acomys percivali. Next base: position 23,140,405 of record OU015743.1, on the reverse strand, counting down.
GAACACCTGGGTTCCTTGTGAGTAGCAATGTCCCGAATTAGCTGTCTTTCTGGTTGCCATGACAAACTACCTGACAAAACAACTTAAGGGCTCAGCGGTTAAGAACCCTCCCTGGCTGCTGCTCTTCTAGAGGGTCCTGAGTTCAATTCCCAGCACCCACATGGTGGCTCACCAACCCATCTGTAATGAGATCTGGTGGTACCCTCCTCCGGAACGCAGGAAGAACATTGTATACATAATAAATAAATAAATAAATCTCAAAAGAAGAAGAAGAAGAAGAAGAAAAAACCACCCAACTTAAGGAAGAAAATGTTTATTTTGGGTCCCAGTTTGGGGGTATAGTCCCTCACAGCCAGGAAGGTGTGACAGCAACAGCAGCTCTGCTGTAGTGGCAGGAGCCTGAGGCAGCTGGTACTGTTGTTTCCAGGGAGGAAGCAAAGAAAGGATTATTGCTGTTTAGTTCCAGGTCTCCTTTTCCCTTTTGATTCAGTCTGGGAGCTTAGCCAGTGCATGCCTCCGTGCGTGTGTGCTTGTGTGTGCGTGTGTGCGTGGTGGGTGCGTGGGTGCATGTATGCATGTCCATGTCCCCAGCTATGCTCAGGATGGGCCTTTGCTCACTTAAACCTCTCTGCGCACACCCTGGCAGACCTGCCCAGAGGTGTATCTCCTAGGTGATTTGAAATCTAGTCAAGTTGACAAGGAAGGATAGCTATAGCAACAACGCACTGCAGTTGGATACCCCTAGACTCTGCCTCCTGGCCTTTGTACATGCTGGTACTCTACCACTGGGCCATGCCACCAACGCCCTGTTCTCTTAATGGACAGCTTGGTTTTTTGTTCTTTCTTCCAGCACTCCAATCAAGCTCTTCAGAGGGAGACGTGATGACTGGAGCTTCAGCAGCCATTTTGGTGTTATGATGAGGGAACAATCACTGTTCTAAAAACCGAGTCCCCAAAGAGCTAGGAAAAGGGATCTATCTTCTCTATTAGCCACTTACTGTATACCTCCAAATACCTACAAGTCAAAAACAAAAACAAAAACAACCAGAAAATTTACTTTCATTGTGTGTGTGTGTCACTGTTACGGTGCTGTATTAGCACGGAGATGAAATTTAATTTCATTCTTTTTTTCGGTTTTTAGTCTTTCAAGACAGGGTTTCTCTGTGTAGCCTTGGCTGTCCCAGACTTGCTTCGTAGACCAAGGTGGCCTCGAACTCACAGTGATCTAATTGCCTCTGCCTCCTGAGTGCTGGGATTAAAGGCACCACCCAGCTGAAATTTACTTACTATGCCCTGTAAGTCTGCTCTATTTTAGACTCTACAGAGAGAACTCATTCTTGTTTTCTGTGAGTTCATGTTTCCCCTACTTAGATTAGCAACTGTAGGTTGCACCTCCAGGAGACTGGAGCGAAGCGCACATCACCTTGCACCACTTCTGGAAGCTTAAGGAATGGAGGCTCAGTTGACAACGTCACATTATAATAACATTACAGCATTATAATGTGGTCCTGGCCACACCCCGTGTGCCCCCACCCCACCACCCTCCTATATCTAGAGCAATTCACCTCAGTGCCTCCCGGGCACCCAGCTCCTGTGAAGAACAGTGGCTGGCTAGAGTGCTCGGGAGGAGAGGATACAAAGTGTCTTTGTTGTGTATTGTTTCTAACCCCTTTCCTGGATGGCACAGCTCTGTGCTGTCTCTACTTATCACAGTGGAGGGGGAGGTAGGAGTTGGGTAGGGTGGGCAAGTGTGAGGTGTTTGCTTAACCTAACCCTTTTTTTTTCCCTGCGTAGAGGACATGTGTGTGTGTGTGTGTGTGTGTGTGTGTATGTGTGTGCGCGCGCGTTGGGTGGGGGGGCAGTTCTGTTGTTTTTACATTAATTTGTCATGGTCAATATTCACTTGCCCCCCTTGCGTCTGGAGTATGTCAGGGTTGTGCACTTAGACCAGGGCTGCCAACTTGTCTTGTCAGCTAAACATTATTTTTTTTTTCCCACAAGAGATTAGCAACTGAAGCTATCTGCTGTGTGTTTACTTGTCTATTGTCCCTGCCCCCTCAGCCCTCACTAGTTGTCACCTCTGTGGAGGTGTGACTGCCTGCCGGCTCACATCTGCTCCCCAGCACTGGGCACAGTGGAAGCTGGAGATGCCCAGTCTGTACAGGTGTAGTGACTGTATAACTGACCTGGTGCTGGAACCCAACCAGCATCCATCTCTAAACAGAGGGCTTTTCCCCAGCCTCTGCTTTCAATAGCACAGCACCCTTCTGGGGGAATTCAAGAGTCAGCCAGCAAAGACAAAAGCCCCATCAATGGGAACCAGACAAGCAATATGGTCTTCCTCCAAATACTGGTAAAACAACAATTAGACAAGGAAACTTAGGGAAGAGCTGCATCTTGAGCACCTTTGACTGTTTTGTGCATGCAGCAGGTACCCAAGATTCATTTTATGGACATCACCCTCCATGACGCTGACGCATAATTACAGAGGGCAAGGAGCAAAGGATTTTAAAAAGAAGATTGGAGGGTTTTTTTTTGTTTTGTTTTGTTTTGTTTTTTTGATGAGCCAGGGCTGGGTATTAAGATGTCTTCACACCAACAGCCTTTGGGCCAAGGACTATGAAGCAAGTGGACAGGGAAGTAAAGAGGTTAGATGCAAGCCCCAAAGGCTATTTGAACTTAAATTGATGTTAAGTAGCATGTAAAAGTCTTTTGCACCAGCTCCTCTTTAGTGCATGGTAAAAGCCACACATGCCTTGGGTCAACTGCATTTGCACAACGCAGGAAAAATATTTCACAGAATGTTCCTTTGGACAAAGCTTTCCTGGTCCGTGAGAATGGTAGGAAATGTGTTTCTGCTTCTGACCTGGTTTTTAGACAGACAGGACACACGGACATGGATAGATACACATATATGCAGCTACACATGTACCCCAACACCAGAGCATGCCAGCATCGCACATCTACCTCTAGATCTTAACCTTCAAATCTGCGACCCTTTAATACAGTCCCTCATGTTGGGGTGACCCCAGACCATAAAATTATTTTTGTTGCTACTTCATAACTGTAATCTTGCTATTGTTATAAACTGTCATGTAAATATTTGTGTTTTCCGGTGGTCTTAGGCAACCCCTGTTAAAGGGTCTTGGACACCCTAAAAGGGTGGGGACGCACAGGTTGAGAATCTAGATTCTGGCCCATGGAAAACAGCCTCATATTACATCAGGCAGCACCCAGATTCAACAAGTATTTGTGGAAATGGTGCCCTTAAGCCATTTGGAAGAACTGTTGGAGATTGAAAAGGAAGCTGGGCAGAGGAGGTATGCCCTGTGTGGCGGTTAATTGTCAGCAACACAATCTAGAATCACCCAGGAAGTGAGTCTCAGTAAGGGACTGTGGTTTAGGTCAAGTTGGCAGGTAAGCAAGTTTGGGGGTGGCCAGGATTACCTTGTGTGCCTTAATTGATATGGAAAGACCCAGCCTGAAAGTAGGTGACACCATACCTTGGTATGATTGTGCAAAAGAGAGGTCATTTCTCTCTGCTCTTGACTGTGGGTGTGATGCAGCTGGCTGTCTGGAGCTCCTGGCACTGTGACCTCCCTGCTGAAATGGGTTGCAACCAGGAACTGTGAGCTAAGTTGTTTGTGGTTAGGGTTTTTTTTTTTTTTTTTTTTTTTTTAATCACAGCGACAGAAATGAAGCTAGGATGCCATGTTTCCCTTCTCTCACGCGTTCTCACTCACTCTTTAGCTCTATCTCAGCTCCAAAGCTTATACCCTGACCCCCAAGTCCTGTAGGATGCTTCCAAAATAAATATTGGCTCCAGATGCTAGGAATGGTGGTACAGGCATGTACTCCAACCTGAGACTGAAGGACCTCCAGAGTCTAGGCTAGGATGGTAAGATAGTATCTTAGGAAAAAAGAAAAAAAAAATCTGAGGTTGGAGAGAAGGCTCAATGTTTAAGAGTACTTACTTTGTCAGGCATGGTGGCCCATGCCTTTAATCCCAGCACTCAGGAGGCAGAGAGATCTCTCTGAGTTCAAGGCCAAACAGAGTCCAGGACAGCCAGAGCTGTTACACAGAGAAACCCTGTCTCAAAACAAACAAACAAACAAAAAACCAAACAAAACAAAGCAAAACTAAAACAAACAAACAAAATGAGCTCTTATTGCTTTCGCAGAGGACCTGGGTTGGGTTCCCAGCACCCATATATAATTGCCCATAACCACTCACAACTCCAGTTCTAGGGGATCAGACGCTGGTACCAGTGCACATACATGCAAGCAAAACTACTCAGATACGTAAAATAAATATTTTTAGATAGATGATAGGAAACCATCTTACCCGAGAGGGTACTTCTGTCAGCTTGCTCATGTCCACTCACCCTCGGGTCCTCCAAAAGCCTACACCTACTACAGGTGCTGGATAAGTATGTACTAGGGGTCTGAATGAATGAATGAATATTTAGTGGTCTGGGATGGGAGCACGCTGGGCGCTGCCTGTGAGCAGGGGGTCCGGGCAGCTCGGCCCTGGGGGCGTGTCTGCAGAGGCCACCTCAGAGCTCCCGATCCGGTGCAGGAGGCGGCGGCCAGCATGGAGAGCGAGTTGGAGGCGCTGGCCCCGCGGCCCGCGAGCCCGGCGGAGCCGCCCTTCCAGGAGTTGGTGGAGGCGGCGGGTGGCCGCCGGCAGGTGCTGCTGGTGGGCGAGCTGTGGGACCGCGAGCAGAGCCGGACGCTGCTGCGGGACTTTGCCAGCACCGTATTCCCTCCCGAGCCCTCGCCGGGCAAGTCGAGCTACGCAGAGGCCGAAAACGAGGGCACCGCGGCGGCCACCGAGCCGCACCGGGCTCCGGGAGCGAAGGCGACGCGCGCCATCCGCTCGCAGCTCGTCTTCGTGCTGTGCCGCGCCACGTCGCTGGCCGCCCGGGAGCCGCGGCGCCGCTTGCGGGAGATGCTGCGGGACGTGCGCGGCCGGAGGCGGGAGGGCGCTGCGCTGGTAGGGGTCCTGGTGACCGACGCGGGTGCGGAGGACGTGGCGACGCCGGGACTGCAGCTGCTGGAGACGCTGCTGCGCACGGTGTTCGGCCGCCAGGTCGGGGGCCCGGTGCAGGCTGCCGCCTTCCGTCCCGGTTGCCCGGCCTCCAGCCTGGCTGTCCAGGAGGCCGCCTGCAGGGCCCTGCAAGCTGCAGGGCCGGGACGACCAGGTGAGGCTGCGCGGGGGTCGGGCTGGGCGTCTGGGGAAGCTTCCAGTCCCTTTAGACCGGTTGAACCCCTTTAGAATACACAATTCTGCTGTGCGCGGAGGTAAACTGAGGCCCTGAGCAAGGAGGTCCCCAGCACAAGGCCTCTCAGCCTAAAATGAGCAGGCCCTGGACAAGGAGTTGAGTTGGTCAGGTCAGATCCGAAGGACTGCACGCGGGATGGGGACAAGGAGCTGAGGGTACAAATGGTGAGGAAGTGGGTATGGAGTAGGGTTGAACTGCTCTGAAAAAACGTAGGACTTGGAGACTGGGCTTAGAGAAAGAGGACGGAAAAGTCTCTCGGGGGTGCAAAAGTTTGGGTGGTGTGCGTGGGAGGTGAAGAACTGAGTCTGGTGGGGGTGGTGACTGGAGCCTTAGGACACGGGGCAGACAAGGTTGTCCCGGAGGCTTAGTGTGGAAGGGTGGAAGGCAGGATGCAGTTCTTGGCAGAGACACGGAATAGGTGCCAGGGAGTTGTGGGTATCAGGAAGGGCGAGAGGGACTGAGACCATAGTGACCTCGGTGATTCCTGGTAGCCACTGATCGCTGGCTGCCTCTGCCAGGTGTGGGGCGGAGCCACCTTTTCCCTCCACAGTCTCCTAACTATAGAGGGAGGTGTGAGAGCTTCTCCCAGCCGGGGACTGATCCACCACACAAGGGTCAGACGTCCCAGGGCAGCGGGTTTTACAGGAATTCTGCAGATTACTGGGATTAAAATGTGGGCCTTAACTGGAGCTGGGTCAGACACCGAGAGATCTTTGCACCGCTCAACTCCGTTCCCTTTGGCTCTTTACTATAGTAAGCTTCTGAGTGGCTGGCTGCCTGTGTGGGGTATTAGGGGCATCTACTATCCAGCATTAGCTGGCCGCTGAGAGATGCCTGATCTTTTTGCATCAGGGAGACATTATCTGATATTACAAGTGTTTACTTGCACCTGCCGGCTTTGGCGAGTGTGTTTCTCACTGGAGGCTCTCCTAGCCTCATTTCTATGGAGGTTGTGCAACTTCAAGCATCCCAAAAGGTGAGGGAAATAAGTAGCCCATGTACATGTTCTGATAATAGCAGCTCAGCTGATTCCTTATCTGGCCTTGGGAGAAAGAAAGAAATTCACACGAATTCTCTCTGGACTAACGAGCTAACGCCTAGAAAATTATCTAAGCCTTCCATCTCTTAGCCCTAGGCTTTCCCACACTTAACTCTGGCCATGGTTGTGTGCCTATGGCTGTGACCCGGGCCTGGAAAGCCAATTTTTCTTTCCTCTTCTTTCTGTAGTTAGCTCTACTCCCACCTCCCATTCAAAACTGGACTTCCTCTTTCAGGGAACCGACTGAAAAACTTGCACACTCGCTCTGGTTTGCAAATTGACTAGTGAAATTTCAGAACCTTTGGCCGTGGCTCTCTTAGCAATGACCAAATGGTTTTGTCACCGTTCTCGTGTTAGTTTAACCACCATGGTATTTCCATTTACTAACACCCTGCCTGGCACCCAAGATGGGTGACTAAATCTTTGTTTTGAAATAAACACTAACACTCTGGAAAAAATGGGACCTTTGTAGATGCATCATCTTCTATTATACCAAAGTATTGCCTGCTTTTATAACAACACACTGAGGGAAAACATTTTTTTTTTTTAAACTAATGAATCAAGGTCATGAATTATTTATAACTCCTCGTGCATCCATTTCCTTTCGGCCTTTGCAACGTTTTATGGAAGTCAGGCATGGTAACCTATGCCTTAATTCCAGTACAGAGTGGGCAGAAGCAGGCAGATCTCTGAGAGTTCTAAGCTATCTTAGTCTACCTAATGAGTTCCAGGCCAGCCAGGGCTACACAACAAGACCCTGTCTCAAAATAAAACAAAACAAAACAAAAAGACATTTAATGTATTGGTGTTCATAAATAGTTTAAAGCAAGGCATGATGATGCATACCTGTAATCCCAGCATTCAGGAAATTGAGGCAGGAGGATGGAAAGTTCAGGAAAGTTTTGAGACCCTTTCTCAAAAACAAATGAATGAATGAATGAATGAATAAACAAATGAAGAAGTGAGGTAAGAAAGCAAGGAGAGAAGAGAGAGTTTGAACTGAAACTGAAGGAGATGTTACTGCCCCGTGAGGGTTTTCTTTAGGGGTACGCAATTGTCATTAATTTCATGCCCTTATGTTGCTATGGTTTCCCCAGCATGCGCACATAACGCAGCAATGTGTGAGGCTGAAGTGAGATAACCAAACATGAAACCAGGCAGTAGAAAGTCGAGACTTGAGCGTCCGGGACAGCCAAAGCTACTTGGAGAAACCCTGTCTTGAAAAAAACAAAACAAAAACAACAAAAAAAAAAAAAAAAAAAAAAAGAAAGAAAGAAAAAGAAAAGAAAAGCAAGACAGTGGAGACTCATGGGCTGCTGAGGACAGGCTCTTGTCTTGTGAGGCAGTCACCAGCTGACCTCTGCCCTGAGGATTTGTAATCTCTCTTTCTAGCAGAAGGTGCCTGGGAGAGACCGGGGCTACTGACTTGCTTTTCCTGGGGTCCCCGGAGCCAGAAGAAGAAGAACCGTAATGTCACCTCCTCCCAAGGCCCTGCTCAAGGTAAGCACTTTGGTTACCTGGATCCTGACTAAATACTGGGACCTTATGGACAGCGGACAGACATCCACGGAGTACTTCATCCAGGAAATACTTTCTCCATCCTGAGCTTAGCATGAGCTCTTGAGGTGCCTGTTCCCCGACCCACCAAGCAGGGCTCAGGCTGGGTCAGGAGATAGTCCTGACCCAGTGGGGCAGGCCATTATCCTCCGGGGAGTCATGGAGTGTTAAGGGGCTTGTGGCAGCTGGGCTCCATGACACACGCCTGTAATCCCAGCACTAGGGAGGCGGAGGCAGGTGGATCTCTGTGAGTTCAAAGCCAGCCTGGTCTACAAAGTGAATCCGGCACAGCCAAGGCTACACACAGAGAAACCCTGTCTCGAAAAACAAACAAACAAACAAAACAAAAAAAGAAGCTAATGGCATCTGAGCTGGGATAAATGGATTCTCATAGGCAGACAGAGGAAAGCTCAAAGAGTATCCTGAGTGAAAGTGGCCAGCAGATATCATACTCAGAAAAGGAAGCGCCTTCAAGGGTGCTCAGGGCTGTGGTGCAGTTGGAAATAGAAGGCCTTGGAGTGGCAAGCTGGCCACATGGGGGCCAGGATGCCCTTCAAAGGTGAGGGGTCTTAGACATAAGCAGAAAGATGGTAGCCTGTGGAGACACAGAGAGATCAGAGGCAGATCCCGGCGAGAGGGACCACAGCAGCCCCTGGTGGGATACTGGGTAACTTGGACCCATAAAGGCAGTAAGATAAGAAAGGAGACAACCTCGTACAGTGGTTTTCAGGGTGGAGCCATCTTGCTGGTAAATGGAGGCAAGGAAAAGGTAGGGGACAAATAATGAGCATTGGTGTGAAATAAGCTTTTATTGTATCCCTTTTTAAAAACTGACTATTCACCGATCTAATAGCTGTCTTTCACTGCCTAATAAATTGCTATACACTGTGTCTTAAAAGAACATACACTTAGCACTTAGGAAGAAGAGGCAGGTGGGTCACTGTGAGTTGGGGAGGCCAGCCTGGTCTACAAAGAGAGTCCAGGACAGCCAAGGCTACACAGAGCAACCCTGTCTCAAAAAAACAAAAACAAAAAAACCAACCCAGCAGGGTATGGTGGCACACACCTTTAATCCCAGCACTCAGAAAGGCAGGGACAGGAGAATCGTTGTGAGTTCGAGACCAGCCTGGTCTACAGAGTGAGTTCAGGACAGCCAAGGACAGACAGCTACACAGAGAAACACTGTATCAAAAATAAATAAATAAATAAATAAATAAATAAATAAATAAATAATAAAAAACAAAACAAAACAGAAGACTGAGCTGGTAGGATGGCTCAGTGGGTATAGGTGCTTGCCACCAAGACTGAAGACCTAAGTTTTATTCCCAGGATCCGTATTGTGAAAGGAGAGTACTGACTCCCACAAGTCATACTCTGACCTACACACACACACACACACACACACACACACACACACAATGTTCTTCAGTGTTTCCACACACTGATGTGGGTACTAGGAACTGAACCCAGTCCTCTGCAGCAGTAGCAGGCAGGTACTTTTAAATTCTGAGCCATCTCTCCAGTCCCCACTGTACTGTATTATTAGGGAATAATGACAAGGAAAATCTCTCTTTTTCAGTACAGACAAAAAGAATATTTTCAAATATATTTGATCGAAGGTTCATTGAATCAGGATGAGGAACTCATGGATGCAGAAAAGCGACTGTACATACCTTTGTAACATATGTGATAAATATAGGATCTATTCATCTACAGACATATAAATTATTTTGGAATATTTTCTTCAGCAATAGCAGACCATGACTGTCTTCCTAAAGCAATTATTGTATCAGCATTTTTTTTAAGGATAACAGCTGTAGATGAACATGTAATTTAAAACAGCATAGAGAGATCAAATGTATGTGTTGCCCAATCTCCCCCAATGATTATATCTCTAAAAAAACAAACAAACAAAAAACCATAGTGAAGCTATACACTATAGTGTAAGATCACAATCAGGATGCAAACGTTAGTGCAACCCACAGATTATATAATGGGTTCCCTAATTTTATCTATAACTCCTCTCTCTCTCTCCCTCCCTCCCTCCCTCCCCCTTGTGGTTTAAAGAATTTTATACAGTGTCTTCTTTTCTTTTTCTTTGTTTTGTGTGTGTGTGTGTGTGTGTGTGTGTGTGTGTGTGTGTGTGTGTATGTGTCAGGTAGGGGGGGTTGTTGAGACAGAGTTTCTCTCTGTAACAGCCCTGGCTATTTTGTTCTTGCTTTGTAGACCAGGCTGGCCTTGAACTCACAGAGACTTGCCTACCTCTGCCTTCCTGAGTGCTGGGGTTACAGGCTTGAGCCACAGCACAATGTCTTTTATTTCCAACAAAACAAAACACTTTTGTCATGATTCTGGGAGATAGACCCACAACTTCACTCTGAGTAACATGCAAAACAACATTTTATTGGTGTTTTATTTGGTTTTGGTTTCAGAATATTCTTTATTTATTCCTTGACAATTTTATACATGTTGTTTTGTTTTTGAGATAGAGTTGGCCCTGAAGTCACAATGTTTCCAAGTATGACCTTGAACTTCTTGCCGTCATCTCCCAAGTACTGGGATTACAGGCCAGGCAACCTCTAGTTTATGTGGTGTTGGGAACTGAACCTAGAATTTATGCATGCTAAGTAAGCACTCTACCAACTGAGCTACATCCCCAACCCATTCTCTGACATTCTCTCACTCACACACACACTCTCTCTCTCTGTCTCTCTGTCTGTCTCTCTCTCTCTCTGTCTCTGTCTCTCTCTCTCTCTCCCTCTCTCTCTGTCTCTGTCTCTCTCTGTGTGTCTCTGTCTGTCTGTCTGTCTGTCTGTTTCTCTCTGTCTCTCTCTCTGTCTCTCTCTCTGTCTCTCTCTGTCTCTGTCTCTCTCTCTGTCTGTCTCTCTCTCTCTCTCTCTCTCTCTCTCTCTCTCTCTCTCTTGTTTTTTTGTTTTTTGAGACAGAGCTTCTCTGTGTAGCCCTGGCTAACCTGAAACTCTCACTGTAAACTAGGCTGGCCTCCAACTCCGAGTTCCACCTGCCTCTGCCTCCAAGTGCTGGAATTAAAAGCCTGCACCCCTACTGCCTTCCAGCCATAACCCCATTCTTTTTGTTTTTGTTTTTGTTTTTGTTTTTGTTTTTGTTTTTGTTTTTCGAGACAGGGTTTCTCTGTGTAGCCTTGGCTGTCCTGGACTGGCTTTGTAGACCAGGCTGGCCTCCAACTCACAGCGATCCACCTGCCTCTGCCTCCCGAGTGCTGGGATTATAGGCGTGCGCCACCACACCCGGCTCATAACCCCATTCTTAATGCAGAGCCCCCGCATTTATAGGAAGCCGTAGGTTGTTTGCCTTGTGCCTTCTCTGAATGCTGTCTGAGGAGCAGTTGCAAAACATTCATCTGCCCGTGAGGCAGCCAAGACTCAACCAGTATAAGTTGTGAGGAAACTCGTTATCATCCATAAAAATAGTGGGGTTGGCTGCAGCGTTGGTCAACATCAACCCAGGAGCTCACAGACCCCCCTCAAGAACCTGGGGCTTCTCCTTTCTCTCCGCTGGCCCAGCAGGAGCTGGTTTCATGCTTAGACTGGTAACGAGAAGGTGGCAGGTGTACCATGATCACGCCTAAAAGTGGGCTTGCTGGGGTCAAAGGGCATGTGCCATTTTGTAAAAATTGCTTTAGATCTGTATTTCCTTTGGCTTTTTGAATCTCTGGTGCATAATCGCCAGGGTGTGCACACAGAGGAGTGCCCGGATGACAACCGGGGGAGGGGGTTGGTTCTCTTCTTCCACCACGTGGGTGTTGGCAACCAAACTTAGCTTGTCAGACTTGGCAGCAAGAATCTTTACCTGCTGAGCCAAACAACTGCTGCCCCCCCTTTTTGGGGGAGGGGCTCTGGAAATAGGTCTTGGGACAGCTTCCTCCCTCTAAGTGCTTGGACACTGACTTATAACCTTGCTCTTTTCACTTTGGAATGTTCCAGAACACCTCCAGGTCTCAGAGGAGAAGCTTGCGCTGACAGCCATATTTCCCAATGGAGACTGTGAAGAGCGTGGACATGGATCTAGAGCCCAGGATGGAGTTGTCCACATGCCACCTGAGCCCTCGGAGGGCACAAGATGAACGCTGGACCCCTGGACTGGCCCTCACCTACACATGGGGGGGAGTCACAGTGTTGACCTCAGCAGAAGGTGACTGACTATAAAGACCCCACTTGCTTCGGGGATGCCACCCTCACTTTTGCCAGCAAAGCAACAAGGCCTATAGGACCTGCTCCACACTTAGTGGTTTTGTTTTTTGTTTTTTGTTTTTTCACAGTCATCATGGTGGGATGATCTTGTCTCTCTGTGCCTTCATCTCTCTGAGCCAAGGAGACATTGTAACTACACTACTTTGCATACATGTCACTCAGTCTCTGGGTCTTGTTTCCCAAATGACTGAGCCAGCCCGGTGGCTTTCTACCAGGAGCCACACTGCACCTCCGGGCAACATTGGAAACGTGTGTGGGAGCAATTAGAGGGCACCTCAGTGTGTGTAGGACGGACCAACCACAAATAATTGGCTTGCTCAGACTGCCGATGGGACAGGACAGTCATTCTGGGAAGAGATCCCTTTATGTTTCCTGGGACCTTGGCTCCCAGAACAAGCCAAAATAAAGACTTGACAGCTGCTATGAGGAAGCCTGTCAGGCCAGAGCCAAGGTGGTTTGTGTGTTGCAGGGCCAGGACCCAAAGTGCCTTGCATGCTGTGAGGAAAAAAAAAAAAGAGCCTCTGTCTGTCTCATATTGACACTGACTACTGTGCCAGATCCTTTTTGAAAATGTTTTCTGGGTGCTGCCTATAGCACTAAGAGAAGGGCAAGCAGGGTATTGGGGTGCTCAGCCCCCTGACTTGTACTAAATCTCAAGTTCTACCCCAAGTATCCTGGAGGTTCTAGAATCTTCTCTCTGAGTCTGTGAGTCACATAGAATGGGTAAATGTCTTCCACGGAGCCTTGCCAGCCTATCTATTCACTCAGAGGCAACCAGGGATTACCTATCTTGTCTCTGCCTGCCTCTGGAGAAATCACTCTTTGGAAGGACAAAGGCCCCTGTTGGTTTTCCCTGATGTGAGAAAAGCATTGTCAGAAGGAGGTAGGTAGACCCACACATTCATCTGCGGTCCACTCTGCAGATATCCACGTGTGTGCACTGCATAGCTCCCTGTGAGGAACTGCATACCTTTAAGTCATAATTTTAGTACCAAGGGAGAGGAGGACCCTCCCTGCTCCGTGCCTCAGTTTCCTCTTGGTGATCCACAGTCTAATCCTATTCCCTCTCACTCTTAAGGAGAGAGTGTGAAGTGCAGAGGGATGACATCTTCCTGGCCTGAGGCGGGAGCAGACGTCATTGTAATGACGCAAGGCTGTCCCGTGGGAAATGGTCCCAGCTGGCATCTCTTATTCAAGAATGAACTCGAGGCTGGGGCACAGTTGACTTAGCTGAGGGACCGCCTAGCATGCTAGCTTGATTCCTCACCACTGCATAAACTGGATGAGTTGCACATGCCTGTAATCCCTGTACTTGGGATACAGGGATAGGAGGATCACAAGTTCAAATTCCCTCTCAGTTACAATATGAATTGGAGGCCTGCCTAGGCCACATGAGACCCTGTCTCAAAAACAAAAAAATCAAATTATCAATTTGATTTGATTTGATTTTTAAATGGGGAGAGTGGTATATTTGAAGCTGCTATATTTTTGTTGACCTACATAATCCTATGTAATCCTTCCGTTGGACTTTTATTATTTGATCAAGGAAAGGGGCTAGAAATTTAAGTTGGGAATCTGTCTAAGACAAAAGTTACAAGGTTAAAAAAAATCTTTTGTATTTGTCACTCATGTTTGAAACTTAGGAAACTACACTTTTTTGTTGTTTTGTTTGTTTTTTATTTTTTTGAGACAGGGTTTCTCCGTGTAAAAGCCCTGGCTGTCCTAGACTCACTTTGTAGACTAGGCTGGTCTCGAACTCACAATGATCCACCTGCCTCTGCCTCCCAAGTGCTGGAATTAAAGGTGTGCGTCACCACGGCTCTGCTGCAACTGCACATTTCAATCAGCGTAGTTTCCTGGGTGAGGGAGGATGCGCCTTCCACTCCTGTCTATGGTGATTCCTCTGCCCCATCCCCGTTCCACTTTCCTCACAGAACCACTTGAGTTTGTAGTCTTAGGTATAAAGGGTGAGTCCCACACGGTTCTTATGAGTTGTTGTGGTTTTAATTGCCTGAAGCATGTCTCGTCCCTGGTTGAAAAGGTCTTTGTACTGAATCTGGGGTCAGCTGGTAAAAACAGGTGTGGCAAACAGAGTCCTGGGGGTCAGTCTTTACTGCTCTTTCCCAGCAAACAGAAAGACCTGAGTTTCACCAGGGATGGTCTTGTGGGGGCCCTTCCAGAGGACTTTAGGAAGATGTGAAGGTTGGAGAGGCCTGAGAGGAGGCTGGAGACCTGGAGGAAGCCAGGAGTCCTGGAAGCCATGTGTGAGGAACTGCCGACCAGGTCCTACCCAGCCTGGGCCCCGTGGTCTTCTAACTTGTAATATGATGGCAGCTCCCTTGCTTTTGGACTGGATGCCGGCCCCTTATATCTAATAAACCAGACAGTGCCTCACTGGTGTCTGATCAAAGCAGAACGGGTGTTTCTTTTCTTCTCCAACACCGTCCTCACAGGACCCTGAGAAGGAGGGAGTCTGAGCAAATGAAATGCCCCTAAAATCCCCCAGGCCCAGGTGATTTCTCCACGGGAACTGGAAAACGCACAGTTGGGAAGCAGAACCAAGTATTAGGTAGATTTATTAGTTTATTAGTTTTTATGTTTTACTTGTAGGGGATGCACACGTGCTATGACACATGTATAAAGATCAGAGCAACCTATGAGAGCCAGTTTTTCCTTCCACCACATGGACCAAGGGAATCAAACTTAGGTCTTCTGGTTTGGTAGCAAATACCTTTACCAACTGTGCCATTGTACAGTCCCAGAAGTAAATATCTAAAAGGAGTTCCCTTTTCTTGTTGTTTTAATTTAAAGATAGCATGCGACTTGACAGGCAATAGAGAGTGTAGACGTGTATGTATGTAATGGCTTAACCAGAGCTAAGCCAGCCTTCATTCACTTTCAGCCAAGCCTTTGTAGAGTTTGTGCCATAATTTCACTCCTGTTCAAGCCGCTGCCTCCAGGGAGTTCCTGGTGTGTCAAACCAAATCTTCAGAAGAGCCTGCAAAGGAACCAAATGTGGGGGGTCTGGGCCTGCAATAATATCAACAAGCCCCTCTTTTTTAAAAAATTAATTTATTTATCATATATACACAGTATTTTGCATGCATGTACACCAGAAGAGGGCACCAGATCTCATTATAGATGGTTGTGAGCCACCATGTGGTTGCTGGGAATTGAACTCAGGACCTCTGGAAGAGCAGCCAGTGCTCTTAACCTCTGAGCCATCTCTCCAGCCCCCACCCCTCTTTTTCTGGTAGAAGCAAGGGACAGACTTCAGCAGGAGGGTAACGGCCGCTGACCACTGGAGACGTGAAGGTAGTCTGTGCTTTAAAATGCCAGCGAGAGCTGGCCAGTGGAGGCGCACCCTTTTCATCCCAGCACTTGGGAGGCAGAGACAAGTGGAATCTCTGAGTTCCAGGACAGCCAGGGCTACACAGAGACACCTATCTCGGGGTGAGGATGGGGGGGGGGGGGAGTCACAAGGTAGAGAGGGCTTGCTTCATAGGGACAGGTAGCCTGGACTTTGTCCTGTTTGCCTGGTAAACACAGAGTGGAGGAAGCTGGCTTGATTGAGGGTTGCACAAGCACTCTGACCTGTGTTTGTGAGTTAATGGATCAAGCATTGGGATAGAGGTGGAATTTGGCCAGGGCGGCCAGCCACTTGCATAACCTCGGTGTTGGGGTTGGACGGGGGAGGGGAGCGGTGGTACTAGACCACCAGGAACCTACGCACAGCCTTTTCTGCCTTCAACCATGAGCGCGGGTCTTCTGCTAGCCTTACACTCGGGGCTGCCAATTGGAAGAAGAGCATGGCTGCCTGTGGGACAGGAAGTGCACAGGGGTGAGGGTGGGAGGGGGTCACATCCTCCGAGGGGCTGTGGATTTGGTAAGGGTGAGAGCCCTTCTACCTTCCTCCCTTGGCTCTCTAGCCATGACTCTTGCCCAGAATGGGCTTGGAGCACCCTGCTTAGTCCTTGTGACCAAACCCTCATTTTGATGTCCTCTTGCAGAAATGGGGTCTGTCTCTTAGCCCCAAGTTCTTTCTTTTTCTTCCTTGCTAATGAAGGAGGTCTTCAAATTGGGGGGTGGTTTGCGTCATTACTTTTATTGCTCACTAACTTCACTCTGACCTACAATCCCTGCGCACTACCTGCCCCAGAACTCCTAGATGTGGGCACAGCCACTCTCAGCTCCTTGCTCCCTGACAAGAGGCCGTCTCCCAGCCAGGCGGTGGTGGCGCACACCTTTAATCCCAGCACTTGGGAGGCAGAGGCAGGCGGACTGCTGTGAGTTCAAGTCCAGCCTGGCTTAGAGAGTGAGTTTCAGGACAGCCAGGGCTGCACACAGCGAAACCCTGTCTCGAAACAAACAAAAAAGAAGGTGTCCCCTTTACCCAGTGCCAGGCCACATGGACAGCTCCAGAGAGTAGGCAAGGCCCCTGAAGAGCCACACATGGATTGAAGGGACTAGAAGAAATGTACGGCAAGGTACATGTGACACTTTCCACTTTCTAGTAGGCACCTTTGGAACGGGGCAAAGAAACGGGCGGGGCGGGGGGGAATCATTTTAATTATATGCCTCCTTTGTTTTTAACTTTTTGAGCCAGGACCTCACTATGAAGCTGTTTCTGCATAAGAGCTCACTCTGTAGACCAGGCTGGCCTCAAACTCATAGAAATCCACCTGCCTCTGCCTCCTGAGTCCTGAGATTAAGGGCATCAGTCACCACACTCAGCTTAATATACTTTAAAAACACATTTATTTAAGTGTGTGTGTGTATGTGTGTGTGTGTGTGTGTGTGTGTGTGTCAATGCATCATGTGCAAGCAGGAGCCTATGGAGGTCAGAAGAGGCATTGGATCCTCAAGAACTGGAGTTATCGATGGTTGTCAGCTGCCATATGGGTGCTGGAAATTGAACCCAGGTCCTCTGCAAGAGCAGCCTCCCCCATCCCTCACCTTTAAAAAAAAAAAATACAAGGCATCCTGTATCCCAGGCTGTTCATCAATTTGTAGTTGAGGATTATCTTGAATGAACTTTTGATCTTCCACCACCACCACGCCCCGCCCCCAGTGCCTTTCTTTGTTATTTTCTACCTCCTTTCCCTAAGACAGGGTCTCTTGCCAGGTGGTTGTGGCGCACACCTTTAATCCCAGCACTTGGGAGACAGAGGCAAGTGGATCGCTGTGAGTTCGAGGCCAGCCTGGTCCTCAAAGCGAGTCCAGGATAGTCAAAACTATGTAGAGAAACTCTGTCTTGAAAAAAAAAAACAAAAAAAAAAACAAGACAGGGTTTCTCACTAAACCTGGAACTCACTAGTTTTCATCTAGGCTGGTGGCCAGCAAGCCTTAGTGACTCTTCGATCTCCTCCCCACTGCCAGGGCTAGAGTAACAAGTATGTGTGGCCACAAGTATGCTTGTACTTTTATGTGGTGCTAGAGATTTGAACTCAGCTCATTGTCTTTGGACACTGAGCTTTCTCTTACATACTAAACCATCTCCCGAGCCCCACACCTGATTTTCAACAGTGCTGGGGATCAAATCTAGGGCTTTGTACATGCTAGGCAAGCACACTCCCAACTAAACTACTCCCACATACCAATATACTTTACCAAGACCAAAATGGTATTTCAGTAGGAAATTACTAATAAAAACTCTATCTCGCCGGGTGTGGTGGCGCACACCTTTAATCCCAGCATTCAGGAGGCAGAGGCACGTGGATCTCTGTGAGTTTGAGGCCAGCCTGGTCTACAAAGCAAGTCCGGGATAGCCAAAGCTACACAGAGAAACCCTGTCTCGAAAAACTAAACACAAACAAAAAAAACAAACAAACAAACAAAAACTTTATCTCTAAAAACAAGTGGCACTTGGTCGTCAATAAAGAAATCCCAGCAGGTGGCAGAGTTGCTTTGAGATCGTGTAGACAGGTCACCAGGGGCAGTTGAGACTAGGGGCCTTGGGATTCTGGTGCCATTCAGCCACTTGGTGAACTACCGCAGAGCGCTTCCAGCCCAACGCTCTTGTGGCACAGATGTCCTGGTTGGGGACCTGGGCGGCGCTCCCACTCCAGTGCTCCACCAGCAGGGAGCCTTGAGACCACTAGAGGGCGCTGCAAGACCAGCCGATCTCCTGCCTGACTCCTGACCAGGCCTGCCACCCAGTCCCTAGGAAGATGAGCTACAGGGAAACAGGAGAGGTCTTTGAGGTGTTTTATGGCCCTCCTAAATTTTGATGGTTCTTTAAGAACAGAGCACACCCTGTTGGAATCCTTTCTATTGTTTCAAAATATCCTGGAAAGCAGAGCTCATTTGAATCCTGGAAAGGGTGGGATAGCTTTAAAGCCACAGGGTAAAACTCTGATAACTTTGTGGCAATCACTGGCACACCATCCAAACTGGAGACACAGTGCTTCTCCCATACAGGGCAGAAGTTGTAATTTAGACCCCTTCTGTTTTCAAAGTGTGAGTGTGTGTGTGTGTGTGTGTGTGTGTGTGTGTGTGTGTGTGTGTATGTGTGTATTGGGAATCAAATCCAGAGCTTCACCCATGCTAGGCAAGTGTTCTACTGAACTGCACCCTAAACCCCCGAAAAGATTTTTTAAAAAAGATGTATTTATTACCATGTATACAGTGCTCTGCCTGCATGTACACCTGCAGGCCAGAGGAGGGCATCATATCACATTATAGATGGTTATGAGCCACCATGTGGTTGCTGGGAATTGAATTCAGGACCTCTGGAAGAGCTAAGACAGTGCTCTTAAGCAGTGAGCCATCTCTCCAGCACCCTGAAAAGATTTTTAATTAGTTGTCCACATATCAAATTCCAGAGCTGGGACCGTGATGTTCAATTAGTTGTCAACATTGTGTGCATTTGCTGTGCAAGGGGCCACGGGCTCCCTTCCAACACTGTAAGAACAGATAACTAACTGTATATAAAGTAAGGATACAGCTGCTGCTCCAACGTGTCGTTGAGGGGAAGGTTTTTATTGTAGCTATGAAGGGAAGTACAGCCAGGGGCATCTGAGCCCAAACATGGCCATGAGGGAATTGGGAGCCGTAGAGGAAGACAAAAGAAAGGACCAAAAGGGAAAGGCAAAAGAGGGGGTCCCCAAGAGAGCCCATGGCTGAAATGACAGGGTTATATAAGAGTGAGACGCTGGGGTAAAGGAAGCACAGGAGACGGAGAAGTCTAGGGTAGGGCATGGGGTGAAAGGAGCCCCCGGCTATTATATAAAACTCCCACCCCCAAGGTCTTGCTGTTCATCTGTAATAGACTGGTTAATTATTAATTCATTATCACAATAAAGCACTGTGAAGTTTTTGTATTTTGGAGGCAGGATTTCTTTTTCTTTTCTTTCTTTTACTAGAAAGCCTTTTTAGGCTGGAGAGATGGCTCAGTGGTGAAGAGTGCCACCTACTCTTCCAAAGGTCCTGAGTTCAAGCCCCAGCAACCACATGGTGGTTCACAACCATCTGTAATGTGATCTGATGCCCTCTTCTGGTGTACAGGTGTATATGCAGGCAGAACATTGTATACATAATAATAAATAAATAAATACATCTTTTTTTTAAAGAAAGCTTTTTAAATTTTTTCTAAATATTTATTAATGTATATGAGTGCCTTTTCTGCATGTATACCTGCAGGCCAGAAGAGGGCATCAGATCTCATTATAGATGGTTGTGAGCCACCACGTGGTTGCTGGGAATTGAACTCAGGACCACTGGAAGAGTAAACAGTGCTCTTAACCTCTGAGCCATCTCTCCAGCCCAAGAAAGCCTTTTTAATAAAAGTACATTTTATTATTTATTTGAATGTATGTGTGTGCACATGAATGCAGGTACCTGTGGAGGCCAGAAGAGAGCATCAGAGTCCCCTAGAGCTGGAGTTACAAGCAATCGTGAGCTGCTTGACATGGGTGCTGGTAATTGCACTTGGGTCCTCTGGAAACATAACCAATAAAGGGGACTCTCCAAGGGGCTACCAACCTCTCTTTTTCAAGGCAGGATCCTCATCTCCCTTTTTTGAGGGCATTAGGTTCTTTGAGACAGGGTTTCTTTGTGTATCCCTGGCTGTCCTGGAACTTGCTCTGTAGACCAAGCTGTCCTGGAACTCACAGACATTCCACTGCCTTTGCCTTTGGAGTGCTGGGATTTCTCACTGTATGACCCCTACTTCGCTGGAAGTCACTATGGAGACCAGACTGGCCTGGAACTCATAGACCTTACTTACTGCCTCCCAAGGCATGTATCATGCTGTTTGGACACCTGAAAAGTATAATTTTGTATGTACAGTGTTCATATTGGTGTGTGTGGATCCTCCAGAGGTGGAGGCTGCACTTCAGACACAGGCATGGGGCAAGTTTGTGTCTAACATGTGTGTATGTGCAAATAGGCTTGAGGTTGACATTGGGTGTCTTCCTCAATTGCTTTTCCACACTCCTCCTCCCAAAGGTCTCACTATGTAGCCCTGGCTGCCCTGCTGAGTGCTGTGATTAAAGGCGTGTGCCACTACACTTAGCCACTTTTTCTTTCTCTCTTTCTCTTTCTTTCTTTCTTTCTTTCTTTCTTTCTTTCTTTCTTTCTTTCTTTCTTTCTTTTCTTTCTTTCTTTCTAATTGAGTCTCTTGCTGGAGCTCACCAACTGGCTATACGGGCCGGCTAGAAGCCCCAGATATCCACCTGTCTTCACTTTCTCAGATCACACCAGCCAAACTCAACCTCAGTCGTCATGCTTTCATGGCAACCATTTAACTGAGCAAGTCGTCTCTCAGCCCCCATAGCAGCTCTTTAGAAAACACTTTGCTACAATCCCAGTAGTCTTTGGTTGACGGGCATTACTGCAGTGAACCTCCATAGCAATAGGTGGCGCTGCGAGCACTGCCTTATACCTTCCCTAACCTCCTTTCTCTTAGCAATGGCGGGTGATGAGTGGGCCGCCTCTCTTCACAAGGGTGTCTACTTTGAAGCCTGCCGGCAGGTGCAAATGACTGTTCGTTCCCAGCCTACTGGAGCCCCGATCTCACGGAGAGTTATAAAACACAATGTCATTTTTCCATGTTACATGGTCTCGAGAGGCAGCGGCTGCACAAAAGACGAGGCGTGGAAGTGAATTTGCGCCAAGCCTCAGGCGGATATGCAGGCAGCCCTAGGGCGGGCGGGGTCCTCGGCTAGAAGCGAGCCGGCGGCCTGTGGAGGGGACTGACTGAGCAGCGCACCCGGGCACCTGGAGGCGCGGCAGAGCGAGCGGGCCCTGAGCTGACAGATCCAGGGCTTGGCCAGGACTGTGGACGAGCGGACCAGTTAGTGCAGGGCGCAACCATGATCACTTCAGCCGGTGAGTGCGGCCAGGAGCAGGCGCCCCAGGGAGGAGCCGCTGCCGCGCCGGCGTTTAGCTGAGTCAGGGCGGGTGACTGGGCACCTCCGGGTCGAGCGCCGGCCTGCGCGGCCTCTCTGCCCGAGGCCCACCCTAGGGTCCAAGGGCTGGGGGCGGGTGGCCGGGCCACTGCAGGCTCCATGTGTTCGTGGGGATCGGACCAGGTGACCACCTGGGCATCCCTCTCCAGCCACACCCCCGTGCCCGAACCGGACTGGGTTCCTAGGCTGTCGCTGGATCGCCCGGTGATTTCCTTTATTCTGTCTGTCCGCATCTTGGCAGAGTGACCCCCCAATCATTCCCCACCGGCGTTTTGGTTTGGGGTGAGTCCTGGTGCTATCGTAAGCATCGTGAAGCAGCTCCTGGCCTGGCAGCCGCCTAAGTGCTACGCTGAGTGCTTCTGGCTCGAGCCTTAGATCCCTTCCCCTGGAAATCCGAAATTAGGTTTGAAGTGGCTGGTTTCGGGGACCACCGTATTCACGTAAGCAGCTCATTCGGCGAAGGCAGCATTGAATGGGCGAGTCAGCTTACTTACTGTGTGTGTTTACGTGCTCAGGGCTGCAAAGCCTATTTCAACACATTTGTATCGTTTTATACGTAGATACTTGTAGTGGCAATTGAAATGGAAAGATGTAGAGACGAGCTTTAAAACTGGGGATTTTTTTTTCAAGCTCCCCCCCCCCCACTACAGACTGATTTATATATAGGCTGTCTCCAGCCTTGGTGCTTTTTCATACTTGGCTGCGTACATGCCCTTGCTTGGTTGTCCTTTTTTATTCTGTACTTGCTCTACAAGTATTTGATTGTCAACAAACAGGTTATCGGTAGACAGTAATCTGTACGGTGATTAAGCAAGTTGGTAGAGATGCTAGGAAACATGACAGCTCTCTCCTCCCCCTCCTCTTCCTTTGTTGTTTGTTTGTTTGTTTCAGGCAGGGTTTCTCTGTGTAGCCCTGGCTGTCCTTGGAACTCACTCTGTAGACCAGGCTGGCCTCAAACTCACAGAGATTCTCCCCTGCCTCTGCCTCCTGAGTGCTCTGATTAAAGTGTCTGCCACTACATCCTATAATGGCTATTTTCAAACACATGAAAAAGTGTTGCCTGTATTTTAAGTTAGACTTTTGTCCCAATGGATACAGATGATTACAGATGAGTTTTAGTTCCCATCAAAGGAAGCATTTTCCCCCAATGTGTCCCCCCCCCCCCACTTGTAAATATAGGCTTAGGTCCAGCCATTACCACAAGTCTTTAGAGTGCTGGCTTCACTGATCATGGTCTCTGGGTGCTTAATTGAATACTGTTAGAGTGGACCCGTAAATAGTCACCTCATTTGGAATGTGGTACAGGACACCATCATCTCTCGCCTGGGTTATTATACTAGCCTCAAGACTAGTTTTTCCACCAATACTGTTTCTAAGTCCATTCTTCTAGTTCCTGGAATTTGCTTTGGAAAGTTTGTATAGCATTTCTCCTCAAATGTGTCAATGGTGGTTAATGATGCTTAGAATAAAATCCAGATTTAATTACTCTAGACTTTTTTGCTTTGTTTTGTTTTGGGGGGGGCTACACAGGGTATCTCTGTGTAGCCTTGGCTGTCCTGGATTCATTTTGTAGACCAGGCTGGCCTCAAACTCACAGGGAACCACCTGCCACTGCCTCCCGAGTGCTGAGATTAAAGGCCTGCGCCACCACACCTGGCCACTGTAGACTTTTTGTTCAGCTTCGTTCCTGTCTAAGAGTTCTTGCATGTCCTGTCCCCACTCTGGCCTTTCTTTCACAAGGTATCTTAGATCTTCAATGTGCATCTCAACCCAATCCCTCTATTCAAACATTTTGACTCTCCGTTGGCAGCCACCTCTCCATTCCCAATTCTGTAATGGCTGTGTTCCTGTGCCTCAGTGTTGTTGTACTGAACTCCTTGCTGTCTTGGGCAGGACACCTATTCCATAATTCTCAGGACGCTACTGAGTGTGTGGCTGATGTTAAAAAGGTATGCCTTGTATGAAGAAATGAGTTCCCTGAGTTTTTAGAGCAGACTGAAAGAGACCTTGGTAGAAATATAAGGAAACACTGTCGTCTTTGTGGTGTCAGGACTGAGGATTGTGAGAATCTACCCTGAAATACTGGGATGGTAACATAATATACATTAATAGCTGTCGTTTAAGTTCATTGAATTGTCAGCTAGCTTCCGATACAACCCTTTTGTCACATTATTTCCTGTCAGCTCAAGTTGGCTTAGGACCTGGCTTAGGATCTAATTGCTCCCCAGGCCAGAGTCAGAGTTCTAGTGTGTCAGTTTCTCACTAGGCGCATGTTAGTCACTAAAAAACAGCAGTGACTACGAGGCTAATGTCTACCATTTTGGGCTTTTCGGTTTTTAAAGAGATTGACTGTGAAAGGGAATGGGGCCAAAGACTGTAGTGCTTATTTCCCAGAAGGAAACATGGATCTGAGTGCATTAGATGTAACACAAGCAAATAGAGGAAGGAATGCTGGCACACTTCAAAACAGGAGTTTTCTACTCTTTATTCTCTTCTGACCTCCTGAATTGACCATTTTCAACTCTCAAGTAATATTTCCAGGATATACTTCTATATTGGTAAATAATGTGGAAGTTTTGTATTAATTGAGTCAACAATTTAAGACATTATTTGCTGAGTGTATGACATAAGCTTTTATTTTTATTCTGATTTATTTATTTTGTGTGAGTGTTTTATGTATATGTATGTATGTGTACCACCTGTGTGCCTGGTACCCATGAAGGTCAGAAGAAGGCATCGGATCCCCCAGAACTGGAATTACACATGGTTGTGAGCTGTCATAAGGTGCTGGGACCTGAACCCTGGTCCTCTGCAATAGCAGCCAGTTGTTTTGTTTGGTTTTGGTTTTGGTTTTGTTCAATACAGAGTTTCTCTGTACCGTTGGCTGTCTTGGACTCACTTTGTAGACCAGGCTGGCCTCGAACTCAGATCAATCCACCTGCCTCTGTCTCCCACCTGTTGGGATTAAAGTTGTGCGCCACCACGCCTGGCTCTCCAGCCAGTGCTCTTAACTACCGAGCATCTCACCAGCTGCATACAAGTTTTTCAAAAGCACATAGGTCTTGGCCTATCTGAAGTTAGCAGCTCACAACTGACTGTAACTCCAAGATCTGAAACCAATGCACATAAATTAAAATTAAATAAAAAAGAAAAAGAAAAGAAAAATAGTTGTTATCCTAATAAAGTTGTCATGAAAAATACTTTTTCCCTTGTCTTCTGTTTTGTGTATATATGCATATAGTGTATGTGTGAATGTGTTTTGGGTGTGCACGCACACGTATGTGCCAGTGAAAGGTTAATAATGTCAGATGTCTTCCTCTGTCTATACTTTGCATTTTGAGACAGAGTCTCACTGAGCTCAGAGCTCACCAGTGGTCTAGACTAGCTGGCCAGCAAGCTCTGGGTTTCTTCCTGTGTGTCTGTGCTGGGAGTATGCCTACCTTTTAAGTGGGTGCTAGGGATTTAACTCAGGTCGGGGTTGAAAGCAGGCAACTTCTATCACTGTCACCTTTTTTGAGATAGAACATCTGCTTGTTTCTGCCTTGCCCTCCCCAGCACTAGGATCATGGCCTTCTTTTTTCATGGGTGCTGGGATCCACCGGTCCTCTGCTTGTGCAGAAGCACTTTACCTACTGAGCATCTCCCCAGCCCCATTGTTGAGCTCTGACCAAGTGTTAATGTCTGTCTGCATGTGCCTATTTCTTAATCATAGTATGTCTTTTGTCTTATAGCTGGAATCATTTCTCTTCTGGATGAAGAAGAGCCACAGCTTAAGGTATGAGTTGAAGTCTGTGAAGCTTCTTCAGTTTCGTGATATCGTTAAATTTCCTGTCATTTAAAGTAACCATCTTATAGCCTGTAGTCAGTCATTGAAATCTAGCTAGAAAAGACGGTATTTTGATACTAGAAATTAATTTAAGGGTAATAGATAGTAAAATGGCTCATGAGTTACCTTTCAGTTTCATTATCAACAGTAATCACAAAACATTACTTCTTCTGTGTCGCATATTTATTTCCATGTGACAAAAATTTGGAATATTGGGCAGGCAAGACAGCTCAACAGGTAAAAGCAGCTGCTGCCTAGCCTACAACCTGAGTTTGATCCCCAGAACCCATATGGTAGAAGAGAAGTGAGCCCCACAAATTGTCCTTTGACCTCTACAAGCACACTGTGGCACATGGACACATACACATGCATGCATACATCTAAGTAAGTGTAATAAAGTCGTTGTTTTTAAAGGTGGAAAAAAAGAATGTTCTGCAAGTGGCTTTAGTACCTGTACTTGTGTAATGTGAACCAGCAACCTGGAGCCTGTGTATCAAGGAAGGGAGCGCTCACTTTAAGAAGCAGGATGGTGCACATAGTTTGCTATTTTGATTGAAAACAACAAAAAAAAATGGATGAATCTAAGAAAACATTAGTTCCTAAATTTATGTATTTGTCAGACATGAAATTTTAAAATAAATATTACTGAGAATTTGACCATAAATGTATGGATACAGGCTGGCCTTGAACTTGTAGAGATCTGCCGGCCTCTGCCTCTGCCTCCTGAGGGCTGAGATCAAAGGCATGCACCACCACACTGACTGATTGGTAGACACTAAAAGGAAACATGATGTTAAGTCTTTAAAATCCAATTTTGTTTTATTTTACAGGAATTTGCACTACACAAATTGAATGCAGTTGTCAATGATTTCTGGGCAGAAATTTCTGAGTCTGTAGACAAAATGTAAGAAAATACTTCATTTCTATAAATTTGGATAAAGTAGAATTGCTTACCAACTCATTTAGGAATCTACTGCTAATTTGTAGCTTGAGTATTTAAAATTTGAGTTTTTAAGGAAGACCATAGCTTAAACGAGGCCTACCTTTCCTTATTTCTTTCAGAGAAGTTTTATATGAAGATGAAGGTTTCCGGAGTCGGCAGTTTGCGGCCTTGGTGGCATCTAAAGTATTTTATCATCTGGGGGCTTTTGAAGAGTCTCTGAATTACGCTCTTGGAGCAGGCGACCTCTTCAATGTCAATGATAATTCAGAATATGTGGAGACTATTATAGGTAATTACCTTCCATCTGATAAGCTTTTGATCTTGTTGATGTCTTTCTTGCTCTAGTGATACAGCTTTTTTATTCACTAAATTGCTAGATTTAGTTTAATGGAAGTTTATAATCATCACCTAATAGTTAAACCAGCTACATTTTTTTCATCACCTTCCTGCTGAGTGCAGCTTATCTCAGCAGTTACGGTCATCTCCAGCCCAGTGAGCAGTTTGGTAAAATAATGACAGATTATTATGAGTAATCACTTAAATAATAGTAAATTTTTTTTGGTTTTTGGTTTGGTTTGGTTTGGTTTGGTTTGGTTTGGTTTGGTTTGGTTTTTCGAGAGTGTTTCTCTGTGTAGCCTGGCTGTCCTGGACTCACTTTGTAGATCAGGCTGGTATTGAACTCAGAGGTCCACCTGCCTCTGCCTCCCGCATGCTGGGATTACAGGTGTGTGCCATCACTGCCTAGCTGAGAAAGGATTTTTAGTTCAGGGTTTTAATGCTCTTAGTTTCTGATTATTTGGACCTGCATTAAGGCAGTGCCATTGTGGCAGCATATTACAAAGTAAAACTGTTCATCTCATGTCCAAAAAATAATAGAGCAAAACAGAAGAAGGGACCAGGGTCTTGTTACCTTTACGTCTACATTTTACAAGAGCTCCAAGCTAAGGACCACACTGTTCACAACAGGCCTTGGAGGGGCAGACGTATAGTAGTGGGTAACTCACAGCTAAGGCTTTGGATTCTCACTTGTGTTTGAACCAGCATTATAAGTTCATACAACCACATATGGTTTTGTTTGGTTAAAGATTTTGTAGCTTTAAGAATTGTTTGAAAGCCAGGCATGGTGGCTCATGCCTTTAATCCCAGCTCTTGGGAGGCAGAGGCAGGCCTATCTCTGTGAGTTCGAGACCAGCCTGGTCTACAAAGCCAGTCCAGACAGCCAGGGTGACAGAGAGAAACCTTGACTCGGGGTGAAAAATTCTCATCTGGAAGTTGAACTCAGAGACTGCATGCTTTTTAGACATATTTTTATGACAGAATTAAGATTGTGGTTTTAGAGAGTTCTGTCAGGAGTGTAGGTGCAGATATTTGCATTGCTAATTAAGAGGGTAGCTGCATTATTTGTCTAGACCTTTAAAAGGAGAAAATACGGTATTTTCCTTCAGAGAGTTTTAGTTTGATCAACATTTGCTACATCCACATTGTTTGATGTCTATTTTGTGATTGCTGCTTTATTCTTATCAACTGACCTAAACTTCGATGGCTCTGCCTAGATAAGCCCTAAATACAATATGGCCACCGCTGTTCCCATACAGAGCCTCACCTAACATGGATCATCTAGTGGGCTAACAATTTTTTGTAGTTATTTCTGCTTCTGAAGCTTGAACTAGTACCTTTTTTCCTCCTTGAGCAGGAGACTGGCAAACCAGTGAATAGAAGAGATTACTAGTGTATACCTTTACCCTGTAGGTGACATATAAGGCAGCTTTAGGAAGTGCCTTGTTTTGGTTTTGTCTAGATGCTTAAGACATGATTCCTAAAATGTATAATCAGCATGTGCGTTTCTTATCCACTGTGCTATTGATACCCTTTAGTATGTCTCTGTCCTCCTCACCCATACTAATCAAATTGAGCATATATTATATGTTCCTGCATGAATTTTCAGGCACTCCTGGAGGAATATAGGTTCCTATCATTTCTGTTTGTTTGTTTGTTTTTGAAATAGGGTTTCTCTGTGTATCCTTAGCTATCCTGGACTCACTGTGTAGACCAAGCTGGCCTCTGCCTCCCAAGTGCTGGGATTAAAGATGTGCAGCACGACTGCCTAGCTTCTATCATTTCTAAGATTTTTTTGTCCTTTCTTTCTCTCTTTCTTTCTTTCTTTCTTTCTTTCTTTCTTTCTTTTCTGATTTGCTGCCATTGCTTGAAAAGTATTTGGTATTCTTTGGAGTTGCTTTTTGAGGCCATGGCACAATTATTCTACAAAGATGATTGCTTACAGCTCTTTACCCCAGGACCTAGTTTCAGATGTGAAGTATAATAAATTCTTTGTGGTAGTAGTTGTTACAGGCCTTTTACAATATTCTGTGTAACGACAAGTATGTATTTTTTAAACAATGAAACAGCAACTATTTCTAGCAAACTTTTTAGAATTAATCAAGTTGATTAATATAATTTTGGTCAAAGTAATTATTAATGTTTGGGATAATGTCAGCTTTGTTGGTGTTGATGTCTAGTCCTTTGTTGTAACATAAAAAAATCATAAAAAATGACTTAACTGGAAGTATAAGTTCTAGCATTTTAAGGTATACTTATTACTTGGTACTTATTTGTAGTGTTCATGATTATAAATGTAGACATTGTCCTTTTCTGGGAGTTTAGACCAGTTCACAAAATAACTAGTTGTTTTATTTTTCTCCACAGCAAAATGCATTGATCATTATACCAAACAGTGTGTGGAAAATGCAGATTTGCCTGAAGGAGAAAAAAAGCCAATTGACCAGAGATTGGAAGGCATCGTGAACAAAATGTTCCAGCGATGTCTCGATGATCACAAGTATAAGCAAGCAGTGGGCATTGCGCTGGAGACCAGGAGACTAGATGTCTTTGAGAAGACTATACTGGAATCTGTAAGCAGTAATGTCACTTGAGAGGTTGGAATTGATGGGAAATCAACAAAACAAGTGTTCAAATGCACTTTGGTTTGGTTTAGGTTTTCTTTTGAGACAGGGTTTCTGTGTAGCGATAGCTGTCCTGGAACTTGATCTGTAGACCATGCTAGCCCAAAGATCCACCTACCTCTGCCCCCCAAGTGCTGGAATTAAAGGCATGCGCCACTGTACCCAGCCATACTATTTTTTAGAACACTTTTTATTGGTTCTCTGACAATCTCACTCATATATGTAATGTATCTAGATCATAACCACTTCCACCTTCCTCTTCACACTCCTAGATGTCCCTAGAGTGTTCCTTTTTCATCTTATGACCTCCTTTTCTTCTTTCCTTGCACTTTCATTTATTTCGTGTCTGTGAGGGAGCACACATGTCATAGCGCGTGCATAGAAATCATAAAACAGTGGCAGTTGTTCTTTCCTTCCTCCATGTGGTCTTGAAGATTGAGCATGTGTCTTTTCCTACAGAGTCACCTCACCAGCATTAGTATCTCCTGTGTGTGCATGAGTGTAGGCTCCTCCTATTGAGCATTGTGGGGATCAGGAACTGGGGTTAGGGAAAGGAGTGAATGGTGACAGAGCCCACGCAGAATCCTTGGAATCAGGAGACCAGATTCAAAGATGCAGCTCTAACTTTATTGTGTAGTTTATAAGCCTTTAAAAGATTAAAGAGCCAGTCAGACAGACCATCCCATGCTAGCCTCAAAAACCAATAGCAATCAATCAGATTGGTGTAGCTATGAGGAAATGTGGGAGGGGCAAGGTCACTTTAGGAGACTTCCATAAAGACATGGGAAGCAGTCACCCTCCCTAGCCTCAGATCCGTTTTGAGAATTTACTCTAGTGTGCCAGGAGTCCCTAGTAGATCAACACTGTGTGCAATGGATCAGGACTGTTCCAGGAGTCTTAGGAGCCACTGCTGGTTCTCTCATCAGTCTGTGGACCTCCAAAGGCTTATCTCCACACTCACAGAGCATGGCAGTCCACTGGTGGCCACACTCTCAAAGAACAATGACTTCCCCAGCATCCATCATTGCCAGTCGCTCCTCAGCTAGGGCTAGAGTCCCTTAAGCCTTTCCCTCATCTGTGTTGGAATGTTGACTGGCTTGACTGTGTAGATCTTGTGCAGATGACCAAAGCTGCTGTGAATTCAAGATTACAGTGGCCATACCGTGTCCAGCAGTTCCCCCATTTCTCCCAACTTTCAGCTCTCATGTTCTATATGCTCTCTATTCCTCAGTGTTCCCTGAATGCTTGACAGAAGTGTCCTGTTTAGAGCTGAACACTCAACAGTCATTTATTCTGGCCGGTTATAAGTCTGCATTGACTATTGCCACTGCACAAAGAAGCGTCTCTGACCAAGGCTGATAGCCCCACTAACCTATGGTATAAACATTACCGTTTAGAAGGTATTTGACACCATGTCCATTTAACAAAACGAGTATCAAACAGAGGCTCAAGTCACTCACACCTGGAGATAGCTCTGTCACGTTGTACTTTCTGTCCTTTGAATATGGGTAGCACATCAAAGGACTCTAGCACCAAGGTAGGCGGTAATTGCAAAATACACCATTTGGACAGGCAGATTTTTATAATAGTAGTAGTACTGTTAAAAAGTATACTATGTTCACTTAGTGACATCCTGATTCACCATTCAGTGAATTATTTTCACTCCTTTTTTGTGTGTTTGTTTGGTTTTGTTTTGTTTTTTGAAATAGGGTCATATGCAGGCCAGTCTGGCCTCAAATTTGAATTCTTTATTCTTCTGTCATCAGCCAAGGTGTGGGATGATGTGTACCACCATGCTTGGTTTTTCACTCGAGGTTTTTTTTTTTTTTTTTTCATAAAGATACAGAAATATATGCTGGGCATGGTGGTACACACCTGTAATCCTAGCACTTAGAGGGGCAGAGGCAGGTGAATCTCTGAGTTCGAGACCAGCCTGGTCTACAAAGTGAGTCCAGTACAGCCAGGGATACACAAAGAAACCCTGTCTAAGGGGAAAAAAAAATTAGAAATAGATAATTATTTTTAAGATTCGTCTGAGCCACCTGGGTGGTACATGCCTTTAACCCCAGCATTTGGAATGTGAAGAAAGGAGGTTAGACTACATAGTGAGATGCTCTGCAGAAGCTGCTGGCTGGAAAGGGGCAGAGTACTTTGCTGACTGTGTTGCTTTGCATCATAAAAACAGACCTCTAAACTGCTTTATTTATTCTGTTTTTTTCTGTTTTTTGTTCTGTTTTTTTTTGGGGGGGGGGTGTTTGCTAAGTTTTAAACCATAGCCAGGTAGTGCTGGCACATATCTTTAATCCCAGCACTTGGGAGGCAGAAGCAGATCTCTGGATTGAAGGCAGCCTGGCCTACAGAGTGAGTTCTAGGACAGCAGGGCTACACAGAGAAACCCTGTCTTGATTTAAAAGTGGGAAACGGGCAGATTAAACTACTTGGTTTCTAAATATACATAATGCTTCAGTACCTAGATAATGCTATGTTGTTAAATTATGTCTTTCAGAATGATGTCCCAGGGATGCTAGCTTATAGCCTCAAACTCTGCATGTCTTTAATGCAAAATAAACAGTTTCGGAACAAAGTATTGAGAGTCCTGGTTAAAATCTACATGAACTTGGAGAAACCCGATTTCATCAATGTCTGTCAGGTATGTACTCTGATTTTCTTACTCCATGTTATAGCATATGTGCATTACACTTTGTTACGCTGACTTTCTGAGATGGCTTCAGTTGATCTTTACACATCCTGTGAGGTTGAGATAATGGTTTATATTCCTTTTACTGATAAATAGAATTTCGCACACTTTAAAATTTTAATTTTGCTACACTGTATTTTTCTTTATGTATTTTTTTATTCAGTCTGATATAATCTATGGGCTCATTACTTAAAACACAGTTAAACACTGGCTATATTTCATCCCTTTTAATTTCTATACCACTTAAAGTTTTTAAGTAGCATAGAAAATATATGAAATAATGCCTGACTTCCCCCTTCTATCGCTCTCTCTCTCTTTTTTAAAAAGATTTATTATTATGAATACAGTGCTCTTCCTTCATGTACACCTGCAGGCCTGAAGAGGGCATCCGATCACATTTTAGATGGTTGTGAACCACCATGTGGGTGCTGGGAATTGAACTCAGGCCCTCTGGAAGAGCAGTCAGTGCTCTTAACCTCTGAGCCATCTCTCCAGGCCCCCCTTTTCTTCTTGTAGGTCTTTCCCTAAAGATAATGGTAGATGTTTTTCCCAATTTATTGAATATTTAGATATACTATACTCTTCTCATTGTCTGTGTAGCTTTCATTGACTGGAAATATGCATAGTTTACTTTTAAGCAACTAATACACTGTATATACTTTTATGTGTTGCATTTTATTACATATTCATTGTAATGTACTCATGTGCACACACATACACCCTCCCCCCCCCCACACACACATATCCTTTAAAGAGTGATTCAGAATGCAATTTGAGATAGAAAATACCAGGTGAAAAATGTCCACATTGAAATTGCTCCAAATCAACACAAGATTTTTATTTATTAATTAATTAATTAATTTATTTATTTATTTATGAGACAAAGCTTCACTATGTAGCCTAGGCTGCTTTGTAAACCAGGCTGACCTTGAACTAATAGAGATCTGCCTGCCTCTGCCTCCCAAGTGCTGGGTTTAAAGGCGTAAATCACCATGCCCAGCTTCAACACAAGATTTTAAGTTGATTGTTTGTTTGTTTGTTTTATGTCACCCAAAGTCAGTTTAACACTGTATTTCTTTTTACTTTACTTTATCTGGTTTTGGAGTTCTGTTACTTTTTTTTTTTTTTTTTTTTTTTTTTTATGCTCATACATAATAGTTCTTTGTCCTTTTCTTCTGGTTCAGCTTCTTTCCTTATAGACAGTTTTATTCTTTCAGTGTTTTACTCCTTTTAGTAACCTTTTTGGTTTTTTTGGTTATTCAAGACAGTATTTCTCTATGTGTATCCCTGGTTGTCCTGGACTCACTTTGTAGACCAAGCTGGCTCCACCTGCCTGTGCCTCCCTAGAGGGCTGGGATTAAATGTGTGTGCCACCACGCTCAGCTCCCATTAATGACTTACTGTTGTCATTCAGTACATTAACTCTGTTACTTAAGCATAATTTACTAGTCACTTACTTTTTTCCCAGTTTTTCCTGTTCTTAATTTATAATAATTTTGACCATGTTTTTTTTCTTGAAATTGAGTAACTTGCTACTTACAAGGAAGCAACATTTAAACTGAGATTTGAAATGATAATTTTGATTACTCTTGTTCTACTCCAGCATAGTACAGTATGTGTTAAATGAATGATTGATTCTTCCCCCTTTTTTTTAAAGATTTATTATTATGTTTACAATGCTTTGCCTGCATATACACCTACAGGCCAGAAGAGGGCATCAGATCACGTTTTAGATGGTTGTGAGCCACCATGTGGTTGCTGGGAATTGAACTCAGGACCTCTAGAAGAGCAGTCAGGGCTCTTAACCTCTGATCCATCTCTCCAGCCTGAATGATTGATTCTTAACACTTTATGGCAATAGAGAAAATACAGGTTAAAGAGCACTGGATATAAATTAAGGCCAGGCAGCGATGGTGCACACCTTTAATCCCAGCACTTGGGAAGCAGAGGCGGGTGGATCTCAGAGTTTCAGGACAGCCATGGATGTGATTAAGATAAGTGAAGACTATTTGCCGTGCTCTGATACTGTGCATATGAAGTTTTCATTTATTGTGTGCCTGTTCTTTATCTCCATTTCAGTGCTTGATTTTCCTAGATGATCCTCAGGCTGTGAGCGATATCTTAGAAAAGCTGGTAAAGGAAGACAACCTGCTGATGGCCTATCAGATTTGTTTTGATTTGTATGAAAGTGCTAGCCAGCAGTTTTTGTCATCTGTAATCCAGAATCTTCGCACTGTTGGTACCCCCATTGCTTCTGTGCCTGGATCTACCAATACGGGCACTGTGCCCACATCAGAGAAAGACAGGTACAAGTATCTTCTTC
The DNA here is from genome assembly GCA_907169655.1 of Acomys percivali. Lineage (NCBI taxonomy): Eukaryota > Metazoa > Chordata > Mammalia > Rodentia > Muridae > Acomys > Acomys percivali. Next base: position 23,106,135 of record OU015743.1, on the reverse strand, counting down.
TGCATCAGAGCTAACTGTGCATCCTTACTCATCTGGGACTCAATAGAATACAGAGTGGATTCTAACAGTAGATAAGTTTAACCATTAGCTTCGACAGAGTATGAGGTCTAGTGCTAGTGCTATACTTTATACTGTGACAGACAAAGTAAGGACAAGCAAAGAGGATCCTTCTAGAGAAAAATAGAAAGGATTGGGTGCTCAGGGCCACAGTTCAGATACTTGTGGGTGCTTAATTATAATAAAATATGTGGGGTAGGTGGGCCAAAATAGTTGTCTCAGATTTATCTGGCCTAAATATTTAGAAAGGAATGTTTTGGGCTTTGCATGTCTAGTAAAATCAAATAAATAATACCTTAGGCTCTTATAATATACAGCTTCCCCATTATATTTAGACCAGCTATTTAAAATGTTTGTGTCTTTGCTGTTCCAGCATTTTTTCTTCCAAACTGTCTATTTAGCAGTAAGAGTCATTGTTTTGAAACCTATTAAGATCTTACTTCCCTCTCAACTGTCCGTGCCTCCCGTATATATTCCAAACAAAGTTGTAGGTCTAGAAAGTATCCTTCAAGGCTCTACATTTATATCTGTAGGCTCTACATTGACCAATAGACGGACTGACTGACTGGGGAGGGTCAGTCCCTCGCCAGTACAATATAAGCACGACTTAGATAGTGTGCTGATTTGGGTTTGGGCCAACTTGGCACAGCTAGAGTCATCTGAGAAGATTTCCTCCATCAGATTGCCTATAGGCAAGGCTTGAATAATAGCAGGTGTGGGGGGTGCCCAGCCAATTGTGAGTATTGCTATCCCTGTGCAAGTCTTGGGTTGTATGAAAGAACAAGCTGAGCAAACCATAGAAACAGGCCAGTGAGCAGTGTTCCTCCACGCCCTCTGTTTTAGTTCTGCCTCCAGATTTCAGCCATGCGTTTCTTTCCTGACTCCCCTCATGGTGGACCAAGATTGGGACATTTAAGCCAAATAAGCCCTTTCCTTTTGGTCATGGTGTTTATTATCACAGTAATAGAAAGCAAGCTACCATAGATAGATACCAGGATAGTATAGTATTGCTGTGAAGTATCTGACTGTGTTGTTTTGGGGAGGACTATAAATGATTGGAAGTTTTGGAGGAAAGAGCTATCAAATACTTAGAGTTTAATGGCTGTTCTGTAGGAGCTTTGAAGGTCTTTTTCCTCCTCTTGTTTTTTATTGCTCTATTTTTCTTTCCTTATATGAGTACAACCTTTTTAATTCCTAAAACTTAAATCAGATAATATAAGATGTTTTATCTCATTGCTAGGGGTCCTATAAATTCTACACAGACACTCTACCACTGAGATACCTCTCAAACCCCCAGAGCCACAGTTTGGGGGATTCTTGTTTTCTTTGAAGATCTGCTGCATTTCTGTGAGCCTGTGGGCATTCTGATTGGGATTGTGTGGAATCTCTTCACTGAAATCTTACAATACTGAACTTGTAACTCTGGCAATATTCTGCCCATAATCTAGGAATGTGGTACTCTTTTTCACTTATTTACTTTTTATCTCTAGAAACATTTAAAAATAGATCCTTCTATAGAATCGTACCTTTACCAATAGAGATCATTTTACATCTCCCTTCTCTGTCCCTTGTTTGTTTGGTTTTGGTTTTGGTTTTTGGGGTTTTTTTTTGTTTTGTTTTCTTTCTCGAGACAGGGTTTCTCTGTGTAGGCTTGGCTGCCCTAGACTCGCTTTGTAGGCCAGGCTGGCCTCAAACTCACAGTGACCCACCTGCCTCTGCCTCCCGAGTGCTGGGACTACCACCACCACCACGCGGCTTATGTGGTGTTTTTTTTTTTTTTTTTCACATATCCTGCTAATATTTTTCTCAACCACCACCCAGCTTGAATTCTTTTTAAAAGTATTCTATGTTTATTTGTTGTCATGGTCATTGTGAGTTAATCTTTTCCGGAAGGATTGTTTTTGTTTTTCTCCTGTTTGTAATTTTCTACTAGTTGTATTTTAATTTCTGGCTTTCTCTAATTCTAATTTGTTTTGTTTTGAGACAAGAGCTGTATCCAGGCTAGCCAGAGTGCTGAGATGATATTGGCCTTAGCCACAGTACTAGGGATCAAACCCAGGGCTTTATGCATGCTGTGTAAACACTACCAAATGAGCTGTATCCTTAGCTCCATTTGATTCTCTTTTTTATCTTAAATAATTTTCTTTTTCTCCTCCTCTTCCTTTTTTTTTTCTTTTTTTCCTTTAAGAAAAAGTCTCACTATGCAGCCCTGGCTAGCCTACTGTTCATTGTGTAGAAGAGGCTGGCCTCAAACTCACAGAGTTCTACTTATCTCTGCCTCCTGAGTGCTGGGATTAAAGGCATGTGCCATCATGCTTACAGTGTCCGTTACTTGAAATAAATTTTCTATTTTACTAAAATTAACTTTCCTAAATTTTTTTAAACTTTTCTTTTTTCTTTCTTTTTTTGGGTTTTGTTTTGTTTGGTTTGTTGTTGTTGTTTTGTTTTGTTTTGTGTTTGGTTTGGTTTTTTGAGACAGGGTTTCTCTGTGTAGCCTTGGCTGTCCTGGACTTGCTTTGTGGACCAGGCTGGCCTCAAACTCACAGTGATCCGCCTGCCTCTGCCTCTTGAGTGTTGGGATTAAAGGTTTACGCCACCACGCCTGGCAACTTTTCTAAGCTTTTGCAAAGGTGGATTATTTAAGGCTATTTTTCTATTTTCAGTGTTCCCTAAAACTTTCTTTCTCTTGTGTTATATTTATGAGATAGCAAACAAAATGATAGTGTGTGTTTTCTCTACAGTATTGTGCCTTTTAGTTTTAAAATTGTGAGGATTCCAGATGGGCCACCTAACACTGTTTTCTTAACTATGGGCGGTTCATCTCAAACTGACTACTTTGGGGTGGACTTTTTTTTTTTTTTTTTTTGGTTCCCTATTTTTGCTGTATTTATCATTAAGAATTTTGTCAATCTAGATTTTTTTTTGTTTATTTTTTAAAATTTATTTGGAGAAAATTTAATAATTGTTTCCTCCAGCTTAGAGATGTTAGAGTCTTATTTCTTATTGAGTAATACCCACAAAGTAAATATATTTTCTTGTAGAATAATTTGGACATAGTTCAGATCTGCACTGTAACTAAATTGCCTGCACCTTCTGTTTAGAAGATATTTACTGATGGCTTTCCTCATTTTAGTGACTCAATGGAAACGGAGGAGAAGACAGGCAGTGCACCAGCAGGAAAAACACCAGATGCGGTGAGCGTGCATTCAGTTACTGTTCAAAGTATTCTTTGACACTTTCTTCCTCCTCCTCTTCCTCTTCTTCCTCATCCTTTCCTCCTCTGCCGCTTCTTCATCTTCCTCCTCCTCCTCTTCTTGTTTGTTTTTTGGGGGTGATGGTGGGAGCAGGGGGACAGGAAGGGACTGTCACTGTATAACACTGACTGGAGTTCATTATAATAAATCAGATTGAAATTCTGCCTGACAAGTATTAGATTAAAAGTATGTGTCACCATGTCTAGCACATTGTTTGAGAACATGATATATGCTTGAGTTTTTAAAGGTTTTGTTTTTGTGATGCCAGAGTCATTTTATAAAAATGAATTTTCTATTAAATGTAGTTTTAAAAATTTATCCGAAAAAAAAAAAAATTTATCCGGAAGACCCAGGTTCAATTCTAGTACCTACACTGTGGTTCACAACTGTCTGTAACTCCAGTTCCAGAGGATGCTATGCCCGCTTCAAACAATGATAGTTGAAATTTCCAGATCCTGTCATTAAAATATGAGAAAAGGAGGTTGTGTGTGTGTATGAAAATGCATTTGTGTATGTGTATGTTGTATATTTTTTTAAAGATTTATTTATTTATTATTATGTATACAGTGCTCTGCCTACATGTACACCTGTAGGCCAGAAGAGGACATCAGATCACATTACAGATAGCTGTGAGCCACCATGTGGTTGGTGGGGATTGAACTCAGGACCTATGGAAGAGCAGGAGGTGCTCTTAACCACTGAACCATTTCTCCAGCCCATGTGTGTTGTATATTCGTGTGTGTGCATGTGAGTGTGTGTGACCGCCTTCATTGGTTTGAGACTGATGAAATACAATTGGTTTAGTGAATTTCATTAATACTATATTTTCATTCTTTATTGTTTTGACAGAGTCCAGAGCCCAAGGACCAGACACTGAAAATGATTAAAATTTTAAGTGGTGAAATGGCTATTGAATTACACCTGCAGTTCCTAATACGAAATAATAACACAGACCTCATGATTCTGAAAAACACAAAGGTAGAAATTTTTCTATAATGGTGCATTCTTTTATGTCTAGTTGAAGGCTTTATTTCCTATAATCAAGTAAATGTTAAAGTTTTTGTAAAAATAACAATGAGCGTGGCTGAACTCAGTTCAAGAACATCTACTCAACATGTGTGAATGTGTCCCTAGAATCAGTCCCCAGCACGAAAAAGATGAATGGGTGGAAACTCACTTACTGGAGGGAAGAACACTAACAAGGATTAAGTCCCTGTTTTTGAGCTTGTTCAGAACTGTGGGGAATTTTTTGTTTTATTTTAAATTAAATTAATTTTTAGTTTCTTTTTAAATTTTAATGTATTCACTTAACAGTTGAACATGATAGCATATTCAAGATGTTAATAGAGTTTATATGACTGCATCTCCTACTCTATCATCAGCATTAGGCACAGACTCTGACAAATTTCAATTTTTGAACAATGTGATTACATATTTAGCTCAGAAATTTTCTAAAGGGCTAAAGTAGTAGCTCAGTTGGTAAAGTGCTTTCTTGTTTTGCAAACACAAAGACACGAGTTCAGTCCCCAGGAAAAAATGGTGGGTGTGATGATACATGTTTGTAATACCAGTGGTGGGGAGTCAGGTGACTCCGTGGCGCTCACTAGCCAACCAGTGTAGCCTGTTTGTTGAATTCTAGGCCAATGAGAGACCTGTCGCAAAAAGCAAGATGGTTAGCTCCTGAGGAATGATTCCTGAGGGGACACCTGTGCTCCCACATGAATACTCACTCACACATACCACATAGTATTTTCAAGGAAAGTAGTTCATCTATTACTGCTATGCCCACTGCTCTCTTTGCAATACTCTAAACTTCTCTTTCTTGGGAGTAAAGAGTTTTCATGTAAAAAGATAAATAGCATTAAAAAAAAATCTTTCTTATCTCCTACTCAGTATCCCTTCCCAGAGATGTTTATTTTTCTTATAGCCATATACTGTTCAGTGACTGTTATACAATGCCTTTTGAGACCTTAAATACATGTGTACAAATGACAAAACAGATATGTTAGGGCTTAGAATGTAGTTCACGAGTAGAGAGCTTTCCTAGACTGTGAACGGCCTTGGGTTATAGCCCCCGCACTATAAACACATTCCTACATTGATGCACACATAATTTGGTGGGTGCCAGAGGTACAGGCCAGGAGAGTTGTAGCATTACTACTTAAGTTACTCTAGCACCATGGGAACCGTAGGCAAGATGCTGAAGGGAAATAGAAATGTCTGAATAGTTAAGCCTGTTCAGAAGGAGAGGAGTAGGAGATCTGTGAATTTACACTTCAGATCAGTGACTGAGCCAGGAGTTGTGATACACCTAGAATCCATAGACTGGAGGTATAGGCAGAAGTGTCAGGAGCTCAAGCAAGTTTAGGCCTGATGGGCTACATGAAACCCTGTCCCATAAAACTAAAATAAAAATCGGATAGTTAATACCACAAATTGTCTTGTTTTTACAACCTAGCTATTTCATCTTTACATAAAAAAAAATCTCAAGCCTTGTCTCCAAAAACCAAAAAGAGTCTCAAGATTCATATTTTAAATCTCATTTCAATTGTTTTCTGATTTTGCTGCAAAATAGGGCTTCTGAGTGTATGTGAGCATGGGTGTGCATAAATACTTTGCCAGTGATAAAGAAGTCTGTACTTGTTTTTGTAGGATGCAGTACGAAATTCTGTATGTCATACAGCAACTGTAATAGCAAACTCGTTCATGCATTGTGGTACTACCAGTGACCAGTTTCTTAGGTAAATATGCTTGGAGAATTCCACTTTGGTAGATTTTTTAAATATGTGTATGTTTAATATGTGTGTCTGGGGATTGGTTATGTATAGTTGACATTTGGAAGCCAAAAGAGGGTGTCAGATCCTCTAGAGCTGAAGTTACAAGTGGTTGTCAGCCACTGGCTTGGGTCCTGGGAACTGAACTTGGGTTCTCTCTAAGAATGGGTACTTGCTCTTAACCACTGAACTCTGTCTCTCCAGCTCCCCCTCCCTCATTTTTTAACCAAGACTGCATTGATAGTATTTCTTACCATATTTCCAGCTAGTCTTGAATTTTAAGTATGTTTTGCTTATTACACACATACAAAAACACACACACACACGTATAGTTTGTTATATCTTTATTTTAAAGTAAAAATTACTTTTGTTAGTTGCCTTGGTAAATTGAAGGAAAAAATGAAATGTATGATTTTCCTTTTCTTCAAAGTAGAATTATATATCATGCATTTTAAGACTCTTCAGAGCTGTGTGGTAGGGGCACTTGGGAGGCAGAGGCAGGAGGATCTCTGAGTTCAAAGCCAGCCTGGTCCATAGATTGATTTCCAGGACAGCCAGTGCTACACAGAGAATCCTATCTCAAAAAACTAAGGAAGGGCAAACAACAACAATTAAAAAACCCTTGAGAATATTAATGCATGCCTGTAATTCCAGTGCTTGGGAGGCTGAGGCAGGAAGCTTACTGGTTGAAAATCAACCTGGGCTAAGTGGTAGACCATTTCTCGAAAAAAGGAACAGCTTACTTAGGAGGAAAGTTAGGATTAATGATGTTCAAGTTGCTTGTTTTTCTTACAGAGATAACTTGGAATGGTTGGCCAGAGCCACTAACTGGGCCAAATTTACTGCAACTGCCAGCTTGGGTGTAATCCATAAGGTAATGTATTTATTCATTGTGACTGGCCATCAGAGAAGAAGCCATTTTTCTGGGGCTAAGAAGCATAAGTTTAGTATAATTCATCAACAGGTATATGTTATCAAGTCAGTCCTCAGACAGGGAAGGGTGAAATAAGAAGGCATTAAAATAAGTGTCTGTTTCTTTTTAGTAAGAAGTAGAAATCCTCCTGTGTCTAAGCCATTTGTGGGGTTTTTTGTTGTTGTTTGTTTGTTTGTTTGTTTGTTTGTTTTTAAGATTTATTTATTATTATGTATACAGTGTTCTTCCTGCTACACCTTCAGGCTAGAAGAAGGCATCAGATCACATTATAGATAGTTGTGAGCCACCATGTTGTTGCTGGGAATTGAACTCAGGACCTCTGGAAGAGTAGTCAGTGCTATTAACCCCCGAGCCATCTCTCCAGCCCAGACTAAGCCATTTCTAACTGTTGAATTGAGATGTTGTATAGTCTTAAGTTATTTTGGGAAAACATTGTAAAACAAAGTCAAAAGTAGACTCGTCACACTTTCTCTAACTAGGTTGTACCTAGATCTGTTAAAGACTCATGTTTGAGTGATGGAGTTGTTTGGATGAGAGCATGTTCTGCTACCAGTCAGCAAGTGGGCATTCTGTGGAGATGCCGCATACTGGTTTCCTCTACCTTTCTCTTACCTCTTTGTGACTCAAATTTACAGGGTCATGAGAAGGAAGCATTGCAGTTAATGGCAACATACCTTCCCAAGGACACGTCTCCAGGATCAGCCTATCAGGAAGGTGGAGGTCTCTATGCATTGGGTCTCATTCATGCTAATCATGGTGGTGACATAATCGACTATCTCCTTAATCAGCTCAAGAATGCCAGCAATGATGTAAGTATTAGGTTGAAAAACAAAATTTTTCCTGAGATCCAGGACAGTGGGTCTCAACCCCTTCAGGGGTCAAACAATCCTTTCACTGAGGTTGTATATCAGACATCCTGTGTATCAGATATTTGCATTATGATTCATAGCAGTAGCAAAATTATACTTACAAAGTAGCAGTGAAAATAATTTTGTAGTTGGGGGGTTACCATAACATGAGGAACTGTATTAATGGGTCACAGCATTAGCAAGGTTGAGAACCACTGACCAAGGAAATTATGTATTTGCACAGTATTTCAGTGACTAGATGTCTTAGGGTTTGGGAATAACAAAAACAGTACTTTCTGTAGTAACTTGGGATTTATGTCTACACTGCTTCCGTTTGGGTTTGGTTTTGAGATAGGGTCTTGCTATTTAGTCCAAACTGCCTCCTACTCAGACATTTTCCTACCTCAGCCTTCTGAGTGCTGAAATTACAGAAATGAGTCATCGCATTTGTCTTTTTACCCTTTCTTCTTTGTTTCTTTCTTTAAAGGTTAGTTCATTTTCTTTCTCCGGAAGTTAAACTTGTGCTTCTTAGTCCTCTAAGATCAAGTGAAGCAAGCAAGACATATACAGTGATCTCACTTAAATGTCTTGGAATGTTATTACCATATTAACTTTACTTTTCACCCGGTTTAACTGTGTCATTTTAAAGGAAATGCAGGGTGTCTAAAGTAGCATATACAATGAGAAATCAGAATTACTGCTTATTTTGATCATTGGTAAAAAAAATTTTATGTAATTCTTTCGAAAACATTTAAATCACCCTGAAATGGGAATTTAGAATTTAGCTTTCAGGTTCAAGTGAGCTTTCAGAAAGTTATCAGGATAATAGTTACATGAACCAGAACATCGTGGCCTCAAACTTCAGTGAAAAAAATTGAGCCAAAAAGATGCTCTATCCTGGCTAAGAGCCTCCTCTCAAGTTCTTTATGGGTATGCCCACATCTTTTCCTCATTTCCTCAGACAGTTTATAGGCACACACGTGGGTGTGCACAC
>OU015743.1:23064453-23097264 GCA_907169655.1 Acomys percivali | reverse complement strand
TATAGGCACACACGTGGGTGTGCACACTTCTTTACCTCATTTCCTCACACAGTTTATAGGCACACACGTGGGTGTGCACACTTCTTTACCTCATTTCCTCACACAGTTTATGGACACACATGCTAAGCAGACAACAAAACACTAGTAATAGAAGCATCTTTTATAATTAATGAAGATGTTGAAGAATCAGAGTTTTACTAAAAGCTAGGCAACTCTGGGTGATGCATTGCACATAAACAGGAGCTAATGGGGCTTATGTCTTCAGGGACCTTTTGTCAGGATGAACAAACTTGAAACATTTCGTCCTTGGATTTCTCCTGTTGCAAACATTACAATCTAGAGGTGGAGCATCCTTTGCCTTGGCTTCAGTAGCGCCCACACTTGAGTTAGAACAAGGTGGGCATTTCTTCAGTGACAGTCCCACTAAGGTCAGCAGTGGAGAAGGAATAGTCCCAGAACAGTGCTGGAGTATTGTCATCATAAGAGGAAACGACATTCAACATGGGACTGCCAAAGCCTTCTTCTTCAGATGAAGACCAGCTTTATGCTCTGACCCCAATTTCTCCTACTTCACAGACATGTTAGTTAGATGATATCTTCTCTTCAGTCTTTGACTTCTCCATCCACACTGCTTCCTCCTCCTTAGCCTATAAACACCTGCAGATTTCACGTGCCTGGCCTAAGTTTTCACTGGTACTTTTCTGCTTAGTACTATTTAGTCTTATGTGAATTTGTGGAGGTATACTCTGTTGACTTTGTTTTCTCTCACATACTTCTCAAGTCACTGTTTATACCAGCAGACTTCATAACTAAAATTGCTCCTGATTATCTGATCAGATACCCTCTGAATATCTCCTGGCAAAATATTTTTGCACAGTTGGGAAGTAGAGATAGGATCAAACAGTTTAAGACCAACCTCAGGTACATACTGAGTTTGAAACCAGCAGAGACGAGGTAGGGGTGTGGGGGGTGCATATGTGTACATGAGTGTACTTGAGTTTTAAGTACTGTATTCTGGATTATTGGAACCAATGTGTTTTTCCCTAGATTGTTAGACATGGAGGCAGCCTGGGCCTTGGTTTAGCTGCAATGGGAACTGCACGTCAGGATGTATATGATTTGCTGAAAACAAACCTTTATCAGGATGATGCTGTGACAGGTAAACATTTGTTACTGCAAACAACAAATTTGTGATTAATAGATTTGTGATTTTTTTTTTTTTTACTTACCTTTTTAAAGTCTACTAAAAAAAACTCAAGATGAGAAAATTCTTAGTTTTACAGTTGGCAGAATTTGATGGTGCATATAGTAGGGAGGATAGAGGAAGCTAGCTAGAGTTGTCCTTAAAGTCCACGGGGCTTCTCTTGTTAAAGAGGGAGCATAATTTGTTGCATTTAGCAGGCTTATCTTGTTCTTAATGTAGCCTCTCTAAAAGGGCATATTCAGATTGCTCTGACAAAAGTAACTTTAGGAAGTTATTAAAGAGAGCTACTTGTGTCCTGAGGCTATTCTATGGTGCTTGGTGATCGTGTTAGGGTTTCATTGCTGTGAAGAGCCAGCATGACCACAGCAATTCCTATAAAGAAAAAACATTTAACTGGGGCTGGCTTACAGTTTAAACATGGCAACAGGCAGGCATGGTGCTGGAGAAGTTGCTGAGAGTTCTACAACTGATCCTCAGGCAGCAGAAGGAGACTGGGTGCCACAGTGGATGTAGCTTGAGCATAGAAGACCTCAAAGCCTGCCCCCACAATGACACACTTCCTCCAATAAGGCCACACCTCCTAATAATGCCACTCCTTATGGGCCATGCATTCAAACACATAAGTCTATGGGGACTATACCAATTCAAACCACAATAATGATAATGTTTTAAAAATGAAGTTGCCATAATGTCTCTTGACTTTATTACAAGATTTGATGGTGCATACTCTCAAGATTTAAAAGAAAAGTAGCTATAAATGTATGGATGTACTTCCACATACTCTGTCTCTTTTTTAAAATTGCTGTTGGGGAGAGATGGCTTAGCAATTAAGACCCCATATTGGTCTTATAGAGGACCTGAGTTCAGTTCCCAGCACCCACACCAGTCAGTTCAAAACTGCCTATAATACCAGCTCCAGGGTATCCAACATCCCTCTGACCTTCTTGGACATGTGCATATATACAGACACATACAGGTACATGTAAATAATAATAAAAAGTTTTTTTTTAAAGGTTGGTGACAGCTGAGGACATAGCTCAGTAGTTAAAAACACTAGTTGCTCTTACAGAAGACCTGGGTTTGGTTCCCAGCACCTATGGTGGCTCACAACTACTCATAACTCCAGTCCTAGGGAATTCACTGTCCTCTCTTGGCTTCTACAGGCACCAGGCACAGACATGATTCTACATACATACATGTAAAATAAATCTTTAAAAACGTTTTGATTCCTATTAAAAGGGGAATGGTTGTTTGATAATTGATGCAAATAGGTGCTGCTTTCTACTGGATATATTGACTATAAACATAGCTGTTGCTCATTATTTTACTTTTAACTCCAGGAGAGGCAGCTGGCCTGGCCTTAGGTTTGGTTATGTTGGGTTCTAAAAATGCCCAGGCTATTGAGGATATGGTTGGCTATGCACAAGAAACTCAACATGAGAAGATTCTGCGTGGCCTAGCAGTTGGCATTGCTTTAGTGATGTATGGGCGGATGGAAGAGGCTGATGCCCTCATTGAATCGCTCTGTCGTGATAAGGTGAGATCCTGTTTGTTTTCTTCCCTGCAGTCTACGTTCTCCTTTGTAATTTTTTTTTTTTTAAATGCTTTAATAGTCATTGTCTATGTCTCCCCTGGCCCCAACAGGGTGTTTTTGTTTTGTTTTTAAAGACCGACTTTCTCTGTGTAACATCCCTGGTTGTCCTGGAACTTGCTTTGTAGACAAGACTGGCCTTGAACTCAAAGAAATCCACCTGCCTCTGCCTGCCAGTTACTGGGATTAAAAGCATTCATCTCACACAAGACAGGGTTTCTCTGTGTGCCTCTGTAGACCAGGTGATCCACCTGCCTCTGTCTCTTGAGTGCTAGGATTAAAAGCATGAGCCATCACTGCCCAGCTTGATGGTCCTTTAATAAAGTCTAATGTTTATTATTTTTTCATCAGAAAACATTAGTATTCTCTATACTTACTTGAGTGAAAGTTTTCTGATATCTCTTTATATGATGGTATTACATGGCTAGAGTTACACTCTTCTCTGTGATACGATCAATGTGTTATTGTTTATTGGCTGGATTACTAATTAATTTGTTCATCTATCAGATCCCCATTTCTTCCACTCAGTGCTCCATGCCCAAGTACTAGATAAGGAAAAAGTGAATTAGAAAATAGTGGTGGCTCATACCTTTAATTCCAGCACTAAGGAGGCTGAGGCACAGAATTCTCTGTGAGTTCAAGGCTGGCCTAGTCTACACAGTGAGTTTCAGGACAGCCAGGAATACACAAAGAAACTCTATTTCAAAAATAACAACAAAAATAGAAATAGGACTCTCTTCTTAGGTTTTTTTCCTAAGTGGGAGTCAATTTCATTTAGCTGTGTGTATTGACATTAACTTGACTTTGTACTTCCCAGAAAGTAAATGACAGGATAGAAATAATTGCAGAGAACATTAGGAGTTAAGAATCTTCCTTTATTAAGGGTTTATTTTCCCTATTCACTTTTGAAAACTACCAATCACAAATAAATTGTTTTAAGGTTCATGGTTCCTACATTAAACAAGCCTACCTGGTATCTGTACACTATTCCTGTTATTTAAATAGCAGTTATTGCTGTTTTAGAAGGTGTAGGGTTTGTTTTTAAAGGAGGTTTTACTGTATTGCCCAGGCTGTCCTGTAATAGGTGGACTCAAGCAAATCTCCCACCTGAGTCTCCCAGACAGTTGGGACCACAAGTTGCTTCACAATGCCCAGCAACAGCCACTCTTGAAAGTGAGTTGAGGACTAATTGGAACTGTTCTTTCTCAGGACCCAATTCTTCGAAGATCTGGAATGTATACTGTAGCCATGGCTTACTGTGGCTCTGGTAACAACAAAGCTATTAGACGCCTGCTACATGTTGCTGTAAGTACTCTTATTTTTTTAGGGGTAAAGTGGAAGAGAACGTTAGGTGTGGTTCCTGAAACTCCACCCCAAAGGGGATCCCTATTGGGTTTTTGGTTTTGTTTTGTTTTTTCCTTTTTTCTTTTTTTCCTTTATTTCAAGGCAGGGTTTCTCTGTGTAGCCTTGGCAGTCCTGGACTTGCTTTTTGGCCAGGCTATTCTTGAACTCACAGAGATCCACCTGCCTCTGCTTCCCCAAGTGCTGGGATTACATGTGTGCCCCATCACCCCCAGCTAGCATCCTTTTTGTTTGTTTGTTTGTTTTTGTTTTTGTTTTTTCAAGACAGGATTTCTCTGTGTATCCTTGCCTGTCCTGGACTCACTTTGTAGATCAGGATGGCCTCTAACTTACAGAGATGTGCCTGCCTCTGCCTCCCGAGTGCTGGGATTAAAGGCATACACTACCACTACCCAGCTAGCATCCTCTTTTTAAAGAGACAATGCCATGTGAGAGTATTTGGTCATCCTGATATAGGCAAATCTAAAGACCATCAAGAAACCACTTTTCTAACCAGTAAGATTAGCTTTAGCTGCCACTAATGGGAACATGCTCTATATCAAGAGATCTCCTGTACAGCAAATCTGATGCCCATGCTTTCCAACAGGTTTTTCCACAGTCTTCTCAAACTCATTGTAATTTATTAAGAATAATGTTGCCAGGCTGGAGAGATGGCTCAGCAGTTAAGAGCACTGCCTGCTCTTCCAGAGGTCCTGAGTTCAATTCCCAGCAACCACATGTGGCTCACAACCATCTATACCCTCTTATGCCCTCTTCTGACATGCAGGTGTACATGCAGATAGAGCACTCATAGACATAAAATAAATAAATAAAAATAAAACAAAACAAAACAGAAAAGAATAATGTTGCTAGCTTAAATAATTCTCTTTCCACATATAACTTAGTGAATTTCTATCATCTTGACTCTGGGAGAAGGGAAAAATGACATCACTTCCAATGCAGAAAGATTTAAAATTGATTATCAATTTTAAACCAATTCCAGTGACATACTTCCTCCCAACAAGGCGACACCTCCCAATATTGCTGCTCCCTATGAACCTTTGGGGGCTATTTTCACTCCGACCACCACAGTCAACATAGTATGAGTTGTATTTGTATTTTGCTTGATCTTAGGATATACTGTCTAGAAACAACATTGAAGGAATGCCTGGGCATTCCTTATAACTCACAAAAGCTATAATGCAGTAGAATTAGTCTTAAGGGATCTGAACCTTAAACTTCAGCAGGCTACAAAGGCATCTAAGCTTCAAAGTAGAATTCTTAGATTTCTTTTTTTCTGATTTAAGGAAAGAGTGTCTTTTTGTTTTTATTTTATTTTTTGAGACGGTCTTACTCTGTAGCCCTGGCTAGTTTTGAACTTCATATTGGCCTCAGGCTCACAGAGATGTACCTTCTTCTGCCAGGAAAGACTTTAAAACTGCATGTGTCATCATTTCTTAAATGTATTTACTGTATATACTTGAGGTATATAATATGTTTGATATACTAAGGAGAAAGACTTACTGAAGAAATATCATTAAGACCTAATTTACATTTGAGTGATGGGGAATTTGTATCAGCTTATTAATGGAATGTTTGTTATAATCATCTTAAATTTTCTCCCCTAGGTAAGTGATGTTAATGATGATGTCAGGAGAGCAGCAGTAGAGTCACTTGGCTTCATTTTATTCAGGTAATAATTTCTAGCTTCAGATTATGTTTGTATTTCATTTCTTAAATAGAAACTAAAATACTTGACCATATTGAAGTTCAAAGTGAGAACAGTAGGGTTAGCTCTGTGTATGTGAAAAAGAATAATGTTGTTGCTTGAGAGTTAAAATTTTTTTCTGTTCAGTTTTCTTTAACATCTGCCTGTTTTAATTTTTTTGCACCTGTTTTCTGTGGCTCCTACGTGCGCTAAATCCCCAGCTTCAGCAGCATGTGTCACCTGTGGACTCTTTTGTTAATAAGCTCTTCATACTGTGATAGGCAGGTGGCGCTAGAAAGTCAAATGAGTTATATAGGCTTGCTCCTTCTGTATTTAGGCTTAAGTGATTCTCCTGTCTCGCTTCCTAAGTAGCTGAGGTTGCAAGCTTGCATGTGGCTTACTGAAGGGCCTTTATGAGTTGTTTTCCAGAATATGTTCTTGAAGAGGTAAGAGATAGGAAGTATTAAGAGACTATCTTGCCTAAAGCTTCTTTATAAATAAAGAAAATTAAATGTGGTCAGATACTTTAAAAGACTAGACTTAAAAAAAAAATTCTTTAAGTTTTACTTTAATGAATTTTCTCCAATTATTATTTTTAAAGATAAAAGGAACTTAGAACTCAATAAGTATTCTTTTTAAGTGTTTTGTTACATTTATACACACACACACACACACATATATATATATATATATATATATATATATATATATATATATATATATGTCTGTGAGCATGTGTATACCACAGTACACACGTGGAAGGGAAAGAAAAATTTGTGAGAGTCAGTTCTTTCCTTGTAGTATGTGTGTCCCAGAGATCAACTCAAATCATCAGGCTTGGCAGCAAGTGACTTTACCTGCTGAGCCATCTTATGGCCCATATTACATACATATTTTTAAGCTAAGGACATTAAATTTGACAGTAGTTAGCAAAGTTCACACTGTTGTGGAGCTAAATGATGCGTCTCAGATTGCAAACACTCATGGTGCTAGCTTCCTCCACCGTGTTTCAGAGCTCTGTCTTCCTTGAATATTGTTATTCTCAAATTTCCTTGTTGCCTTTAATATTTGAGTAGTGTCTGTCTTATCTAAAATTCTTACATGTTTTCTCATGTGTCATCATTACTTTCAAGTATGTGATCCATTTTTTTCTTTTTCAGTTTATGTGTATAAGTATTTTACATGTATATGTGTGCATCACATGTGTGCAGTGCCCACAGAGGCTAGAAACAGGTATCATATCCTCTGGAACTGTAGTTACAGGCAGTTGTGAGCCACTGGTGTGATTGCTGGAAATGGAACCTGAGTCCTCTGCAAAAGCATCAAATGCTGTTAACTGCTGAGCCATCTTTCCAGGGTCCTCCATTTTGTCTTTTCCTTTTACTCCAGTAGAATCACATTTTGGTTTTTGAGACATTCTTGCTCCAGACTGGCTTCTAACTCATTATGACTTTATAGCCCAGGGTGGCTTCAAACTCAGAATCATGCTGCTTCAGCCTCCCAGGTGCTAAGATTATAGGCATGTACTATTTCTCCGGTCGCTAGATGTCACTCTTTAGATGACTCTGTGTCATTTAGCTTAAATGTCTAAAGAATTTATTTCTTTTTAGGCAATGCTTATTGCCTAAGAATACCAAATCATTTGTTCATTTTTTTCTCAAATCAAATTATCTTTGTGTAAAATTCTCATCTGAATTATTCTCTTTATTCACAAGATAAACATGTAGTTGTACTGTTTTCCATCTTTCTCCAGATTTGTAGGCTGTTATTTGTTTATAATGATTATGATCAGTGAAAAAAAACAGGACTGAGGATGTAACTGAGTGGAAAAGCAATTTCCTACCATCTGCAAGACCCCGAGTTAGACTTCAGGACTGTATCAGAAGACAAAACAAAACAAAAACAAAAACAAACAAAACACCTGTCTTGGCATTCATGAGGCCCTAGGTTTGATGAATAGCATCAGGAAGGGATAACTATGTTGTTATGACAAGAGTATAAATCTAAACATATGGCAGACCCATCAGATTACAACCTCAAACCAAAACAAAATAATTTTTGTCTATGTCTCTATTTAGTTTGTTTTATTCTTTTTGGGGGATGAGGAAGTATAAAATGTTTTTGTTTTTTTTTAACGGAACTAATACATCCTTATGTTGTTGAAACTGTTGAGACCACTAGGGGAAAGTGTCTAATGCTTTCATGACAAATGAATTAAAAATTTGGGATATATTTTGCCTGGCAGATGATAGAGAGTCCATACATATATGTAACTTGTTGGAGGTCTGTGCATAAGATCCATGTTTTAGGAAAAGATTCTGCCACTAAAGGCATATATGTCTGGTTTACTTACACTGAGATTCTCCATAGCCAGTACATTTTATAAGATAATTATCATAAACTCAATTGCCTGGAAAGACTCAGTGGTAGAGCAAGAGTTTGAAGTGTAAGTACCTGTCAGCTTGAGATGGCAAAGCTGAGATATTGCCACCACCTCAGCCAAAATTTGTTACCATTTGTGTGAGCAGCACTGAACAAATACATCAACAGTCAGTAGAATTGACTATCTTTACTGACCCTATTAAGAATGGCACAAATGTAAGTACAAAAACTGAAGTGCAGTTAAACTGAGTATCATTTCTAAATTTAGTCAGCTGTCCAGTACAGGCTGGACGCATTTCCAGCTGTAACAGTGCAAGGTGAAATAACAAACAATAAATGAAAAATTTTGTGCCAAAAGTTCAGCCACATCATTGGATAAACATAAGCAGATGTAACCTTCGTTTATGAGATCACATACTGTTTAGGTCTCTGGATTGAGATTCCATCGTTCCTGTTTCAGGATGTTGATTCGTACCTTTAAGGAGCATAATGTGGTTCAAATACCCAAGGGCAGTGTTGTTTGCTTTCTCCTCCTCCTCTTCCAGTGGCCATGCCTCTGCTGATCAAATGCCTATTAGCAGTTCTGCTCTGAGGTCCGTTACATTGCTGACACCTGACTGTAGTCCTCTCCATGCCTTCTGTCAGGACAGCTTCCTGACTGCGGAAGGTGATGGCTGCACTTAACTCTATCTGCGTTAGAGCCACTGTTCACTTACCTCCAGATATGACCACCAGGGTTTTGTTGTTTGTTTTGGTTTCAGGGTCTTACATGTGTACTTGTGGGGAAGGGATTCGGTATGTGGCAGGGTTTTTGTGTGGTTTTGTAGTTTGGGTGGGGGAAATCATCGGCTCAGCAGGGCCAGCTGGCCAGCAAGCTTGAGGATCCTCCTCTCTCTGCCTCCCCAGCAGTAGAATTGCAGGCAGGCAACACTATACCCAGGTTGTTATATGGCTCAGGGGGCTCACACTCAGGTCCTCATTCCTGCAAGGTGAACCCTGGACCATCCTCCCAGCCTTGCAGTCATTGTTTTACTCAGTGCTTTTCTCTTTTGGTCCTATCAGTGTTGTTTATGCCTTATGCTTTTCAAAACTTGGAGAGCTGGGTGGATTGGGGGCCTCCCCTTTTCTGAAGAATAGGGGAAGAGAAACAGGAAGAGAGGAGAGAGGGGGCTATAATCGGGATATAAAGTGAATAAATAAGTTAATTAAAAAGCAAAACAAAAATCTTAGAGAGTTAACATTTTTCTTTATTTTATTCTTAGCACAACTTTACATATAATTAGGAACTAGAAAATTTTGTGACACTGACTTTAAGACTGAAATTTGTTGGCTTATTTAATTTTATCTCATTTTAAAACCAGAGTAGGAATTGCTTTTGTTTTAGCCATACAAAATTGCTTTGTCCATGGTTTGGCTTTGTTTAGATAAGAAGACTGGACAACTTTAGTTTAACTCTTGCTTTTAGGAGATAAGTTTTAGTTCTGTGCTTTTTTTTTTTTTTTTTTTTTTTGGTACACTTGCATCATGCTCATCACCTTACTTGATTTAGATGAGGACTGCCCATTCTGCTATACGTAGCTGATTTGCTCTTCAATTTTGTCACCATCATTTTCATTAAGAAGTGTATCTAGGAGAAGGATTGATGACGACTGAATGGTTGAACTTCGGAGCCTCATTGGACTCTGGTACATGGCAGGATTGATCCCATTTCGAATTCCATGTTTGGTGAAAATTTTAGAGTTTTCTACCATTGAATTCCCGAAGTAGTTTGTGCTGGAACATTTCCTAAGTGCTTTCACTGACTTTGTGGCCCGGTAATTACAGGTGATATACCTGCCGAATGCTTCCCGAAATGTCTTATTGAAGAGCGTATAGATCAAAGGATTCACCCCTGAGGAAATGTAGCCTATCCACACAAAGACCTCCAGGAGTGTTTTGAGAGTGCTCTGGTTGCAGGAGTCACACAAAGCTAAAGTTATATTTGTAATAAAAAAGGGGCACCACATAAGCAGAAAGAGAAAAAACACAATTCCAAGGACCTTTGAGGCCCTCTGTTCATTGGAAATGGTTTGGGCTGATTTCTTTCCAACTGAGGACATTCTTCTCATAAGTGTTTCATCATGTGAGTTAGGTAGAGTTTTATCCTTGTAAGAACCATCCAGCATTGCCACCTTCTCAGGCGATGAAAAGGATGATTCCTCCTTTTGGAAGACTGTGGACACGGTCCACCATGTTAGGCGCTGAGGTGGCTTGTTTTTGACCAAGTAAGCTTTCTTTCGTAAAGCGTGAATAGTGAGAAAGTAGGTGACTATCATGATCGCAAGAGGTGCAAAGAAAGCAGCCAGTGAGCCAAAGAGCATGAAATTGCCAAACCGGTCCTTTTTCAGCTCGCAGGTGATATTGTTTGGATTAATCACATCATTCTCTATCCCTTTAATAGGGATTGGGATGGCAATGCCTAAGGAAGAAGTAAGATAAATTGAGTCATTTTCACAACCTGTTGTTCTTAGATTAGTTGTTTTGAGGGTTTATGCTAACAGTGCATTATAATTACTGAGACCGACATTTTCAAATCTGTCAGGGATTTATCAGCAGACCCTTTGATGTATGGAATCTAACTGAACAAATCTGCTATTTTTCAGGCTGAAAAAAAATTCAGAAGATAAGGTTAATATCCAGAGTAGTTAGAATTGGGAGATTTGGTGTCTCAATTTTTAGATAGTAACAAGTTGGGCATGGTGGCACACACCTTTAATCCCAGAACCCTGGAGGCAGAAGCAGGTGGATCTCTGAGAGTTTGAGGCCAGCCTGGTCCACAAAGCAAGTCCAGGACAGCCAGGGGCTTTTAAACAAACAAAAAACAGGCAACAATAAAATTTCCAGAAGTTTAAAAAAAAAAATTTAAATGGTATGTATTTATCTATAATCTTTGTTTTACAGTTTCACCTAACAGTTTTATCTTTTGATATTTGTTGACTGTCTTTTAATTCTAACTTTTTAGAGAAAACAAAATGTTCCTTTTTTTCTCCCCTTTTAACATTTCAGGACTAATAATTATTTTCCTCTTCAAAAATATTTTCTTTCTACTGGGAAGCAGTGAATCCCCTCATCAGTTCATTTGTTACAAATCTGCAAATTTATTTTTCTGGTACTAAGTTAGGAGAGCTTTGAGTGTACTCTGCACTTCATTCACGCTAATGGCAGCTCTCTTTGAGTGTTAAAGATGACAGCAGACTGGAGAAGTCGCAGCCAGCTGAAACTGCAATGCCCTCACCTAGCCTCCTCAGGCACTAGGCACACAGAGGATGCACATGTATCTGTGAGGAAAAGCACCCATACACAAAACAAAAATTAAAAAGATGAAGGCAGAAGGATAGAACAGTTTAAAGGAAATTGATATCTTTCAGTAAATCATTTCTAAATACTAGCTTAACATCTATCTTAAATTTTTGACAGTTGAGCTGGAGAGATGGCTAAGAGGTTAAGAGCACTGGCTATTCTTCCAAAAGGTCCTAAGTTCAATTCTCAGCAACTATGTGGCAGCTCACAACCATCTTTAACGAGATCTGGTGCCTTCTTCTGGCCTGTAGGTGTACATGCAGGCAAAATACTGTATAAATAATAAATAAATAAGTAAATCTGAAAAAAATTGACAATTAAGGCAGTAAGTATATATTTAACTGCCTTTAATTTGTACACATGGGGACACCAGCTTATTGGGTGAATTTATGGTCTTTGATATCTGCTTACAAAATTTGGTGTGGTTGGCTTTTTCCTTCTCTCATTTGTGCTGTTAGATGTGATTGAAGATGGATTTTATTTTTTGCTGCTTTTCTTTGATAGCTAGAATCCTCATGCTAGTTAGACCTTAATGATTTGTTGGCAGATACCAACACTTAAGAGGCTGAAGCTTCCTGAATATCAAGTTCAAAGTGGGATGGTACCTCAGTAAACACTGTTCAGCTTCTGAGCCATGCTGTCAGCAAGTAAGTCTATGTCTTCAGAATCAACCAGTGTTTACTGAGGTACCACACCTGGTATTCTGGACACTGCACCCATACCTTTTTCATTCCCCACATACCTATTGAAATTAACCATACCACTGTAATCTTGATAAATACAGTAGCCCGGGAGTTGCACTGGTTGGCCTGAATTGGCTTCTTGATGGCTATATAGCGATCCACTGAAATAGCACAGAGATGCATGATGGAGGCAGTTGAAAAGAGAACATCGAGGAATAACCAAGCAGGACACAGGACCAGTGGGAGGGGCCATATAGCCTCTGAAAGAAAAATAATTTTTTTTTTTGCTTATAGAATGACAACTTTCATTTGAATCTTTTTTTTTCTTAAGCCAGTACATATTTTTAAGCCTCTTAAAATGACCCTCGAGCTGTCCTTGATGTTATAAATGAGTCAATTCAGATGTAATTAAATCTTTGAATATAAATTTATAGAGGAGGACATGCATCAAATTTAAAATATTAATTGAAAACGTTCTATAGAACATTATGAACTCTGATTACAACTAATAAATAAGGATGTATATCACTTTGGGCATTGATTGAGAAAGCAGGCTCTTAGGTTCTGATATACTCAAGCATTGTATAAGAATGCTGTCGACCAAATCCCCACATGATCTGTATAGAAATTAAAGTTTAAACATCTATTCTATGGGAAGACTTTCTGGAAAGTCTTAGAAGATATTTCTGGGTTAACTGGTGTGAGATGGGCACTCAAGAGTGTGTCATAGAAAAGAACATTTATGAGCTGGGGAGGCTCAGTTGGTAAAGTGGAAGCATGAGTACCTGATCCCCAAACCCATTTTTAAGAAAGCCGGATGTGCAGTCTGCACCTGTACCCATCACCACCATCCCTGAGTGCTACGGGGACAGAAACTAGAGTTCTTGGGACATGCTGGCCAGCCTTGTCAAATCAGTGAGCTCTGGGCTCAGTTGAGACCCTTTCTCAACAAATAAGATGCAAAGCAATTGATGACAATACCTGCCATTGACCTCTGACCTTCATACAAGTGTATGCACACAAGGAACTCATGAGAGACCTATAAACAGAGAGAATCTAAGCAATTGAATTTTATTAGCTGTAGTGTCCACTTTCCTGACAGCAGTGAAAAATGATGACTTTAGACTAATATATATCGTTTACTCACCTAACATTAAAGGCAAACAGAGTAAGAATGAAAAGAACTACCAATTAAGAGAGTTTCAAAGCGGAAGCTAAAGGGAAGCTATATCCTACATTCTGGGCTCTGAGTAGTGAAATCAAAAAATACTCACCTCTGAACTATGGGATCCTGTAATCTCTATAGTCCCTATAGTCCCAGCTACCTATGGAGGCTGACATGAAAGGATCACTTGACCCTAGGCCCAAATCCACACTGGGCAACATGGCAAGACCCTGAATCAAAAATAAAAACACTCAAGAGCAGATGTGTTGCTAGAGATGGAAGCCAGGACCTGAGGTATGCTAGACGGGTTTTCTACCACTGAAATTTCTGCTTGAAATTCTGTTGTCGTTGTCGTCGTCGTCATCATTTGCTTTGTGGTTTGGGAGTTTCTTGGCTTGTTTTGTTTGAGATAGCACCATGTGACTCAAGCTGGCCTGAAATACATGACCCTTCTAACCTCACCTGGCTACAGTGTTTTATCCTCACATGCACATAGTCTCTTTAAAACATTTAAAATAAAATACTTTGCTACTAATTTAAACTTGCCTACTTAACTATTCTTAATAATGTATTCAACATTTGAAAGTTAAGGTCTGGAAAATTCTAGCCATAAATCTTGTAGCCGTGAGCAGGAAACCACAGAAAAGACATACAAAAAGTACATGTGTTTGGAATCTGACTCTTTGACCCATGATGTTCCTTATTACAGGCTAAAAGGAAAAGCTTTCCAGTACTGATTTAATTAAGCCTGTGAAGCCTACTTAGCCTTATTTTTCCAACAAAATTAATATATTTATGAACACCAGCTTTGGAGCCGAAGTGGGAATTAAAATTAGTGCATCACTGAAACATTCTTATTTTAATTAGAAATATCTAACAGCAGTATAGAATTTTTAAGAAAGAACAAGAGTATGTAAGATTAAGAGAGCTAGGCTGGAGGAATGGGTTAAGAGTACTAGCTGCTTTTCCAAAGGTCTTGAATTCAATTCCCAGCAACCACATGGTGGCTTATAACCACCTATGATGAGATCTAGTTCCCTTTTCTTGTGTGCATGTGTACATGCAGGCAGAACACTGTGTGTATGATAAATAAATATTTTTTTAAAAAAGAGATGAAGAGAGATACAGTCTACAAAGAGAGTCCAGGACAGCAAAAACTACACAAAGAACCCCTGTCTCGGGAGGGGGCAACGATTATGTAACATGAAATACTAATATATAGACATTTTTATTAAAGTAATATAAGGGCACTACATTAATAGAAATTTTTTATCAAAAGCAAGAAAGGGAGCTGGAGAGATGGTTCAGTGGTTAATAGCTTGCCTGCTTTTCCAGAGGTCCTGGCTTTGATTCCTAGCACCCACATAGTAGCTCACAACCATCTGTAGCCATAATTCCAGGGGATCTGACACCTTTTTCTGGCCTCTGCAAGCACAAGGCACACCCATTATGTACAGACATACATGTAGGCAAAACACACATAAAATAAGATTTAAAAAAATCTAAGTTGGGGGTGTGTGCAAGAAAGATCTATAGTCATGGTGGCGCTTGCTTGGAGGTCGAGACAGGAAAATGAAGAATTTCAGGCTTGCCTGGGCCACATAGTAAGCTGAAAGCCAGTCTTGACAACACATAAAGATCCTGTCTCTGAAACAAACGTACAACAATTTCGAAAAGCACAAAAGGGACCAGGAATATAATCTGGTAGTGGGATACCCATGTGGCATACAGGAAACATCAGGTTTGATTTATGGTCACAGTTTTCTATTGTAGCGCATTATGTTCCACCTACTTTCAGCAGAATTTGGATTGGATATTAATTAAATTTGTAGTTATTAAGTGAAACAGCCAAGATTAAAGTTTAAAAAGAAAAGAAAATCTAAGAGAAGTTAACTAGGTATATAGACTAATTAATAACTGTTTTCTTGGGAGTCTCACGTAAAATTAAAAAACAAAGCAAAACAACACATTTGAACTACCCACCTACCACCACCACTACCACCCTGAATTGAACCAGAGCCCCAAGACTAAGCAGCACTCGCCATTGAGCTGTACTCCAATCCACAAATCCCATTTTCAACTTCCTTCCTTTACTGTCTTTGAACTAAAACTAGAGGAAAGTAACATTTGAATAATGACATTCCTGTGGGTACCCCAAATAATTGTAGATTAAATGTCATACAGTAATGTGTGAGGAGCAAAACCAGTCTAGTTTGTAGTTTACTCAACTGCTAGTAGGACAATTCTTTGTTGGTATGAAACTGCACACTGTAAAGGCCGTATACATGAGGGCAGTCATTTGACTGCCCAAGTTTCTGTTTGCCTCCCAGCAAGATTCAACAACTTAGTAGGCAATTTCCTTAAAAAACAGATAAGTCATTCACCTCAAGGACTGTACAAGTACTGGCTGGGACCTAAGTATTCTATCACATAATATGGAATATATCTTTAATTGAAAAGATACTGGGTTCCTTCTCATCACCCCCCCAAATTCTGTAGGCTTTCTTGTTAGTCCCGTGTGCTGAATATGATGCTTTGGGTTGGTAGGATTGACACTGAGAAGCAGAGCAAAATAATGAAGGCTGAGCATATGAATTCCAGAATCAGTCCTCTAGTCCCACATATTGCTACCACTTGTTTTATCATCCCGGACAATTTAGTTGACCTGTTGTAGGTCTTATCTATAGTAGCACTAGTATTACCTGTTTTATAAGCTTGCTACGATATCATATTTATAGTTTGGAACACAGTAAAATAATGTGTGTGAAATATTTGGAACAGTTTATGGCACAGAGAGAGCACTCAGAAAATGACAGTTGTTGTTACTGGTTTCACTGAAACCAGCAGTGAAGACAGGCATGTTCAGAAACAAGCCAGCTCACCTGTGTAAAACCAATGTCTTTATCTGTCCAAGTAGAGCAAGAGGGCAGTGCATCTATCTTGAACATTAGCCTGTCCTCAAGAAGCCAGTGAAGACTGCAGGAACAAACCTATCTGCTACATTGAAATTTATTATAAAAGTGTCTCTTACTGAAGTTTTTGTTATGTTACTAGTTATTGCACTGAAACATTAATAACTTATGTGTACTGTACATGGGCTGTGCCCATGCTTTTGCCTGGAGGAGGAATATGTTGTTACTTAATTTCTTTTATTAATTGTAAAAATCTATTGTTTTTTTTGGTTTTTTGGTTTTTTAACCGGAGGCGCCCTGCTTTGATAAGATAGATTCACTACAACTGAAATCTACTTGTCCTTTAGCCAAGTCTTTAGAAAGCTTAAATAACATCATTTGTTTAAAAAAAAATTAGCATCAGTCTATAAATCTGAGTCATAAAATCTTTCCCTTATTTTAAGAACTTTAAAGATTGTTTTTAAAGGTATTCCAAGAAGATTATGCCTACAGGGTTCACAAAGACACACAGTTTGGGATATAAACTGTTGTGGGACAGCCCTAAATAACTTTTTGTTTAAACAAAAGAATTCTGCTTTTTTGTTATTTCAAGAAGTGATAACATGGATCAAAACATAAGTTCTTAGAAAGCTTCCACGTTGATTGCTATTGTGTAATTTTTGTTTGGGAGGTGTGTGTGTGTGTCTTGGTTTTCTCTCATCTGAACATGTGAGGTCTCCTGGGTTAGCTAATAAGACAGTGTTTTAAGTGTTGGCAGCTATTGAGTATGTCGAGAAATTGTCCTTGGCTCTTTAAATTTCCACTTCCCAAAAAGTGTTTCATCGTTCCTTTCTCCTGTTGCAGAATTAAATAGTCTTTGCAAATCCATCTTCCAACCATTTTCAGTGTTCTGTGTTTCACCTGCTCCATGGGTACTGCTTTAAACTATGGCTCATAGAATATGGATTAGCATTTGTTACAACGGAGCACAGTGTGGTGGCACATGCCTTTAACCCCTGCACTCAAGAGGCAGAGGCAAATGGGCCCCTCAGTTCAGGACAGCCAGGTCTACACAGAGAAACTCTTGAAAGTACAAAATAAAATAAAAACTGTGTGTGTGTGTGTGCGCGCGCCTTTGCATGGGTCATGGTACATATGTGAAAGTCAGAGGATAACTTGAAGGAGTAATTTCTTTCCTCCACCATGTGGATCTTGGGGATGAACCCAGGTTTCCCACCAACCACCTTTACCCACTTTACCATGGACTATTCTCACCAGTGGCCTGTGGTTTGGAGGTGGTGCTTGTTTGCTTGCTTGTTTGTTTGTTTGTTTGTTGTTGAGATAGGATCCTGCTTTGTAGCTCTCAGGCATCCAGTTTGCTGTTCTCCTGCCTCAGACTTCCCTGCCCAAGTATTTCTAATGTAGGCATTTTTAGAATTTGTATTCAGATGTTGTATTGTGATTGTGGATTTTAAGAATAAAAGATGAGACAGCTAGAAAGAAAGAAACAAAACAAGCTGCAAAAGTCATATCAAATGCTCTCAAAGAAAAAAATGACAGAAAAGCTAAAAGTGTCATGTCAGGAGATTCATAATTTTGGTAAAACAGAAACTCAAACAACATGGGATTAAATATTACACAAATAAATGTTTGAATAAACCATCCCCCAGTTAAGAACACCAGGACCACTTTTAACTCATTCTTTTTAAAGTTTGACTTTATTACAATACTGTATAAAAGTTTTTAGTCACTTTCATTGAATGTTCCTGTAACAGCGAAGATTGTTCATAATGGGAATTAATATTTTATGATTGTATAACCAAGAACACTTTTGAAGATGTCCCATGTAATTAGAGAAAACTTTGTATTGCTACTTTTAAAAATTATCAAAAATTCATGCAAATGTGTTTTAAAACTCTTAGTATTTATCAATCTGGGAACCGCTATACAAAGACCTTCTTATTTAAAGCCAAGTCCCCACTTATACTGTGCATAACTTCCAACTTATGAACATTCATTTGGTGCTTTCCAAAGGTAGCATGTATCCACATGCACTGTCTCAGAGAATATGGGTATTGGTTTTTTGTTTGTTTGTTTTGTTTTGTTTTGTTTCCTGAGGTTTTTCTGTTGCTCTGGCTGTCCTGGCCTTAAACTCACAACGATCTGCCTGCCTCTGCCTCTCGATTACTGTAGAACATGTCTTAAATAATGAATTCATACTATGACATTTTAAATGATGGTTATGCTCCCAGGTTAGTTCTGGGTTGCTTCCCCACCCACCAGTCTAATAGCTCCTTTGTATAGCATAATTACTGGTAGCAAAAGGTTTGGGACTATGAGATGTTTTATGTTCTTTGTTTTATAAGTATTTGAAGAATGAAATGCTGTTAAGCTGGGTTATAGGTTAAGACATAAGTATACAGTATATATTTTGTGTTGAAATGTTTGGGGTTTTGCTGTTTTTTATTGTTAAAATTATCTTAAGCAACAAGTTTCCATATAAGCAATTTTTTTTTTCAGCCCATAGGATGCCTATTACTTGAAACCTCCTTGTGAAGTGTTTGTGAGCTAACTTGAACACTGTAGACTTTTCTCTGTTAAAATTCCTTAACCTAACTTGGTGATTTACGTACTTAGCTTAGAATTTTGCATATAGTAGATGTTTGGCATTTATGGGCAACCAAGCTTTCAAGTTACAGTTTACTTTTGTAAAATTCTTTATTCAGAATTTTAAAATTTGGGTTAGCAAAACAAAGATAAAGCATTTTGACATTTTCTTTATGCCTAGCAAAGCACCAAGAGTGTGGTTTTATTCTTTGAGCTATTGTTAGGGGCATAGAGTTGACAACTGGAATCTTATGCTTGTGAGCTTTTTCTACATATATCACTACATCACCCTTACTTCATTCTTTCAAGCTTCAGATTGTTGTTAGGGTGTCATTTACTTCTTACTCTTTATGGTTAACATGTGCCACTAGGCTATTCAGAAGATATAGAATTACCAAAGGAAAGAGAAAGGAGAGAAAGACAATAGCACTGATTAGAGACTCTACTAAGGCAGTAGAAGCTTATTCATTGTTGTTTATCCCACCTTGGTTTGCTTTTTTAAAGCTGGGTGAGGGGAGGGCTTTGTGATAGGGAATGTTAACTCCTCACCATCTGACTATATATGAAGACACAATGCCTCATCTCTCTCTCTCTCTCTTATTTCTTATAAAAATAATTGGATAGCCGTTTTTCTTCACTTTTTAACTTAATAAGTGAGTGTTCTAGGTTAGTGCATTTTACTTCTATAACTTGTGTGTTTATTCTCTACATATAAATACAATTATTAGCAGCCTGATCATTAATAATTTTAAGTTGTTTATTAGTAGGGTATCAGTATATACCAAACATTGACTAATTAAATGCTCTTTTGATACTGACTTTAAAGTAGGAGCCCTCATAATTCTTCAACAAAATCATTTGTGTTTACTCACATAGCTGAGGATGATGTACATACAGCAGAAACTCCTTATGCCTACTCTGATATCGCTGTCTTTTTTTTTATTATTATAACAAAGATCTGAAAGTCAAACTATTATTTTTATTATCATAGTAACTCAGGATTTGTTCTACTTGCTTTATTAACTTACAGGTTTATTGGGGACACAGATGGTCAGATACCATAAAAATTTAAACAGATGTATCTTCTCTTGAGATAGTGAGCCAGACCATTTCCTTTTGTAACTAAACATCTTAACATGAGTTATGTGTAGAAATTTTGTCAAGGTTCAGAGCACTCAACTTAGAAAAAGCTGTAAGAGGAATTTAAAAAAAAACAAAAACCTAACTTTAATTGGGATTCAGTGATTTTTATTCTTAAAATCCCAGAATAATCCTAGTTATTGATTTCTTTGTTGAAGGGAAAGTATGAATAATTTTTTGAAAGGAGTGTTTTTGGTTTTTTGACAGGGTTTCTCTGTGTGTATCCCTTGCTGTCCTGGACTCACTTTGTAGACCAGGCTTGCCTCGAACTCACAGTGATACACCTTTTACTTACTACAATTTTTAGGTAATTAATGCAGAATCTGTGAATATTGGCAACTTAATGATTTTATAAGATGGCTAACGGGGTAAAATTGTCCCTAGGAAATTATTTTTGTGTCCTTTCACATTTATAACAAATTATAGGGAAAAAATGAGGGAATATTCCCTTCTGTGTCTTTAATCCACATCCGTCTTTTATTTACAAATAAATAAATAAAGATCAAATGAATGTCCGATTCTTTAGTAGTTAGGTTCAGTGGCGGGAACAAAGGGAAAACTTACCAAACATGATTGTCAAGAGGGCAGTCGGCATCACAAACAATCCAACCAGCAAGTCAGCCACCGCCAAGGACATTAGAAAGTAGTTGGTGGCATATTGCAGCCTTTTCTCCAGAGAGACAGCCAGAATGACAAGGATGTTCCCACCAACTGTGGGTATTATCACCATGAGAATCAGCAGAGCCACCCAGCGCACTCTATTCCCCTGGTCCTCGGCAGTCAGCTGCATTTCCTCCTCTATTAAGTCTGTCTTTAATCCAGAGTGGTTAGACAAAACCAGGTGATCACATGTATTCTGTAAAATGTGCTCAGGAAGTGTGCTTTGTCCAGACATTTTATAAGAGCAAGCCATTCGCCGGTCTGTGCTTCAGTCCAGTTCCAGCCAGGGGTCAGCATGGTCAGTAGCTAAGCTGGTCGGCTGCTTTGGCAAGGCACTGTACCCATGCCAGATGTTCAGAGCCAAGGTTGACGTCTTCCTTCTTAAAAGAATCAGGTTCTCCACGATGGGAATGTAGCACATCTGCCCGTGTTTGCAGGTAGGACATCCGCAGTTACAGTCTTTCTAGGGGCTGAGATTTCAGAAGATTTGGTGAAAGACCAATAGATGTGGAAGGGAAAAAGATGTTAGTTTCTCTTGTCTTTTTCCCCCATATTTTAAGAGATGAATTTGAACTTATATATCAGAGTTTCCCCCTAGATACAGAGAGATTGTGTTATTTCCAGAAAGCAGTAAAAAAAACACTAGAGCTAACTAAGTGCCCCTCCTATTTTGATAGATTGGTGTGCATTTATGATAGTGTAGCCAGTGCCCACAAAAATACTCTATTTCTGATTTGCCACAGAGGTAATAATAGAGGAGATAACACACTTCGTGCTATCTGACCCTTGGATACTTTTTCCTTTAACGTGAGAAAACATACAGAATAGCGAATCAAAGCTCTAAATAGATTCAAGTAAAGGTTTCAGTAAGTACTACCCCTCTAGTAAGACTCCAGCCCACCTAAGGTCTAAGGAAAGGGCTTACCAGCTAAGAATCTGAGTCTGTACATGGAATCATTTGTTTGTTGGGTGTTGAGTTAAATGCTTTTTAGTGACTTGTTTTATAATTCCTTCAGTTGGAGTGAAAGTAGTATGAAGTATCACTAGCTAAATACTTGATTTTAGTAGTAATTGCGTCTTTCTACAAGATTCCAGATGTAATCACGTAAGTCTGCCAAATTTGTACCAGTTCTTTTTTAAGTACTTATGTTCCCCTTACTTTTCCCAGTTCCCGTAAGAAGCACTTTAAGGGGAAGATTAAGTTATCTATACATATACTCACAAATCCCATATTAAAATTCCCTTGATATGTATACATTTTAAACCACTGAGTAGATGTAAAAGACTATAGGACTAGAGAGCTACTGAAGATTAAAATGGAAACAACAAAAACCTGTTCATTCCATATGTATTTGCTAACTACTCACCTCTCCTGTTTGTGATTTTCCGAAGCGTGCCGTCCTTGTGTCTGTTCAGCTGGACTGCTCCTGACAGATCCTCCCTCGTTGACTTAGGCTGAGCCTCCAGCACTGGCACTTGTAAGCAGTGAAACAAATATGTTGTGCAGCTGTACGCCTGCCAGAGAGGTTATTTCCTCTTTAATACTGTTATTACTAGAATATAGCTGCATTCACTGTAATTCATAGAACTACTTGTTAATTGTGATCCAACCAGTTCATGACCCTAATTCAGGTGATAGTCTTATTCTTTGATATTTGTGGGAAACGCAGTAAACTGTTATTTTAGCATAAGATGATTTTATTTGGAATTTAAGCCTAAGCAGTTTTTCCCCTTTTGAGGACATAAGCAATAAAAATCTAGAGACTTTGGGATGTATTTTATGGAGATTCTCCACCACTGCAATGTTGCAGTTCACACACTTGTAGTTTTAAGCAATGAAACAATATTCTCATCCAGTTTATGCCTTTGCTGTGGACTACAATTAATTAGTTCACGTCTCAGCCTTATATAGAAAAGCACAGAAAGATCTGCATGCTACTTGTATACATAGATTTTGGCAGAAACTTTGTCACTGCTCGTTTTCAAATAGCCTCTGAATTTAGGAGCTGGTTCATTGGCAACTTCTTTTCCCACAGATTTTTAATTGGGAAAGGTGTATAATGTGTAGTAAAAATACATTTCTGTCCTATTTCTGAAAAGTAATGTATAAGTCTTAGCAATTATGTTCTTGAAATTTTCTCTGTGAGTTCGAGGCTAGCCTGGTCTACAAAGCGAGTCCAGGACAGCCAAGACTACACAGAGAAACCCTGTCTTGAAAAAAAAAAGAAAGAAATTTTCTCTAAATAGCAAAACTGGCTTAATATTAAAACTCTAATAGGCCGTGGTATCGCACTTGGAAGACAGAGGCAGGCAGATCTCTGTGAGTTAGAGGCCACCCTAGGCTACAGAGTGAGTTCTAGGACATCCAGGGCTCCTCAGAGAAACCCTGTCTTAGGGAGGAAGGGAAAAAACCCTCTAGTATTCCTAGTGTTTCCTCGTCAAAGGGTTACTCAAAGCTTAGGTACTTCTTTACATCTAGATCACTGATGGGCTGTATGTACTTGTTATTAAGATGTTTTCATGCGTGTGAATATTTCACATCCTTATTCTCTCTTGTCCTCGTCCCACTCCTCTCATCCGTCTCCTCCTCCCTGCTGCCCTCTCTTATTGTCGTGTGTCTGAGTCTTCGTATCTGTCTCCTAGCAGGTTGTTTCATTAGGTTGTTACAGAGCTCTGGTGCCTCATCAGGGACTGTAACCCTGAAGACAGCTTGCTCCTGTCTCCTTCCATCATCTGGGTCCCAAACTCGGTAGTTAGGCTTAGCAGCACGTGCCTTATTTGCTGAGCCACCTCACTGGCCCCTTTTCCTATACTTTGATTATTGGCTCTAGAAATTTGATAGCATTCAGATTTAATTTTTCTCTCCCCATTTATTTGTCTATTTCCTAGCTGAGACCTAAGACTGATGGTTTACATAAAGTCTGTTTTCATGATGTATTAGCAGTCATTGTTAATCATGTTGAGATCTCTTGATTTTATTTTATTTTGGTTTTTTCAAGACAGGGTTTCTCTGTGTAGCCTTGGCTGTCCTGAACTCGCTTTGTAGACTAGGCTGGTCTCAAACTCATAGATCTTCCTGCCTCTCCCTCCCTGCATGCTGGGATTATAGACGTGCACCACTGTGCCCAGCTGAGATCTCTTGATTCTTTATAAATTGCAAAATAGTTACACAGTTTTATCATGACTTCGTTTACTATTACTTTTAATCATTATATATACATGTGTGTGTGCAAAGATGGCTGTGTACAAGTTGTGTGTTCAGTGTGGTTTTTGCGTTGCAATCACTGCTTTAGATACTCCTTTGTCCATGTAGAGCTGTCTGCTGAAACACTGACAAACCTATGAAGAGCTTACAGCTTTATTGTGCTCTTTAGAAGAGATTAAATGCCTAAGCTAGTTTATTAAAGGCTCTTTCCTTGTCTAAACACTTGTGTTTTCTAAAGAATGTGTCACAGCTGGAATGTTATTAGGCTAAAACTGGCAGGTTTATTTTTAAAGGGTTTATGCATTTCCAGCTCTCACTACCAATTCCACTTTTAACGGCAGTTAGATAGTAAGCCCTGTAACAGCTTCCTAGTGTTTATGTTCCCAGGCAGAATTATTTTTTCTAAATCTCATAAAATAGTAATTCCATTTGAAAAACAAAATGCTTAAGTTTCTGGGCGTGGTGGTGCATACCCTTAATCCCAGCACTCAGTGTGAGTTCAAGGCCAGCCTAGTTTACAAACCAAATCCAGGATAGCCAAGGCTACATAGAGAACCCCTGTCTTGAAAACAAAACAAAATGCTTACCTCCAAGTTGTGTCCTTTTTCAGGTGGTTGTCTACTAAAGGTGATGGAAAGGTCAACAAGGTCAAAGTGCAGTATACACATGCATGAAGATAGAATGAGACTGAGAAATTTACAGTGAATATGTACTAATAGGGAGCAAGGAAAACAAAGTGTAGGGACTTGACTTAAAAGTGGTATTGGGATATAGTATTTATTCCTCTGCTTTCAAGTGGAGATTGTAAAACAGGTGAAGTTTTAACATTTAGGTAAACTTTTTTCTATGAGACAAATTTCCCTGGAATGTCCTGCCCTTGCTGCAACCAAATGACAAATTGTAAAGTTCTGTGGACCGCTAGTTCCCTAAAAATTTTCTGAGAAAGCCAGGCAGAGAATACTCCCCTCAAGCAGGGCGTGGTGGCGAACAGTTTTAATCCCAGCACTCAGGAGGCAGAGGCAGGCGATAACTGTGAGTTCAAGGCCAGCCTGGTCTACAAAGTGAGTCCAGGACAGCCAGGATGACACAGAGAAACTCTGTCTCAGGGTGGTGGGGGCAGGGGGGAGTTTCTGAGAAACTCTGAAAGTGAAAATCTTAAATATAGCTAGCTGTCTAGCAAATATGGTTTGTTTGATACTGTTTTGAAAGAACCTTTTAAAAAGGGGTCCAACTACAGCATATTAGCACACAAATTCTGCCAGTTTCTGCTTTTGCATCTAGATTTCAGTGGTGACAGTATAGAGACACATCAGCTCTCTCTAGCATGCGCAGAGGGGAATAGATAATGTTTTGTGGGTGAAACAATTAAGGCTCAGTATGATTCAGATTTGTGTCCCTGATGATAAATAACCACCCTAGAAATGGAACTCAGGTGTTTCAGATTCTAAGCCTATGTTCCCTCAATCTCAATGAACTAAACAAATAAATAAAATAAAAATAAGCTGACAGGAACTAGTGAGAGGTGATCAGGGTCTGAACAAAGGCATGATAGAAGAATTAAGAGTTTCACTTGATTTACTGGCAGATTAGTTGTGGAATCTGAGGGAATGAACAGAATAGAATTACATAGGTGAATGGCCATTATGGGAGAAGTGGCTTTAGTGAGGGGAGTGGTTTTGGGGGGAGGGGTTGGTTTTTTGTTTTTCGAGACAGGGTTTCTCTGTGTAGCCTTGATTGTCCTAGACTCACTTTGTAGACCAGGCTGACCTCGAACTCACAGAGATCCGCCTGCCTCTGCCTTCCAAGTGCTGGGATTAAAACTGTGTGCCACCTTGCCCTACTCGAGGGGAATGTTCTCTAGTTCTCTTCCTGTATATTGACTCAGGCATTAGTGATTGTCTTCGGTTAAAGACATCCAACTGGCCTTTAGGTTCTATTCAGGATGGTGCTTGGACTGTAGGAGGTAAAAGGACCATACAGGACCTAACATATCTTAATTCCTGTGTATTGTTCTAAGCCTTCAATTTGACACTTACCTAGTGATAATTATAAACTTGTAACTCTACCAGAGAAATACCATGCTTATACCTTCAAAACTTCTTTGTGCCCGGGCATATGCCTTTAATCCCAGCACTCTGGAAGCAGAGGCAGGTGGATCGCTGTGAGTTCAAGGCCAGCCTGGTCTACAAAGCGAGTCCAGGACAACCAAGGCTACACAGAGAGACCCTGTCTCGAAAAACCAAAAGAAAAAAAAAACTTCTTTTGTGATGACCCTGCCAAGAACAGTGTTTCTGCCTGTGTACGTATATTACTAGTTTTTCCTCTATTAGTGGAGAGAGACTAGAGGGTGAAGGGAAAAGACTCCATATTCTGAAAGCATCTTGATCTAGTAGTATGTTGTAATGTAGTTGTAAAAAATACTCAGTAAAGAATAGAAGCCAGAGTGTTAAAACAGAAATTCATATGTGTAATTTATGATTAGATGATGTCAGTGATTTGTGAGTATAACCTGGCTGAAACCTTGCTCTGTAGAGGGCTTGTAGAAATAGTAACTCTGGCAAGATGACTGTTAGCTGTAAGCTACGATCTTTGTATTGAAATAAAATATGTGAATTTTGATACATATTTTAGTGTGTCCCCACCTCTCCATGTAGCTCTGGCTGGCCTCAAACTCCCAGGTATCGGCTGTCTCCAGAGTGCTAGAGTTAGATGTTCAGATCTTTGGTGCTGCCCTGGAAACACCAAAAAGACTGTAATGCCTTGTCTTCTGTAGCAAACACGCTGTGCCCAGAAAGTAGGAAAGTGGACACAGGCGTGCACTCCATGTGACTGACTACTCTCCCTAGGAAATGATGCTTGTTGAGAAATCCCTGTTACGGTCTTCTTTCTGCATGCTTTCTGAATGTAGAAAATACATTTCTACTATCAATAGAATTCTGTGGGAGGGTTTTCTCCCCTCTAATTTTTAATAGTTTTACCACGTTGCTTCCCTCGGTGGCTTTGAATTTCTGGTGTAGTACATACAGGCTGTGCTCAAGTGATGACCTACCTTCCTGTCTCTGTTTCACTAGTTCTGGTTACAGGTCTGTGCCAACATATCTGCTGTGGAAGAGTTTTTCATTTTATTTTACTTTGTGTTTTTTTTTAAGATTTATTTATTATGTGTACATTATGCATCAGATCACATAGATGGTTGTGAGCCGCCATGTGGTTGCTGGGAATTGAACTCAGGACCTCTGGAAGAGCAGTCAGTGCTCTTAACCACTGAGCCATCTCTCCAGGCCCCTACTTTGTGGTTTTTTGAGACAAGAATTTCTCTGTGTAGCCTTGGCTGTCCTGGACTCACTCTGTTGACCAGGCTGGCCTCCAAAGATCTACCTGCTTCTGCCTTCCAAGTGCTGGGATTAAAGCCATGCACCACCACCACCCGACTTCTGTGGGAGTTTCTTAATTCTACAACTTACTATTGGTTAAATATTGTATTGTTTCCGTATCTCAAAAACAACAATAAAAACTTGTTTAAAATTCTTCCATTTTGGTTTATAACATGTTACTTATAATACTGTCTTCTTTTTCCTTGTTTTCTATCAGGACGCCTGAACAATGTCCAAGTGTGGTTTCTTTGCTGTCAGAGAGTTATAACCCTCACGTGCGCTATGGAGCTGCAATGGCTTTGGGGATCTGCTGTGCTGGGACAGGAAACAAGGTAAAGCCCACAACCAGCAGGGGCAGTGCTTTCCTAACACTAGGCTTTCCATTGCAGAAATATGAGTGAAATAGTTGTGAAAATTCTGGTCCCCTGTGATCGCTAAGCCTGAGCTTGATGCACAGGGAGCTGCACAGTGCTCCCCTGAAGACTCCTAAGAACAAACTGATGTTACATGGTTATTCTCACTGTTTACTTAGAACTATGGAAATTAAAATTGCTGTCTAAAGTCACCTAAAATCAACTTTTTAAAATTGTTTTTAATTATATGTATGTGTATATGCCTGTGTGGATGTGTGTACATGAGTGCAGGTGCCTATGGAAGCCAGGGGTGTCAGATCCCTGTGAAGCTGTAGTTACAGATAGTTGTGAACTACACATGCCCTTAGTCACTGAGCTCTCTGGCCCCTAAAAACTGTTCCTGCATTTAGAGAGAGTGTGTGTATGTGTCTGTCTGTCTGCCTGCAAGAGTTATTTCTCTCCTTCCACCATAATGGATAGTGGGATCAAACTCAGGTCATCAGGCTTAGCAGCAAATCCTTTTACCCACTGGGCTCTGCTGTAACATAATGTTGATTCACAGCATTGATGTACTCACCGTAGTTTGCCTTGTATAGCACTCTGCGTACATCTCAGGCACTGTGGGGACCTTTCTTTGTGGTAGAAAGAGAACATTGTTTCCCCTCTACAGTCTTTGTATTATACAGAAATGGGTCAAAAACTTTTTAAAAGATTTTTTTATTTTGTTTTATGTGTTTTTCCTGCATGTATTTCTACATACCACCCACACACAGTGTTTGCAGAGGCCAGAAGAGGGCATTGGGTCCCTTAGAGCTGGAATTACAGATCAATTGTGAGCTGTACCTGGGTACTTGTATTGGACCCCATTTCTCTGAAAGAGCTTCTAAAGCTCTTAAGCACTGAACCATGACTCCAGCCCCAACTTTCTTATCTCATATTGATTAGTTCTGGATTTATTTGTTTTGTTTTACTTTTTGAGACAGGGTTTCTCTCTGTAGCCTTGCTGTCCTGGACTTGCTTTGTAGACTAGGCTGGCCTTTAACTCACAGCAATACCTGCCTCTGCCTCCCAAGTGCCGGGGTTAAAGGTGTGCCCTACCACCGCCTGGCTAGTTCTGGAAATTTAAACTTTAATTTGCTTGACTTTTTCCTCTAATAAAAAGAATTTGTATTAGATACAACACCAACACCACCTACCCGCACAGACAGCACACATCATTGATACTCACTGTGCACACATAGACATATCATTTAATGCAAAAAACAGTTTTGAATTTCTTTTGGGCTAGCAAGATAGCTCAACAGGGCAAGGTACTTGCCACCAAACCTGGCAGCCCGAGTTCAACCTCTAGGGCCTACATGGTGGAAATAGAGGGTCAAGCCGGGCATGGTGGCACATGCCTTTAATCCCAGAGGCAGGCAGATCGCTGTGAGTTCGAGGCCAGCCTGGTCTACAAAGCAAGTCTAGGACAGCCAAGGCTACACAGAGAGACCCTGTCTCAAAAATAAAAATAAATAAAAAAAGAGGGTCAGGGGCTGGAGAGATGGCTCAGTGGTTAAGAGTGCCGCCTGCTCTTCCAGAGGTCCTGAGTTCAATCCCCAGCAACCACATGGTGGCTCACAACCATCTATAATGTAATCTGATATCTTCTTCTGCAGATAAAGCACTCATATGCAATAAATAAAATAAATCTTTAAAAAAAAAAAAAGAGGGTCAGTTCTCACAGGTTGTGCTCCATGTGCACACTATGGTGTTCATGCCCATACATGCTCAGGCACGCACACACGCACACACACCAATACACCAATAAATTAATTATTTTTAAAAAGAACTTCTAGAGCTATTTCATTCTCTCCTTGTATTTTATCCCATTCTGGTTTTGGCTTACTTTCCCACTCTCCCTCCTTCTCTCCCTTCCTTTCTAGGCACAGTCCTGCTGTGTTGCTCAGGGTGGCCTTGAACTCAGAATCTTTCCACTTTAGCTTCTCAAATGTTGCAGTTTACAAGATTATATCATCATAACGAGCTTCTTGTTCTTCTTTTGATAAGCACTTATTGCTACCTCGCATATCTTTATAACTGTTTATCTTAATAGCTATGTCCCATCTGCTGATAAGTAAGATCCTGTGAACAAATTGTTCACTGCTAGAACAGGCAATCGTACTTGGCACTTGATTTATTAGGGAGGAAATTTCTTTTATAAACATTTGTGAAGCCAGTCATGGTAGCAACTTGGGAGGCAGAGGCAGGTAAAGCTTTGTGAATACAAGGCCAAATTTCAGGGCTACAAAGGGCTATACAGTGAGACCCTGTCTCCAAAAAAGGAGACGGAAAAGAAAAAGAAGAGTGTGTTAGAGGCTGGAAAGGTGGCTCCATGGTTAAGAACACAGACTACTCTTGGAGTGGATTATAATTTGATTCACAGCGCGCAGGCGCACACTTTTTTGTTTGTTACTTTGTTTTGTTTTGTTTTTCAAGATAGAGTTTCTCTGTGTAACAGCTCTTGCTGTCCTAGAACTCACTTTGTAAACCAGGCTAACCTCGAACTCACAGAGAGCTGCCTACCTTTGCTTCCCAAGTACTAGGATTAAAGGTGTATGCTACCACCTCCCAGTTGCCACCTTTTAACTCCAGCTCCTGGAGGCCCCACACCTTCCCCTAGCCTTCAAAGGTACATACCTACCCCCACCTTTACACACGCGCACGCGCACGCGCACACACACACACACACACACACACACACACGATTAAATAAGATAACTTTTTAAAATATATATATCTTC
This sequence comes from Acomys percivali, assembly GCA_907169655.1. Taxonomy (NCBI): domain Eukaryota; kingdom Metazoa; phylum Chordata; class Mammalia; order Rodentia; family Muridae; genus Acomys; species Acomys percivali. Next base: position 23,066,838 of record OU015743.1, on the reverse strand, counting down.
ATGTGACACACACCTTTAATTCCAGCACTTGGGAGGCAGAGGCAGGCAGATCGCTGTGAGTTCGAGGCAAGCCTGGTCTACAAAATGAGTCCAGGACAGCCAGAACTACAAGAGAAACCCTGTCTCAATGTTAAGAGTGAGAAGGAATACGTGCACGCCATAGCACAAATGTCAAGATCAGAGAATAACTTGGAGGAGTCAGTTTTCTGTTTCTGTGTGTGGGTCCTAGGAATCAAACTTAGGTTTCCAAACTTAGCAGCAGGCCCCTTCCCTGCTAAACTATCTTACCAGTTGCCTCTTCTAGTATACGTTTGTTCTGTAAACAAAGAAGGATATAGTAGGATATTTTGCTAAATATTTTTCCTCGTGGGCTTTTAATTTACATTTATGTCAACTCTCATAAGTTAAATACAAATTGGATCTTTTCTTTCCATATTATTCTAAACTTAATGATATCTAGGAGCAAATGTTCTTTGAAGCAAACCATCTGACAGTTAATACAATGAAAGACTTTTATTACTCATGTAAACAAGTCTGCTTTATTTCTAAATAATTTGTGTGACCTAGGTATCTGCACACAGCTGAAAGAGCATTTAAGAACTTTAGCTGGAAGCTGGGCCCGGTGACACACGCCTGTAATCCCAGCACTCGGGGAGGCAGAGGCTGATGGATCTCTGAGTTCAAGGCCAGCCTAGTCTACAAATCAAGTTCAAGGACAGCCAAAGCTACACAGAGAAACTGTCTTCAAAAACCCAAAAACTTTTAACATTGCCCCTAATCTAAACTATACCTTTGACAGTGATTGATTTGAAAATACAGCCATCTCAATGTCACTAAAGTTTTGTTTGTCTTTTTGTTTGTAATGCTTTCAGGAAGCAATTAATTTACTAGAGCCAATGACAAATGACCCTGTGAACTACGTGAGGCAAGGGGCTCTGATAGCTTCAGCTCTCATCATGATCCAACAGACTGAAATCACGTGTCCAAAGGTGAGCAAAGAGACTCTGGTGAAGAGCTGGGTTTGGGTGTTTCTATAGTAATTTATCATAATCACTGAAAGTTTTTTTAAAAAAGCAAGTATGTACATTTAAGGGTAGCAGACTAGGAACATTGTCATTATATAGTTTTCCTTAGTGTGTGATATATAAATTTAGGGTCACTTTGTTAGCTTTACTATATAACATACTTAAGAAATTATAACTCAAAAGTGGGGTGGTGGCACACCTCTTTAATTCCAGCACTCAGGAGGCAGAGGCAGATGAATCTCTGAATTCAAGACCAGCCTGTTTTACAGAACAAGTTTCAGGACAGTCAGGGCTACACAGAGAGACCCTGTCTCCAAAAACCAAAAAAGGAAAAAGTAAATTATAACTCAAGAGATAAAACAATAAAATTAGCTTTTTTGCTTGTTTTGGTGTTCTGTTTTGTCTTTGCCTCTGCACATGCTTTTAACAGAACTGACTTACCTGTTGGAGAATGAAAAAAAGTCTGACTTTGTGCCCCAGCCTTCTGAGTCAGTGAAACTCCCTACTTTATGTGTCTATCCAACCTAGGCTATTTAAAAATGCATCTACAATCTTACCCTCGTAGGCTGTCCTGGGCGATGGCTGAGGAAGTCCTTAGTAACTAATTCCTGTCAGATTCAGTTTCAGACATCAGATTCAGTGCACAGTGACCTCTGATCATGAGTCCTCCAAGTGGTCCCTCCAAATTCTCTCGATCTGGTCTGTCCTGAGGGAGAAAGATGGCCTGTCTTTCCTCAAGAAGGTTTCCTTTATTTGTCTTCCATAGGCTGCACCTACCCCCTCTGGATTAACCATAACAGATTTTGAGGCATTTATTTAAAAATTCCCTCATAGCGGGCATAGTAGCACATGCCTTTAATCCCAGCACTTGGGAGGCAGGCAGATCTTTGTGAGTTTGAGACCAACTTGGTCTACAAAGTGAAACCAGGACAGCCAGGGCTACACAGAGAAACTTGTCTCAAAAAAGCAAAAAAAAAAAAAAAAAAAAAAAAAAAAAAAATTTCCTCCTTAGCATGGTCTTTTTTTTTTTTTTTTTTTTTCTTCTTCTTTTTAAAGATTTATTTATTATTTATACAGTATTCTGCCTGCATGCGAGCCAGCAGGCCAGAAGAGGGCACCAGATTTCGTTATAAATGGTTGTGAGCTACCGTGTAGTTGCTGCCATTTGAACTCAGCATCTATGAAGAGCAGTTGGTGTTCTTAACCTCTGAACCATCTCTCCAGCCCTTATAACATTGTCTTGTACTTCATATTAGTCTTTACTGTGCAAGAAACTGGACAAGCCAAACATCTCATTATGTCAAGAACAGAAAGTGTGTGTGTGTGTGTGTGTGTGTGTGTGTGTGTGTGTGTGTGTGTG
>OU015743.1:23005917-23064443 GCA_907169655.1 Acomys percivali | reverse complement strand
TGTGTGTGTGTGTGTGTGTGTGTGTGTGTGTGTGTGTGTGTGTGTGTATGATTTGTGTATTCTGAAATTATCATGTTTGATATGTCCAGTAGAAGTGTGAGCCATTGGTAGTGTAGAAGTGGTGTCCACCTTAATCTCAGCTTCTCAAGAGGGTCTCAAGTTCAGTACTACCTTGGCTACTGGAGGGTTTCAAGGCCAGCCTGGACAAGTTAGTAAAGACCCTAACTCAATATTAAAACAAATGAGACTGGGGGGGGTGTGCCTCAGTGGTTATATGCCTAGATTTAATCTTCAGTGCTGAAAAAAGGAAAACAAAAAACAAAACTGACTTAGCCTGTGCCCATTCCATTGTATTTAGATTTTTAGAGCATTTATCAGCCTTGATTTGGTTATGCTTATATCTGAGAAGCAGTTAAAAACAAAACATTACTAACTAGAAAATTAAACGTTGATACCATGTGTAGTGGCTAATGTGTGTAGTATCAGTATCTAAGAGCCTCCGGCAGGCAGGTCACAAGTTCAAGGCCTGCATGAGCTACATAGTGAGACTGTGTGTTTAAAAAAAAAATAGGAGAGGAAAGGATGAGGCCATTGGCCTCTCTTCTGCCTCTACAATAGGCACTGAGCACCTTTATTTTAGCAAAGGAGACTCAAGAAAGAGAGGTACTCTTGCCTCACTGTGCTGCTTTGTCTGACAAACCTCACTTTCTGAGCAGCCATTGTCTTTCTGTCTCATTACCCAATGCATCTCTCAAAATCATTTTCAAGATTTCTGAAAACTATATTAGTGCATGCAGAATTCTTGCCCTATTTTTCCCAAGAATTGCTTAATATACTGTGTCTTCTAGAACATAAACATCTTTGCAAACACAGGCCACAATTCCTCATGCTTTTAAATATAGCAGCTATCATTTGAGTAGCTTTTATTTCTGCTTTTAATGTTGCACTGAGCCTTTGGAGGTTATCCAACTGAGCAGTGTCATTAAGAATATACCTCCTCAAATAGTCATATATAAATATTTATTCACTTGGACCTCACATATTGCTTTCACATTACTTCAGCTGAACAAAAGTTTAACCATCCTCATATCCTAGCTATAGAATTCCAGTGGTTAAACCAGGTGTGAAGGCTGGGGAGATAACTCATCAGGTAAGAATGTTTGCTGTGTAATAATGAAAACCTGAGTTTGGACCCCAGCACCCATGTGAAAGTCACACATGGCCACAGGTGCACCCATAACTCCAGCACTGTGAAGAACAGAAAAGGAGGATCTCTGGAGATTACAGCTACCAGCCTAGATCCAGGTTCAGTGAGAGATCTTTTGAAGGGACTAAGGCAGAGATAGTGGGATACCCTTGCTTCTGGCCTCCATGCATATGTGTGGGCATACCACATATATATACCATATGCACACAACAAGCAAAATGATGGTGCCTGCTTCTAATCTCAGGAGTTCAAGGCCAGTATACATCAGTAAGTCTTAGGCTATCCTGGGCTACATAAGACTCTATCTCAAAAAAAAAAGAAGAAGAAGAAGAATTTCAGAGCTGAGCATGGTGACACACGCCTTTCATCCCAGCACTTGGGAGACAGAGGCCAGGCAGAGCCCTGAATTTGAGGCCAGCCTGGTCTACAGAATGAGTTCCAGAAGAGCTGGGTTACACAGAGAACCCCTATCTCAAAAAACCAACAACAAAGAGAAATAACTTCAGTGGTTTTTAGTAGTCATAACCTCCGACTAACAGTGGCAGAATCCTTTTGAGGTAGAATAGGGTAAACTGTAGTCTTTGGGTTTTTTGTTTTTTGTTTTGTGTTTGTTTGTTTTAATTGACTCTAAGAAATTGTCACATTTAGATAAGATACAACAGTTTAAATAAAATTTTTTAAGTAATTGCAAGTTATGATCTTGAATGGAGTCTTAAATGGTATGAACAAATAAAATACTCTCCTAACTCCAGGTTGTATCAGAATAATGAATACTAATTTAGAATGTATAAATAGCATTGGCAGGATGGCTCTTGGGTAAGGACACCTGCCAGCAGATGGGTCATCTGAGTTCCCTCATAGTGGAGGGACAGACTCCTATACATCCTGTGACTTCCACATGTGCGTTTTGGCATTTATGCACCCACACACATCCAAATACCTAAAACAAATACTATGTGAGCAAAATTAATGTATGAGAAAAATGTATATATAGCTGGTAGCGCTGTAATTAATATAAATTGGCTGTGAAAATGTAAATGTTTATATGCTAACTACAAAAGCAAAGCTATGATAACATCTGGAGTTTTTTGTTTGTTTGGTTTTGGTTTTTCGAAACATGGCTTCTCTATGTGTAGTTTTGACTATCCTAGAACTCACTCTGTACCAAGCTGGCCTTGAATTCAGAGATCTGCCTGCCTCTGCCTCCCAAGCGCTGGGATCAGAAGCGTGGACCACTATTGCCCCGCCCAAATGTTTATATTTGTTGTTGTTGTTTGTTTTTATTTTTTAAGACAGGGTTTCTTCTCCTTGGCTGTCTGTCTTAGACATACTTTGTAGACCAGGCTGACCTTGAACTCAGAGATCGCCTGCCTCTGCCTCCCAAATGTTGGAATTAAAGGCGTGCGCCACCACATCTGGCTTTGTCTATATTTTTTAAAGAGAACAAAATTCTCAAATCAATACATAAAAGTAATGGAAATGGCTCAAAAGCAAATATCAAGCATTAAAATTAGCCAGGCGGTGGTGGTGCACGCCTTTAATCCCAGCACTTGGGAGGCAGAGGCAGGCAGATTGCTATGAGTTCAGACCAGCGTGGTCTACAAAGCGAGTCCAGGACAGCAAAAACTACACAGAGAAACCTTGTCTCAAAAAAAAAAAAAAAAAAATTATATCCTAGGACTGGAGAGATGGCTCTGCAGTTAAGAGCACTGGCTGCTCTTTCAGAGCACCCAGGTTCAGTTCCCAGCGCCCACATGGCAGCTCACAACCACTCCAGTCCCAGGGGATCCAAGGTCCTCTTCTGGCTTCCTTGTGTACCAGGCACACACATGGTACAGACATTTATATGCAGGCAAAAAATCCATATACATAAAAATAATTAAAAAGAAAAGAATTACATCCCTTCTGCAGAGGAATGCAGAAGAAACTTAGATATTTTGTAAGATTCATAATGGAAATCAGAATGTTTATGTAATATTATGCCCTAACACTTAGCCCACACATTGTGTGCTTGGTTTAACTAATGCTAGTATGTCTTTGCCTTGTTTTTCTCAGTTTCTCATGTGTCCACACTCAGAAACGTAAACATAGACATGTTTTGTATTATTACAGACACAATTTTAAAAGTCTTAAGTGACATATTTAACCTTTTAATGGGTTCTTAGAGCTGTTTTCTCTCAAAAATCTAACTCTTGGGCCAGGCATGGTGGTGCACACCTTTAATCCCAGCACTCGGGAAGCAGAGGGAGGCTGATCACTGTGAGTTCGATGCTAGCCTGGTCTACAAAGCAAGTCCAGGACAGCCAAGGCTAACACAGAGAGACTCTGTCTTGAAAAACAAAAAACAAAAAAACAACAACAACAAAAATTCTAACTCTTCTCTTCACAAATCATTTATTTTTGTCTTGTTAAATGAATTCCGGCATTACAAGTTTATTTGAACATTTACAGAGTAAATATAGTATATAAACATCAGATGAAAAAATTACATGATAAAAATAAGCTCTTGGGGCTCACCCATTAAAAGTTCTTGCTGTTCTAGTAGAGGATCCAAACTTGATTCTCAGCATCCACATCAGATGGCTCACCAGCCTCCATAACTCCAGCCCAGCATGCCCAATGTACACATAAATACATAACAAGGTCAGCTTAGAATTCATAATAGTGAAACCCAGTGCTCTTCTTTTCCATATAGCATTTAACCTGTGACCTAGTGCAAAGAATCTTCTCACACAAGTACCTGTTCTAGAAGTAGGATCGTGTTTGCCCAGCTTGTTAAACCTCTTAGTTCTGAAATAAAATTCAGTTTGATTAGATTAGGCTTTTGTTGGCTATTGCAATTCACCAGAAATTAATCCAAAGGGTTTTATTTAATCTTTTCTCTTGATCAAAAGGTGATATTCCCCTTCCAAAAGTATAAAGTTTGTGTTCACAACATGATAAGGATTTTAAATAAATAACTTTATGCCATAGAGATGCTGCCAAACCTGGTGACCTGAGTTTGATCCCTGAAACTCACACTCCCAAAAATTGTTCTCAGACATCTACACATACACTGCATTCTTTTTAATAGCTAGAAAGAAAAGTTTAATTTGAGTTTAAGGAAGATAGTTTAGATACTTGGTTCTATAGAAAAATATACATGTTGATAAACTGAACTTAAAAGCATGACATTTTATAAGATATTTAAGATAGAAGACACTATCATAGCCAAGCATAACTTTAGTAGTGCATGCCTTTAGTCTTAGCATTTGGGAGGTAGAGGCAGGTGGATCTCTGAGTTCAAGGTCAGCCTGGTCTACAGGGCAAGTTCTAGGACAGTCAGAGCTACACAAAGAAACCCTTTGTTAAAAAGCAAAACGGGAGGGAGAGAGAATATCATATAGTTAAAATACTAATAAAATTGAGTTGAAAACTGGAAAATATGTGAGATTGTGATAATAAGTTGTATTGATCAGTTTTGCATGGCTGTGAACAAAGTAGTTCATGGAAACCACCTGTGTGACAGAATGACTCTTTCCGTGGCAGCAAGTCTATCTAGGGAGGTGGGGCTGTTTGTAATGCAACGGACCAGGAAGCAGACAGTGGGACCAGAACCAGGGTATGGCTATAACTCAGAGGTTCTCAACCTGTGGGTTGTGACTTCCTGTAGTTAACGGAGTAGCAACAAAGTAATTTTATGGTTAGGGGTTATGACAATGTGAGGAGCTGTATTAAAGGGTCACACAGCATCAGGAAAGTTGAGAACCTTCAAAGCCTACTTTCTAGTGACTTCCTTTAACCAGCTAGAACCCGCCTCCCAGAACATCACCAAGGAACCAGTAATCAAAGCATGAGCAATGGAGACATTTCAGGTTTAAACCATTATGTAGGGCAATCATGACATTATCAGTAAGAAAATCTTGAAAGAGAAATAAGGATAATTTTTATCTTAGATATGTGGAATTTGAAGTAACAGCAAATCATTTGGAAAGAAAAATAGGAGTAGATGGCACAAAGTCAGAACTGAACAGAAATGTATAGGAACTAGCCATAAAGAAGTTAAATCCATAACCCTTTAAAATCCAGAAAGGTGGTTTTTTGTTTGGTTGGCTGGTTTTGGTTTTTCGAGACAGGGTTTCTCTGTGTAGCCTTGGTTGTCCTGGACTCACTTTGTAGACCAGGCTGGCCTAGAATTCAGAGAGCCGCCTGCCTCTGCCTCCCAAGTGCATATTAAAGGTGTGCACCACCATGCCCAACTACAGGTTTGCTTTTAAGGACCCAATTGATTGTAAAATCTTACCCAGTAATAGTCATTTGTTACTTTTATCCCCCTTACTGTAAATATCTTCGTGTTTGCTACTTCAGAATTACTAATTTGATTGTGGAATATTGTTCCATATCCCACCAGAAATACAAGATGTGTATGTCATGTTGGCTTTTTAGAAAACATGTATGGGTGTTTTGCCTGCATATGTGTCTGTCCACCACAGGGGTCCCTGATACCTGCAGAGTCCAGGACAGGATCAGAGCCCCCCAGAACTGGAGTTAGAGACAGTACCAGCTGCCCTGTGGGTGCTGGGAATTAAACCCAGGTCCTCTGGTGGAGCAGCACAGCTCTTCACCCTAAGCTATCTCTCCAACCCTCATACCAGCTTTTTAAATCTGAATTCCAAATACATCTGGACTCAAGGATTTCATGGAAGGAGTTACCATTGTATAGTCGACATTCTAAACTCAGATGTAACGTCAAAGAAAAGGTTAGAACTTCCAAACTGGTTCCTGATAAGCAGAGATATTTTTGTAGCCAGAATGAAGTAGGTTGTGCTCTGCAGAAAAAATTAACCCCAGAGAATTTTGTTCCTTTCTGATTTTTCTGATAGTATAAGGTATGAAGTGCAGAACATGATGAACTTTTGAAATGCATGATTTTAGAAACTTCTAGATTGTAGAGTATGTGGATCACAGATAACCTACATTTTCAGTACCTTTTAATATAAAATAAGTTAATGTTTTCTACAAGTTCCACCTTTTTGAGGGGGGATGTATCATCATCCTTTTTGTTTTACTGTTTTTGAGACAGATGGCTCCCTGTGTAGTTGAGGCTGGCTTCCACTCTCAGGTGATGGGGTTGTAAGTGCGTGCCTCTTTGCCTGGCCATGGCCTCATCATATTCTGAACTGTAAAGTTAAGTTAGAAAACCTTGATCCTCACCCTGATCACCACTTGTGGAAATCAGCAGATGGTTGTGTGTGCTAAGTCAGCGCTGCCATCCGTGAAGCCGAGAGTAGACCTAGGGGATCACAACTTGCCTTCTGAATTTAAATTTAGTACACTGTGCTACTCTACCAACACAGTGACTCTTTCCAAGAGTGATAAGAATGAGCGCTAAGAAAGTGTTAGACAATATAATTGATGAACAAAATTTTACTTTTTAAAATCCAGGGGGCTGAAGAGATGTCTTAGAGGTCAAGAGCACTGGCCTTTCTTCCAAAGGTCCTGAGTTCAATTCCCAGCAACCACGTGGCTCATAACCATCTGTAATGAGATCTGGTGCCCTCTTCAGGCCTGTTGGCTCACATGCAAGCAGAATACTGTATACATAATAAATAAATCTTTTTAATGCAAAATCCATTTTTAAATTTTTCATTGGATGCTTTGCTATTATTTTTTTGTATTTTGTATTTGTTTTGTACTTAAATTCTCCTTTGTAATGTACATACAGTCTTTTGTCCAGTGTTTATTTTTATAAAGTTCATGAGATTTTTTTTTAACCTTTAGAACATAGAATTTCTATTCTATGTAAGATAATGTAAATATTCATCTGAAATAACTTGAGAATTAAAGGAATTTGACCTGTTGAGCCAGAGTAAAAACATCAAACTTAAGATATTTAAAATTAGTTGTGAACTCAGTGATGACTTAACATGCTGGGTTTTATAGTTTCTAAAGCAGTAAGGCTGGCAGTGTCTGACCTAGTAGTGACCATGGGCATATTATTCCCCCACTGCAGTTTCTTGCTGCCTATGAATAAAACTGACAGCTGTCTTTAAGGAGCATTGTTTCCTTAGTAGTATTTAGGTGGCAGAGCTAGTAGTTTAGAGGGTAGTAAGATTTTGCCTCCGTAAGATGTATGACATGCTTACTGAAGTATGACATGACTCCTAAGTATGTGACCACCATTATTTCAGGTTGTCTTTAAAACATGGATGAGGTAGATGCTATAATCCTCAAAGAAAGGGAAAACACCAAAAACAACTAAGGCTCAGAAAAGCTAGTAAGTAACCAGACATGGTAATGCATACTTGTGGTCCCAGCTACTAAGGAGGCTTCAAAAGGTATTGTTTGGGTTCAGGAGTTTGAGACCTAGGCCACCTTACCAAAAAAAAAAAAAACACCCATCTAAAAGGAAAAGGGACATAGGACAGACTGACTGACTGACTGACTGACTGACTGACTGACTGACTGACTGACTAATATTTACCCAAATAGCTTTTAAGAGCCAAGATAGGCATATGCCAGGGCTGTCTGATTCTGTTTCTCTGACACAGTATCACACTGTAGCCTTCAGACCAATATTGAGAAGAAATTCTGAAAGAATATGTGCTAAACTCTTTATATTAGGAAACTCAAATCTGGTGTTTTCTGCTTTTGGCAGATTTGGGGAGCTCCATGATCATGTGCTTCTTGAACAAGCAGACTTCTTCCTGAGTGCCTACCATTTGAAAGCACTGTCGGGAAAACAAGGAAGTGTAAGACATGGAAGAAGCATAAGATAGTGCCCTATCTCCACCCAAACAGTTAAAGAATCACTTTATTCATTAAGAATATTTTATAAGCATTTTAAATGTGAAAGTAATATATAGTAATTTCAGGAAAATGCTAAAGCATACAAAAATTACTGGTAATCTCTCCTTAGGTTGAATCATAAGAGCACTGATTCTGTGAGCAAGTCTTCAGAAGTTAATGTGTGTTTAGAATGTGCATCATTAATGTTTGTGAACACACTCACAGTCTGGGTGAAGGGTAGTTTACTTAAGGTAGAACTCAGGCTGTGCCTGTTAGGAAGTCTACTCGGTGGACAGTAAGCAGCATATCTATAATTCAAAGTGCAATAAAAGCCTTAGTATTTTCTTGGACTCTTTGGGCCTGCTGACCGGCTGTTGCAGATTGAGATCTTAGTCAGCGTTCCCTTGAGTCTGAATCATCCCCTGTGGAATGAGGCCTGAAAACAGCTAGTGCTCCCACACTAGTCAGAACGCTGACTCCCAGCACAGAACTGTTCTGCCTTCACATCTGCTCCATCTCCCTCTTCTTAACGTCTTGAAATTGAGAACTGAGTCTCAATACCATTAGCGCAGTTTATTGGGTGTTCTTTAACGATACAACAAGTGCACAGTTAGACCATAATTACTCTTCTTGCTTCTTCAGGTGAATCAGTTCAGACAGCTGTATTCCAAAGTCATCAATGACAAGCATGATGATGTCATGGCCAAATTTGGCGCTATTCTGGCCCAAGGCATACTGGATGCAGGTAAATGTTCTTATGTCTTCCAGATGTATTATGTAAATCTAATGAAACAGCTAATCTAATGTTTTGTATGACATCATGGAAATTGGTTCTGAAGCACATTGTTCCAGGGTAAACTGTGAGGAGTGTGTAGTTGGCAGAGATGATTCTTGGTTGTTCAAGCACGAATGTATATGTTTGGATGTCAGTCATTCCCCTGCATTCACACACCCTGTCCCCTCTTGCCTTCCGGCTGAAGATTGAACCCAGGACATCACACATGGAATGTAATTGCACCACTGAGTAACTATGCATCACCTCTTGTTGTTGTTGGTTTGTTTGTTTTCCAAGGCTGTTTCTTCCTGTAGCTCTGGCTGTCCTGGAACTAGCTCTTAGACCAGGCTGGCCTCAAACTCACAGAGATCTGCCTGTCTGCCTCCCGAGTGCTGGGATTAAATGTGTGCACCACCACTACCCAGCCATATCACCCTTTTTTATGTTTCATTCTGAAACTGGATCTCTTAAATTTTCCTGGTTGGCCCTGAACTTGCTGTTGTCTTGCTTCAACCTCTTAACAAGCAGCTGAGAAAAGTGTGTGCCACCATGCTCCTCAAATCCTAATCCTTTTATGTAGTAGCTATATAAGCACGAGATATTTTCTGTCTTTATTCCTTTCTTGTTTTGTGATGTCTGCCTCATAGTATTGGGAGGATTACAAATATTGGAGGGAAGTTAGAACAGTAAAGTGCTCAGTGACATCTCAGCCTCCCAAGGACTAGGATCATAGTCATGTGCCACTATGTCTGGCTAAAATCATCTCTTCACTTGATAACTTGAATCTTCACTCTAACTCACTGGCTTTCAAGCTGAATTTCTCTATACTCCCCAAGGAATAGACTAGAGGATGTGGCACAAGGCAGAATAGGTTGGGTTTCAATCCATCCACCCTCTCACAGTACAAACTTTTGATCAGAATCAGCTGATTTCATTCTTTATCATGTTCTTCCTCAGAAAACATGCTGAATCAAGAATTAAATGTTGCAGTTTTCCTTTTGTGGGGCTGAAGAGATGGCTCAGTGGTTAAGAGCACTTTGTGCTCTTGAGGAAGACCCAAGTTTGGTTCCCAGCACCCACATCAAGTGGGTCACAGCCACATATGGTTTGAGTCTCAAGGATTCAACACCCTCTTCTTCCTCTGTGGGCAACAGGTACCCACATGGTACATGTAGCATACATGTAGGCAAAACACTCAGACACATAAAATAAGTCACTGGGTGAGTGGTGCATGCCTTTAATCCTAATCCGAGGCAGAGGCAGTCAGATCTCTGTGGGTTCAAGGTCAGCCTGGTCTACATAGTGAGTTCCAGGACAGCCAAGGCTACTTGGTGAGACCCTGTTTCAAACATAACAATAACAACCACAACAATGAATCACGAGCTGCTTCCCTAGCGCAGTACCTAGAAATGCTATTGCTGTCTTAGTGGGCTGCTCTGTTCATGGTGTTTCTCCTTTTCTGCAGGTGGTCACAATGTCACAATCTCCTTACAGTCCAGGACTGGGCACACTCATATGCCTTCTGTGGTTGGCGTCCTCGTGTTTACCCAGTTCTGGTTCTGGTTTCCCCTTTCACACTTCCTGTCATTGGCTTATACTCCTACCTGTGTCATTGGCCTGAACAAGGACTTAAAGGTATGTCTGTGAGTCCTGAGCATTGTGAGTTGTCCTTATCCTAGGTGACCGTGCTGGTAGCATATTTTCCCTTCAGTTTGAGTTAGTCCTTAGTCCCTACAGAGTAGAGCGTATCTGCAAATTCCAAAGTAAACTTTTTTTACTAGTTGTCTAATCCCGGAAACATCTTTTGAAGAGGGAATCATGGGGTAGGGTGCTTAATACAAAAATATGACGAGATTTTATAAACCATTCTGGTGTGTGAGAAAATGATGCTTGATCAGTGGCAAAGCTTTAGGATCTGTAGAGAACTGAGTACCAGAATTAATTCACAAAGCTTTCCTAGAGTGCTAACATGGGATAACTCTATTGTTACACACTTAACTTGCATGGAAACTTTCCATCTCCCCTTGCGCCTGTATGCTTGTTACAAACAGAATGCATAAATCTTGATATTATTTCCATGGAAAGAACAAAAGAGTGTTTTATTTCTTCAGATGCCGAAAGTTCAATATAAATCAAATTGTAAACCATCCACATTCGCATATCCTGCCCCTCTGGAAGTACCAAAAGAAAAAGAAAAGGAAAAGGTATGTTCTTTGAGTCTTTAAGTAACATTTGTTCTTGGTGGAGAAGCTCCTAACTGTGTAGGTGATGCAGTTTGTTGGTTTTTTGCTTATTTGGTTGGTTGGTTAGTTGGTTTTTTTGTTTTGTTTTGTTGGTTTTTTGAGACGGTTTCTCGTATAGTGTTGGCTGTTCTGGACTAGCTTTGTAGATCAGGCTGACCTCCAACTCACAGTGGTCTGCTTGCCTCTGTCTCCCTGAGTGATGGTATTAAAGGCTTGTGCCACCATGCCCAGCTGGTGAAACAGTCTTTAAATGTAATTGGTTGGTTGGTTGGAGTAGTGTTTCACTATGGAGTCCTAGCTAACCTAGAGCTGACCTTATATCAAGCTGACCTCAAATCCAGATTTCACCTAGTTCTCCCTCCATGTACTAAGATTAAGGATATTTCCTGTCATGCTGTACAACTTTAATTATGCATATGTGGGGGATATTCATCTGAGTGTGGGTGCCCATAGAGCCTAGAAACATGAGGTCGTTCTTGGTGTTGGAGTTGCAGGCAGTTGTGAGATGCCTGACTTGGGTCTTGGGAACCAGACTCAGGTTCTTTGGAAGAGTAGTTTGTGCTCTTAACCAATCAGCTATCTCTTCAGCCCTGTTTTGCCTTGCGTGGGGCGGTTATCTGTGTATCTGTGTCTGTCCCCTCAAAGGATAGAAGAGGCCATCAGTCCCCCCTCCCCCACCAAGCTAGAGTTAACTTAGTTATTAGCTGATTTGCCTGACATGCTGGGACCCAAACTCAGGTCCTCTAGAAGAGCAGCATGTGCTCTTAGCTGCTGAACCATCTCTCCAGCCCCAACCTTGTTTGGTGGTTTAAAGTAATACTTGCGGTGATAGCTAACACAGACTTACATATAAAATAAAGGGCTTTTCCCTCTCTTGATATCCCAGCCCCGTGGCCCAAGAGTTACAGCATGTAAGCCCTGAACTAAAACCTCCTAAACTAAAACTGCAACCATTTTCTACATGCTGATTTACATCTTGTGTTGTGTTTTAAACAGTATTTCAACGTATAGCTTTTCCCCAAAGCTGCAGAGTCATATCTATATATTATTTCTTTTATCTGATGTATATTTAAGAACTTTTGTTTTGTTTTGTTTGTTTTGTTTTGTTTTTCGAGACAGGGTTTCTCTGTGTAGCCTTGCCTTGCCTGTCCTGGACTCACTTTGCAGACCAGGCTGGCCTCAAACTCACAGTAGTCCGCCTGCCTCTGCCTCCCAAGTGCTGGGATTAAAGGCGTGTGCCAACACGCCTGGCTTAAGAACATTTTTATTTAATACACCACAAGTGAGGCTACAGTAAAAATGTTTATGTACATATGTGTGCTCTTATGCAAGTGTTTCTGTCACAGAATAGTAGATATTGGATTGTGTGCTCAAAAGTGATTCATGTTACTTATTTTCATATGTACATACATGTGTTCTTATGCAAGTGTGTCTGTCACAGAACAGTAGGTATAGAATTGTGCACTCAAAAGTAATTCATGTTATTTATTTTCATTCATATTACTTAGTTTGCCTTTTGAAAATGAACAAAACTAACTTCATCTGCAGTTTTTGAGCACATGCATTGATGCATAATAAAGAATAATGAAGCATTTACCAAGCTACACTGGCCATGGTGTAATACTCAAAACAAGCAACCTTTTCATGATGCTTATGTGGGGAAAATTGTTCTTTATTTTAGGATAATGTTTCATATTAGCTATTTGTTAAAGTCTTGTGTCACCTTTGATTTCAAGTAAGAGCCATCAAGGAAGACCACTCATAAACAGCTTCACTCATTGTGTATTACCATTACCTTGTGTCTAGTTGTGAGAACATCTCTATGACCAAGAATTTTCCTGTGCTTTTTCCGTAAAGCCAAAAAGAACATAGCAGTCAAGTCTGTGTCTCAGAAGTAGCTGATAGCAGATCAGAAAAGATTGGTTGTTTTGGACACAGCCTCAGTAGCTAAAAATGATAGTAGCAGCAATGATGCACCTTGATGTCCTACTTGCTTTCCCATTTATTCTCCAGCAGTTTTGTTGTTATAGTTACTGACAGGAACCAGGGCTATGCTGCAGGGCTGTTCTCTTTTGGCTTGTTTCTCAGTATGTAGGTAGGAGACTGTAACAGTCTTATATAAACACCGTTTTGACTGTCTCTAGGTTTCCACTGCTGTGCTGTCTATTACTGCCAAAGCTAAGAAAAAAGAAAAAGAAAAAGAAAAAAAAGAGGAAGAGAAGATGGAAGTGGTAGGTAAAACTCGGTGGTCATATGGGTTAATAGCTGCTGTGATCCAGATTCTTTAGGCACTGTTGTACTTTGCGCTTAGCTTTTTCAGTTAACTACCCTGTTTCCAGCATATAAAATCACATCGTTACATTAGAAAGAGACTCAAGAAAACCATGTCCATATTAGTTAGCTTTTCTTGTTGCTGTGACAGAATACCTCTAGAAGCAGCTTTAGAGAGAAGAGGCTCGGGGCTCATGGTTTTAAGGGATACAGTTTCTCATGGCAGGAAAGACGTGGTGTCTGGGGCTACATCTTTGACAGAGGGAACTTGCAGCATGGCTTGTTCATATCTTGATCAGGAAGCAGAGAGCTCAGACTGGCAGCAGAGTGATTCTTCATCCCTCAGGCCATCCCTTCAGCCAGTGATGCCCTGTCCAGAAGGTTCCCTGATGTTCACATACATGAGCTCACAGAGAGCATCTCACATTCAGACCATAACAGTGTCCATTTGTGGTAAGGTGGGTGCAGAGCAGGGGTGAGTTCATAGAGAAAGTTACAGCTAAAACAGGCTTTGAAGAACAGTTCTGAGTAGACAGTGACTTGATAAAAGAGAAAGACTTTCAGGAAGGTGGATGATGATTCATTTAAATAGACTCTCTTCTTATCTCTGCTAGGAGAAAACCCTTTTCATCCTTTGAAATGTTCATATCATTCTCACCCCTAAGTAATTTGGTATCATCTTAGTTGTACTTTGATTGTATCTGTCACCACCTTTTGCACCTAACAGTGTCCTACAAACTTAGCAGACAGATTCAAGTAATGTAGGACAAAAGTGACCTCTGTTGATTGCCTTTCTGCCTTCCTAGGATGAAGCAGAGAAGAAGGAAGAGAAAGAGAAGAAAAAAGAACCTGAACCAAACTTCCAGCTCTTGGATAATCCAGCACGAGTTATGCCCGCCCAGCTGAAGGTCTTAACTATGACAGAGACCTGCAGATACCAGCCCTTCAAACCAGTAAGTTACCAATGGTCCTTAGCTGTATTTGCTGGTGGTTATTAATCTATAGGACTAGGTAAAACTGACGGAAGAAGATAAATCCCCAGAACATTTTAAAGCAAGCTCACTAATTCTTTTTTAAAAAGAAAAAATGTTCTTAGTGAAAACAAGAACATTCCCCCCAGCTTCCTATAGATTTTTAGAGAGCTTTTCTTTTCTCTAGTAACTCTTAAGAACTGTTTTCCCTCCTCTGTCACAGATAGAGGCCATAACCACAGAGCCAGGCACACTGGGTTGAATAATTCTCTTTTCTCCATATGAAAAATAGAAATTATCACCTTAACTAATAGGTACAGATCAAAGGAGTTAATATGTAAGTACTGAGAACAAGACCTGGTCCTGCCAATATGTGATCATCGTCATAATTACACTACTGTCCTAAACACAGTGAATTTTAGAGTTAGAAGAGATCTTGGCAATACTCAGTTAATCCCAGGCCAGACTACTTCTCATTAGAAAGAAGGGTATATTGGTTACCTTTCTCATTGCTGTGACAGAATCCTGACAGAACCAGCTCAAGGGAGGCTCTCTGGGCTCACGATCTAAGATTATAGAGTCCATCATGGTGAGAAAGTGATGGTGGAGTTTGTGGCAGCAGGAGTGAGTGGCTGGGGATTCTCACATCTCAGAAGACCAGGAAGTGAAGAGGTCAGGAAGCAGGCCCAGGCCGTGACCCCCAAGGCTTGCCCTGTGCTCCAAACAATCCACAATCCCCCGCAAACAGTACCACCATCTGGGCACCAAGTGTTTAAGCACATATGCTTGGGGGGTCATTACACATTCAAACCATGATAAAATGCTTACCAAAACATTTAGCATAATGTCTTCATCTTTCAAGGTTTTCCTTGTGTTATTATTGGTGGTGTTTTGTTTTGTTTTGTGTTTTGAGACAAGATCTTAGTCCCCTCTGGTCCAGAACTCATTTTGCAGCCCAGAGTGGCCTTGAAACAATGGGCAGTCCTCCAGAGTGCTGAGGTTATAGATGTGCAACTCCTGACCTAGCCATTTTAAATCTAGAAAGCTAAAGACTTGCCAGTCCAATGAATGCAAGACATCCAGGTATTGAGTCTGTCGTTTGAAATAGCACAGATGAGATTTCTGGATCTTCATATGGGAGTAAGTTAACTTATCAATCCAGTGATAAATTAAAAGCAGCTCTTGTTTCAGTTGTGAGCCAAGGATGTTCTTTGGAACTACAGAAACAAAGGACGAAGCAGAAGTTGATGTGTGTGGTAGTTTCAAACTGACGGCGACGTGCCTGGCTTTATATCTGGGCTCTCGTTTAGTAGTGTTCCTCTGCATTTCATTTTCTTCACCTGTAAAATGATACAGTAATTCCCTCTACTTTAGAGAGACTATGAGGGAGGACATTTCCAGGTCAGTTCCAGCTTGGTTTTCCTGTCCTAGGTGCAGGGTTTCTTCAGGTTGGTGCAGGTACTCTCAAGTTCAGTAGAGGTGACTGCACACATAGTGAAGGTGTTAAAGGAATACATTTTATATTACGTGAATTCTTCCTCATCTTAATAAAAGGCCACTCCTTTATATGTAGATTGAAGAAAGAAATTGCCCATTAACCCAGCCCAAACTCTCAATGGCAGGCCATCAACATGTTCCTCAGATGGAGCATTTGAAAGAAGCACTGTGAAGCTTGCTGGCTCATTCCTCTAACCCCAGTACTTAGAACACTGAGGCAGGTGGATCTCTGTGAGTTGAGTCTGAGCTCCAGGTCAACCAAGGCTACATACTGAGCCCTTACCTCAGTGCCCCCCTCAAAAAAATATAAAGTGCTCTCAGAATGTCCCTCTCTGCTTCAGTAAGAATTCACCATCTTAGGTTCTTAGTAGCCTTTGACAGCAGAACGTCTCCTCAGCACAGGAAGCATTAATCAACCTAAAATATGGTACAGTTACTAACAGCTCTTTGGATATGAGGATTGTGCTGCAGAACGTGAGTGAGATCATTTCGTTTCTGATGAGCATACAGTAGAAGTCAGAACCCGTACTACAGGTTTCCAGAAACTTGGAAGTCCTCTTCTGAAGTATAGACATTTTATTCTACTTGGAGGCTCATCTCCATTTGCTCCACCACGAGGTTCACATAAGCATCGAGGCCATAGAAGATGAGGGCATATTCTCTGTTGTTCTTGGGCTGTTGGTAGTCAAGGCAGAGTCCATTGATAGAATGCATTCTTTTCAAGAAAAGCAAACTTTTACGGGAGAGAGCTGTAACTTCTTTGGTGTGGATGCATGTGTTAGAAGCGGGAAATGGTCTAGAAATTCTTGAAGGCACACCAGCTTTATAGCATGGCAGGGCAGAGTCTTGGTGGGTAAAATCAGATTAAGCTCAACCACAGAGATGCTCACCCGTGTGAGTCATTTGACTAATGTTCTTGGGCTTCTTTCCTTCCCTGTAATATGCTTGGTAGCAGTGTGCTTCTTCCAGATGTGCTCTGCCACTGTTCGCAGATTTAATTACGGAGAGCAGCTTTCCATTTCCTCTGACACAAGCAGGAAAATAGAATAAAATTAGCACCCTAGAGATGGTTGAATAGCTTGGTGTTTGAATTTACCATCAGCTAATGGCTGAGGCCTTAATGGAATTGCTACTACAGTCTACTTTCCTTTGGCTTTCCATTTGTTTTTCTTTTCTTTCTTTTTTTAAAAATTTATTATTATGTATACACTGCTGTGCCTGCATATATCCCTACATGCCAGAAGAGGGCATTAGATCACATTATAGATGGTTGTAAGCCACCATTTTGGTGCTGGGAATTGAACTCAGGACCTCTGGAAGAGCAGTCAGTGTTCATAACCTCTGAGCCATCTCTCTAGCCCTTCATCTGGTTTTCATTGCTTACATCATACTGGTTTCTAGATTACAGTAAGAATGCTCAGATGGCTATTGTGCTTTATTATTTTTCCTGACATTCTGAAATTATGAAGGAAACAATGGCCTTTCTTGAATCTCACAAATATAATAGACTATGGTGCTTCAAAACTGTAATACAGGGCTGGAAAGCTGGCTCAGTCATTAAAGACTAGGAGCATCAAAAATACCTGTAATATACATCAATATCAAAGGTCTTGGGGTGCTCGTTGCTCTTGCAGAGAACTCAGGTTCTATTCCCCAAACTCACATAGCACCTCACAGCTCTCTGTAACTTCTCACCTCCTCAGCCATTACACACACTTGGTGCACATATATTCATACAGACAAAACACCTATACACATAAAATAAAAAATCTTTTAAAAGATGAGAGATGAGAGGCCAGGCCTGGTGGCGCACACCTTTAATCCCAGCACTCAGGAGGCAGAGGCAGGCAGATCACTGTGACTTCAAGGCCAGCCTGGTCTACAAAGTGAGTCCAGGACAGCCAAGGCTACACAGAAAACCCTGTCTCGGGGAAAAAAAGATAGTGGGTAGGGGCATGTCTCCAGGTTAGAACTAGCTTTTCAATATTAAACAAGTTCTGGGGTAGGAATGACGTTTCTGATCTAAGGACACTGTCCTGAGTAGGGTAGGAAGACAGTGGAATGTGTTGGGACAGTAAATAAGCATTTCTTTGGCTGGGAAGCACTTCTTCAGCATCACATGGCGCACCATGCGCTGGATTAAGCTGCCAGTTCTCAGTGGAGAGGAGTTATTTTATGCTGGTGTGACTCTCCCTCAGCCTTTCCCTTGCACATCACATGTTGAGGATCCACTTAATAATGCACCTGCTGTAAACGGCAGAGCACTGTGAAGCATGAGTGGGATTACTCTGCTTTCCTCTCTGTGCACAGCTCTCCATTGGAGGCATCATAATTCTGAAAGACACCAGTGAAGACATTGAAGAACTCGTGGAACCTGTGGCAGCACATGGCCCTAAAATTGAAGAGGAGGAGCAAGAGCCAGAGCCCCCAGAACCATTCGAGTATATTGACGATTAAGGACCAGGGTAAGTACTCATCACCACTTCTGAGGGAAGCGTCAGTGTCAAGACTGGCAGGTGCTTATGGAAGCAAGAGCCTTTCACCACTTCTCTCTTATTTGCTCCTCAGCTACCCAAAGAGCATTAAAACTCTACCTTCTCAACCCATCTGCACAGGGACCTCATATGTGCTTCTTTCTTCTCTGACTTTGTGCTCCACTTCCCTGCTGGCTCCTTAGCAACTAGAGCTATACAGAGAAGAAGCCCTGTCTTGAAACAAAATTTTAAACAAGCTAAACAAGTACATGATGTGAAACTCCCAGAGAATTAATAAAAATGTTATATGGGAAAAAATAGCTAAACAAAGCCAGGTACAGTGGTACATACCAGCAACCCAACAGTTGATATATGAAGGCAAGAAGATCAGGAGCTTCAAGGCCAGACTTGGCTCCCTAACAAATTCAAGGTCATGCTGGGCTTCTTGTTTCCCTACCGGAACAGTGGAAATGAACCATTTCCTTAGTGATTAAGGTAATAGAGTTGGTGTGTATTCTGGGAAGCTGGTTAGGTGGGTCAGTCATAGCACACTTTCTCCTTTTGTCTTTGTTGTTGTTGTTTGTTTGTTTGTTTGTTTGTTTTTTTGAGACAGGGTTTCTCTATGTATCCCTGGCTGTCCTGGAACTGTGTAGTCCAGGCTGGCCCTGAACTCACAGAAATCCACCTGCCTCTGCCTCCTGAGTGCTGGAACTAAAGGCATGTGTGGGTATAGGCTTCCTATGATTTGCCCTCTCCTTGTCTCTTGACAGTAATTCTGGCACTGGAGCTTAAATGTTCATGTAGTCAGTACAGTAATTGAACATCTGATATCCTTAAGACATGTGATCTATGAAGACCTTGGTGTGAGTCAGACTGTACCACAAACACTTCCCTGATGATAAAGGATGATTGCAGAGTCGTTTAAAGCTAAGGGAGCGGCTCAGTGGCTAAGACACTGACTGCCCTTCCGGCTCACAGCTGCCTGGAACTCCAGTTCCGACACCTCACACAGATGCAGGCAAGACACTGATGCACTGAAAACAAAAATAAATGATTTAAAACACAAAATAAGGGCATTCTTCGTAGTTTCTAAAACTTGAAATAATATTAATTGTATGAAACTGTACTCTTTTAATTCCCTCACTTTCTTTTATAATACTCAAAAATACATATGAAAGATAAATAATGATTTCTTTAGTTTCACTAGCCTAACAGGCATTTCCAGAAAATATTAATTTGCTTTACTCTGTAAAGAAAGTAGGAGACCAGAGAGATGGTCAGTGGTAAAGGTACTTGCCACCAAGCCTGGCATCCTGAGTTTGATCCCTGAGACCCACAGGTGAAAGGAGAACGCTGGCTTCTGCATGTAATCCTCTGACCATCAGAGTGTTGTAGCACACAGGCACACGTAACCCACACAAAAATCCACAGGTAACTTTTTTTTTAAGAAAGAAAGAATGAACATAGGAACTCTATAATTTTTTTTAAAAATTTATTTATTATGTATACAGTATTCTGCCCAAATGTATGCTTGCACACCAGAAGAAGGGACCAGATCTTATTATAGATGGCTGTGGGCCACTGTGGTTGCTAGGAATTGAACTCAGGACCTTTGGAAGAACAGACAGTATTCTTAACCTCTGCGCCATCTCTCCAGCCCAACTGTATCATTTTTATACAGTAGTATTTAAAAATGCATTTAGGAGCCAGCCAAGCAGATCTCTGTGGGTTAGAGGCCAGTCTGGTCTACACAAAGTAAATCCAGGACAGCCAAGGCTACACAGAGAAACCTCATCTCAAAACAACAACAAAAGCATTTGGAGACTTTAGTAACAAAATGACATGACGGGCCTGCGGGTGCAAGTGGAAGCTAGATTTAGATTGCAACTAGTAGTCTAAAAAATTTTTTAGGATTAAAGGACAATGCCAGCTTCTGCCACTTTGTTTTCCCAGGATCTTGCCTGCTCAGCTGAAGATGACTGTCCTGGCACACACTGAACTGTCTGTGAGGGAACCCACGCTGAGACCTACTCGATACACGCACCATTGCCTATGCTGAACCTGTGTCCCGAGTCTTTGGTTAAGAAGATATACAACTGTTTAGTGTGCTCTTTCACAGAATTTGGTTTTCAAATAAATATATTAAAACTTCAAATTGACAAGACTTTAGTTGATTTGTTTTTCTAGTTGTTGTTTTGTTTTTTATGGGTTGGTTGCTGCCACCATAAGCTAATAAGCATGTTGACACCTGCTAAAGCAGGAGAGCTTTGATTCTTTGACTTAAACTTAAGAGATTGTCTTTGAAGAACTCTTTCTTGTGATGCTGGAGGTTGCATCCAGGGTTTTCTGCATGCTAGGCAAGTGCTCCACCACAGAGCTATGAGTTCCATTCCCAGCCCAAAAGATAGCCTCTAGATCTGGGGGGAAATGAATAAATAAATGGTAGAGAGGTCAACCCTATGCACTCATCTGTCCAGTCTTGTCAGGTCCAGGTCTAAAGGTTACTGATTCCCAAGGATAGCTCCATACAGTTAATTTCATTGTATCCCCTCCTTTGTAAATTCTTTGTTTCCTCAATATCAGATGATTCTATAAAAGAAATTATCTAATTTCCTAGCCTCTCATTAGCTATGCCCTTCCTGTTTAAGCTCTTAATGTTGCTTGCATTTCAGGCAGTTACATTCAGAAGCTTACATTTCCCTTAATATATGAAATGATCAAAAAACAGAAGTGTCTTGAGGATTCCATCATCCAAAACTGAGTAGTCTGGGAAGATGTAGCATATTCACTAGCCTGCGAGATAGCAAGTGTAAGGAAGAAGTCAACATGGAGGCTCCCTGGCGTGTTGAACAGGTGCTAGCTTTAAAGTGCAGGTTACAATATAAAATGGACACTTGGATCTGAGCGTCTTAAGACCTAGTGGGTTTGGTTTTCCCCCTAGATTTCCTAGGAAATGTATAGTGCTGAGAGCTGACAGAGGAATAAAGTCACTTGTGGAAGGGTACGAGGTAGAAGTTGGGGGCTCAGTACAAAAAGTAGAAGAGGGAAGGTAGAAATTCTCCCCAGATATTATTGAGCCTTCTTATGCTCCTGGCATGCACCTCCAACTTCTGCAGTATCTTCACCTGGGCTGTCTCATGAGCATGACATCCAAGCACACTTAATACCCAGACTTCTCTACTGCTTTGAGCTAATGTCCAGACTTCCACCTCACTGCCCACACCGAGGCCCAGCTTTCACCCTTCCTCAGTTCACCCTCTGCAGTGGCGACAACTCCACTCTCTCCTCACTGTTTACTACCCCAACAGGCTACCTCCAGACTCAGTCCACTCTAATCCTTTCTCCAAATCTTTGTAAATCATGTTGCTCTCCTGCTTAAAAGCTTGCTGAATAAGCTCCAGATCGCCTGATGTATGTGCATCTGTCTTAAGGCCCCAACTGCTGCTCATCTCTGCAGCCTCTCATTGCTTAAGTGTCCTCCCACCTTCTGTCACCTGACCTTTGCATAGAATACCAATGCCTCTACCTTAAATGTACATCTCTTTGGACTCTATTTTTAAGATTGTGTGTGTGTGTGTCTGTGAGGTACCCAAGGAAGCTGGGAGCATCCAATCCCTGGGAGCTAGAGTTCCAGGCACTTGTGAGGTGCCTGAGTGGTGCTGGGAATCGAATTCATGTGCTATGCAAGAACAGTACATGCTCTTACATACTGAGCCATCTCTCCTGACCAACTCTTACCATTTTACCTCTAGGTCTGGTAGATACACAGATGATTCTTGACTCAAACTGGGTTTGTATCTGATGCAAGGATAGTAATTAGAACTGGGCATATGCCTTTAATCCCAGCACTAGGGAGGCAGAGGCAGGATGAGTATCTGAGTTCCAGGACAGCTAAGGCTACATAGACCCTGTCTCGAAAGGAAAAATCCAACCAAACAAAGGAATAGCAATTGGGAAGCACAGCTGAGCACTGACAAAACAATTTGAGCAAGAGTTCTATGAGCACAATGAGTTCATCTGCCCTGAAGCCATCTTCCCCCGGGGGTTTCAACCTATGACTGTTCCTGCTGAGGATTGACTTTCCTTTGATTTTGCTCTCGAGGAACCCTGGCTTTTCCCTGCACGCACAGGTGGTGTCTTTGGAATCTGCAACCAGTGAGAGGACTGGAAGAAATGACCTTGAGCAAAGATATTTTTGTGGTATTGTGCCTCTCCAACCTTATATCCACCATCAGTGATTCACTCCCACGTTCCCTTAGGGAGTGGTTTTTTTTGGGGGGGGGGGCGGTTTGGCTGTTGTGGGGCTTACTTTCCCTTACAGTTAAAGCTGCTGGGTTCTTCTAAGCCAAACCATGCAACAGGAATATCATGGACTTTGCTTCTGCCGCCTAATGGTTTCCTCTTTTGTACAAAGGCAGTAGTGTTCAAGATTGTGTTATGGCCAAGTGTGGTGGTGCGTGCCTTTAATCCCAGCAGTCGGGATGCAGAGGCAGTGGAATCACTGTGAGTTCGAGGCCAGCCTGGTCTACAAAGTGAGTCCAGGATAGCCAAGGCTACACAGAGACTCTGTCTCAAAAAAAGAAAAAAAAAAGAAAGAAAAAGAAAAACCTGAAAAAAAAAAAGATTGTGTTATGCTAATTACCAAAAGCTTTCTGTGTGCTAGCCACTGCCTGCGCACCACCTGTATTGTGGTTTGAACAAAAATGGACCCCGTAGACTCGTGTGTTTGAATGCTTGGCCCTTGGGGGGTGGCACTATCAGAAGGCGTGGCCGTGTTGGAAGAAGTGCATCACTAGTGGGTGTCCCTTGAGGTCTCAGAAGCTCAAGCCAGTTCTCTTCCTTCTGCCTGTGGATGTAGATGCAGAACTGTCAGCTCCTTCTCCAGCACCATGTCTGCCTGCACGCTGTCCTGCTTCCCACCGTGATGACAGTGGCCTGAACCTTTGAAACAGTAAACCAGGCCCAGTTAAATGTTTTCCTTTCTAAGAGTTGCCATGGCGGTGTCTCTTCACAGCAACAAAACCCGAACCCTAACCCTAACCTGAACTAAGGCAACCTGCTTATGCCTCACAACTGCCCTAGGAGACAGACACTACTGTCTAGGCATAAGGCCTCATAAGAAGCCATTTTAGTTCAAGCAAAGTGGTGTGGTCTACCTTCTCATTTCTCACGATGGTCATATTGAGTGGCTTGTTCAGTATCAAATGTCATTTCTACAGTTATGCTCATGGTTCATCTTTATTAAGCTGATTTCTGACCTCTGGGTTTTCAGGGGGTATTTGATTCAGTAAGCCAACAGACCTGGCCATTTCCCTTGCCCAGCCTGGATACTCCCAATGTGTGTGCTTCCTTCCACACTCCTAAGTCAGAATCCTATCAAAAAGGCAGTTTTGTTTCCAAATACCCTTGGCCTCTCCCATGTACCCTGATAGTGATAGCATTTCCTGTCTGTTAGCTGGGATCTGGGCACTTCTTTGGTGTGTGAAAATAGTGTTTTTCAAAGAAGTGAATTAGTAATTTGCATTCAGGAGATAACTACCTTTAAAGATGCTTGGACTTGGCAAAGAGCTGAGATAAAGGGTTTCCCTTCGAGGCTCATTACCATGACCTCATGTAGACAGTCCTGATTCATCACCCAAAGATTTAAGATAGCCCTAAGTGTCCAAGTCTCTTTGCTTATGAAAGGCATGACCTAGCATCCTCTAAATAAGAGCCATGTAGACAGAGCCTTCCTTCCTTTCTTTCTTTCTTTCTTTCTTTCTTTCTTTCTTTCTTTCTTTCTTTCTTTCTTCCTCTTTTAAGTGTTTTGCCTACATGTAGGCCTGCAGGCCAAAAGAGGGCACCAGATCTCATTATAGATGTTTCAAGCCACCATGTGGTTGCTGGGAATTGAACTCAGGACCTTCAGAGGAGCAGTCTGTGCTCTTAACCCCTGAGCCATCTCTCCAGCCCCAGACAGAGCCTTTCTATGTAGGTAAGCTCTTGTCTCACTCTTCTTGTCTCATCCTCCTAAATGCTAGAACTATAACTGTGGTCCAGCTAGTCAAATAATGGCTGTTTACCAATAGAAGGTACAAGAATCCAGGAGGTCTTCAGTCCACAAGGCTGGATGTCTCAGTTGGACTTTCGTATACACCAGAATCTCGAAGAGGTAGTCTCTAATGTAGTGTTACTAAATCTGTGGGGTCGCTGCATATCAGATACCCTGCATGTCAGATACTTATACCACACTGCATAACAGTAGCAAAATTAGAGTTATGAAGTAGCAATGGAATAATTTTATGGTTCCATAACATGAGGAACTGTATTAAAGGGTCACAGCGTTAGGAAGGTTGAGAACCACTGTTCTTTTTTTAAAGATGTATGTATTTATTTATTTATTTATTTTTGAGACAGGGTTTCTCTGTGTAGTTTTGCTTGTCCTGGACTCACTTTGTAGACCAGGCTGACCTTGAACTGACAGCGATCCACCTGCTTCTGATTCCTGAGTGCTGGGATTTAAAGGCGTGCACCACCACACCCCGGCTTTATTTATTATGTATACAGTGCTATGCCTGCATGTACACCTGCAGGCCAGAAGAGGGCAGCATATCACATTACAGATGGCCGTAAGTCACCATGTGGTTGCTGGGAATTGAACTCAGGACCTCTGGAAGAGCAGTCAGTACTCTTTACCCCTGAGCAATCTCTCCAGCCCCAAGAGCCACTGCTCTAATGCTAGTGAAGGAATGGACTTGCCAGTGAGAGTGAGAGCAAGCTGCCAAAGAGCAAAAACTTCTTTCTTCCATTTCCTTTATATAGGCTACCAGCAGAAGGTGTAACCAGATCTAAGGTGGATCTTCCCACCTCAGAAGATCTGGATTAAAAGTGGGTCTTCTCACTTTAAATTATTTAGCTAAGGAAAAAAAAAATCCCTCAGAAAAGCCGGGCATGGTGGCAAACACCTTCAATCCCAGCACTCAGGAAGCAGAAGCAAGTAGATCTCAGAGTTCAAAGCCAGCCTGGGCTACAAAGAGAAACTCTGCCTGAAAAAAGCAAAAGCGTGGCACACGCCTTTAATCCCAGCACTCGGGAGGCAGAGGCGGGCGGATCGCTGTGAGTTCGAGGCCAGCCTGGACTACAAAGTGAGTCCAGGTCAGTCAAGGCTACACAGAGAAACCCTGTCTCGAAAAACCAAAAAAGAAAAAAGAAAAAAAGAAAAAAGCAAAAGCAAAGAAACAAAAACCCACCCCAAACAACAAAACAAAAAAGAGAGAAAGAAGAAAAATTGCCTCATAAATGTATCCAACTACTTGGGTTTTAGATAATTCCAGATGTAGCCCAGATGACAACCAAAAACAGCCATCACACAAGGTTAGTGCATTTGAGGACTTTCCTGTGGACTATGATGGGTAGGCTTTTGCTTTTGTTTGGCGGGTGTCGTACTCTACATGCTGGCCTCTTATATCAAAATGGTGTCTTGGTGCCTCTAACATGGTGACAGTTGTGCTAAGGTCTGGGGGCCTATTACAGGACATTCTCAGGCTCAAAACAAAGCCACACACTTATCAGTGAACTGGAGACTCAGACCAAAGGGCATGGTAGAGCATCTACTCAGAAGGCAAGGCCAACCAACCAATTGACTGAGGGAATCAACCCACTAGGGATTCTGACAACACTCAGGAGATTAGCTTAATCTGCTATACCACATTAGAGGCCATCCAAGAGACCTATTCATTCATTCGTAAATGTCTAGGCAATGTGTGCATGCGTACATATGTGTGTGTGTGTGTGTGTGTGTGTGTGTGTTCACGTATGCGCATATGTGCATGCGTGTGCCATGGTGTCTGTGGAGATTGGAAAAAAGACTTTCAGGCATTGGTTTTGATTCTCATTTTAAGGAGTAAGTAGGAGGAAAAAATATCTAGATGAGCCGGGGATGGTGGTGCACATCTGTAATCCCAGCACTCTGGAAAACAGAGGCAGGTGGATCTCTGTGAGTTCGAGGCCAACCTGGTCTTCAAAGTGAGTCCAAGACAGCCAAGACTATAAAGAGAAACTCTGTCTCCAACTCTACTCCCAAAAAAAAAACAATGGGCAGGGGCTGGAGAGACGGCTCAGCAGTTAAGAGTACTGGCTGCTTTTTCATAGGCCTCAAGTTCAATTCCCAGCACCCTCATGGCAGTTCACAATTGCAGCTACAGTTCCAGGGCATCTGACACCTTTTTCTGTCCTCTGAAGGTACCAGGCACATGAGACAAACAAGCAGGCAATATGCCCACACATAAAAAACAAAAATAAACTAAGTGGTGGGCAGATAGGGTATATTAACCAGGAACTTTAAGATAGGAAAGGAAATAATAGAGGAGGATACTGAGAAGGTAGACTCATGGAACATGTTAGTACACTCTGTGGGTACCCAGGTACCTCTCTAGCCTGTTCTTCGAGCAGGCCTAGCCTCTCTGCAAAGTTCCCAGCCTCTACTCTATAAGGCCATGTAAGGACTGAGCTGGAATAGGAAATGAATGGCCTCCCCTGGCTGTCAGGGCTCACAGCTTCCTAAAATAGAATGGGTTGGTGGAAGGCTAGGGTTGAGAGAGCCCCTTCCGAAGATTAGAGCCCACTGTACCCCACTTTGAGAGGCTACCGACTGGAGGCAGAGTCTCTGGTTTTGGACAAGGCAGACTTTTTTGTTGTCGTGTTTTGGTTTGGTTTGATTTTTAGAGACAGAGTTTCTCTGTGTAGCCTTGGCTGTCCTGGACTTGCTTTGTAGAACAGGTTGGCCTCGAACTCACAGTGATCCACTTGCCTCTGTCTCCCCAGTGCTGGTGATTATAGGTGTGTGCCACTACACCTGGCCGCCGGACTTTCAACTGTAGGTAAGAAGAGTTGCCCACAATGATTCCGTTACTTGTCTCAGGTGCATATGCAATCCTATGGACAGATGGTTCCAGAAAATGTGAGTCAGGACATTGGAACACTGGGAACCCTTGGGACCAGATAAGAGTTAGGGAGGGTCCCTTTCTAACTTTCCTTGTCTTTTCCCCCAGACCTGGGTTCTGGGTTCGGCAAGAACTGGTGTCTATAGTGAAAGGCCTGGGCCAGAGACACAACTATCCCAAAGTCTAGATAGCTTAAATAGGCTTAATGGCCCAGACCAAGACTGGTACTACCAGAGCCTAGGCTACCGTCGTGTACCACTCTTCTCAGGGATCTTGGATGCAGCGGTGAGTTTGTCAGTGCCCGCATCTCCTCAGAATGCTGGTGCCACTTCCTTACCCTAGTTGAGCTTCAGCCTTCCAAGTTTTCCAAAGAGAAGGCTGGGAAGAAACTGGCTGCCTCCTCCTCTTCCTCTTCCTCCTTCTCCTCCACCACCTCCTCCTCCTCCTCCTCCTTCTCCTTCTCCTCCCCACCCCCACTGTTGTTCTTGGAGCTCAAAATGTTTGTTTCCTAACCTTTTGATAGTTCACTCAGGGAGGGGCCATCATGACCTGGTAGATCGGAAATGGAGGCACAGGACAGGGTAGTGACTCATCCGGGTCATCCTGTATCACACACACGCTGCTCTGGGTAGAAACCTGGGTCCAGACTGTGTCAAAACAGCAATCAGCTGATTGATTTTATATAGATAGATAGATAGATAGATAGATAGATAGATAGATAGATATATTGTTGTTTTGTCCCCTGGTGCCACCTCTGACCCCACCAGACGGATACTGCCCTCAGTCAGACCCTCATGGCTACCAGAAAAACAGCATCTGTGGGTCTTTGCTGGACTGCCTCAGGACCGTCTGCCTAGATTTAGGGTTTGAGAAGGCTGTCCAGGTCCAGTTCTGAAAAAAGAAAAGAAAAAAAGAAAAGAAGACAGTGAGAGCACCTCTGTAGAAACAGGGACCTTAACCACACAGAGCACCCGGAATTTAGGAAGTCAAGGGCAGGGCAGTCATCTTCAGGATCGTTAGCCACCTCAGAGGCCCTGGAAGGTCCTGGTAGATCCTTTAGTGCCCCCCCCCCCCCCCCCCCCCCACCCTCTCCACTCATGGGTTACACAAAGAGGACTCTTCCTGGGTCTCAATACACGGAGAGAAGACTGTCTCTCCCCTGCCCAAGCGGGATCTGCACCCTTGCAGCTTGAGCCTGTCTGAAATGTCCTGTGCCTACCTGAAGACGCCTGTATCTCCCAAGCCTGTCTTTCTATGAGCTGAAGGTGGGAATGAAAGTTACCTGCAGGGATGGAGTGGGCCTGTCATAGGGATGGTGGGTGAGCTTGGCTGCAGGGTGAAGTGCCCGAGGTCATCGGAGCTGGCGGAGTGCGGTAGGAAAACAGAGCCACACGGGCTGAGTGATTTTCTGGAAATGCCTCCAGACCGCCAGGGTTCCTGGAAATGAGCGCCAGGGTTGGGGGCTGGGCATGGGGGAGCGGGGAGATGGGGTGAGATGGGATGGCTGCTTCCCCAGACTCCGCCAAGAGCCCAGCTGGCCCCCCTCCTTCCTCAGCAGCAACACCCCAAATGTCAGGCTACAGGCAAATCCCCAGTCTCTGGGTGGACGTGATCTCGGTGGGAGGCAGCTGGAGTGTTTTATCACTATGGGTAGAGCGGATGCTCACAGCATCGGTCTGAATCCCCGCCAGGCATTTCTGCATCACCAAGACCACAGTTGCAGCTTGGAGTCCTCCTCACTGCAGAGGGTTTGCATGACCAGCAAGCAAGTTCTAAGTTCTCTCCAAGAAGAGCCAGCCCAGGGTCAGTTCTTTTGAATTCTTTCATCACAGGCCAGATTCAGAGACCCGTCTACATTAAAAGCACAGTTCTGGGTCCAGGAGATGTTTACATTTTACCTCTGACCACAGGTTCAGGCCAGTTCCTGAGACAGCCATTAAAGCTAAGCTAAGGAGAGTGAAACTTAATGAGCCTCTATTATCCTGTTTGTTGTTAGACTAATTAACCATTTATTCATTAGAATTTCTCACTCAGCCTGCTTTAGATCCTCTGTGAGTCTCAACTCTGGAAGCAACCATCATAATGTAAAAGGAGGTATGGGGCAAGTAAGATGGTGTTTAGGCTAAGACGACAAGGATGTGCAGGAACATCTCTCTGGTGCATCCATTCCAAGAGAGACAGAGAGTAACTGAATAGAGTTATATTAGAGAAATATATATATATATATATATATAGAGAGAGAGAGAGAGAGAGCATATGTACACTATATACACATAGTAACTGAATATAGTTATATTAGAGGATATATATATGTATATATATACAGAATGTATATAATACATACACACAGTAACTGAATATAGTTTCCAGGTTTTCATGAAATACAACTTGCTTTGGGGGGGGTTGTTGATGTTTGTTTTTATTCTTTCCTTCTTTTGGTTTTTCAAGACAGAGTTTCTCTATGCAGTCCTGGCTGTCCTGGAACTCACTCTGTAGACCAGGCTGGCCTCAAACTCAGCTATGGCTGCCTGCCTCTGCCTCCTGAATGCTAGGATTAAAGGCATGTGCCACCACTATGACCTGCAACTTGCTGGTTTTCAAGGTGTGCTGACTGCCAGGAAACCACACTAAAGTGGACCCTTTAGCATCCACTCTTCCATCCAGTGTGGTTCCTTCTGGGCTCAAAACACACACCTTGCAAAAACTCTCACTCTCACCCCCCACCTTCACTCCTTCCTTGTCGTTCTTCTTTTTTCTTCCTTCTCTCTTTACTTTCTTTCTCTTATTCAATTAAAAAAATAGGTTAGCTGGGCAGTGGTGGTGCATGCCTTTAAACCCAGCACTTGGAAGAGGCAAGCAGATCTCTGTGAGGTCAAGGCCAGCCTGATCTACAAATCAAGTTCCAGGACAGCCAGGGCTACACACTGAGAAATCCTGTCTGGAAAAATAAAACAAACAAACAAACAAACAAACAAAATAGCTTTAAACTTGCTTACAAATGAATAAGCCACTAGTGTTGTGCCTGTGACTGTCAGCACCATGGAACGGTGGAGCACGCTTGCTTTGGGGCCGCTCTGGAAGCCATGTTTGCCTTCTCACTAATCTCTTTCAAGGCCTAAGCCTTTGTGCTAGCCTCATCACGGTACTGTGAGTGTTGTGATATGATTCAACCCAAACAAAGACATTGCTTCATAGCCCAGGTAGCTCCCCTGCTGTCCTTATGTTCAGACAAAGTGTCTCCATCTGCTTCTTGGAGTAGGTATGTTCCTAGCTGGAGCTTTCCTTCACCTTCATCTTTTCAGCTGTAAGGGAGAAGTAGCCCTTGGAACAGCGGTTCTCAACCTTCCTAATGCTGCGACCCTTTAACACAGTTCCTCATGGTGTGGTGACCCCAACCATAAAATTAGTTTCCCTGCTACTTCATAACTATGATCTTGCTACTGTTGTAAGTTAAGTCATAACATAAATAAATATCTGTGTTTTCCAACGGGTGTTAGGTGACCCTCAAAGAGGTAGAGACCCACAGGTTGAGAACCACTGCCTCAGAAAACTAACAAGACATAGAGGAGGAAGTGAACTGAGGCGCTGCCTCTACAGGTTCTCCAGATTGTCCTCACACCTATGCTTCTTTTGCCTCAGAGTATTTAGAATTATAGCCACATGCCTCCCAGCCCAACCACATCATGATTTTTTGCACCATGATGGGGATCCTGGTTTCCTGGAAGGATCCATTTTAGCCCAAGCAACATCTTATTGTAACTAGTCTCTAGATTTATGCCCAGGATTGCAGGGGGTTCTTCTCCACCCACGGATTGGACTGAGGCCCCAAGCTTGCCCAGAAATGCTCTTTTGGTCTGGACTTGTCTACAGGAGCTCACAGCCGACCCAAACCACAGCTAGGTAAGCTTACTGTACTTAATCTAGGTGGCTTCAGCTTTTCATCCAGTTCAAAGGGATGACGGTTACCAGTCCTGTCTTTGCTTGTGGCCTCGGCAAATTGCCCTCCAACAGGGACCGGAGCCAGGCAATTGCTTGCTACAGCTGCAAAGACAAATTTATGGGGCCTATCAGATGACTCACTGGATAAAGACATCTGTCTCCAGGCACAATGACTTGAGCTCAATCCTGGGGATCTATACGATAGAAAGAACAAAACACTGTGCAGATTTACTCACACATACAAAGTAGATAAGTAAACTGTAATCTAAGATACCTTTGAACAAGATGAGTTCTGGGGTTGGAGAGATGGCTCAGAGGTTAAGATTACTATCTGCTATTCCAAAGGAGCTGGGTCGATTTCCAGCATCCACATGGCAGCTCCAGTCCCAGTGACCTCCAAGGGCACCAGGCATGCATGTAGCACACAAACATGCAAGCAAAATACATATATATATATAAAACAATCAATACATGATTTTTAAGAAAAAAGAGAGAAAATGGTTTTTTATTTTATTTTATTTGGTTTTTTTTTTTTTGAGACAGGGTTTCTCTGTAGTTCTGCCTGGCCTGGAACTCACTCTGTAGACCAGACTGGCCTTGAATTCACAGAGATCCACCTGCCTCTGCCTCCTGAGTGCTGGGATTAAAGGCATGTCCCACCACACCTGGCTTGTGAAAATATGTTTTTTAAATGAGAAAGAGTGTGAGCTTGCTAGTCTTCCTGGAGCTCAGAGTTCAATTCCCAGCAACCATATTGGTGGCTCACATCTGCCTATAACACCAGCTTCAGTGATCAGGTGCCCTTTTTCTGGCCTTCACAGGCAGCCACACACATATGGCATACACTTACACAGACACACAAATAAAAATAAATCTTTTTAAAAAGAGATGGAGCCGGGTGTGGTGGTACACGCCTTTAATCCCAGCACTTGGGAGGCAGAGGCAGGCGCCTCAAAATAAATAAATACATAAATATGTAAATAAATAATAAAAATAAAGAGATAAAACTATTCTTGAATTATGGGGCACGCCACAGAAAACTGCTCCCCAAACTCCACCCCCCCACCTCCACATGCCCCACTAGAATGCTCAGCGTTGGGGCCCCAGAAGGCTGAAGACTGATGTTTTCCCAACCCCTGAATGCAGAGCTTGACCAGTGCCTGTGAACTCCAGAACGTCAGCTGAAGATTTTGGCTGAAGTGCTCTGCATATTCTAAGGATTTACTCTGAGTTTTTCCCAGCAGCAATGTCTTGATAATCCTAGGACTTGAGTAATGGGTTTGTAGGATTCGTTAAAGTAGTCGTTACTTTTGCATATATTTGAAGTTTTCATAATTAATATCTTGAGACCTTTTCATGGGCCAACTGTTAAGATTTGTCCTGCTCTGAGAAAGCTACAGAGGTCAGGCAAAAGCTCATAAAGCAAGTGAGTGCTTTGGCAAGTTCTGAGACCCTGGAAGTTGAGCCATTTGGCTGGGTATACTGTTTTCAATCTGTGTGACGGTGAGGACAGAGACACGTTGGAACTGAGCAGAAGAAGCCACAAATCTAAATGGTTGGGGAGCGCTGGAGAAATGGCTCCAGGGTTACGAGCACTTACTGCTCTTGCAGAGGACCTGGGTTCAGTTCCTGGCAACTGCTAATCACAGCTATAACTCCCATTCCGAGGACTCAACCTCTCTTCTAGTCTCTTCTGGCTCCTGTATGTACACAGTGCGCATAAACTCACACAGGCCAACATACATACATATAAAGTAATAAACAAGACTGGCAAGATGGCTCTGCAGATAAAGATGTTTGCTACTAAGCTTTCCTACCCTGACAACTTAAGTTTGATCCCTGGAGTCCACATGTGGAAGCAAAGAACCAACTCCTCTCTCTCACGCACACACATACACACACACACACACACACACACACTTAAATGTAATATATTAAAAATAACAAGTTGCAAATAAATAATCTTCAAGTCTTGTATTAAGCATCACATGTGTGTCTGAAGAGTAAAAAGAAGTCCTAAGAGGAAATATAAGAGGCTGGAGAGATGGCTCAGAAGCTAAGAGCTCTGGCTACTCTTCCAGAGGTCCTGAGTTCAATTCTCAACAACCACATGGTGGCTCACAGCCATCTATAATGAGGTCTGGTGCCCTCTTTGGGTGGGCAGGTACACATGCAGGCAGAACATTGTACGCATAATAAATAATCTTTTTTTAAAAAGAGGAAATATAACAGAAAGTATGACAGTTTAAACATCTGTTAATTGTACCAGATGGTATGTATGGAATTGTGCCAGGATTGATCATTTAGCTACATCATCATCGTTGTTGTTGTTGTTGTTGTTGTTGTTGTTGTTGTTATTATTATTATTATTATTATTATTATTATTATTATTATTATTATTTGAG
This sequence comes from Acomys percivali, assembly GCA_907169655.1. Lineage (NCBI taxonomy): Eukaryota > Metazoa > Chordata > Mammalia > Rodentia > Muridae > Acomys > Acomys percivali. The sequence continues at coordinate 23,030,972 of OU015743.1, read as the reverse complement.
ACAAGGTTTCTTAGTGTAGCCTTGACTGTCCTGGACTCACTTTGTAGACCAGGCTGGCCTTGAACTCACAGAGATCCACTTGCCTCTGCCTCCCAGAGTGATGGGATTACAGATGTGCACCATGGTGCCCAGCTCAAAAATAAATCTTAAAAATAAAATGAACCCTCCATTGGAGAAATCACTTCGAGTTCTTTCACTTGACATTGTACCTTATCAAGGAGATTTGGTCCTTGGACATACACCCTCCCCTCCTTCCTGACACAGATCTCCTATCCCTTGGACTTTCCTGGGTGACAGGAGTATGTGTGCTCCAATGAAGTAACCCTCTGTGGGCTCCTGGCTGAAGACCAGTCCCCAGAAAGGGAAAGCCATGAATAGAGGCTGGGAGCTTTCCACAGTCAACTGTAAGGCAGCCTCCATAAAAAGTCCTGAATTCCCATCAGGGCAGTGGTGGCACACGCCTTTAATCCCAGTGCCTGGGAAGCAGAGGCTGGCGAATCTCTGAGTTCCAGGCCTGCCTGGTCTGCAAAGGGAGTACCAGGAAAGCCATGGCTACAAAAAGAAACTCTACCTAGGAAGACCAAGATAAAAAAAATTCCTGAATTGTCACTTCTGACTGCTGAACCATGCAGGGGTTCTTAAGCAGCCCGCATCTTTACCTTGCTGTGTGTTCCACTTTATAATCTACCTATGTATCTACATCCTGTATAATATCCTTTATAATGAACCAGTAAACATATTTCCTTGAACTTAATGAGCCGTCCTAGCAGATTCATAGAACCCAAGGAGTGGGTCCAGAGAACTTTGATTTAGAGTCATTGGTGAGAGCCTATTACGTGTGGTTGGCATCTAAACGGTGGAGGCAGTCTTGTAGAACGAGCCCTTACCCTATGGAATCTGGCTGAAGCTCCAGGCTGCTACCTTCAGACCTGAATTAGTGCACACCCAGCTTGCGTCTTCAGGAGATTACTTGATGTATAGGGAGAAACCTTCCACACATCTAGGGTTAGAAGTGAAATAATAGGTTACACAGGTGCATCACAATACTAGTCTCTTCTCCCACTTGAAAGACATGTATAGGAACTATGCCTTTACTAGTAGGCCTCTTTGATTGCAATAGAGCCTCAGCTTGGACCAGTTTAAGGAGAAAGCAACAGTGGACCAGAGGATGCTGCAGAAGGAGTGTGGCTCACAGAATGGATGGAAGAACTACAAGGATGAAGGCTGCTGAAGGGACCCCGGAGTCTGGGACCAGTGACCCGTTAATCCCAAAGATGGGAGAGACTATGGTCCCCAATCATCATACCCGAAATAACTAAAGCGAGCTTTGTTATTTGTGCTCACTGACTGCCTTCCCCTAGGGCAGGGATTGAGAGGTCAGCTTTGGATGTGAGGAAGGCAAGGCTTTTATAGCTCAAAGGTAGGGAGTTTCCAAATGGGGGATTTGGCAGGCAAAAGAGGTGTGGTTACAGGAGCAGAACATAAGCACAACAAATTAGTCCTAATGACCTTCTGAAACAAAGACATGTTTGCCAGGTGGGAATAACAAAGTAGTCATGACAATGGGTAGTCATGACAAGGTACTCATAGGTGGTCATATAACCTTTTGAAACCAAGGTAGGGTTGCAAGATGGTTATTAACAAAACTTTTTGAGGCAAAGACGTGATTTCCATCCCTGGAACATGCAGTACAGAACCGTTTGTAGTTAAGGTTAAGGCTACAGGTGTGGCAGAGCCCATTCCTTGAGAAACAGAGGTTTAGTCCTACATCGGGTTGAACCTAGTTTGTTTTTACTCTAAGATGGCTTTTAAGTCTAAGATGGAGGCAGGCTGGTTCTTCAGATCTGAGCCTAGGTGATGGTTTAACTTTCTCAGCTTTCCCATGTGGTGAAGAATGTTACTGGAGGCTTCCCTGGGTGCCATTTTACAGTGGGCATGGTCACACTTCTGAAGAAAAATCCCTGGGAAAAATGGCTACTGGCTCTGTTTGGATTTGTTCAAACACGTCACGTGCTCATTCTGGACCAATTACTGTGGCCAGAGGGATGGAGCACATTTAGTTCAGTCTGGACCATTTGCTCATCTCTGTGGTCAGGAAGGAGATGAATTGAGTATGTTCTGCAACAACTCAGTCAGTCCCAGAGTTTGAGAGCCGGCCCAGGATGCCCTGTGCCAGGAGAATACGGCAGACTGATCCAAGGTTGCGCGTGGTTCAGCTTACTGGAGATTTACTGAGAGAAGCATGCCTTGCAGAGAGACCCGGCAGAACTCCAACATTTGGGGCAAACGATGGGGCTTTATACAGCAGTCAGGACAAAAGTGACTTCATTCAAGCTGGAATGCACCTGGTTTATCTCAAGCTAACATCAAAGAGCCAGGCGAATTCCTGGCACCCGGGTCCAGTCCTCCACTCCTATATACCAATCTCTCATGGATTTGGCTATTTATGGTATGCTGAGAAACTATTTGTGGGGAACCAACCAGGATTACTCAGGGTGATCATGACAGCTATAACTCAACATGGTTGTTGTCAGATTACCCAGAATCCATAGTTACCAAACCAGAGAGGGGTGCTTGACACAGTGAGCAAATCCCAGCAGCCAGGCAAATGCATCCAGAAGAAAAAAAAAAAAATTCTGGAGGGTTCCACCTGTGTGTGTGTGTGGCCTGTGTACATGTGTGTGTAGGTGTGTGTGTGTCCTTTCAAGTGAATGTGGAAGCTAAAATGGTGAATATAAAAATACCTTCTTTGATAGCTCTTCATTTTATTTTTTATCAGTAGGGTCCCTCACTGAACCTGGAACTCATTAAGTTGGTTAGACTGGTTGGCCAATGAACTCTAGGGAATCTACCTTTCTCTGCTCCCCACCCCCCACCACTGCAATGACTCTAGACTCTAGCACTGGGGTTACAGGGGCACACCAGCAGACCTGGCTCTTATGTGGGTCCTGGGGAGCTGACCTTAGACCTTCATGTTTCTGCAGCAGGCAGCTTACCAACTGAGCCATCCTTCTACTCCCTGGCGGTGTTTTTATTAGCCAGAGCTCAGAGCCACAAATACCTGGGTTAGGTTTGCTCTTCTGGGTTCTGTGAGCTATGAGGAATCTCCCCCCCCCCCATTACATATATCTTTTTAATTAAAAATTCATTTATTTCTGGGCAGTGGTAGCACACGCCTTTCATCCCAGCACTTGGGAGGCAGAGGCAGGCAGATCTTTGAGTTCAAGGCCAGCCTGATCTACAGAGTGAGTTCCACGACAGCTAAGACTTTTACACAGAGAAACCCTGTCTCAAAAAAACAAACAAAATATATTTTTATTCATTTATTTTTATTTATGTGTGGACAGAGCCCATTATCCATCCCATAGACACGAGAGAGAATAAGAATCTATGTGGCGGGAGCTGGGCGTGGTGGCGCACGCCTTTAATCCCAGCACTCAGGAGGCAGAGGCAGGCGGATCGCTGTGAGTTCGAGGCCAGCCTGGTCTACAAAGCAAGTCTAGGATAGCCAAGGCTACACAGAGAAACCCTGTCTCAAAAAAAAAAAAAAATCTACGTGGTAGGCTGGAGAGATGGCGCAGAGGTTAAGACCTCTGCCTGCTCTTCCTGAGGTCCTGAGTTCAATTTCCAGCAACCACATGGTGGCTAACAACCATCTACTATGAGATCTGGTGCCCTCTTCTGGTGTACAGGTGTATATGCAGACACAACATTGTATGCTTAATAAAATCTTACTACAAAAAAAAAAAAAAAAAAAAAAAAAAAAAGAATCTATGTGGCTCACTTAATATGATGCTGGGCACAAATATGGTTGTGTATTTAGCATATAAAAATATAGTCCCAGCACAATAGAATACAGCAATATTGCGGATATATTCATGACAAAGTTATCTGAAACTTAATTGTCTGTCCTATATTTCACCTGGTAACCCCTGGCACACAGTTATATGGATAACCAGTGTTAACTGAGACTACATCCAGGGAAAGTTATTTTCAAGCCACATTACTTGGACAGGACATAGGACACAGTACTCTCTTCCTGGTGAATATAGCATTGCTTTAAAGACATTCTAAGTCACAAAAGCACTGACAAGCAGAGAATTCAGGAGGTGGGACCTCAGCCCATGCTAGGCCTTGGGAGTCTCTCACTTTTAGAAAGCCTGAAATGTGGAAATATAGACACTTCTACTCTGAGCACTCCGAGGGGAGGGGAAGGGTTTTCTCTTGCCTTCAGTACTGATTTAGTCTCTGAGTACACCCAGGGCAGTAGGCTAGGCTACTTAATGAGTGCTATTTAAAGCACACTCCTGCTCCCTAGGTAGGCCCTGGGCTTGGATGAAACCACCTTTAACCTCCGTTTTTGTTTTGTTTTACGGACACGGACAAAATTCACATGGAGAAGACACAAATGTCTCTAATAATCCCTGGAAGGCTTGGCTGTAAGTGGAAGTGTGGTGCTCGGATCTTTTTATTTTTCCTCGGGTTTTTCAAGATTGGGTTTCTGTGTATAGCCTTGGCTGTCTTGAACTCGTTTTGTAGACTGTCTGCTTCTGCCTCCGGAGTGCTGGGAGGTGCTCTGATTTTTTCTTTTAATGATTTAGTTATTTGTTGTTATGTATACAGTCGTCTATCTGCATGTATACCTAGCTGCAGGCCAGAAGGGGGTCTCGCTCTCATTATCGATGGTTGTGAACCACCCTGTAGTTGCTGGGAATTGAACTCAGGACCTTTGAAAAGAACGGCCAGTGTTCTTAACCTCTGAGCTACCTCTCCAGGCCGAGGTGCTCGGTTCTTAAACAGGCAGATCTGAGTTATCATTATTCCTCAGACTCAACTAAAGACCCCCCCCACTCCCCGAGCTCGCCACAGTACTATAAACCCTCATGTCCGCCATGGATCAATTCTGGTGCCGCCCACCTTCCCTTCCCAGGAGGCTCCGCGCGGATATTCGCCCTGCGCGATTGGCAGCGTCACTTCACGTGACCCCGAGTAGCGGTGGCTGTTGCCGTGGTGACGGCGGGCGAGCTGGCAGTCCAGTGGAGAGAAAGCAGAGCCCGGCAGCAGGTAAGCGCGGCCCTCCTTGTGGCTGGGCCCGTGGCGCAGGCTTCGGAGCCCCGCGTGGATGGCTCGCCTTGTCTGCCCTGGTTCCTATCGGGCCAGGGCCTGAGGCTGCCGCCTGCGCCTCCAAAGCATAGGTCCATTCCTTCCCCGAGGAGTCCCTAGCTCTGCTGCGCTTGGGCGCACTTGGAGTGGTCCCTGGTTGTGTTGCTGAGCTTTGGCAGCGCGATCCCGTGACCTGAGGCATTTGGGTCCCTCTCTCCCCGTAGTTTTCATTAGTAGTGTCTTCCCTCCCAGCACCCAGATCAAGCTCAGACTTCACTGAAGCAAAGTGGAAGCATGGTACTTGCAGTACAAATTCATCTTCTCCTTATTCGGCCAGCTATAGGCCTAAATCTCTTGCAGATGGCAATGCAGAAGTTGTCACCGCATGCCAAAACACTATGAACAGTTTCCTTAGGCTGTTTGGAGTAAATTAATTGAGATAAGGAACATTAACTCACAAGCAATAGGATGCACTTGCTGACCAAGCCTGAAGGCCTGTGTTGGAACCCCAGACCCATATGTTGGAAGGAGAGATTCAACTCCTGCATAATCACCTGCAGTATCAGCACAGAATTAATTCCAGCTTTGTCACTTTCTGGAGTGTCTGTGAGTTTGGTGGCTCATGAGGTGGGGGCACTGTCCCAATTAGAGTTCTTATTGCTGGGATGAAACAGTTTGACCAAAAGCAACAGGGGGCGGAAAAGGGCGTAATTTGTTTACAATTCCACATCACTGTTCATCAAAGGAACCTGGAGGCAGGAGCTGATGCAGAGGCCATGGAAAGTGCTGCTTACTGGCTTGCTCCCTCTGTCTTGCTCAGCCTGCTTTAAAATTTAACACTTAATTTACCTATCTATTTATTTGGTTTTTCTTCTCTTCTTAGATTAATTTATTATGTATACAGTGCTCTACCTGCATGCACACCTACAGGCCAGAACAGGGCATCAGATTACATTATAGATGGCTGTGAGCCACCATGTGGTTGCTGGGAATTGAACTCAGGACCTCTGGAAGAGCAGCCAGTGCTCTTCACCTCTGAGCCATCTCTCCAGCCCATTTATTTGGGTTTTCTGTATAACCCTTGCTGTCCTAGAGCTCTGAAGACTATGCTGGCCTGAGATCTGCCTGCCTCTGCCTCCCAAGCGCTGGGATTAAAGGCGTGCACATGCCACCACACCAGGCTTTCGGCCTGCTTTCTTTTTTAAAAAAGAGTTATTTATTTAATATGTATGGGTAATTTTGCCTGCTCACATATATGTGTGTACCACATGCATGCCTATTGTCATGGATTTCCTAAATCTGGAGCTACAGACAGTTGTACGCTGTCATGTGGGTGCTAGGAATTAAACCCAGGTCCTCTAGAGGAGCAGCCAGTGCTCCCAGCCTCTGAGCCATCTCTCCAATTCCCGACAGCCCTCTTTCTTATAGAAATTTCCCTCCTTGCTTCTGTATTTACCTGGGAGATTCCAACATCTGGCCTGGGAGTGGTGGGCCTGATGTTTTACAAGTCTTTCTGGGTGGGTACCTTTAGATGTTTGCAGGAAAGAGCATCAAGACAAGACAGAACTGTGTACATGCTGCTCTTTGAGGGCAGGATATATTGTGGGCGTCAGTGAGCTTCCATGTAAGCTGGGAGTGCCTGGTGGCCATTGTGGTTCAAGCCAGCAGATGGAAAGCTACGAAAGGCTTGGAGAGATGGGCCTACAGAGTCTACTTCAGCTGTAGGATCCCAGAAACACCGCCCACGTGGTGGGATTGCAGGTGTGTGTGCCACCACACCCAATTTATGAGGTCCTAGAGGGCTTTACACCTGCTAGTCAGACACTCTACCAACAGAGCCACAGCTCAGGTCTTGCGTTTTCCACTGTTGCTGGTTCCCATGAACTTGGTGGCTTGAGTAGTGCACGCTTAGTGTCCTGAAGGCTAGAAGCCTACACTGAGCATGTGAGGTGCATTCATACACAGAGTATCTGCTTGGATCTCTACTAAGGAGACTCGATCCATATGCCAAACCATGGCCTTGGCAGCCTGTTTCTTTCAGGATCAGCTCCAGTGTGCCCTGCCTCCCAGTTCCTGCCTTATCTCTTTGACTGTGACCACCCCTCTATCTTCGAAGCCTGTAGTGATGGGTCTATATTTCTGCATCTTGTCACTCTGACACTGGTCCTCTTGCCTTTCTTAGCTGAACTAGTCATCCAGGCTTATCTCTGGGATTAAAGGACAGCTGGTTACTTGTCTTAATGCCACCTGCATGTTTACATCCCATTAGTCACGTGACCTCCGGGGATTACTGTGTGCCTGTCTCTGGACCCTGTATCCTGTCTACCACAGCCACCCCCTTGTGATTTCTCAGGTGGTTGAAATTAACCTTTGTCTTATGTTTTTGTCTTGTAGAGATTTCTGCTATGAGAACTGCCAGTAACAATTCACTATGGGGGATATTCTGGCCCATGAATCTGAATTACTTGGACTGGTGAAAGAGGTATGAAACACAAGTGACCAAAAAGCATTTTTAAAAAAGATTATTTAAGCCAGCCGGTGGTGGCGCACGCCTTTAATCCCAGCACTCGGAACGCAGAGGCAGGCAGATCGCTGTGAGTTCAAGGCCAGCTGGTCTACAAAGTTAGTCCAGGACAGCCTAGGCTACACAGAGAAATCTTGTCTGGAAAAAACAAAAAACAAAACAATAAAAAGGATTATGTATGTATCTATGTATGTATGGCTGTTTGTATCATATATGTGAGTTTTCTGGAGGCCAGAGTGGGGCATTAGATCCCCTGGAGGCATTTGTGACCCACCTTTTGAGGATGCTGGGATTGGAACTCAGGTCCCCAAAATATGTATTTTAAAATGTAATGGGACTGAAGAGATGGCTCAGAGGTTAAGAGGACACAGGTTTGATTCTTAGAGCACACATGGCAAATTATAGCCATTGGTAATTCTATCTCAAGGAATCCAACACTCTCTTTTGACTTCTGTGTATACTAGGCATGGATGTGATGCATAGACTCATACATGTAGGCAAAACACTCATGTACACAAAGATAAAAATGAATAAATCTTTATTTGTTTTGTTTGTTTGTTTTTTTGGTTTTTTTGAGGCAGGGTTCCTCTGTGTATCCTTGGCTGTCCTGGAACTTACTCTGTAGACCAGGCTGGCCTCGAACTCAGAGATCTGCCTTCCTCTACCTTCCAAGTGCTGGGATTAAAAGCATGCACCACCACTGCCTGGCTTGAATAAATCTTTAAAAACAAAATTAAAATGTAGCAAGAATGGCCTGGTGGTTAAAAGCACTGACTGTTCTTCCAGAGGACATAAGTTTGGTTCCTAGAATCCACATGGTGGCTAACAGCCATCTATAATTCCAGTTTCAAAGGATTTGATATAGTCTTCTGGCTTTGTGGGTGCCTTGTGCATGTGGTGTATTTATATATACGCAGACAAGCTGCCTACACACATAAAATAAACATAAGTATATCTTTAAAATGTAGCAAGTTTATACATGTAATCTAGCACTTGAGAGGCTTTAGCAGGTCAGTCTGGACTTTATACAGAGACCCTGTTATGAAAACAAATTAAGTGAGTAAATGAATATATAAATAGATTGTAAGCTGCAACACATTTTTTCTGTTTTGTATTTTTTTTTAAATCATTACATGATTTTTCACTTCACTGGTGCTAGCTTGAGTCTATTGTGTTTGATTGGGGCTCATGTAGCCCAGGATAGCCTTGAACTTGATAGGAAGCCAAAGATGACCTTGAGACCTCTCTCCTCCCGCCTCTGGCTCCCCAGTGCGGGAATCACAGGCATATGCCATAGACCTGGAATAACTTCTGTTAGCTCACAGCCCCTTCGATTTGCTACTTTGAGAGCTTGGGAAGAGCAGGATTCAGGCAGGCCTTCTGAGGTGTAGGGCTGAAGATGGATGCTGGCCTGTGTGAATAAGCTGTCAGTTATGCCTCGGGGGTCAGTGGAGGGAAGATGGGTGTCTACTTTGGACAGGCAGCTTTGTTCGTTGTGGTGATCGTGAATAAAGTGCTATAGCTGGCACCACAAGGACTGTGGGCAGGGCCAGGGGACCCAGCCACACTTTAGAATATGTGGAACACGATCTGACTGATGCCAACTGAAAGGATATGTGTGAAGAACAGTCTTAGAGCACTGTTCTTGAGACTGGGAACACTGCAGGAGGCTTGCTGTTAACATTTTCCTTTGGTTTTTATTCTTTTTTTTTTTTTTTTTTTTTTTTTTTGGTTTTTGAGACAGGGTTTCTCTGTGTAGCCTTGGCTCTCCTGGACTGGCTTTGTAGACCAGGCTGGCCTTGAGCTCACAGAGATCTACCTGCCTCTGCCTCCCTGAATGCTAGGATTACAGGTGTGCACCACTATGACCGGCATAATATTTTCCATCTTTAATGCTTTATAGTCTCCTGTTAGCGAAGCATTATTTCTAATTCTAATTCAAATAGATCCTAGTAAACCAAAAGCTGTAGACCTCTGCCGATCACTTGCTTTCTTCAGATTGCATCACTTCAGTTTTCTATTAATAATAAAATGATGGGGCTGTAGCAAGGGCTCAGTGCTTAAGAGTACATATTGCTCATGCAGAAGCCCCAGGTTCAGTTCTCAGAACCCAAGTATGATGGCTCATAACTTGTAGCTTCAGCTCCAGGAGATCTTTCACTTTTATCCTGAATCCATGGCCACCTGTTTTCTATAAGTGTAATTGACAAAAAGATGCATGTTTATGACTTGATGTTTCTTTTTGTTTGTTTGTTTTTGGTTTTGGTTTTGTTTTTCGAGACAGGGTTTCTCTGTATAGCCTTGGCTGTCTTGGACTCACTTTGTAGACCAGGCTAGCCTTTCCTAGTTTTTTTGAGGAACCTCCAATTGTTGTCCATTTTTAGCTATGTTGGTCTCCATTGCCACTAACAGAGAAGGTTCCCTCTCCTCTCCTTCCTTTGTCACCGTTCACTTTTGTCCTTTTGAAGATGTGTTTTATGACTTATGTGTTTGTGCACATGTATGTGCATTCGAGTGCAGGTGACAGTGGAGGCCAGAAGGCATCCTCGGGAGCCGCAGTTACACAGGAAGCTGTGAGCCTCCTGATGGTGGTGCTGGCTTTTAAACTTGGGTCCTCTGCAAGAGCGTCATGTGCTGGGCATCCCCAGGTGTTGTCTTTTTGATGGTAGATATTCTTGTGGGAGTGGCTTTGAGCATATTCCTGTTGGCCTTTTGTATGTCTGCATTAGCGAGATGTGTGTTCAGGGCATTTGACCATTTGTTCAAATTGTTTAATTGAAATATTTGGGTTTTATTTATGTATTTATGTATTTATGTATTTATTTATTTATTTATTGTTCCTGAATTATGTTCTCTATCCCAGTATTTAGATTTTGCTGAATTTGAAGATACCTTGAAGACATTTTCAAAAGAATGCAAAGTGAAAGGAAAGCCAGTATGTAAAACTGTAGGTGGATCATTAAAGAAGGACTCCAAGTCGCTGCTAATCCAGGTAAGACTGTGCCTTGTCTTCAGCTCTGTGAAGATGCTTGTGACAGTCAGAAAATTGCAAGTTCTTTCAAGTTATATAAAAATAGACTCAAAGCTATCAGAAGAATGCACTAAGAACCACAAGGTTTCATACTTCAAACACATTAGAATGGTTGCTATCAAAATAAACAACAGAGAGGGCTGGAGAGATGGTTCAGCAGTTAAGAGCACTGGCTGCTCTTCTAGAGGGTCCAGGTTCAATTCCTGGCGCACACACAGTGGGTCATAACCATGTGTAACTCCAGTTCCCAGGGATCGGGCATCCTCTTTGGCTTTTGCAGGTACCAGGCTTGCACATGGGGCACAGACATGCATGCAGGCAAAACTCCATATGTATAAAGTAAAACCTGTATTCTCTCTAGTATTATAAAGGATGCCAGTTTTATCTATCCTTGCTTACATGCTCTCTTCTGGTGTTTATGTGTATTTAATATTTATTCATCTTTGTTTTTGGTTATCCAGTCAACAGCTATTAGATAATACCATATATTATTATACTATAACATATGCCACTCCATCATAGTGCCCCAATGATAGATTTCCCATAACAAAAGTCCTTGGAGGCAGGGGAGGTGGCACTTGCCTTTAATCCCAGCACTCAGGAGGCAGAAGCAGGCAGATCTATGTGAATTCGAGGCCAGCCTGGTCAACAAAGTGAGTCCAGGACAGCCAGGGCTACACAGAGAAACCCTGTCTCAAAACAAAACAAAACAAACAACAAAAAAGTCCTTGGAGCAGAAGAGGAGAATGGTGGCGCACACTCTATTCCCAGCTCTCCGGAGGCTAAGGCAGGAAGATCAGGAAATCAAGATAAGGGAATCTAGCCAAAAACTGGTCTAGAAAGATGGCTCACTTGCTCCCAACCCTGAGGACCTGAGTTTGATTCTTATGAACACATGGTGGGAGAGCCAGCTTCCAAAAGTTGTCTTTTGACCTTCACATATACAGTATGACACATGTGCAAACATACCACACATATGCACATATATGTACATACACAAGTCTCTAAATAGATGTAATTAAAATATTTTTTAGAAACTCAAATAACAAAAGTGTCTTAGATAGTGGTTAAGCAAAGTCTACTGTTGCTTGCCTTATGCTGCCATTTGTAGGCCCAGTTCCAGCACAGTGGCTTTCCATGATTGGTGGTAGGGTATATGCATGCTTATCGGGGTGACTCTGGCTAACAGAGGATCAGTTTGTGACCATAGTAACAGTGGACTGTTTTATGTGTAGAGGTTATTTTAAAGCAAGGACCGTTCCTAGGTATCGATGTGATGGTAGTGACATTGCAAAGGTTTGTAATTTCTGGTTTACAAATATAGAATCTAGAATAAACTGTAGATGGACCATTTGGTATGTGGAGTCTGCTAAGACATATTTTCAAAAATTTCATGACTCTGAGCCTTAGAAAAGTGTGCAATCGGCCAGGTGTGGTGGCTTGTGCAGGTCTTTAATTCCAGCACTTGGAGGGGGCAGAGGCAGGTGGATCTCTGAGTTGGAGGCCAGCTTGGTCTACAGAGTGAGTTCCAGGACAGCCAGGGCTACACAGAGAAACCCTATCTCAAAAAACAAACAAAAGAAAGAAAGAAAAGAAAAGAAAAGAAGCCGGGCGTGGTGGCGCACACCTTTAATCCCAGCACTCGGGAGGCAGAGGCAGGTGGATCGCTGTGAGTTCGAGGCCAACCTGGTCTACAAAGTGAGTCCAGGACAGCCAAGGCTACACAGAGAAACCCTGTCTTGAAAAACCAAAAAAAAAAAAAAAAAGAAAAGAAAAGAAAAGAAAAAGACAAAAAGAAAAAGAAAAAGTCTACACTCACTTCAGCCTCCTGAGTGGCTGGCAGGATTTGCAGGGGAACTGAGGAGAGGGGAGCTGGGGGCTGAGCCCAGCCCAGCAACATGTCCCGGGCAGAGTCACTTCACCATTGCATTCGTCATTCACAAGAAAGCAAACAAGGAGCCTCTGACCAGGTCCCCCAGTCTGTTGGAGGACTGCCCAGCTGCCTGTGCTTTGTTCTGGCAGCCCCCATCCACAGTGGCCAACAGGCTTCCCTCAGCTTTTCCAAGGCTGGTTTGGTCTACAAAGTGAATGGAGGACAGCCAGGACTACGAGAGAAACCCTGTCTCAAAAAACAAAACAAGACAAAAAACAAAAAACAAAAAACAAAAACAAAAAAACAGTTGTGGGTTTGTAGTGAATGGATAGCCATAGCTCAGGGTAAGGCAGCTCTCCACCACGGGATGTTTATGGTCCTCACAGGGAGACTTGAGGACAGTCACATGCCCATGTTGTCCGGCCTCAGAACCCTGTCTGTTTTGAAGCCCTTAGTGTTTCATGCTGTCAGAGTCCAGGCTGGGTATTGCCGAAGGAACCTCTGGGCAGGAGTGTGTAAGTATCTAGCATTGGTAGGTGGTAGGGAGCATCTTGTTTGACTAGGATTTTTTTTTTTTCTTGAGACAGGACTGTCCTGGACTTGCTTTGTAGACCAGGTTGGCCTCACCGCCTCCCTCTGCCTCATGAGTGCTGCAAGTAAGGTGTGTACCACCACACCTGGCTTTGACTAGGATTTTTTTTCTTATTTTATTTCATGTACATTGGAGTGAGGATGTCAGATCCCTTAGAATTTTAATTAAAGACAGTTGTAAGCTGCCATGTGGGTGCTGGGAATTGAACCTGGATCCTTTGGAAGAGCAGGCAGTGCTCTTGACCACTGAGCCATCCCTCCAGCCCCTTGATTAGGATTCTTGTTATGTCGTCTCCACAGAAGGATCTGGTGGCAGCGTTCGACAGTGGAGACCAGAAGGTGTTCTTTGACTTGTGGGAGGGCCACGTTCCCCGCTCCCTCAGAGACACTGACTCCCTGGCCCAGAAGCTGGAATTCTACCTTCACATCCATTTCGCCATCTATCTCTTGAAGTACTCCGGAGGCAGGCCGGTAGGCTGGTTTAGGGTTTGGGTCACTTTGAGTTAGGGAGCAGGCCTTTGCGGATTTCAAGGAAGCATTCGTTTAGTTTTGTGACCATGTTACCATGTTGCTTCTTATGTCCCAATACATGATTTTTTTTTTTTTTTTTTGGCTTCATCCTCAGAAGTATATTTCCTAATTTATATGGAATTCTGTACTTTCTGTGATCAAAGTTAAATTAGTTTTTCTTTTAAACACCTCAGATGGCTAAGTCTTGGAGACCCATCACAGTGAGTTTGCGCTATTGGGTTACATGCTGTAGCTAGGAGAAGACCTAGGCCGTACGTTTAAATGCAGGAAGTAGAGGAGTCCTGAGGAGGGGCCACGAGGCTTGAGTTCAGCTGCTGCCTTTTCCTGGATGGGCTGGAGATGTGGAAAGGGAAGCAGAGGGCTGGAGCGTTGGGTGCCTGTCGTAGATGGCCCTTCAATTATAGACAAAGCAGCAAAGGACAGAGCGCTGGCGTGAGATCACTCTTGTAACACTGCCTGAGTTCCCGTGGGAACTCACTGGAATGTGGGGACACCAGTGGAGGGGCAGTGGTGAGGAAGTAGCCACAGTACCATGGAGTAGCCATTCTTGGACGGCTGTTCCTCTGTGACCCGTGTCGGGAGGGTCTGACTTTCTTCAGTACTTGTTTTGTTCCACTTTATTTCTGCTTAAGCGATTTTTTTATTTTGGTGTAATATGAAAGTCAGTGTGACCTATTTTCTAAGCCCGGTACTCAGAAGAGGACCTCACGGCGCAGGCTGAGTGAGGTGTGTTCACGAGAAGAGGAAAGTGGGATCTGTGTGGTGGAGGAGAAAAGTCCCGCTCTGAAGGCTCAGTGTCGTGCTTGATCTGGGTTGTATGTGGAACAGTGATGTTCCACAAAGATGCTGCGCTCCCCTTTAGAGACATGGGAATGCAGGCAAATGTTTATGTGTCTGGAAAACGGAAGCGTGGGCCCATCTCACAACGGAGAATTATGAACAAGGTGGTCAGTTCTGACATTGAAAATGATGTTTATGAAGCTTTTTAAGGACACGAGAAAATGGTAAAAGAACATGTGAAGTGTATATTGGTCTCTGGCATTCCTATCTAAAGTGACATTAGACACTGGCGCGATGTCCCTGCCGGCCATGGGGGGCAATGCTAGTGACATGACTGAGACCCAGGGACTTTCTCAGAGTGGACGGGGTCAACAGGAGGACTGAGTCCCAAGCCAGAGACCCTGAACATGTCTTCTTCTTCTTCTAGGACAAACAGGAGCTAGAGGAGAGGATTTCTTATTTCAAAACCTACCTGGAGACAAAAGGGGCCGCCCTGAGCCAGACCACGGAGTTTCTTCCCTTCTATGCCCTCCCCTTTGTGCCCAATCCTATGGTGCACCCCTCGTTTAAAGAGCTCTTCCAGGTGAGCAGCTGCTGTGGGACTTGTCAGAACCTGGGCCTTATTGGTGTTTTCTGGATGATGCTTTAAAGGACCTAAGGTCTATCCTCATTACTGTTACTGTAGCCGAATGTATATAGTTACTCTGTCGAATGGCTGGTGGTGTGTTATCATCCTGTGCGAGCCGTGTTGTATGTCCTGGCACATATCTGTAGCCTGGAAGGGATGAAGCAAGACATAGAAGCCAGGCCAGTTAGATATCAGGAGGGAGATGCAGAAGGAAGTTGAGTTGTGGTCTCAGAATGAAATAATAGGGATGTATAACCTATGACCTGAACCACACATTGACACACGCTTCTGAAGGCCAGGCCTGAGCCAGAGAGAATGATTCCTTTACAGTTAGCAAAGTAAACAAAAGTAGTAGTTGTTGTTGTTGTTGTTGTTGTTGTTGTTGTTGTTGTTATTATTATTATTATTATTATTATTATTATTATTATTATTATATTTTGGGTTTTTCAAGATAGGTTTTCTCTGTGTAACATTGCTGGCTGTCCTAGACTTGCTTTGTTTACTAGGGTCGCTTTGAACTCACAGAGATCCACCTGCTTCTACCTCTCGAGTACTGGGATTAAAGGCATGCATGCGACACCACGCCTGGCCAAAAGTACTTTTTGGATGCGCATGCACGTGCAGGCACCCATGCACACACATCAAGCAGCACATAGTAAAATTGGCTCTGCACAGGTGCAGGCCCATCAGTCTCAACATGTGCATGGTTATAACGGTCATCACCACCATCAAGGAGGGGCGTTTTTGCACCAGTCATTTCTAAGAACTGCCTTGTGCTGCCCCTTTGTAACAGCGCTCAGATCATTTGTTTGAACAAACTTTCCTTATGCTGTAATATGGGATTTAGTTGTTGTCAACACTAAGGCCTATTAACTTAAACTGACGGTTTAAAACTATGCTAGCCTGCCATACTGTTTATACTTTATAAGAACTGAAGAGACGACCCACTGGTGTTTAAGCCCAGCTAACCTGCGCCTCTGCTGTCGCCCTTTGCTGCTGTTTTGGAGTAGCCTGCCTGTCTGTTGAGAGGTGACCTCTATTTTCTTCCTTTGCATTTGAGATTGTATAATTTCACTTTAGTGGGTCTAGGGTCAAATTTCTGATTTCATTTTGGATTTATTGAGCCTCCTTGATTTGATGCCTTATGTCTTGGAACAGCTTATTTCTTCATATATTCCCTCTCTACAGATCTCTTATCATTTCTTCTGGACACCTGATCCAATGTCCATGACTCTTCTCATTATAGCCTTCCTGTCTTTTTTTTTTTTTTTTTGACCCAGCATCCACATCAGACAGCTCATAGCTCCCAGGAACTGTAGCCTCAGGGAGCTAACACATCTCTCACCTCTTTGGACATATACACAAACACACATACATTCACAAAAAATAAATAATATAAACATTGTAAAAAATGGACATCACCAGTCCAGCTAGTGAGTTTCTTTGTAGAAATCTCAATGTATCCTCTATATACTCAGTTTGTCAGGGAACACCCTCCTGCAAAATACTGAGGATGCCTGTAATTATCTCAGGGAATGTTCCTGAGTGCCTGTTCCTGCTGGGGTTGAGTTAAGTAAGCTTAATTAGTAAAGATCTAAAGAGATAGAAGGCTATCCCAGCACTTGGGAGGCAGAGGCCAGCCTGGACAGGCTACAGAGAAACTCCATCTCGAAAAACGGGGGTGGGGGGTCGGGGGGGCAGGGGAGGGGGAAGAGAGAGAGAAATAGAAGGCTAGCCTGGTGGTATAGACTGTAATCTCAGCTACTAGGGAGACTGAGGCAGGAAGTTTAAGGCCAGCCTGGGCAATTTAATGAGATTCTAGTATCTCAAAAGTGCAAGAAGCTGTGGGGCATGGTGGTGCGCACCTTTAATCCCAGCACTGGGAGGCAGAGGCGGCCAGATCGCTGTAAGTTCGAGGCCAGCCTGGTCTACAAAGAGAGTCCAAGATAGCCAGAACTCTGTGTAACTGAGAAACTCGTCTCGAAAAGCAAAAACCAAAACAAAAAGTACAAGAAGCTGGGGGTGCAACTCAGTGGTTAGTGCTTAGCGTGCTGAGCACCCTAGGTCAGTCAGCAAGGGGCTGGGGAGAGGTGAAGTTTGCAGGCCCTGCAAGGGAGAGTGGAGGAAAGGCCGTGGGGCGCCCTGGGCCCAGTCCTCACGTCCATGGTAGCCCTGCCGTGCGATAGGGTTCCACTGAAGATGTAGAAGGATGAGAGCGTGTAATGCTGGGTGACAGTTGGGCAGCCACGAGTGCACTTTGAAGCCTGTGTTCTGACAGGGAGACAATGAGAAAGGATGTGATGCTCTTCCAAGGCTGTCCGTGAGAGCCACCTGGCTCTTCTCCTGGCCCCTCACACTTGTCTCTGAAAGTTGGGATCAAGGGCTCCTCAGACTCAAAGTGCTCTTCTCAAAGCTGAAGACAAAACAAAAGAACAGTCAAGGAGAAATCAGGCCTTATGCCTGGAGAGTTTGTATTCCGGCCTATCCGTGTTCATTTCAGGAACACTGTTGGAGAGACGATCGAGTGGGAAATAGCTGTTTGTTGGTTATCCGAAATAGTAACCAACACCAGGACAACTTGACTGGGAGTCTCGGGTCCCAAATATGTGTTTTTGGTTTTGTGAGTCATGTAGCCCCGACTGGCCATGAACTCAACATCGATGTGATGACCTTGAACTCTGATCCTCCTACCTCCTTTTTTGTTTGTTTTTTGAGACAGGGTTTCTCTGTCAAGCCTTGGCTGTCCTGGGCTTACTTTGTAGACCAGACTGGCATTGAATTTACTGTGATCCAGCTGCCTCTGCTTCCTGAGTGCTGGGATTAAAGGCGTGCGCCACCATGCCCTGAGTGCTGGACCTCTGCCCACCTAAGCCAGATTCTCAGCCTGGCCGGTGAGATGCCTCTGCAGGTAAAAGTGCCTGTTGCACAAGCAGGACAACCTGGTTTTGAACCCTGGGTCTCTCAAAAACGTGATTATTATCATCTGATCTCAGCATTCCTGTAGTGAGAAAAACGTGGAGGCAGGAGAATTGCTCAGAAGCTCTCAGGTCAGCACAGAGCTGCCTCACCAAGGTGGGTGGGGAGAACTGCCTCCTGAAAGTTGTC
Source organism: Acomys percivali (assembly GCA_907169655.1). Lineage (NCBI taxonomy): Eukaryota > Metazoa > Chordata > Mammalia > Rodentia > Muridae > Acomys > Acomys percivali. The sequence goes on along the minus strand of OU015743.1, from coordinate 23,012,806 downwards.
CTCTGCCCTGCACGCTGTGGCATGCGTGTTCCTTGCTCACATGTCTGTTACACATCAGCAGTAACAAATAAAACTGTCTTGATGTACACTGGCCACCTCAGCACCCTCTTTTTGAGACTCCTCAGATGGTTGAATGGACAGAGCTGAAGCCCTGCTGCTTTCCTAGGGCAAAGCTGGACCACCAACAGCGAGGTTGGGGATCCAGATGCCGGAGACCACATCTGGGCTGCTGTGCTCCCTCTATAAGCTCTAGAGAGGAGTGTCCTTCCTTTTTCCTCCAGCTTCCAATGGCCCCAGGTGGTTCTTGGCTTGTGTGCGCAGCTCTCTGGCCATCTCCCATGTGTCTGTGTGTGAGCTCCCTTTTTGTTTAGACATAGTGGCACAATGAAGGGCCCAACATGTCCAGGGTGCATACATCTGATGCTTGCCATCGTCCTATCCCCAGGCTTTATGTCCCAAGGTACCAGGGACAAGGGTTTCAGCATGACTTTTGGGGAACAGTACAGCCCATAATGGTATACATTACATTAAAAAAAAAGATTTATTTTTATGTGCATTGGTGTTTTGCCTAAATATATATCTGTGTGAGGGTACTGTATCTACTGGAAGTGTAGTCACAGGCAGCTATGAGCTGCCATGAGGGTGCTGGGAATTGAACCTGGGTCCTGTAGGATAACAGCCAGTGCTCTTAACCACTGAGCCATCTCTCCAGGCCATACACTACAGTTTCAAATCTTGCAGCATCAGAGAACTTAAAGATATTTTGAAAATATAGGAATTTTCTTCTTTTTATCTGTCAGTATTGTGTCCAAAGACCAAATGGCATAGGGAGTAGAATGAAGGGGAGAAGAAAGGGAGCAGCCCTGGAGAGGAGCTGTGGGTGGGCCTGGAACTGAGTGGGTGTGGATTTTGGTGGGTAGCTGCCTTTTTGTGGTTCGTAAGTGGGAGATGTTTTTGTCTTGTTTTATTTATTTATTTATTTATTTATTTATTTATTTATTTATTTATTTTTGGTTTTGGTTTTTCGAGACAGAGTTTCTCTGTGTAGCCTTGGCTGTCCTAGACTCTCTTTGTAGACCAGGCTGGCCTCGAACTCACAGCAATCTGCTTGCCTCTGCCTCCTGAGTGCTGGGACTAAAGGTGTGCACCACCACGCCTGGCTCCTTTATTTTATTTTTATTTGAAGAACAGAAATAAAGTTATACCCAAAAGTTTGTTATTAGGGATAGTGTTCTATTTAAGCCAGACACGGAGGAGCCTGCCTTTTTTCCCAGCACTCAGGAGAGTCAGAAGTTCAGTGCCAGCCTGAGTAACATAGCAAAAAACCCTCAACACATGTAAAGTGGGGTGATAATGGTTTGGTGTCATACTTTTTCTTTCACAATTTCTATCATTTTTCCTTTAATTAATGTTATTTACTTTAATTAATGTTAATTAATTAATTAAAGTTGTTAACTTAATTTCAAGGGTAGATTAAACAAAAATTGTATCACAGTGCTTGCCATGACAAAGGTGGCAGGTACAACATCTTTCTTCTCATCTAAATGAGGTCTAGAAGTGAGTCTCTTTCTTTGGGAGTTGTTAAGAGATAGTTGTCTGCATCATGTCTACTGTGGCATGCATGCCTAGACTGCACTGAATTTATTTTGGTATTCTGCCTAATAAGGCCAGCTATCATACTTGTGTTTAAATCACATGAAATATTACAGTCATGTGCAAGTTATTTGTCCTGCTGCGGGTCCTTGAATTACTTATAAATGAATCAGTCACATGTCGGAAAACCTGTTTTCCATGCTCTCTCCACCCTGGCAGGACACTTCCTGTTTGGTTTCTGTGACTGACGGGGCTATTTGACCCAACACCTATAGCTTTGGTGGTAGTGTTGCTAATTAGTGAGCTGACGTTGTATTTATTTGTTTTTTTCTTCAGGATTCTTGGACTCCAGAGTTAAAGCTGAAGCTGGAAAAGTTTTTAGCTTTAATTTTTAAAGCCAGTAACACGCCAAAGCTTTTAACCATCTATGTATCCTTTTGAAGTGAGTGGGGACCTCTGGGTCCTATAACAGTGGCACCGGCTTGGGCGCCTCAGATGGGCAAGCGGTTGCAGATCTGCTGTGTTCGCACTTATGAAGTAAAGGAAGCATCTGAGGAGGCTGTGCCATGACCTGGAAAGGGCTGACCTTCATGCCGTTGGATTTCTGAGACTTGGCTGTGGTCTTATTTTATTTTTTGAGAGATATATTTATTTTGAAGCGTATGTGTATGTGTATGTGTGTTAGTACAGGTGTCTTCTTTTTCTTCTTTCTTTTTTTTTTGTTTTTGTTTTTTGAGACAGGGTTTCTCTGTGTTAGCCTTGGCTGTTCTGGAGTCCCTTTGTAGACCAGGCTGGCCTGGAACTCACAACGATCCGCCTGCCCCTGCCTCCCGAGTGCTGGGATTAAAGGCGTGCACTGTGTCTTCAAAGCCCTGAAACTGGAGTGCCAGGAGGTTGCGTCACTTGACGTGGGTGCTGGGATCTGAGCCCAGGCCCTCTGCATGGGAAACAAGTGCTCTTAACGGTTGAGCCATCTTTCCAGCTCTATGGTCTCATTTGGTGTCACCAAGCCTAGAAGACTGTTTTGGTGGGGAAAAAAAGAAAAAAACAAAATCTTGCTGTTGAAAAAGATCTCCTTGAAAGAACTGTTCTTTTGCAAAAGGCCCTTGAATTGTTTGGGATGCCTGGAAGTTCCTATTAGTTGGATTTGTCATTCAAATCCAGACTTTTTTTTTAAGATTTATTTATTTTATGCATATGAGTGCTCTATTTGCATGTACACTTACATGCCAGAGAGGGCATCAGATCATATTATAGATGGTTGTGAGCCACTATGTGGTTGCTGGGAATTGAACTCAGGACCTCTGGAAGAGCAGGTGGTGCTCTTAACCCCAGAGCAATCTCCCCAGCCCTCCAGATTCCTTTTAAAGCACCTATGTTGCATAATTTATATACTGTAAAGTTTGCCCATTGTAAATGTCAGATTCATTGATTGTGTTTAGCAACTGGACACAGCTGTACAGCCACTATCATACTCTAATTCCACTGGGGACACTTGAGAGCACAGAGGAACAATGTCACAGCACTAAATGGAGACCATTCCAAGAACAGCAGCCGTCCCCCCATCGGAGACTGACTTCCTAATGGTTGTTACTGTGCAAGGACGTGTGTTTTCTCTTTTTGCACAAGTATCTGTCCAAAGCTGGAGGATGTGCTTAAGGCCTGGGTCTGGTCCCCAGCCTGGAATAAAATAAACGGAAAGGGAAGGAGAGGGAAAAGATGATGTAGTGCTGGTTGTATGACTCGGAATGCACAGAGAGTCACTTTAAATAGGCCCTGCACAGAATGTGTGCACAGAATGTGTGCACACAGCTGTCAGCAGCGAAGGAAGGAGCACATAAGATAAGTGAAAGGCATGGCATGGGAGATAGGATTGGACGCCTTGCAGCCAGCGTTAGGTGCAGCCTTAGCCACTGTCCTTGCCTAGTCTGTGTCCTTGGGCTGATGCTTTAGAGCTGCCGGGACAGTCTCTGGGTTACAAGTGCAGAGGCACATCAGACGGGTTTGCCAGCAGGGCAAAGGCCTTTGTTGGGGCACACGGGCAGGGTGGAGGCTGTGAGGCTCTCATGGAGGTCGCTATGGTGGAGTGAACGGTGGCAGTGACTAAGCGGCAGCAGAACCGTCCGGCTGCTCACAGCGACCTTGGAAGCTGGCCTCCCCTGCCTTGAGCAGAGCCTTCCATCAGCGCCTGGGCCTTTCTCTAACAGCCTCACAACATCAGACCCCGGAGGTCTGTGCCCCAGGGCCCTGTTTTCCTGAGCTGCTTTCTCACCCAGAAGGAGAATGGACCGAGTAGCAAAGGTAAATTATCTTGATTCCAGCTTTCATGAACAGCGTTGCCAGCTCAGCTTCTAAGCTGTGACGAGAAACAGAGATGAAGAGAATTTGTGGACTTGGCAAATGAGGGCTTTCAAAATCTAAATATTTACAGAGTGCCTGTGACCCTGCTCTGTGCAGTTCCTTGAGGCCCTCCTTAAGGGTGGCTAGTGTGTCAGCCTGTCCACCATGTTATATAACTGAGAAATGGAGGCACAGGGGCCAGCCAAGCCACGGCCCTGAGGGAGGGACCTATGTTGTCTCAGTAGGAGCACACAGTCAGCGTCGGGCAGGGAAATTATTTTAATAACTCAGCTTTTATCTCCAACTTGTCAGATGCTGGGCCATTTTTAGACAGCATTTCCATTTTTTTAAACATTGAAAGTAATTCCAGTCTTGAATGTTTACATAGAATGGTATTCCCCCTCCCCCCCCACGGACAGTAATTCCTACCAGAGCATTTCATCTTCCAGTAAACTACGGCCTCAGTTGCTTTGCCTTGGTCTTGTCTTAGATACTCTGTTTTGGAAATGCCTTTAGTAGTTGGGAAGTGTCTCCCAGCAGATGGAGTTTTCGTATGTAAAAATTTGGTTCATAAAACAGTAACACTGCCCTTTTCCAAGAAGATCTATGCCAGGATTTGAGAACTTCCTGTCCTGGTTTTTCTATGCTTTGGTTAAGAGAATTAAAAAAGATTATTTTTATTTTACGTGTATAGCTGTTTTGCCTCCACATGGTCTATGTGTGCCTGTTTCTCTCAGATGCCAGAAGAGGACCCCATATCCTCTGGAACTGGAGTCACAGATGGTAGTGAGCTGCAGTGTGGGTGCTGGGAATCACATCTGGGTCCTCTGGATGAGCAGCGTTCCCAACCTCTGAACCCATATCTCCAGCACTAGCACTTTTTGTTGTTGGAGTTGTTTTGTGTTATCAAGACAGGGTCTCTCTGTGTAGCCTTGGCTGTCCTGGACTCGCTTTGTGCATCAGTCTAGCCTCGGACTCACAGATACAGCTGCTTCTGTGCTGGGATTAAAGGCGCGTGCCACCATGTCTGGCCTGCATTTTTTTTTTTAAAGAAAGGAAATATAGTAAATTACTTAATTCAGCTTACAAGGGAGTTGGGAAACCAGCAACCATTTAGCTGTGACACATGGAGAGTTTTGTAGCATAAGGCAAGGAGATTTGACTGTTTTGTTCTTGGGGACCTGGTGTGTTAGCCATCTTTACATCATCAAAGTGAAATCAGTACTGGAGGCAGTTAACTTATAAACCAGAAGTGTGGATTTAGTTTGCAGTTCTTGGGGCTGCAGTTCAAGATCAGGCAGCTTGGTTCATTTGGGCCTCTGGTGAGGGCCCCTGATGTTAATGGTCAGTGACGTGGTAGAACACACTGCTGTGTCATGAACCAGGAAGCAAAGCAAAGATATGCTGGGTACTTCCTGAAGTTTCTGCTTCCTCCCATTAGCACCACCCTGTGGACTAAGTTTTTAACAGATGGATTTTAGGGAGACAGCTCATTCAAACTGTTGGATTATAATCACTGGCCCCAAAGATAATGACTGTAGCTGGCTTTTGCTATTTTGTGGGTTCTTCTTTCTTCCACCCTTCTCTCCCCCCCCTTTTCTTCTCCCTTTCAAGTCCCTAATACTAGATAGGAGAGAAAAAAGCACAGAGGGAGGGCGAGATGCTATTGTGGGACCACTCCCTGCTGGCCAGGGGCCTCGCGCCTTGCAGCACGTTTGATCTTCACCATCAAGATACCTGATTTGTTGTTTTTTCTTCTTTGTTCAGGACCACTTAACAAACTGCAACCAAGAACAGCCAACAACCCACCACTCTCTCAGACCCTAGCATTTATATACCCTCTGAAAAATCCCCAGAATTCCAAGTGTCACACAACCAAAAAACTATCTGCAGCTGGCAAAACCATGCCCCTGCTAGATCACGAGGCAAAGCATAGTTAGTAGCTGTGAAGCAGCCCCCTAGCCCCACACCTGGGATTCAAATGAAAACAATCTTATAATATTTTTGTGGGTTTTTGTTTGTTTGCTTGCTTGTTCGGTTGGTTTTGTGGATTTTTGAGGCAGGGCTTCTCTGTAGCTTTAGCTGTCCTGGAACTCACTCTGTAGACCAGGCTGGCCTCGAACTCAGAGATCTATCTGCCTGCTCCTGATTCCTGAGTGCCGGGATTAAAGGTGTGCAACACCATGCCCAGCTATATTTCTGTGTTTTTAAAGAAACAAACATTCCCAAATTCTCACTACAAATGACTTCCTTGCAATGAAGTTGTATTTCATCCTAACTCTGAGTATCCCCCAGAGGCTTGCTTGTTGCAGTATTGCTCAGGCTGGCCTCAGCTCTATTAGGCTGATGCTGTACACTGCTGGCACCCCTTTCTTCCTGTGGCTTCAGTGTCACTATGAGGGCTTTACAGTACACTGCCTCACTGGGGGCTGCTTGTACGGCCTCCGACCCCAGCACACGGCTTAGCCTCATAGACTTTCCTTTGAAGCCTTGATGGAAGCTGCCATGACTATAACTCCTGCATGCTGCCTGTAAAGCTTCCTGTCGATGACACCGATTTCTGCTGTCGGTATAAAACATACCTGGGACCGTTAGAATTTGAGTTTCAGTCTGGGGCTGGAGAGATGGCTCAGCGGTTAAGAGCACTGACTGCTGTTCCAGAGGTCTTAAGTTTGATTCCCAGCAACTATATGGTGGCTCCCAACCATCTAATGCCCTCTTCTGGCCTGCAGGTGTAATACAGGCAGAGCACTGTACACATTTAATAATAATCTTTAAAAAAAGGAAAAAGAAAAGAAAAGAAAGAAAGAAAAATGGACATACCCAGAACTATTAGAATTTGAGTTTCAGTCATCTGCAGTGCCTGTCTGACCACAGAAATCCCAAGGCCATCTTGAATAGAAAGGGTATGTGTGTGTGTGTGTGTGTGTGTGTGTGTGTGTGTGTGTGTGTGTGT
>OU015743.1:22990076-23005907 GCA_907169655.1 Acomys percivali | reverse complement strand
TGTGTGTGTGTGTGTGTGTGTGTGTGTGTGTGTGTGTGTGTGTGTGTATATATATATATATATATATATATATATATATATATATATATATATAATAGTTTTCTTGTTGTTTTATTTTATTTGTTTTGACAGAGTCTTGGCTGTAGCACCAGCTGGGCTCCCATTGTTCTTTTCTGAAAGGTCTTTGAAACCACCTTATATCTCTGCGTCTGTGACGAGCAGGGTAGCCCAGCAGGTTTCTGAGATGTTCTCCAGGCCTGTTAACTATTCCCTTTGACATGACTTTAGACAAAGGGCCAAGACACAGTTAAACTTCTCTTTATTAGAGCTAATTTCTTTACCAAGCAAGAGATAGCTTTTTTACTCTGGATTCTCATTGCAGACTGGGTTTAAAGAGCCATGTTCTGCCAGGTGTGGCGGCTGCGATTGTGTGTGCTTGGAAGCCCTGCCTGGCTCACATGTTTTTTTTTTAAAAATTAATTTATTCATATTACATCTCAGTTGTTAGCCCATCCCTTGTATCCTCCCTTTCTTTCCTCCCTCCCGCTTCCCCCCCTACTCCCTTCCCCTATGTCTGTGACTGAGGGGGGGCCTCCTCCCCCTGTATATGCTCATAGGGTATCGAGTCTCTTCTTGGTGACCTATTATCCTTCCTATGAGTGCCCTGGCTCACGTGTTAAACTTGGTAAACTGCAACTCTGCTGATAGCATTTTAAGATTTCTCATTTCTCTAGCCTCCTCCAGTCCCCCTCCCTACCAGGTATAGTGTAGTCAGCAGCCCTGTATTTTAGTGCCAGTTTCTCTTGCATACCCCCAGCCCAGTGGTTCCAGATGTGTGACTGGTTCTGCTGTGCTCCCTCATGTAAGGCACAGAGTGGATAGGTCTTGTTAAACCTCCATGGAGGAGCGGGAGGATAGATGTGTCTTCACAGGGTCAACCTAGAATGTGTGGCAGTCACGACTAGGCTGCCGCATAGCTGGAACACAGCCTTGGAGCACCAAGGTTTCTCTGCCTACTACAAGGGTACAACTGGGAAATCTCTGCTGGTCTTACCACTGTTGGCTTGGTCTCTAATGAGTCAGGTCCAGTCAGCCCCTGCCTTGGGAGGGCCTACATCAATATTCTGATGTCCAAACATGGTTGGCACTCTTTGTTGTTGGTTTTTTTTGTTTGTTTTGTTTGTTTGTTTAAGGCTGTCTTACTATGTTAGCCAAGCTGGACTTAAATGTAGAGAGCCACCTGTCTCTGCCTCCCAAGTGCTGGGATTAGAGGCGTGTGGTACCACCATGCCCAGCAATAGCTGACACCCTTAAACATGATTGAGCATTTGAGTCTTGCCAGCCACTTGTGAAAATATACCTTCAACCCACAGTTCTGTTGCTGCCACTGTGTATGTGGGTCACATTTTCACTAGCCACTCATGTGCTAAGGGGCATCTAGGCCGCTTCTAGTTCTTTGCTACTGTAAATGGAGTAACATGTATGTGCAGATATTTCTGTAGTGGGACAAAGAGTCCTTGGGGTGTATGCCCGGGAGTGGCATTGCTTGGTCATGTGAACTTTCCAGGGACCCTCTCTTCTGCTTTTCATAATTGCTGCCCGAGCTCACATAACCCCCACATCCTTGCCAGCACATGTCAGATTTCTTTCTTATTGTCCACTTCTACAGCCCTGGCAAGTATCGTGGTGGACGGCTTGGTAGCCTTGGAGAAGAGCACGGGGACTTGGTTCCTGGGCTTGCTGCCGCTGCTGTCCTTGCGTTTGGCTTCAGTGTACACTGTCTTTCTAGAAATGCTGCAGCAGCTGCACCAGCAGCTGGTGGAGGCCGAGCGCCGGGCCATGACCTACCTGAAGCGCTACAATAAGATCCAGGCCGACTACCACAACCTCATTGGAGTCACGGCCGAGCTGGTGGACTCTCTAGAGGCCACAGTCAGTGGCAAGATGGTAAGGAACACCCTTTGTGTAGCTTTCTGCTTCAGAGAAAATGCGCGGAGCCTGGGCTGCATTGCTGTGGGTCTCCTACTCTGCATTTCTTTTTTTTATTTAATAACTTAATTTTTTATATGTACATTGGTGTTTAGTCTGCAGATATATCTGTGTGAGGGTGTCGGATCCCAGGAGCAGGAGTTACAGTTGTGAGCTGCCATGTGGGTGCTGGGAATTGAACCTGGGTCCTCTGCTGGAGCAGTCAGTGCTCTTAACCTCTGAGCCATCTCTCCAGCCCTCCTACTCTGTATTTCAAAAGGCTGGTGTGCAGCACCTGTGCTACCACAGTGTCTTACCTGTCTTCTAAGCACATGCTCTTCAGTTTCTGCCTTATTCTTTTGTTTGTTTTAAAGTTTTATTTATGGGCCTAGAATAGTGGCACACACCTTTAATCACAACACATAAACACATACAAATACATAAATCTAAAAAAAAAAAAAGGATGGGCAAAGCATGAAGGATGCGTTCTTTTTTTTTTTTTTTAAAGATGTATTTATTATGATTACAGTGCTCTGCCTGCATGTATGTTGCAGGCCAGAAGAGGGCATCAGATCACATTGTAGATGGTTATGAGCCACCATGTGGTTGCTGGGGATTGAACTCAGGACCCTTGGAAGAGCAGCCAGTGCTCTTAACCTCTGAGCCATCTCTCCAGCCTGCATTCTTTTTTTAATTCTAATTTAGATCATATATGTATAGGTATTTTGCCTGCATGTGTGTTTATCATGTGCATGCCTGGTGCCCACGGAGGCACTAAGAGAGGCCTCAGTGCCATGGAGCTGGAGTTCCAGGCACTTGTGAGCTCCCTGATGTGGATGCTGGATACTGAACTTGGGTCCTCTGGGAGAAAGCAGCAAGTGCTCGTAACTGCCGCCATCTCTGCAGCCCATAGCTCCTCTAGAAACGTGCTTATGATACAAGGTTGGAACAGTGCAGAGGACCACACAGTGGCCTTGCCATGCTTTCCACCCTCCTTTTGGACATGGATGCTAACATGCTCTTGTGTGTGTACATTTGTGTGCATGTATGCAAGCTTGTAAGTGCAGACACATGTACCCAATATTCTCAGGTTTAGTTGTGATCATATGACCCATTACTCCTCTGAAACTTGCTATTTTTCCCCTGTGTATCAATGTGTTGATGGTCTTTGCCCATGGCCATGCTTCCTTCCTTCCTTCCTTCCTTCCTTCCTTCCTTTCTTCCTTCCTTCCTTCCTTCCTTCCTTCCTTCCTTTAGCACATTAGTAAAGAAATGGAATCAATGAATGCCTTTCACCCCATTCAGCAAATGCTTGTGCACGATTCCACCATAAAGATGATCCATTAGCAGATCTCCAGTGATGAGTATTGGGACCTTTTTGTTTGCTGTAACAATGCTGCAATGAACACTCTTATGAAAGCTGTATCCCTCTGAATGCAGAAATGATCCTAAAAATGATTGCTAAGTCACAATTTTGACAGATGTTGCCAAATTGCTCTTCTAAAAATTCAAACACTGGCTACTGTATCAGAATGTCCATTTCTTTACACACTCAGCAACACCATCCATGAATAAACTTCGTAGTTGGGTGTGGTTGTGCACACCTGCAATTGCAGAACTTGGGAGGCAGAAGCAAGAGGATTGAGAGTTCAAAGCCAGCCTGAGCCTTCCTGACAGGAAGTCAGCATCGTATTGTCATGCACTTGACATTTTATTGATAATGTCTGTCATCTATTCAGCCAGTGTTTCCTTAATACTGGGCACATTTGTGGCCTCATCACTTCTGAGTGTGAACCAGGCAAGTGGGCATCTTTCATCTCACTGATGGCTCAGGAATGCAGGGGGAGGGCTACCGAGTTGCTCTTTTTGTCATGAATCAAAAAACTAGAGCCCAGATCTTCAGATTTGGAAGTACCACTCTTGCCTCTGCACATGGCCGCCCACTTTATGCCTTGAATTTACCGAAATGGCCGAGAAACCATTTCTTTCTATGGGAGATGAAATGCATTGAGTGAATGGCATTCTTTGAAGTGAGGTAGCTTGGATCATACCTGTAGTCAGTTACTTTTTTATTTATTTATTTGGTTTTTTTGAGACAGGGTTTCTCTGTGTAGCCTTGGCTGTCCTGGACTCACTTGTGAGGCTGGCCTCAGACTCACAAAAATCCGCCTGCCTCTGCCTCTCAAGTGCTGGGATTAAAGGCGTGTGCCACCACGCCTGGCTCAATTATTTATTTTTATTGTATGTACATTGGTGTTTCGCCCGCATTTATTTGTGAGGGTGTTAGATCCCCTAGAACTGGATTACAGACAGATGTGAGATGCCATGTGGGCACTGGGAATTGAACACAGGTCCTATGGAAGAGCAGCCAGAGCTCTTAACTGCTGAGCCGCCTCTCCAACCAGCCATTATTCTCTTAGCTCAGTGTTAATTCTTCCCCAGAGCTCTGAGGCTGTGGTGTTTACTTTTAATTACCAGCTTGACACAGTCTATAGCCGCCTGGGGAGAGTCTCGATGGCAGATTGTCTGGATCGGGTTGGAAGATTGTTTTGATTAAGGTAATTGATGGGAAGCCCCAGCCCACTGTGGGCAGCACCATTCCTGGACTCTGAACTGTGTAAGAGTGGAGACGTTGAGCTGAATAGTAAGCATGAAGCTCGCATTCCCTCCGCCCTTTGCTGAATGTGACTGGCTGCTTCAGGTTTCCATAACCCTGACTTCTCCACAGCGATAGGCAGTGCCCTGGAGTAGCTCCCCTAATTACTGTTTTGTTACAGCAGCAGGAACTAGGGCAGAGGGTGAAGCGGCAGATGCTCTCTCTAGCCTGGCCATCTCCTCAGCTCCCCTACAGGAGATGCTGAGGGCCAGCCGACCTGTCCTGTGGGCATTTGCGTGCCTTTCACCTGCCAACCTTGTCCTCCTCACAGATCACTCCCGAGTACCTGCAGAGTGTCTGCGTCCGCCTCTTCAGTAACCAGATGCGACAGAGCCTGGCGCATAGTGTGGACTTCACAAGACCTGGGACGGTAAGGCGCCAGGAGAGACAGGGTGTCCTGGGTTTGTCCCCCCATGCTTACAGTGAACTTATTTTAAAAGAGCATGAAAGCCTGAGAGAAAATGGCATTCAAAGTGAATCAGAGGATATACTTGTCTTTGATGGTCTCAAAGCTGCCAGAAGGAAAACAAGCTGGTTTTGAAGAGGGTGCAGCTGAGGGCGGGTCAGCCTGGAGCAAGGAGAAGTGCTGCCATGAGCTATCGGGCTGCTGTTCTTGGACACTGTGGCCTGGGAGTCAGAAGGAACAATAGACACCATGCTTTGTCTTTAAAAAGAATTCTTTTTTTTTTTTTTTTAAAGATTTATTTATTATTATGTATACAGTGCTCTGCCTGCATGTACATCTGCAGATCAGAAGAGGGCATCAGATCACATTATAGATGGTTGTGAACCACCATGTGGTTGATGGGAATTGAACTCAGGACCTCTGGAAGAGCAGTCAGTGCTCTTCATTTCTCAACCATCACTCCAGCCCTAAAAAGAATTCTTGTGGGTTGGGGCAGTGGCTCAGTAAAGTGCTTGGTGTACAAGCATGAGGACCTGAGGTGCTCCCTACAGCCTGGAATACCATTGACATTCTAGTGCTGCGAAGACAGAGGAAGGCAGGGCTTTGAGGCTTATGCTATGTGTAGCATGTCCTTAGTTGTGTGTAGTTACATGTAGCATGTCTGCATGTGGTTATGTGCATATGAATGCATACAGGCCAAAGAGATTGTTACCCCACAGCTGTTGAGTGCTGGGAACAGAAGTTGGGTCCTCTGGAAAAGCAGAAATGCTCTTAACTGCTGAGTCCTAGCTCCCAGCATGTATTTCTTAAGCGTGACTCTTGCCTGTGATCCCAGCACTAAAGAGGCTGAAGTAGGAAAGAGTGTAGCAAGTTTGAGGTCAGCTTGGACTCCACATTGAACGTGAGACCGGCATGGGCTGATGCAGGAGACCATATCATAAAAATCAAAGCAAACACACACACAAGATGAAGACTGGCATTCTCTTACCTAGTCATGTAGCCACCCACACCAGTGGCTACTGCCTTGAGAGTGGGCTCAGGTTTTGCATCCCAGGCTGAGTGTTTCCTAGCACAGCACATCTGAAAGTGTGCGGTGTGGAGTGAGGGCTTCTTAACTCTGGAAGGCCACCAGTGTCTCCAAGGACATCCTCAGAGGTCAGGAGCCCACCTGCATCCAGGAGCTCAGGCCTGCCTGGCCCTGCTCAGAGGCTGGCTAAGGCCCGCTGTGGACAGAGGCAGTGCATCTTTGAAATAGTATTCACACACTTTTATTAGAATCTTCATAAAGAGGCTGCCTGTAGTATTTTAAAAAATGTATACCCTCCCTCACACTCAAGGTTTAAAGTGGGTTATTGAAAAGCAGAGAAAGATAAATATGAAAAATGAAAAAAAATAGAGACTGAAAATAGAATATGAATGAAAGAAAAATAAGAACAAGCCAAACAAAAGCCAGAGTGAAGAACGGTAGGGATAATGCCCGTTATGGTCACTGAACCTCTGACCTGCTGGCCGCAGGTGCTTGCTGAGCTTTCCAGTAGCCTGTGTCAAAGAGGAGACTGCAGCTCCATGGCTCGTCATGCTGCTACGCCAGGGGACATGGTTAGGACACTTGATTAGGTAATGTTCTCTGTGTCCAAAACGCCATGATGTGTACTGCCTGTATTGGGCCAAGAAACAGGGTCAAAAATCAGCCCCTGTGAGCCCCACTCCCATCCCTGAAGGACACTCTTTAGGGCTTTAAAGTTCTCTATATGCCCTTTAAAATTAAAAGTAAAGAGTAAAATTTCCAAATACTCATACTTTATAATTTAAAAGCAAGTTAAATTTGTTTTTTAAAAGAGCTTATTTTGCCTGGCAGTGGTGGCACATGCCTTTAAAGCCAGCACTCAGTGAGGCAGAGGCAAGCGGATCACAGATGAATCTTTGTGAGTTCAAGGCCAGCCTGGTCTACAGAGTGAGCTACAGCAAAGGCTACATAGAGAAACCCTGTTATGAAAAACAAACAAGCAGACAAATAAATTTTATTGTATGTGTATGTTTGCCTGAATATATGTTTGTATATCATGTGTATGCTGAATTCATTTTTTATTTTTATTGATTTATCTTAATTAATTTAATATTTTTGGTTTTTGAGACAGGTCCTCTTTACATAGTTCTGGCTCTTCTGGAACTCACTATGTGGCCTCTAACCACAGAGATCCACCTGCCTCTGTGTACCCCCACCCCACCCCAACCCCTCCCGAGTGCCGGAATTAAAGGCATGCACCATCATCACACACAGCTAATATTCCCTATATGTATTTCTGTGCACCATGTGGATGTGGTACAAGCAGAGACTAAGAAAGGGTGTCAGATCCTTTGGACTGGAGTTACAGACAGTTGTGAGCTGCCCTGTGGTTGCTTACCAAATCCAGACCATCTGAAAGGGCAGTTAGGTATTCTTAACCACTAAGCCATCTCCCCAGCCCCAAATGAAAAAAAAAAAAAAAAAGTGCGTGTGGTGGCACACGTCTTTAATCCCAGCACTCAGTGAGGCAGAGGCAGGCGGATCACTGTGAGTGTGAGGCTATCCTGGTATACAAAGTGAGTCTAGAGCTACACAGAGAAACCCTGTCTTGAAAAACAAACAAACAAAAAAACAACCAACCAAACAAACAAACAAAAACCAAAAACCTGGATAGACAAAGTACTGATTGGTCCTGAGGCACAGGGCTGGCTGCTCTTCTGTTCTCTGTAGGAGAGAAGAGGTCCTGAGGCGCAGGGCTGGCTGCTCTTCTGTTCCCTGTAGGAGAGAAGAGGTCCTGAGGCACAGGGCTGGCTGCTCTTCTGTTCCCTGTAGGAGGGGAGAGGTCCCAGCCTGCAGATCAGTTATGTGTGAGTGTTTACTCAAGTACTGAAGAGCTGCTCCCCAGAGCTGCTGGCTGTGCTGGCCACTCTGTGCTCAGAGACAGTCTGTTCAGTCTGTGCCTTAGGGTGTGGCCACAGGCGAGTTAGCAGGTGGGAATCTTAGGAGCTGGCTGGGTTTAAAGATGTAAAGTAAGTGCTAGGTATCTAGGTTTTAGGAATGCACCTTCCTGTGAGGCCGGCAGGATAAAGGGCCTCCAGCCAGGTAGTCGCTAGCCACCTGAGTCCTGCTGCTGATTGTAAAATTCACGGCACTGGTTTCAAATGTGGACTTCTCACACACCCCCTTCAAGACAGAAGAACTGGTCAGAGGGTTTGTAAAGATCACCATCAATACTGACTAAGCTGCTTTGGAGAGCACGGGCTTCATTTGTGAAAAGAGAGGTTTCCTACTCTTGAGTCCAGGAGTCGTATCAGTTCTGGACAGCCTGCCAAACCTGGACTGCTGCCCTTACCACCGAGCTGCCACACGGGGGCAGCATAGACAAGCAAGAGCTGGCGTTACTACTGAGCCGCCACACGGGGGCAGCATAGACAAGCAAGAGCTGGCTTTACTACTGAGCCGCCACACGGGGGCAGCATAGACAAGCAGGAGTAGCCTTACATTGTCTGGCAGGGGTGGGTGGGCAGCTAGTACAGAGCCAGGTGTGCCCGTCACACAAGCCCAGTGAGTCATCCCCCTACCTAGAAAAAGGAAGAGCCACACTGGCAGAAGGCCTCACACAGGAGAGGAGAGAGGCTCTCCTGCCCTTATCTGGTTTGGTCCAGGCCACTGTGTCCAAAATGCTGCCTTGTCTGATCTGGCAGGTGGATCCAGGATTGGTGCTGGTAAGATTCTTGTTTTAAGAAGAAGGGCGTTGGATCCCCTGGACCTGGAATTACAGGTGGTTTTTAGCCGCCCAATGTCGGTGCTGGAAATTGAACTCAGATCTACCAGGGCAGCAAGTGCTCCTAAGCACTGAGCTGTGCCTCCAGTCCCTGGGTCCCTGTTGCTACAGAGTGCATGCCTAGTGCTCAGGTTACACAAGTTAGCACCTTGCAGTTGGAGGGACCTGGCTAACTTATGCCTGTATGACCTGCCAAGGAGTCAATCCAACAATGCAGGCCAGGGCTCTGTGAACATTAGGCTTGAAATCAGCAATTTAACAGTAACTCTGGAAAAACAAGCCTTTCCCTTTAACTCCCATAGCTTACCTGCTCCACGGGTAACTACACATCCTCTAGTGTGTGCACTCAGCTGTGCTCCAACTCATTCTTCATCTTAATAGCGCCTTTCTGTATGCTTATTAAATTTTTAATTAATTTATTTATTTACTTATTCACTTTACATCCAGATCATAGCCCCCCTCCCTCCTCTCCTACTGGTCCCACCCTTCCTTCCTCCTCTCCTCATCCGCCCTCAGAAAAGGGGAGCTGCCGCCACCCCCACCAACTCACCCCAGTACATCAAGTTTCATCAGGACTCAGGTGCATCCTCTTCCACGGTGACCTGGCAAGGCAGCCCCACCACAGGGAAGTGGTCAAAAAGCGTGCAACAGAGTGCTTGTCAGAGACAGCTCCTGCTCCCTTTCCTAGGGGCCCCACATGAAGGCCAAGCTGCCCGTCAGGTACACATGCATAGGGTGTGTGTGTGTGTGTGTGTGTGTGTGTTTTATCTTTGTTTGCTTTTTGAGACAGGGTTTCTCTAGTATATGTTTTAATTGTTTTGAGACAGAGTCCTAAGCTAGCCTTGAACTCACAATCCTGGTTCAGCCACTCCTAGTGCTGGGGTCCATGTGTTCACCACCTTGACCAGCCTTACTCCATTTTGAGAGCAGTCTCTGTCCCTGTTGGTGTGCTTTTAGTTCCTGTGTTTTGTAGAAGTGGTGGTGATGGTCAGTTTTTTGAAACAGGGTCTCTCTACATAGCGTTGGCTATCCTAGAACTCACTATGTAGACGAGGCTG
The DNA here is from genome assembly GCA_907169655.1 of Acomys percivali. Classification (NCBI taxonomy): domain Eukaryota; kingdom Metazoa; phylum Chordata; class Mammalia; order Rodentia; family Muridae; genus Acomys; species Acomys percivali. Next base: position 22,996,028 of record OU015743.1, on the reverse strand, counting down.
GCCTTGAACTCTAAAAGTTCTGCCTCCTGTGTGCTGGGATTCAAGGCACCTGGCACTTGAAAAGGTTTAATTTGAGGACAGTGTAGTACATCCAGCCATTCCTCTGGTGTGGAGATGACCAGCCTGTGGCCGTGAAAGTGCAGAGCCTACCCTTCCCTTCTCCACCGCTGTTCTCCAGGTAGATGAGTGTAGAAGGACTCAAGGACAGGTGAGGGACAGTCCTTCCCACCCTATGCCCGGGGCCTAGTTGATAGGACTGGGTAAGAGGGCAACTCACCGTGACAAAGAGCCTACGCAACTCGCGAGGAAATGCAGCCATACACACACTCCATGAGTCCCGAGGCCTAGTAGTGCCTCTCAGGACACATGAGCCATGAGAAGGTTTCATCTAAGTGAGTTCTTGTTTGGACAAACAGCCCCACTGGGAACTAAGCCTCCCTTTCCCGCATGTCTCCAGGTAAGGCTGTATTGGAAACAAGAGTTACTCCATGACAGCAGTGACCCATGAAAGACCTGGGGGAGGAGCAGCGTCTGCACTCTGCTTTGTTTCAGTAAGATGCTACAAAGGCTGTGGTGGCTGTGCTCCCTTTTTCAGGGTGGCCTATACAGTTGTTGAGGAGAGGGTCCAGGCACGGCTTTTCTCACTGCTGTGTGATTCTTGTGCTGACTGAGGCTCAGCATCTGTGGCTCTCCTCACCTCCTGGTGACTTCCCTGCAGTTGGCTACATGGCCACTCCACTTCAGACGTGGTGTGGTGAGAGTCACCTGCTGAGATTTCATCTCCTTGCCGTACGTGTGTACACACACACACACACACACACACACACACACACACACACGTCCTGTACCCCTCCCCCCGACTCCAAATCTATGGCAGTTCATACCTTTACTTCACTCGGCTGTGAGAACCATGACCTTTTCTGGTTCCGGACACAGACTTCCAGACTCTTTCCACAAATCCCAATAGGAGCATTTTGTGTGCCCACTATCCACTTTGCCCTGTTTTCTGTTGCAGAGAATGAGAGTCCTGGAAGTCACCCCAGCCTTGGTCCTCCCCTTCCCCCACGTGCACTGATTACCTGGGGCTGGCAGAGTGGTCCCTCCGCTGCTGTGTTAGTTGCTGGGTGTTGCTGAGACTGTGCCTAGCGCTCTTCTGGCTCTGAGCCGGAGCAGAGCCTTGTCCCCGTGTCAGCTGCTCTCTCAGCTCTCCAAGTGTGTCTGTCTGTTTCTGTCTTTGTATCCTGGGAAGGATTCAGGTATCTGAGGCAACCGACAGATCATCTTACACCTTTGCTCTGTGACTGTCCTCGCTTCAGGGTACAGGGGTTCTTTTTCTGTACAGGCCCTCTTCTGGTTACACAGTCACCCAGGGCTGCTCCCCCAGGTGCAGGATGAGGCCTTGTGTTTCCCGCTGAGGTCTGAGCCTCTCTGGGAGTTTTATCGGGAGGTTCCTACAATCCTTGTTCATGTGCACTTGAGCACAACCAAGGCAAGGCGGAAATGGGCCTGGCCTGAAAGGGTTTGGTGTCCCGTCTTTTTATCTTCTAGGTGCAAATTGCTGAGGGTGTCAAGCTGCCACGTCTTTTCTGCTCCTAGCTGGGCCAGGCACCTGTGCTTTCCAGCCATTCTTGTGCTCATATTTTTAAAACGAAACCCCAAAAAAGTTTGCAGACTAAACTTGGCCCCCAACAAACAAACTTAGATTTAGGAAGCACGCTGCCCAGTGAGATTACTGGTGCACTACTGTGCAAGGCCCTTGGTAGAGGGCCACTCTCCTTCCTGAACTGCCCCTAGGAGCTCTTCCCTTGATGTCACATCTGCACTGACAGCCGGACACCACAAGTCCTCAGGGTGTTGTCCCCAGCTGTCGTAAGCCCAGAGCTGGGCCTTTATGCTCACCTCAGGCAGCAGCTGAGGAAGCTCAGCTGGGAAGGTTTAGCTCCAGGGCTCCTGTGGCTTAGGAGAGGTGGAAGTTGTTCCATTTTTACCTTGGCGTGCTTACATCCTTGTCTCCTCATCTAAGAGTCCCAGGGGCTTTCACGGACCGGATCTGGTACTTGACACAGTGGCTCCTGGCTTCTTCCACTGTGTCCTCTGTGCCTGGAAGAGGCTTCCCACCCGTGTTCCTACAGGCTCCTCAGGTGAAACAGCTGACTCAGGGAGGTTGGGAACACTGTCTTGTGCCTTCTGCGTCATCCATTACCCCCACCCCAGCCACCGTGGCTGCTCTTTTCCTGTCTCAGCATAGACTCCTAGAAATCAAATAGCAGGCTGGAGAGATGGCTCAGAGGCTAAGAGCATTGACTGCTCTTCCAGAGGTCCTGAGTTCAATTCCCAACACCCACATGGTGGCTCACAACCATCTCTAATGTGATCTGGTGCCCTCTTCTGGCATGCAGGCATACATGCAGGCAGAGCACTGATACATAATAAATAAATAAATAAAGTAAATAAATAAATAATCAACCCACAGTTAGAGCTAGGCAGTGGTGGCACACACCTTTAGTCCCAGCACTCCAGAGGCAGAGGCAGGTGGAACTCTGAGTTCAACTCTGAGGCCAGATTGGTCTACAAAGCAAGGCCAAGGTAGCCAAGGCTAACCTTCCCCCCCCCCCAAAAAAAAAGTTACTTGATGTTTTTTCACCTAATTAGTGGGATGGTAGTAGTGCACACCTTTAAATCCCAGCACTTGGAAGGCAGAGGCAGGCAGATCTCTGTGAGTGCCCACAGCTGTGGAAGAGTGATGTAAATACAGGCAGCAGTAGCTGTGGTGTTAGCTGGCTTGAGAGCCTGCAGTGGACAGCTTAGGGATCCAGCCAGAGTTGAGAACAGCCTCCTAGGTGTTTGTGGGATGACCAGCACTGCTGCGCCTGGGATGTGGCTCAGCTGGTGGGATGAATGCCTAGCAGGAGGGGAGCCTTGGATTTAGTCCCAGTCTCCAGGAGAGCCAGAAACTCAAAGTCATTCTCAGTTAGTGACTTTGAAGCCAGCCTGGACTACATGAGATCCTGTCTTAAAACCAAACAAAGCCAAACCTTTGATTGAGGGAAAGAAGTAGAGCCGCTTTGAAGTCCCCATACCTTGAGAGGGCCAATCCCAGGCATTGGTGTGGGGGCCAGCCAGCGTTCTCCATTCCACCAGCACCAGCAGAGGGCGGAGCTTGGCACAGACAGGCCGGGATGAATATGGACCTGTTCCGTCCTCACTGGGGTCCCCACCCACGTGCTCTCACTGGTTTTTTAGGTGGGCACAGCCTGTGTTTCTTGGATAGAATGTCAAGTCTTGAGTCATTCAGTTAATGTGAGAAGACATTTGACTGTCTGCTGTGTGCTGGACTGGTAGTTGGTCAACAGAAAGATGATTAACAAGCCAGTGAGGGCGTGACACTAGGGATGTGTCCCAGTTGGTAGTGCATTCATGCTTAGCATGCCTGAAGCCTTGGGTTTGATCCCAGCACCATATAAAACCAGGTATGCTGGTGGATTCCTCAAGTCCCAGGACTCCAGGAGGTGAGGCAGGAAAATGAAAAGTTTGAAGTCATTCGTGTTTCCATGGTAAGTTTGGGTCCAGCCTGGGCTACATGAGACTCAGCTGCAAAAACAAAACAAGAACAACCCAGAAAATCACATGAGTCTTGTATAGAACAGAGTTGCAACTACCAACTGTATCTCCACCACCACCCAGTGTTCTCTGGAAGCAAATTCACTCCCAGGTGGGAACCTCTAGCACAGTTCTCGATGTGTGGGTCGCACGTTAGATCTCCTATATATCAGATGTCTGCGTTATAATTCATAACAGTAGCAAAATTACAGTTATGAAGTAGTAATGAAATAATTTTATGGCTGGGGGTCACTTTGGGGACCAGTATCAGCTTAGGGAACCCCAAGACCAACTTCTCAGCACAAAGGAGATTTATTTGCCCCAGAGGGACAAAGGGCAGGGATAAGGGACAAAGACAGGAGACAGAGGACAAGGGAGAAGCAGGAAGGAACAAGGAGGGGGTGATATTTGTACCCGAGGGGGGGCCAAGGGGCTGTTTCTGGATAGTGAGGAGACAGACAAGAACCTAGGAAAATGGCAGTTTATAAAGGTACAGCGGAAACCCTTTGTTAGGATGAGACGTTTAATTTCAATTGTGCATGTTAACTAGGCGAGCCAAAGGTGGGTTTTGATTGCTGGACCTCAATACTTCGAAGCTGGATCTTAGTAGTCAGTCTCCGAGGAGAAAGTCGTCAAATAGGGGACCAGAACTCAGTGGCTCGCTTTAGGAATGCACCCTAAGGGTTTTCAGAAAGGCCCAGGGAACCTGGGCGGAGGCCTGCGCCTGGAGTCCCTTCAGTGAGCACAGCATGAGCATCCGTATTAAAGGGTCACAGCCTTAGAAAGGCTGAGAACCATTGTGCTGGGGAAGGGAACATGTGCTACACGCAGTGCAGACATTGCAGAGAGTTTAGTTGTGCCTGAGAAAAGGGGAATTTGGGAGCTATGAGAAGGAAAGGGCGAGAGCAGAGCAGGGCCACAGCTCCTTGCTGCGTTTGTCGTCAGAGCTGAGGGGGCGAGGAAGGAGAAAGGATGCTGGAGAGAGGTGCCAGAGGTGTAGCCAGGGAGACGAGGAGGAGCAAAAGCGACCAGTGTGTGTCCCTTGGTCCAGTGTGGTGGGAGGGCTTGAGATAGGAGACCTCTAGGGAGTGATGTGTTTTATTGTGGTAACTAGGGCTGAGTTGATATTACTGATCCCCAAAGATGTGTGTCTGGTGCGTGTGTAACATTTTAGCAGCTCCATGTCCTTACTTGACCCAGTTGGCTTGCTGCTGCCTCATGCTGCTGTCTTTAATGTGTGAGGTGATGTGTTAGGCATCTCAGACTACTTCTGGCCTGCTTAGTAAGTTGGTAATAGGAGGAGGTCATTTATCTAAACAGCCAAGGATTAGAACCGCTGGGAGGATAACGGGGCAGTAGCCTGCTTGCCCAGCACTTGCACTGAAAAAACTAGGAAAACATACTCATGAGGCATTTAGAAGTGAGGCATGGCCTGGCAGTGGTGGCACACACCTTTAATCCCAGCACTCAACTCCAGAGGCAGAGGTAGATAGATCTCTGAGTTTAAGGCTAGCCTGGTCTATAGAGCAAGTTCCAGGACAGCCAGGGCTACACAGAGAAACCCTGTCTTGGAAAAAACAAACAAACAAGCAAACAAACAAACAAAAGAGAAACGGAGTTTGAATGTGGGATCTGTGGTCTGTAAACAGACAGCAGAGGGAAGCTGTCAGTTCCAGGGTCACTGGCAAGACCACTGCTTAGCATCAGTGGGGGCTCTGGAGTAACTCTTTCCAGTCAGTCTTCATTCATTCATCAGGCACTGATGAGGTGTCTCTAAATGCCCAGTGTTGGGACAGGAGAGTGACATATTTTCAAAAACTCCCAAAGGACAGAGTCTCTATGTCCTCTACTGGCTTCAGGAATTGGAGACATTTGAAAGACTTGGCTCCTTTCTTTCCTCTGCTTAGTTTGCCTCTCTACAGATCCATTTTATTCTGCCCTGCTCTTTTCTTTGCAAACTGAGGGTGCTAGGCAAACACAGTCTCATTTAGCTACGCCCACGCTCTTGTCCCCTAGTCCTTTTAACTGTCTCACCAATAAATAATATATCCACACCCAACAGAGAGATTTAAGAAATAAACAAAACCCACAAACAAATTGAATCATTAGGAATCTTCCACTACCAGTTCAGCACATACTCAAATTTTGTTTTTCTTTCTGTTTTTCGAGACAAGGTTTCTCAGCATAGCACTGGCTGTCCTGGACTCACTCTGTAGACCAGGTTGTTCTGGAACTCAGTGATCCACCTGCCTCTGGGATTAAAGGCATGTACCACTACCACCTGGCTTTACTCAAATTTCTTTTCTTTCTTTCTTTCTTTCTTTCTTTCTTTCTTTCTTTCTTTCTTTCTTT
>OU015743.1:22973323-22990066 GCA_907169655.1 Acomys percivali | reverse complement strand
TTTCTTTCTTTCTTTCTTTCTTTCTTTCTTTCTTTCTTTCTTTCTTTTGTTTTTCTTTTGTTTTTCAAGACAGGGTTTCTCTGTGTAGCCTTGGCTGTCCTGGACTCACTTTGTAGAGCAGGCTGCCCTCGAACTCACAGAGATCCACCAGCCTCTGCCTCCCAAGTGCTGGGATTAAAAGCATGTGCTACCACCGCCCGGCTTTACTCAAATTTCTTAATGTTTCAATTTTTTTTTATATTTAGTTTGTGTTGTCAGATACATGCCTCATGTTGCATTGTTTATTCTTCTATATTACTCATATCTCATGCAGCAATGCCCATAGTAACAAAAAAAGATGGTGTATACATGCATACCGCATAGGAGCTCCATGGGACAGTGTGACTGTTCATAAAGGCAGTGATGAGCTGGCCTCCACACAGGAGGAAGGGGTGAGGTGAAGGGAATTATACATTTTTTCTTTACCTGTGAAGTAGAGTATTTGGCTTGGCACAAAATGACATTACTTTGTGCTTAAAGAGAAATATCTTACTAGGGAAAAAAGAATGTGTGAAAATTGACACTGCTTTTGTTCTTCGTGGTGCCTATGATTGGCTAGCTCCAAGTCGGGATGGGAGATCCCACTATTGTCATGGAGTGTGACACGAGAGCCTCAGTAGGTCACGGGCAGTTGCTTGGCTTAGGCATGGTGATGAATTCCTTTTCAGAAGCTTGTGCTGGCTTTAAGATCATAGATGCCTTTGGAGGACACAAAACACTTTGCAAATGGCTGCTTAGGTGCTGTTAGAAGGGGCTCAGGTTGATGCGTTGCTGTCGGTGTTTAACAGGATCTGTTTGCTTCCGTCCTCCCCTCAGGCCTCAACCATGTTACGAGCCTCCTTGGTCCCTGAGTAAGTAATCCTTCTTAGGAGTTTTTATTCCTTCTGTTCTAAAATTGTATTTGCTTTCGTTTTATGTGTATGAGTGTTTTGCTAGTATGAATGTCTGTACATAACCTGCATGCCTGGTGCCTGCAGAGGCCAGAAGAGGGCACTGGATACCCTGGAACTAGAGTTAGACATGGCTGTGAGACACCATGTGGAGGCTGGGAACCAAGCCTGGAAAAGCAGCCAGTGGCCTTAACCATGGAGTCACCTCTCTGCCTCCCTATTCTTAGCTCTATGTAAAACTGAATTCAGGATAGCTTTACTAAACATTCAACTACGTGTGGGTATGAAAGAAAATACCAATGATTATAAATTATACTACACTAGAATTATCTTTTAACATTGGTTCTTGCAAGGTAGCCTGAAATAGAAAAACAAAAAACAAAACAAAACAAAAAAACAAAAAACCTGTGGACTTATTCCTGTGGTATTCTCTAGAAATGAATTCTACCACATCATTCTGTAGTCGACTGACAGTGCAGTATCTTAAGTCCTGTGTCTCCTGCTGGCTCACACTGTGAGGAGCAAATCCTCAGGATAGCCTTGCCTGTTCAGATAAGATAGGCTGTCACCACAGAAGTATGTGACACTTGTACCTCATCAGCTCTGGGCTGCAGCAGTGAGGAAGTAAAAAGCTTGAACTTGGACTTAAGGTCTAGAACAGGTAGCTTCTGGTTAACCTCTGAGCCAGCGTGTGGTGTGAGATGACTCAGAACCAGAGACGGCCACGGCCTGCCTGCTCCCCTGCCTGAGTCTCCCATGGTCTTAGCACAGTGTTCTCAGCTGCCACTCACTGGCAGTATAGTGTGATTCTCACAGCATGCATAGCCTGGTTCAAGTCCCACCTCTGTCCCCAGCGTGGTTCTTGGACCGGGGTTCCTGCACCTGTGTGCCTCAGCTTCTTTACCCGTAAAGTGAGAGGAATGGCAGTGACTGTGCTGCAGGGTTATTCTGAGAAAGAGCACGGGTGACCTGGGGACTGGACCAGTACACTGCTGGACAGCAGTTGAAGCATTCTTTGCATGTTCAGTAGCATCCTTAGTTGACATAAAGGTGGAGTCACCTATAGAGAACAAGGGGTGGTTTGGGGGCAAATGTTAAGAGGACATAAGAGGAGGCATGACCTAATTTTTTGGCCAGTGGAAAAATACTGGGCCCCCTGGTAATACTCCTTGTGGGTCGTCATGCCCTCCCTAGCCAGTGTGCACATGCCACATAGAGCGATTCTCCTCCCTTCCCTCTGGAGGATGCCCAGCTCTAGAACAGAGCCAGACTGGGCTTTGCAATTGCAGTATTTTTCTTGAGAGCAAGGGCCTGTTTACACTTTAAATTTTAAAATTGGTATTATTTTAATTGGATAGCCTAGGCTGGCCTGGAACTTACAGTTAGTCCAGACTGGCCTCCCAACTTTCAGTAAACCTACTGCCTCAGCCTCCAAGTTCTAAAGTTGTAAATATTAGCTGCCATACCCAGCTTGTTGTAATAATCTTGAAATTAAAAAACAAAACACTATTCAAAAATTCTTTTGAAGGGGGCTGGAGAGATGGCTCAGTGGTTAAGGATGCCGCCTGCTCTTCCAGAAGTCCTGACTTCAGTTCTCAACAACCACATGGTGGCTCCCAACCGTCTATAATGTTATCTGATGCCCTCTTCTGCAGAGAAAGCACTCGTATATAATAAATAAAGTAAATAATTTTTTTAATTTAAAAAATTCTTTTGAAAATGCATCTCCCTCTGTGTCCCTTTTCTCCCTCCCCCCCCCCCCGTGTGTGTGTGTGTGTGTGTGTGTGTGTGTGTGTGTGTGTGTTCCAGTTTACCTGTGTATACACATGCATGCAGTGGTGCCTTATGTCTCCAGAAGAGGGTATTGAGTCCTGTCAGTGTTCTGTGTTCTGCTGCAAAGAAGGAATAGCGCCCCAGAATGTAATCAGCTCTGAGGCAGCAGGGGGTCCAGCCTGCGCACAGAACCGACAGCAGCTGGCAAAGGCATATTTAGCGATCGTTACACAAAGTTGTTTTTTTTTTTGGGTAAAACAAGTTTCTCATACCAAAGTCCCTCAGATTTAGTCCTTCACATCCCTGCAGATTTAGTCCTTCTTGTGTGCTGTGTGCTGTACTCAGCAATGCAAGACTTTGCAGGTGTACCAGGACCAGCTTGTGACCAAAGCCACGAAAAGGTTATAAAGCTCCTTCAGAAAACAGCTCTGTAGGTAGTAGGAAACAAACCTGTTTTCTACAGCGATTTCTTCAAGGTCAAAGTACTTCTAGAAAACAACCATTTCATTCGAATGCTCACTCTAGATACGATGATTCTACTAGAATTCCTACTACAGGGTCCCCTGAAACTGGCATTACAGATGAGTCACCATATTGGTGCTGGGACTGGAGCTTGGGTCCTCTGCAAGAGCAGCAAGTACCCTAACTGCTGAGCCATGTCTCCAGTCCCCTCCAAGAATTCCCAGTGTTAAAATTTTATACAAGCCCCGTGTAGTTAGCCAAGTCAAAAAGTCAGCATGGGTTTGGGGAGTTGGATTTATGTGACACAGCCTGTAATCACTGCTCTTGGGAGACTGGGGTGGGACGGTCAGTCTGGGCCACACAGTGAGACCCTGTTTGAACACAGAAACTGAAACAAAACCTAGTATGTAATTTTTTCTTATTATGTGCATAATTCATGCTTATTATAGAAAATTTGCATATCATTGAAATCCAAGAAGAATTAAATTTAGATTACATAAAAATCCATCTAGCATTATAGGCTGGGCTGAGCTGGCTGAGGTTGGGGGGGTGGCCTGGATGCTGGTATTCTGGGTGGAAGGCTCCAGTCTGGTCTGGGAGCCACAGGTGGGTGGCAGTTGGGCCTCTGCGGGGCCCCTCAGCCTAGGCAGCTATCCCAGCACTCAGGAGCGGTAATGATGACCTTTGCCCTTCTCCTCCTCTTTGAACGTACAATGCTGAGTAGGAAGGCGAAGGACGTCCCGTTACTGCCCTCCCTGGATTATGAGAAACTGAAGAAGGATTTGATTTGGGGGAGCGACCGCTTGAAAGCCTTCCTGTTGCAGGCCCTGCGCTGGGTACGTACCTTCCCCGTGAAGTTACAGACAAAAAAACCAGAAGACTGCAGCACTGCTTTTCTTGGCTGGCTCCCTGGTAACTTGGCTGGTATCTCGCAACCCCGCTGTTAAAAGTCCCTTCCTGCTGCCTTTAACTCCAGCTCACAGAGGGCAGAGGTAGGTAGAGGTTCTGTAAGTTCAGGGCTAGCCTGGTCTACACAGCAGGATCTAGACCAGCCAGGGCTACATAGTGAGGCCTCACCCCACAGCAAGAAAAATCAGCTCCTGAAATAGGCCCTGGTCTTATTCTAAACACCTGCACTAGTGTCAGTTAGCATTGGTTCATGTGTCACGTGGTGCTGTTCCTGCCTTCCAGCCCCGGCCTGGGCAGATGCTACATTTATCCTGGGGCCCACATGTTTGTTAGACTGTGTAGCCAAGCCCAGCTAGTTACAACTCCTGAGAGTCCTGGGTACAAGCACTGGCCGTATCCATACTGGGTAGGCCTCAGGACCAACCAGGCCTCATCTGATTCCTATTCCTCCTCAGTCTAGATTCACCAGTTGCAGCCTGGGTTGGTTCTCAAACATTCCAGACCCCTCTACATTCTCAAAATTATTTCCTGAGGACCCCAAAGAGTTTTGTTTGTATGAATTTTCATTTTAACGGTACTTACAGTATTAGAAAGTTCAAATAGAAAACTTAAATATTTATCATTCCCTGTAAAATAAATAAATGGCATGTTAGCATAAGAACAAGAACTGTTTTCCAGACAACAGACACTCTGAGAATTACTCACCAGAGCCTTTTACCAGACAGTCAGTTCTAACTCACCCTAGTGTAGTGTCAGCTCTTTTGTGGACCTCTGAATTTCAGAGAACACCAGGATCAGAATTCTTTGGGCAGGCTGGGTGTGGTGGCGCATGCCTTTAGTCCTAGCATTTGGGAGGCAGAGGCAGGCAGATCGTTGTGAGTTCGAGGCCAGCCTGGTCTATAAAGTAAGTCCAAGGCAGCCAAGGCTACACAGAGAAACCCTGTCTGGAAAAACAAAACAAAACAAAAAAAGAATTCTTTGAGCAGCTTCACCACCTTTGAGTAGAAACAGTCCTCACTGGTGCTGTGTTCTGGCCTGTGCCTCATTGGGAACTATAAGGAATTCCTGGTGTCCAAGGGGAGAACCTGTGGTCCCTGCTCTGGTCTTTAGGGGCCTGTTGACCAGGGTGAGTGGGCAACATGAGTGATCAGCAAGGGCTGCCCCAACCCTGGCTTGCTTGTGCCTGCTCATGTTACCACACTCACTGGCTTGCCTGAGTTTGCCACCCAGCACTGGCTCCATCCATACACCCCCAGGGCCTTCTGTGAGACAGGGCCTCCCTTTACAGAGAAAATTGTACTTTCTCCAGATAGTCAGGAACGGCGTGCAGGTGTCTAGTGGCTTTGCCAGTGTCCCCCTCAGTGCCCGAGCCTCATGGCTCCATAGTAATTCCCCCACGTGACATTCTTGCCACAATCCTTTAGCAGTCCACTCTTGGGTGGTGGTCTGGCCAGCTAGAAGCTCCCCCCTCCCTCTGAAGGCCTCTCCTTCCTCCTGTCTGTTGTGTCTGGTGGCTCTGGCCTGGCCTTTGTCCACGCTGCAAACCGGATGTTCCAAGTACACCATGTTGTCATCAGACAGAAGCAGATTCTGAGCCTCATGGTGCTTATTTTCCTCAGAATAGCAAGCTTTCTCCTGTCCTAACACAGACCCACATGCTACCATACACACCTGTTTGTCACACATACTTTCCACCAAAACGTCTTCTTCCCTTGTGGATATTACACAAATTCATATGGCAATATTACAGATTTATGGCTTCCCAAATTCCAACCAGCTAGTCAGCCTCTCCCCCATCTGTCTTCCTACCCCATTGCTTATCAGCTCCCACAGATTAGGGTCATTGACAGCTTCCTACAGGTAGCCTGGGTCCCACTCTCTGAGCTAGACTAGACCACACTGCGTGCATGCACGCACGCACACATACACATTCCCTCTCTCTCTGTGTCTGTCTGTCTGTTTCTCTGTCTCTCTCTCTGTGTCTCTCTGTCTCTGACACACACACACACACACACACACACACACACACACACACACACACACCACCTGCCCTGCTGGCTGACCATCTGCTCACCTTTCAGGACCTAGATCTTCTTCTGTAGGCATTTGTTACTTTGGTTTTTCTTTGCAGCGCTTGACCACATCCCATCCCGGAGAGCAGAGGGAGACTGTCCTGCAAGCCTACATCAGCAATGACCTCTTGGATTGTCACAGCCACAACCAGGTTGGTAAGAGGCAGCCAGAGCTTTCTGTGGTAGGGAAAGGACCTTAGCAGAAGTGAGGCTTTGGTTTCTCAAGACCGCTGTCAGTGTGCTGATCTTACGCGGTATTTGCTAATCAGCTGTTTAGGGTGTGTGTTGACCCCTGGACAGACTCTTCAGTTCTGGAGAAGCTTCCCAAACAAGCCAAATGGCCCGATGCTCTCTGCAGCTCTTTCTGTTAGTCTCCTTTTCCCCTCTTCCCACTTGAACTGTGCTCCAGTTTCCGAGTGCACACTCAGTGTGTTGCAATGGTGGTTTTTGTCAAAGTGTTACAATCTCTGTAGCCACTGAAGAGTGTAATTCCTTCAAGTCCATTATGTTATTTGTTTAGTTGTCTTGTGTCGGTGCTATGATTGTGTTAGGGGGTTCAGGCTGGCTTCAGATTTACTGTGTAGCTGAAGATAACCTTCAACTTCTGATATTCCTGCATCTACAACCCCCTGGATTAGAGGCTTGTGCCATGCCTGGTTTATGTGGTGCTGGGGACCAAACTTGGGGCTCCTGGCATTCTTGTAGCAAAGTCTCCAGTTTAGCTGTGACCCTGGACAGCACACCATGAGGCCTAGCTTTGTATTTTGGCTTCTAAGTCACCCGGTCTGTTTTTCTAGTCCATAGGAGTCAATCTTAGTAGGACACTTCTGTGGAGTGAAAAGATGGGCCATGGTAGATCCATATTGCAGGGTACAGCAGCAGGAGTGGGGCTTCATCAGCACAGGGTCTGTTTGTCCAAATGAGACAAGAGTCTGGGCTGACCACACCAGTTTTGTTCTGCTTAAAAATATGGTATACAAACCGAGTGTGGTGGTGCACACCTTTAATCCCAGCACTCGGGAAGCAGGGGCAGGTCGAGGCCAGCTTGGTCTACAAAGTGAGTCCGGGACAGCTAGGTCTGTTACAAAGAGAAACTCTGTCTCAAAAAACAAAAACAATAAAACAACAAAACGTGGTTTACAGGATGCTGTCTATTGTGTGTACAACTGCAGTCAGCAAAAGTCAAACAGCCTGGAAGCTTTTGGATAAATGGCTTCTTTTGAGAACTTTAGTTCACAAAGCTCAAAGGACACATTCAGCAGAAATGACATGACTCTGTTTTCTCTTATAAGGTTTTTTTGTTTTTTTTTTTTGTCTTGTTTTTTGTTTTTGTTTTTCAAGACAGTATTTTTCTGTGTAGCCTTGGCTATCCTGGACTCTCTTTGTAGACCAGGCTAGCCTCAAACTCACAGAGATGCCCCTGCCTCTGCCTCCCAAGTGCTGGGATTAAAGGTGTGCTCCACCGAGCCCGGCTCTCTCTTGTAAATACTAAGTAACCAAATGTATTGGGGGAAGATGGGTGACAGTTGACAGTCATGCCCAGATTTGCACACAGGAAATGGTGTATCCCAGGCTGTCTTATCTACTTTAAAGCCAAATATTAAGAGTAATTTAAGTAGAACTTGAGAAACCAGTGTAACTCCCACCAGGGAAGAACAGAAGAAATTTGATGTCACACTGCACCTACTTACTATGTGCAGAACATTCTGTTTTCCATAGGAGATCTTGGTTGGTCCTTACACCCCCTTGAAATGTGGGCATTATAATCTCTCTTTTGCAGCGAGAGAACAGAGGCTGAGTTGAAGTCTAATGGCCTAGCCTAGTTTCATTTCTGCTGCTGTGATAAATACTGTGACAAAAGCACCTTGGGGGAGAAAGACCTGGTGTTAGCTCACAGGCATCTTTGGCAGCAAATCAAGGCAGCAGCCATGAGCAGCACTTAGTTGCATCCATGGTCAGGCAGAGAGAAATGGATGTGTGCTTGTGCTCAGCTCTGCTCCTCGCTCTCACACAGCCTGGGAGCTCCTGTGCAGAAACTGGGCCTGCCACAATTAAAATGGGTCTTTCCATATCAGTTATGATGATCCCCCAGACATGCCTGCTGGTCAACCTGATCTAGACAGCTGCTCATTGAAACTCTTCCCAGGTGATTCACTCAGATTGTGTCAAGTTGACAATTAGAACCAAACCCCACACATTGTGTGAGATTTGGAATAAGATCCTAAACTAGGCAACAGTGTTTCCTGTAATAAAATATTATATTTTTGCCAGTCAAATTTTTTTTTTTTAGAACAAGCAAAGTTGAGGCTGGGGAGATGGCTCTGTTGGTAAAGTGCAACATAAGCGTGGATTCCTAGTACTCTTGTTAAAAAGAAGGCAGGCAGCAGGGGGTAGCACACGCCTTTGATCCCAGCACTTGGAAGGCAGAGGCAGGCAGATCTCTCTAAATTTGAGGACAGCCTGATCTACAGACTCCAGGACAGCCTGGGCTACAGACTCCAGGACAGCCAAGGCTGTTATGCAGAGAGACTCTGTCTCAGAAAACCAGAAAGAAAGAAAGGAAGGAAGGAGGAAGGAAGGAAGGAAGGAAGGAAGGAAGAAAGAAAGAAAGCAGGCAGGCAGGCAGGCAGTCAACGTGACTGGGTGCTGCGATACGTTCCTGTAATCCCAGTGCGGGGAGGCAGAGAAAAGAGCTCTCTGGAGCCTGTTGGCCAGCTATACTACCCAAGTCAGCGAGAAACCCTGTCTCAAAAATAAGCTGGAGAGCGATTGATAAAGACGCCTCTGGGCTCCACATGCGTGCATTTGCACCCCCCTCCCCACAGACACACATTATGTGCACACACACACAAACAGAGGGCCCTGGGCTGTGGAAATGTTGCTTCTGGACTTGGTTACCTGTGAACTACATGTTCCGACTGTACCCTGGCAGCCTGCAAGTTCTCAGTACTATTATGCCGTGGTGAATGGTACAAGGACAGATGGCATTGTAGGATGGCATGTGGCCCTTTGACTTGGCCTGGGTTAGTCGGAGGCTCTATATCAGGTACAGTGCTACCATACAGGAGTCTTGCTTCCCCAAACTTCTTCCTTTCTCCTGAGCTGATGCTCTCTTTCCAGCCTCCTCTTCCTTTTCTTCCCCCTCCCCCTCCTTTATGAACATTGGGTGTTTTGAATCCTCTACTGCTAAGTTACTTTCCAGCCACTGCTTTTTGTTTTAAGATTGTGTGTGTGTGTGTGTGTGTGTGTTTGCCTGCCTGTATGTATGTGCCCCATGGGTATTCAGTGTCTGAGGAGGTTAGAAGGCATTGGATCCCCTGGAATTAAGTCGTTCATGGTTGATAGCTGGTCTCAGCAGGTTGTGCAAGAGCCGAGAATGCTCTTAAGTGCCGACCAGCTCTCCAGCCCTGCAGGCACTGGTTTCTGAGAGTGCCTCACTGTAGCCTAGGCTGACTTCAAAGTGGAGATTGTCCTGTCCATTGCCTCCCGAGCACTGAGGTGGCAGGCATGCACTATCACTATGGCTTCCTCTCTGCTCTTGTGAACCTGATGTGCCTCAATGCCGAGACACTCTGTGTTACCCTCTTATGGTAATACCCTTCCCCGTCCCTGTGCTGGGAGGTCGCAGGAGCAGCACAATCCAATCTTGCCACTCTGTCTGTCTGCATTGTCCTGACTTTGTCTCTAGCTCTTAAGCCTTTTGTAGAATAAGTGGTGGAAGTCAGTGGATTTGTCCTTGCCCAGTACTGTCTGTGACTGACCTCAGGGTCTGCATGCTCTTTCTAGAACCGTGCTGTTACCATTTCTCAGGGTATTCAGTTCTTCCGAATTTGTGTCTTTAAAAAAAAAAAATCCAGAGCAAGCGAGGGCCAACACTTTTCTCTGAGTTTCATTCTCCTCCATCCCTGACACTCTAGGTATCAGAGTAGAGATTGAGAAGGCTTTCTGCCGCCTTCTTTCTACTGTCCCAGCTTGCCTTTGTGCTCAGATCTTTCAATGAAGAGAAACTGATTGAAAAAAAAAAAATCCATTTACTATAGTCGTGTCATGCTTGGAGAGGGCTAAATTAAATGTGTTTCTTTCACCTGGAAAGCCAGCAACAGTAGCAGGCACATGTGCCCTGCTGGTCTAGAGGCTTAGCACACTTAGTCCCGTCAACTTAGAAGTCCGGATAGCTTCCCTTTGCCAAGTCTCATCAAGAATCCTTTGGAAAGCAAGAGCTGCAGGTGAAGTGTGTGGCTGTGCCTGTTTCCCCCTAGTCGAAGGGCAGAGGGGACATCATTCTCTCCCGCCTCCTAACCTCACTCTTTGTCCCTGCAGCAGAGCGTGCTGCAGCTGCTGCACTCCAAGAGCGAAGCTGTGCGGCAGTACACGGCCAGGCTCATCAACGCCCTGGCGTCCCTGGCCGAAGGTGAGAAGACGTTTCCTCCAAGCACGGCAGCCCTGGCGTCGCTGTAAACCGAGTGCTCCCCAGTGTCACTCAAAGCAGCCCACTCTCCTCATCACCTGCTCTTCCAGCATACGTGTAAAATTAGTCCTTACGCCGGAGGGCCTCTCAGAGCAAATTTTCTCGCCTCTAGAAGTTATTTTATAATACCTAAGATTTTTTTGTTTGTTCAGTTGGTTGGTTTTTGGTTTTTTGAGACAGGGTCTCTCTGTGTAGCCTTGGGTGTCCTGGACTTGCTTTGTAGATTACGCTGGCCTCGAACTCACAACAATCCACCTGCCTCTGCCTCCCGAGTGCTGGGATTAAAGGCATGCGCCACCACACAAGGCTCAATACCTAAGATTTTATAACTCTTACTTAAATTGTTTTTAACTGCATAACACGTGATACTTTTTCTGTAATTCCTACTTGCCAAAATAAGCAATCACTGCACCTTTTCCTATGGTCTTTAAAGGATTTGAAAATTTCAGAAATAATAACACATTGTAGCTGAATTAAAAGTCAGCTTTACAAAGAGCCATTATCAGGCCAGGTGAACCGGATTAGCTAGTAAGAGCTCTTGTGTACACCCAATGACCTGAATCTGCTGATCCCTAGAACCAGCTAACATGTCACATGTGGATCCCAGCATGCCTAGGGTGACATGGGAGAGTGAGGCAAGATTGGTTGTGGGACAGTACCATGGCAGAACAAGAGAGACACTGCTTCAAAATACGGTGGAAGGAAAGAACTGACATCCAAACATTGTCCTGTGACCTGCATGATTACCCAACGGCACCCACACTCCCACACTCTCACACCCCCACACCCCCACACCCCCACACTCCCTCACTCCCAAGTGTACGTCTCATACATACTACCCTTCCTTACATTCTTATTTGTTTGAAGTGTGTTGGTTGGTTGGTTGGTTTTGGTTTGTTGAGGCAGAGTTTCTCTGTGTAGCCCTGGCTGTCCTGGAACTCACTCTGTAGACCAGGCTGGCCTCGAACTCACAGAGATCCACCGCCTCTGCCTCCTGAGTGCTGGGAGTGTACACCATCACACCCAACCCCATTTGAGGTATTTTTAATGTGAATAAAAAGTTTTTAGGTTAGGAATACATTATACTCAACACGTTTATTTATTTAATTCATTATTCCATTCATTTGGCAAACATTATAAGTCAGCATATGCACTAAGAAGAAGTCATGTAATAATCCTGTTTAAAATTAATATCTGGGGGCTGGAGAGATAGCTCAGGGGTTAAGAGCACTGCTCTTCCAGAGGATCTGAGTTCAAATCCCAGCACCCACATGGCAGTTCAAAACTGTCTATAACTCCAGTTCCAGGGGATCCAACTCTCTCACACAAACATATGCAGGCAAAACACCAAAGCACTTAAAATAAAGATAAATTATTTTAAAAATTATATGTCAGCTGAGTGTGGTGGCACATGCCTTTAATCCTACCACTCGGGAGGTGGAGGCAGGAGGATCTCTGTGAGTTCGAGGCCAAGGCTAACACAGAGAAACCCTGTCTCGAAAAACAAACAAACAAACAAAAAATGTCAGTGCAGAAATCTACAAAAAGGTAAGTGGTGCCCTTATGCTTATTAGGGTCCTGAGCATGTGTAAACGGAACAGGAGAGTGTGGCAGAAGCCCACTTGGCTGCTGCTCTGGTGAAGGCTGAGGGGCTCACAGCACAGCTCCATTCCTCTCCTTGTAGGTCCTTCAGGGTTAGGATGTCACACTGTGACGATGGCTTATGTTCAGTTTACAGGAAGGAAGGCTTTGTATTGGTTAGGTCATTGGTTGAGTAAACTGTTCTGAGATAGGACTCCTCTGTATGTACAAGCATGGCCATGAACCTGCAGTCCTGCCTTGCCTTCCCCAGTTCTGAGACGACAGGCATGTACCAGCACACCTGGCTCAGGAAAGATACACTCTAATAGTTTCTTCTAGAACTTTGTAGTGTATCTCATGCAGATCTTTACTGGAAGGTAGCCTTGGTGCACACCACATTAATTCTTTACATCTTTCCCATTTTCATCTCTGGCATATTATTAGGTCGCCTCTACCTAGCCCAGAACATGAAGGTGCTACGGATGCTGGAAGGAAGGCTGAAGGAGGAAGACAAGGATGTCATCACTCGTGAGAATGTCCTCGGGGCCTTGCAGAAGTTCAGCCTGAGGTGGGGACTATGCCATTGGTCAGTCTCTGCCTGTGAGCTCAGCCTGGGTGTGTGTGTGTGTGTGTTGTTGTTGTTGTTGTTGTGTGTGTGTGTTGTTGTTGAACCGCCACTTCTTAGGATGGAAATGCTGTCTCTGCTAACACTTAGGAGAGGTTAGACGACTTTCCAAGGTAGAGCTGGAAACCTCTCTAGTCTAAGCTCTGCTGTTGAAGGCTGCTGGAGACAGAGGAAGACATTACCGTGAATGCCACTGCCTTCCCCTAGCTGGTCATTAGACAGGCACGTGGCTTAGGGGCAAACACACATAGTAAACTCGCTTCCCATTACACATAGTGTGCTAGGAGCTCTGTGAGAGCCTGGGATCTTGGTGTACATCCCAGAATCCCACCTAGAGTCTTGCCTGGGCCTGGCATGACTTGGAAGCGTTTGCTCTGTAGAGCAGGCTGGCCTTAAATTCATAGAGATCTGCCTTTCTCTGTCTCCTGAGTGCTGAGTGCTGGGACTAAAGTGTGCACCACTACTGCCTGGCTGCTACATTAGAATTTAACAGTCATGGGCTTTTTAAAAAGTATTTCTTTTTAGATTTATGTTATGTATGTGAGTGTTTTACCTGCATGTATGTACATGTACCACGTGCATGTCTGATGCTCTCGGAGGCCAGAGAGAGTGCTGTATCTCAGACACTGGAACTACAGATGACTTTGAGCTACCATGCAATTGCCTGGGTCCTCTGGAAGAGCAGCAGGTGCTCCTAACCACTGAGCCAGCTCTCCAGCCGGTCGTGTTCTTTTGAACCAGATCTGGTGTCGTCTTAGGACTTTTTACAAACAACAGCGTAGCTGGACATGGTAGTAGTACATGCCTTTAGTCTTAGAAAACAAAAACAAAAACAAAGGTAGAGTTTGAGGCCTGCATGGGCTACAAAGCAAGTCCCAGCCAGCCAGCACTACCGAGCAGAACCTTCTTTCCAAAATAAAATCATTTTATTTTATGCATATGAGTGTTTTGCCTTTGTGTATGTACATGCAACATGTGTGTGCCTGATGGCACACAGGTTGGAAGTCAGAAAAGGACATCTAATCCCTTAGAACAGGGGTTATATATGGTTCTGAGCCATGATGTAGCGGCTGAAGACTGAACCTAGATCTTCTGTAAAAGCAACAAGTGCTTTTAACTGCTGAGCCATCTCTCCCGCCCCAAAAGTCACCATAGTAAATGGACAAGCCTAGTTTTCACAGATTTGCAACATTCTGCAACCATCAAACCTATTGTAGAGCATATCTCCCATTCAGTTATTTATGTATGTGTATTGTGGAGATCAGAGGATGATCTGTAGGGTCAGTTCCCTCCTTCCATCATGTGGGTCCTAGGGATCGAACCCAGGTCATCAGGCTTGGCTGCAGGTGCCCTTATCTATCCACTCAGCCATTTCTCCAGTCTTAATTTTGAACATTTCTATTACTACAGAAAAAAGTCTCACATTAACTGTTGTCACTCTTCATTCCATCCCCAGCCCTAGACAGCCACTCATCCTTTCTGTAGTGCTACCTGCCCTGTGCGTGTCCATGTACACGAGTGCATGGAATCATATAAGATGAGCGCCCCCCCCCTCCCATTGATTTTTTTCAAAGAAGTATTTCTGTGGCCTGTTGCATGGGTCAAATAAGCCAAAGCTATTAATAACATTTACAGATTTGAAGTAGCAGTGTGCTAATTTTAGGTATTGAAAAGGAGACTTTCGTTGTGAGAGGCTTTCTTACTGCTCAGTCTTTCTTTAAGCTATTGTGTCCTAAAATTTTTTTGTCCCAGTTGAACGGGCTTAGCCATAGGCTGTTCCCCAGAGTCTGTCTTTCATAGCTCCGTTTGATCCCCATTTGCACCATGGAACACTCTTCCATGGAAAGCCCCTTGCCAGCTAATTGATCTAATAAGGTGATTTGCTCTTAGGCGCCCGCTACAGACAGCCATGATTCGAGATGGCCTCATCTTCTGGCTCATCGACCTGCTGAAGGACCCCGACTGCCTGTCCGACTACACACTGGAGTATTCGGTGGCCTTGCTCATGAACCTCTGCCTCCGCAGTGCAGGTATCACAGCCCCCCCAATCTTCCAAGCATGCACATGTCCTGGTATAGAGGATGGACAGGCAGAGAGCTGCCTACAAATCTGCATTCCCTGTGAGCCTGCTGGGCTTGCTTTCTGTCTCCCTCATAGAAAATTTAAGACAGATGAGTAAAGCATTTTTAGCTAGGTATGAAGATAGCAAGCTCTTAAAGCCAAGATACCATGTGAACCTTGGATAGAATATATATGCAGTTTTGTATGTGCGCGGTGCCCTTCTGAAGAGGAAAGTAATCCATTCACTCGTTCTTTCGTCTTTGTTGCATTTTTCAAACATAGAAAGTTAAGAGTTGTGATCTCTGCCACTGAAGACAGAGAGGTACATTTCCAGCATGCTCTGGGGATTAGGTTGGTGGCTGGAGCAGTGACATTAAATCATGCTGCCTGCTTGTTATTTTCCATCTCCTGGAGATGGAAGTTCACATGGACACTGCAAACTGCCTCTCACCTACTGGGAATGTAGCTCATTTGTTAGAGTGCTTGCCTGGCATGCACACAGCCCTAG
This sequence comes from Acomys percivali, assembly GCA_907169655.1. Lineage (NCBI taxonomy): Eukaryota > Metazoa > Chordata > Mammalia > Rodentia > Muridae > Acomys > Acomys percivali. The sequence continues at coordinate 22,974,678 of OU015743.1, read as the reverse complement.
TTCAATCCCTACACTCTATCTTAGGCATGGTAGTGCCTGCCTGTAATCCTAGCACTCAGAAGGAGGAGACAGGAAGGTGGAAGTTCAAGGTTATCCTTGGCTACACTGCCAGTTGGAGGCTCAAAAACAACCAACCCCTCCCCTAAACAAACCAAAATACTTACCTCCTCAATGGAGATGAGAGTTAGAGCTTCTGTACACCCAGCATCCCTTTCAGACACTGTCACCTGCCGTGTGAGATGCCTTAGAAGATATGCTTGGTCCAGTGGGGCTGCCGCCATCCCCTAGGGTCTGTGAGAAAGGTGGCAAGAAGCCTGCTCTGAGCCATTCATGTGCTGTTCACTGAGTAAGCGACTGCTACTCCGAATCCTGCTCCAGGAATGGCCTGTGTGGAAGCCCCAGCTCTCAGCGTGCCCGTCAGATCCCAGCACCTTTTCCTGTCTTCAGCTTGCTTGTGGTTTGGTCATGTGTTTCATGATATAAAATGTTTACATAGCACATCATACTCTGAGTGTCATCATGGCCACCAACAGCTTCTGAGTTCTCAGGGTTACTTAATTCTGCACCTCCCTTTGGAGCAGATGCTACGAATCTATTTTAGTTAGTTTGTTTGAGATCCGGTCTTTCTCTGTAGCCCTGGCTGTCCTGGAGCTTCCTGCGTAGACCAGGCTGGCCTCACAGAAACCCTCCTGTCTCTGCCTCCCTCAATTACAATTACATGCCACCAAACCTACTGACATAATAATCCATCTTAAAAAGGAGAGAACTGAGATTCAGAGTGACTAAGTGACTAGCTCAGAGTCACACTGCTCACGTGGTTCGTGCTCACCTGTCTGACATACATTTTACTTGCTTCCCACAGGAAAGAACATGTGTGCTAAGGTGGCAGGTCTTGTGCTGAAAGTTCTTTCGGATCTCCTTGGCCATGAAAACCATGAGGTACTCAGGATACTGGCCCTGGGGTAAATTGGGAGACTGTAATTGTGACCCGGGTGCTTGTGACCTCACAGGCAAAGGGCTGGCTTCAGGCAGTTGCTGGGTTTTGGTTTTGTTTGTTTGTTTTCGGTTTTTTGAGACAGAGTTTCTCTGTGTCGCCCTTGGCTGTCCTGGACTCACTGGGGTAGACCAGGCTGGCCTCGAACTCATAGCAATCCACCTGCCTCTGCCTCCCAATTGCTGGGATTAAAGGAGTATGCCACCACACCCGGCCCCCAGTTGCTGTATTTAACATATATTCCTACCTGGATTTGAGGGTCCTTTGCGTGCATGCGTGTGTGCAGGTGCATGTGTGCATTTACTAATGTGAGTGCAGGTGCATGTGTGCATTTACTAATGTGAGGGCAGGTGCATGTGTG
>OU015743.1:22923091-22973313 GCA_907169655.1 Acomys percivali | reverse complement strand
GCAGGTGCATGTGTGCATTTACTAATGTGAGGGCAGGTGCATGTGTGCATTTACTAATGTGAGGGCAGGTGCATGTGTGTGTCCGTGAAGGCCCGATTCTGATGTTGGGTGACTTCCTTGATTGCTCTCCACTTTACTTACTAAGGCAAGAGCCATGACAGCAGGGAACCTGGGCCTCTCTTGTTCTGCTAGTCTGGCAGCCCTGAGGATACCCAGTCTCTACCTCCCAGGTGTGAGGATTATAGGCACCACCAAACCTGCCCAACTTCTACATGGGTACTGTGATCTAACTCGGGGCATTCTGCCTGAATAGCAAGCATCTTAGCCACTAAGCCATCTTCCCAACTCCTCCTCTGCCCATTTTTGTAAGCAGCTTTACATCTTATATAGTTTCTCAAATTTCATGCCTCACTTTCTGGCGCCCTGCCCCAACTTATCTAGCCAGGTTCTTGTCTCACTTCACTTTCTGGTATCACCTATCCTGGCTGGATTCTTAGCCCCCTGTCCCTTCTACTATTTAATGTCTGTCTGTGGACACATGTGCTTTTAAAGTAGTTCTGTGGTATGTTTGTGTGAAGTTAATTTGCATAAAACATATTGCAACCTAGAGCTCATCGGTTGATGACTGTTCCCTGGCATTTGGGGACCTTTCTGTTTCGTGGGTCTCCTGTGGGATCCTCGTGGCAGGCCTTTGGTAGCTTCCAGCTCCATTGCCACAGTCATGCTCTGTGACAGCTCCACCCTTGTCCCATGGAATCCTACACTGAGCTTCCATGGAGTATGTGGCTCTCATGGCTGCCAGCTCACTGCATATTCAGGGCTCAGGTTGCCCTCCAGAATGACCCCATTATCACCACAGCTGGCCATTTAAAAATAGATTAACAACTTAACAAAAACGAATAGGTACAGGTGACTCATCTCTCGCTTGCCTTTTACAAATGTCTTTGCAGACATCATGAAGTCTCACAGTAGCCCAGCCTGGCCAGAACCCTCTATAGAGCCCGGGCTGACCCCTGATTCTCTTGCTTCAACCTCCGGAAAGTTGGGATAATGGCATCTCTTTGCACCTGCAGCTGAAGCCTCAAGCACAATTAGACCTATTTTGATAGTGAGGCCCAGGCCCTCATGATTGGCAGGATCTGTGGGTCAAGAGAGGCACTAGGTTGCCATGCATGGTGCCTGTTCCAAGCAGGCAGCTCTGGTCTAGTTCATTTCATGCACAGGTACATTCCCACAGCTGCATTGCCTGAGTGACAGTGGCCTCTTCAGCAGGCAGACATTAGACAGCTGTGACAGCTCATGCTGGGCCTTTTTTATTTCAAAGCCAGTGGGCTTTTCACTACTCAGTCCTGGCCTGATTGCTGTCTGAGACTCAGGCAGGTGAGTGCTGCAGGAATCACATTCTTCCTGAGATTGCAAATGGGTTAGACCAAAGGAATCAATGCAGATCATCAGCTATTGCTAGTGCATTTGCTTAAGAGCAATGGGGAGTCCTTACTAAGGAGTGGAAAGCTCTGCCTCTTAATCCCCAATGCCACATGTACAGGCATGGTGTCTCATGCCTGTAACCTAGGACTTGGGAGGTGGAGGCAGGAGGGTCAGAAGTTTCAAGGTCATCATCAACTCTATCTTAACAGGTTGAAGCAAGCCTGTCTCAAAAAAGGAAAGTGAGGGGAAGATGTGCACAAATACATATGTGTATTTTAGAAGCTAGAAGAGTATTGGCTGCAGCAAATGAAGGTTACATTGATGTATCCTGTGTTAGGTAGCTCTGGTCTTGAAAGATGATACCCAGAGCTATGAGGAACAAGAAGCACATATGTGCACAAATCTGTACAGACTACTAATCAAATTGAGCAGGCAAAAAGACTCAACTGCATGGTAATTGGATCACAGGGCAAGCTTTAGAAGCCAGGCGCAGTGGCACACGCCAGTAATCCCAACACTCTGGGAGGCAGAGGCAGGTGGACCTTTGTGTGTTCAAGACCAGCCTGGTCTACAAAGAGAGTCCAGAACAGCCAAGGCTACACAGAGAAACCCTGCCTGGAAAAAGAAACAAGGAAAGAAAGAGAGAGAAAGGAAAAGAAAAGAAAAAGTGGGTCTAGTTTGGAGACAGTGTATCCTCAGTTATCATGACAGTGGTGTCTGAGCAAGGACAGCAGCAGGGGCTGTGAGAAAACAAAGGTTCTTAGCAATGATACTCAGAGAGCAAACACTGGGAGTATACGGCAGAATCCACAGTAACCTGAGTGACAGGATGCTAGAAACAACATCAGTTCAGTAGTGACACACAACAGGAAGAAGGTTGAGAGGGACTGATGGATTTGGATCTGGATCAGTTGCAGACTTGGAGGTGACTCATGTGAAACGTGCATCCTGGGTCCTGGAGGCAGGGACACCAACTCTCCCTTTAGCCAGACTGTTCTTAAGTCTGGCTTCTGATAATTGAGTTGTATACTATTTGAAAATGTGTAAATGACTGGTCTTTTCTCTCCCCTTAAAGATACAGCCATATGTGAATGGAGCCCTCTACAGCATCCTTTCCATCCCGTCCATTCGTGAGGAGGCCAGAGCCATGGTAAGAGGACGTGCTAAGCAGGACATAGTGCTTCACACATGTCATCTCAGCACTTGGGAGGCTGAGGCAGGAAGATCGTTGCAAGTCTGAGCCCTGAGCAGTTCAAAGGCTTCTCCCAGCACCGTGTCAGAGGGCTGCCCCCACTTCCTCCAGGGCACGCCATCATGTAGCTTACAGACTCCCTGAAACTGTCTGTAAAAGACCTATTTGTGGTTTTTATCAAGGGGGAAATCTGTTGCTTATATTAGAATCTCACAAGGAACCCTAAGCTATAAATGGTAAAGAACCACAGTGTCTGGGAAATTCTAGCAGACTTGTTTTTGTAAAGCTGCCTGCCACCTCAGTTGTTGCTAAGTAGAATTTTCTTGACTTTGTTTACTGTTGTGCTTATATTTGAGGTACAGCATCAACGGCTGGGTGATTAGTGTCTTACTTTGAGAGGAGAGTTGTTTCTACAGCAAGCCAGCAAAACCACTAACACTCTGATCTTCTTCCTGATGCTGTGTGAAACCAGAGTAGCTGTGTACATACTAAATTCTGTGGTGAAGGGATTAAATGTGTTTCCATACTCAGAACACAGGAGACCACAAGAACATTCTGCCCATTGGTTTTGTTTTGATTTTTAAGAGAATTACTAAATCTTCTAGTTGTTTATGTAAAATCATGTCAAACAGTTAAACAAGACATAATTCACCTAAGAACGTCTGTGTGAACACACCCAACGATGGAACTGAATTGCTTTCAACATTAAAACTGACTAGTATTTAGGGGTGGCAAGACGCCCCAGTGGGTGAAGGCACCTGCTGCCATGCCTGACAACCTGAGTCTTACTCCAGAACCCGAATAGTAGAAAAGAGTTATCCTCTGATTTCCGCATGTACACTGTGCGCGCGCGCACGTGTATGTGTATATACATACACACAGTAGGTACACCTAGTGGTGCTCACTGCTCTTTCTGGAGCTGGGGCAGGAGCTTCCTCCTCCTTAACCCTCTCAGGCCCTGAAGGACTGACTGTAGTTGTGTCCATTTCCTTAATGACTTCGAAGTAAACTCTCTGCTTAGAGTCACACAGCCAGGGGGCACCATCCTGCGTTTGCTTCCAGAGCTTTCCACACCTGTGCTGCAAATCACACAACAAATTAAGACCTCTGCACCCCTTCCCCCATTCCCCACACTACCAAGGATGGAACTAATGTGGCTTTACTGCCTAAGAACGCACTCTGCCACTAAGCCACAGCCCAGCACTGATGCACTCTTTAGTCCAGTGAGAAATCTGGCCATATTAGATTGTTTTCTCTCATTGTGACACTGTCACTTCTGTTGCAACAAGCATCCCTAACACAAAATCCAGACTACAGGCACCAGAAAATGGCTCAGCAGTTCAGAATACTTTCTGTACTGGGCACTCAAGAGGCAGAGGCAGTAGAATCTCTTTGAGTTCAAGGCCAGTCTGATCTACGAAGTGAGTTCCAGGACAGCCAGGGCTACACAGAGACACCATGTCTCGGAAAACAAACAAACAAAATAAATACTTGCTGCTCTTCTTGAGGGTCCAAGTTCAGTTCCAATCACACACATTGGGCAGCTCACACCCACCTTTAACTCCAACACTCTCTTCTAGCCTCTGAAGGTATTTTCACACTTGTGCCTGGCACACATGCCCACCCCACCCCACCCCATATGTTAAATTAAAACAAATCTGTAAAGCATATATGTCATCTTAAATGTACACATGAAAAGAAAATCAATGATGTACATATTTAGTAACAAATTTCAATCAAAGAAGTACAGAATTGCTGGGCATGGTGGCGCACACCTTTACTCCCAGCCATCGGGAGGCAGAAGCAGGTGGATCTCTGTGTGTTTGAGGCCAGCCTGGTCTACAGAGCAAGTTCCAGGATATCGAAGACTACAAGAGAAACCCTGTCTCAAAAAAACAAAAAATAGAAATAAAGTACAGAATCTGAAAATGCTCCAAAGTAAGAAAGTTTTTAGCACAAACATGAAGCCGCAGATGGAAAATTCACACCATGATACTGTTTCATTCACAAAACTGTTAAAATGTTGGGTAGTTAGATAGGGTAGTGTGTGGTCCTGGCATTCAGCACACAGAATCTGGAGGATATGAGCTTTATGGTGAGAGAGTGTGTGTGTTTGTGTAATATTGTATACTATGTAATATAGATACAGTTTGAAAATTACCTTGAGGCTACGTTAGAAGGTACGTGAAGCTGTGAAACAAATTTTGTTTAGACCCGGATCCCATCTATAAGATACATATCTTTTATTGCTTTCAGGATGAAATACCAGGTTTTGTTGTCTATTTTTGGCAGGGTATCACTCTAGCTCAGGGAAGGCTAGAGCCCTTGGTGTTTCTGCCTTGGACTCCTTAGTACTAAGATTATAGGCATGTGCCACCACACCCAGCAGAATACTGTTATTTTTTATTCTTTCTCATTTCTATATTTTAGATTAAATATTACCTACTATATGTGGGTTTAAAAAAATATATGAAGTGTTTCACTAGATTTTGCTGTGAGATGTCCAAACAGTCCCCTAACAACCAAGGGGCTGAGCTGTTTGCTTTCCATGTTCTAACTAAGCCGGACACGTAAGAACAAGCGTCAATTGGGCTCAAATGACCTATAAAGATATGGGCAGATAACCACACAGAAGTCGCCTCTGGGAGAAACAGTTGAAATGGGTTTTTTGTCTCTGGCTATTCCTAAGCTGCGCAGTAGCCACTGTGGTTACTGGCATGTTGCGAGTGAGCACATGGCGTCTCCTAGTAATAACCCCTATCACCCTTGTGGGATAGAAGTGAGGAAGAGGCCACTGTGTGAGACAGAAAGTTTAGCCCTCTGGCAGCCAAGGACTAAGGCATACTGTGGTTGATTACTATAGGCCGAGCCCAGATATCTGACACCCCACAAGAGTTGCTACAGTGTCTCAGTCCTCTTTGAAACACTCTGTCCTTGCCTCCAAGATACCCATCAGTGCTTCATCTCTTCCAGACTACTCCTGAATGGTCTGCTCTTTCTAGGTGTCTGTCCCTGCCTCCTGTGGAATGCTGCTGTCCTCTAAGGTTCTGGCCCAGACCTCAGATCGCCTCACTGTACCCCTGTGGCACCTCATTTACTCCAGGGCTTCAGCTGCACTTGCCTGAGCCACACGTCCCTCCCAGACCCAGCAGGTGTCATTTCACCACTCAGTCAGCACCCCATGTGCCATTCACTGGACTAGATTCTATTTATTATGTATAATTTGCAAAAATGAAGTGCCCACGCCTTATGTACAGTTACATACAGGCCTTACATTTTGACAGACACAGACATCTATGAAAGTAGTATCAATGATGTATCTTGTCTTCGGGAGAAGTTGAGAGATTTGAGGTAGGTAGCAGGTGACCTGACTCAGGGAGCTAGGACCACAATCCCAACTCCATGTGATCAAAGCTGTATGGACTATCTTTGATTCTGTTATAGGTATTGTTTGATTCTATTATAGCTATTGCTTCTAGACCAGCCTATTTAAAAAGAGACCAACGCTAGGCATGATGACTCGCACTTCTAATCACAGCACTTAGGAAGCAGAGACAGGTCTATCTATATAGTGAGTTCTAGGCCATCCAAGACTATGTAGTGAGACCTTGTCTCCAAAATAAATAAATTACATAATTAAAATTTTAAAGTAAAATAAGGACTATACTGCTTGTGTCACCACAAATTCAAGGGCAAGTATTAGACAGTTTGGTGAGTGTTTTGTCTTCCAGTGAGCCAGCCTCTCTGGACACCAGATGCTCTGTTTGGAGTTCAGTTTTAGACATGCTTCCCCTCTTGGTGCCAAGAAAACCTTGTTTGGTCCAGCACAGTGCGTGCATACATCCCAGTGATGTGAGGAAAGAGGAGGGCGAGGCACTTCACTGTGCCTGAGTCAGCATCTTACCTCCAAGTCTGCTTTAGTCTCTTAGCAAGAGTGGAAAATTCTGGCCATCGTGTTGTAGTGGCACAGTATAGTAACTATCATTTGGTGGCACATGCATCATGTTGTATGGTCTTTCTTTTTGTTTTATGTGTATGCATGTTTCACCTGCATGTATGTGCATGTTCTACTTACATGCCTGGTGCCCAAGGAAGCCAGAGGGTGTCGGATCCCCTGTAACTAGACATATAAACAGATGTGAGCTGCCATGTGGGTACTGGCAATCAAACCTGGGTCCTCTGTACGATCTATGAGTACTCTTAACTGCCTAGCCATCTCTCCAGCCCTATCATTCTGTCTTTAAATTTTTAATTAGGCCAGACAGAGTGGCCCATGCCTTTAATCCTAGCACTTGGGAGACAGAGGCAGGCATATCTTTTTTACATTTAAGTCCTGCCTGATCTACATCGTGAATTTTAGGCAAGGCAGAACTACATTGTAAGACCTTATCTCAAAAATCCCCAAAATGTTAGTGCTTACTAATTTGGGAGGTAGGGCAGCATGCACACATAGAAAAGTCATCAGACAGTTCTCCACCGTATTTGGAGTCAATGCCTCTCTTGTTTCTGCTGCTGCCCTTTGCACTCCAGCCCGTCTTCCCATCCTGTTTCTGCCTATTGTCTCATGTAGGAATTCTGGGACTACAGTTGTGCACCGCCACATCTGGCTGCTCACATGGACTCCAGGGGTCGGACTCAGGTCGTCAGGCTGGTGCAGCCAGGCCATCTCCCTGGCCCCTCCATCTTTCATTTGATAGAATAGGAATTACAATTGTTTGAAGCAAGCTTCTATTTGTTAAAGACATGTGGTTCAGCTTTTCAAAAATCATAAATGGCCCTAACATTGAGAAGGCATTGTGCATAAACCCAGGGGAAACATGGGAAAGAAGTCATCTCAGGTCAGGCATGATGGCGCATGCCTTTAATCCTAGCAGAGGCAGAGGCAGGTGGATCTCTGTGAGTTCGAGCCCAGACTGATCTACAATGTGAGTTCCAGGATAGCCAGGGCTACTCAGAGAAACCCTGTCTCAAAACAAAAGACAAAAGGAAGTCATCTCCCCAAACTTTGTGCTTCCCAAACTACAGGCAGTGATGTACATGCACCCCAAGTGCTGGGATACAGGCATCAGCCCAAGCTCATGATCTCTTCGTTTTTTTCCTAAGTGTATTATAATTAAGATGAGATAGTCAACCAAAAAGAAAACAATTTCACTGTGAATTTTAAAGTGAATGTTTAATACCAAGCTGATGATTTTTATTTTAAATAACCTTTCTCCAAAATAAGGAAAAAAATTATTTTGGATTAGATAAAACTATCCCACTGAAAAGAAGCCCTTCACATCTTAACACCAAAACGTATGCTGTCTCTTCACTGCTCCTAGGGAATGGAGGATATCCTGCGATGCTTCATCAAAGAAGGCAATGCCGAAATGACCCGCCAGATGGAGTTTATCATCAAGCAGCTAAATTCTGGTGAGTAGCATTCGAGATCTGTGTCTTATCTTTTGTTCACATATGGCAAAAAGACGTACAGGCTTTCTCACGAGAGATGGTGATAACTTAGAAGTCATTCAGGAGGCTTTTGAATCAGATATGGTGGTGCACACCTGTAATCCCAGCACTAGAGAGGCTGAGGCAGGAGGATCATCATGAGTTCAGGGTCAGCATGAGCTACATAGAGAGTTTAAGGCCAGCCTAGACCACATAGCAAGACTCTGTCTCAAAAAAAAAGAACAAAAAAACAAAAAACAAAAACAAAACAAAACAAAAAAACAAGGAGAAAAGAAGCCTTTAAAGAAAGTAGCAGAGCCAAGTTCAACATAGGAAAGTTTAGTAGCATAGTGTCTGCTTGATCTGCACGAGGCCCTGGGCCCATATCTAGTACCACACATACTACACATATGTGTGCACACACACCACATACCATGCACACACACAATATACCAGGTACACACATACACACCACACCTACCACACATAGACCACCACACATACCACACACACCTCCGTATATACACATACCCCCATACCACACACCACACCACACACACACACACACACACACACATACACACACACACAGACACACGCATACCTCAATGGGGTGACAGAATGGGGAGATAGCTCTATCATTAAAGTGCTTGCTATGCAAGTATAAGGATCTGAGTTCGAACAGGCTGGAGAGATGGCTCAGTGGTTAAGAGCGCCGCCTGCTCTTCCAGAGGTCCCGAGTTCAATTCCCATCAACCACATGGTGGCTCACAGCCATCTATAATGCAATCTGATGCCCTCTGCTAAAGATAAAGCACTCATATGCAATTTAAAAAAAGGATCTGAGTTCGATCACCAGCATCCCAGTAAAAACAGCCACACATGGTGACACATTGTAATCCCAGAACTGGAGAGTTGGAAACAGGCAGATCCCTGAGGCTCACTGGCCAGTTAGCCTTGCCTAGGTCCCAAAGAGAGATACTGTCTCAATAAAATGGACAGCTCGTGCAGAATGGCATGCAAGGTTGGCCCCCTAGCCTCCGTATGCACACACACATACATGTGTGTACACCCTCCATCACCAGTTTAGCCAAGTAGTCAAGGCCGGATTGTCCGAGATTAACATCTCTTATCACAGTAGAGATCTCTTATCACATGAGAGGTGTGTGGTCAACAGAAAGGAGTTCTGAGCAATTACTGAAGGCTTCTCTACCTTATAAGATATCTTTACGAGCCCCTCCTGTCCCCTCTTAAATCCTGTCCCGCTGATAAGGGCAATAAGGGCAACTGTCCCAGGTCCTATGACCAGTTAGGGACACAGATGCCAGTCTTTCTAGCACCGTGTAGAAAATGCCAACATGTCACCATTCCAGAAAAATGTGTAGGTGCCACCTGGCAGCAGAGAGGAGGCAGCTTGGCCTCCTTCTTTCCAGCCCCCTCCATTGCCATGGTACACAGCTGGCGAGAGAACCAGAGAAGCCCTGCCTGAGGGCTAGGTAAGCCCCTGGCTCTCCTGTGGACTCCTGACACGGGGGACCCTGATGCTGCCAGCATCTGGCACCAAGTTTACCACCCATCTCTCCCCGTGCCTTCCCTGACAGCAGCAGTTGAAGTACGCAGCTCCATTCGGCACACAACAAAAGACAGACTGTCCTCATCTCTCCAACCCAGTGCACCAGGGAAATGCCCACTGGTAGCTGTCTTCAACTCAGTCCCTAGTCTGAGCTGTGCCCATTATAATGTAATTATCATCCTGGGGGCAGTCTCAGGTTGTCCCAGCAAGGTAGAGCACTGGGGAAGCCCAAAGGAAGAATTCAGCCTGGTACCGCTTCATGCAGAATATGCAGCCAACAAAAACATTAAAGAAGTTTATCCTGTGGCTCAGGCCCAGGCCAAAGCTCTAGCCATCCATGAGCGTAGCCAGCACATATTTGCTCATCATGAGAGAAAGGTCAGAGACACCAGCCAGTATACCAGACAGGAGCAAGGCCAAGTAGTTCCCCAGCTTCAGGCAGGACCTTTGTAAGGCATGCACCAGCTCAGGGGCAGGGAGGAGATGGTTGTCCTGGGAGGAGGAGCTGAGGCCTATGAGGTACTCTAGCTCATGGGGCTGGAGGCTTCTGGGTAGTTAGGATGTCTGAACCAACACGTCTAAGAGATTGTAGGATTGGGAGTTGGGAACTGGGCTGCAGAGTGAAAGTAATAAGTATCCAACTAAGGGGCCTTAACAATTGGTGACATAACGGTAGTACAGTTTTGAAAGGCTTCTCCTCATGGCGGACTGGAGTGTGCTATCCAAGGGCAGAGAGAGGAAGTTAGAAGATTAAAACTAAGACGAATGTAGAGCGTGGAGCACTGTGTGCACAGTGGTGCAGGTCAGGAGTGTGTGCAGCTGTGCGCGAACCAGGGAGGTGCAGATGGCTGTGTCCCACTGGCTCCCGACCTGGGGAGTCTAGAGACCCTGCCTTAGGATGAGGCTGTGTCAGCATGGATGCCTCACTCGTGTTTTCTACCTGCAAGCCTTCTTTCTCGGTGGGCTGGGCAGTCTCTTCACGTATGGTCTTTAGTTCACTCTTTCCTCCTGTTTCTTTCTTCTCTCAGCCTTTCTTGACCTTTATGTCCTGTTTTGTTTTGTTTTTAAAGATTTAAGTGTGTGTAAGTGCATGCACGCGCGCGCACGCGCGCGCGCGCACACACACACACACACACACACACGCTCTATCTGTATACAGTACACCCGCATGCTAGAAGAGGGCACCAGATCTCATTATAGATGGTTGTGAGCCACCATGTGGTTGCTGGGAATTAAGCTCAAGACCTCTGGAAGAGCAGACAGTGCTCTTAACCACTGAACCATCTCTCCAGCCCCTTTATGTGTTTTTAACAAATAAAAACTAAGCCGAGCGGTAGTGGCACACGCCTTTAATCCCAGCACTCGGGAGGCAGAGGCAAGCGGATCACTGTGAGTTCAAGGCCAGCCTGGTCTACAGAGTGAGTCCAGGACAGCCAAGGCTACACAGAGAAACCCTGTCTCCAAAAACCAAAAAAAGAAATAAAAACTAATGAGGAAGACATAGTAGGGACATGGGGAGAAGTTAGTTAGGTCATCTGCCTGTAGGGACTTAGGACCCAAAACAGAGAGTGGGAAAAGATCCCCTAGTGTTCTCTGGAGGGACAGACCAATAGAAAATGAGCGTGTAAACACACAAACACATACACACACTCACGCACGCACGCACGTGCACACATGTGCACAAACACACACACACTACAAAAGAGAATTTATTAGCTTGGCTTACACTATTGGAGACTAGGTTGTTGTGCAGTGATTGTCCACCTGCTACAGAGGCAGAAAACCTGATGGCTGCTCAGTCCAAGAACTGGAATCCTCAAAACAAGAGAGACCCTAATCCAAGGCTAAAGGCCTGGAAACTTCCGGAAGCCATTGGTGTGAATCGACATTGAAAGCCTGAAGAAGCTAGAGCAGCCACAGATGCCTTTGCTTGAAAGGATGGAGTTTGTACACATGGCTGGTGTTTGCACACTTTTAGCCGGCCTGGGTCCCCAGCCTGTGTAATGGGGCCACTGCGTTCAGGGTAGGCGGGTCTTCTATGCTCAGTTGCTGACTTAACTGCAGTCATCGGCCAGTGTCCTGTTTTGGTCTCCTTTGTTGCTGCCTGTGATAAGATGACTGATAGAAGCATGTAAGAGGGAGAGGCCTCTGGCTGGCAGTTTGAAGGAACAGCCGTCACAGCAGCAGGAGCTTGAGGGAGCAAAGAATGGTGGATGCTGGTGCTCTCTTGCGTTCTCTTTTTCATTTAGTAATTCGGCCTGTGAAGTAAGACTGCCCACATTTAAATTGTCTTCCTACCCAATTATCCCAATCTAGAAACTCCCTCTCAGAACTACCCAAAGGCTTTCCATGGGGACTCCAAATCTCAAGGTGACAGTCAGTCATCAGAGGCACACCCAGAAGTGAGCGTTACTAATGTCCTAAGCATCTCAGTTCAGCTGCAGAGGTGATTAGCCTCCCAGGGGGCTTCCGTCCACAAGGGAGGGTGCTGTCAGGAGTCTAGGTACGATGCCGAGACAGAGGTTCATGGGGGAGAAAGTAGCTCATATTTGTGTGATGTCTGCTATGTACCTGGTCCAGGTGCCTTAGTTCTAGTGTGCTGTAAACTCCTCCCACCTTTCTCTTCCTCTCTCAGTCCACAAGGAAGTAAGCAACATGATCCCCATTTGCAGGTGAGGAAATGGCTCATTTTCTGGTTCTGAGTACTGTGCACTTGTGCCTCTGTACAAACTTTATAGATCTAGCAATGAGCCTCAAGCTATGCTCTCCCACAACAAAAATCTCACACACACACACACACACACACACACACACACACACACACACACCTGACCGTTAAAGCACACAGCCTTGGTGGGACATTTCAGCTGCATGATAAATTTATGCACACACAGTGCTAGTGACTGCCCCTGTTCCCCTTGGCTCCTCAGCTAGGTCATAAGTCACATGGTGTGGAACTTCCTGCCACCCTCAACCTCAAAAAGCTCTGAGTCAGAAACTCCCTTTATTCATGGGATTTTGAAAGGTCTTCCCTTCAGTCCCCGCTATACTGTCGTGGTAGTGGTCTCCCCTAGTGTAGCTCACCTCAGCCTTGAAAGAAGAGCTCCTTCTCCCCCTTCAAGGAAGGCCTCATCATGACGTCTGTAGTGGATGCTATGTCTCTCCTAACGTTCTCCTTCTCAAGGCCTGATCATGGCCCTTTATGGTCAGTCTGTCTGTCTCTGTATCTGTCTCCCCCATACCCCCTTCCATAAAGCTCGTCTGAAGGGAAACCATATCAGCTCCTTTCCCAAGCCTATATCTTTAAGTTAGAACAGTGGGGTTCAGAAAGTGGAACCTCAGCCAGGTGTGGTGCACGCCTTTAATCTCAGCACTCAGGGAGGCAGAGGCAGGAAGATCACTGTGAGTTCGAGGTCAACCTGGTCTACAAAGAGAGCTCCAGGATAGCCAGGGCTGTTACACAGGAAAACCCTGTCTCCAAAAAAAAAAAAAAAAAAAAAAAAAAAAAGTTCTGATAAAACCAGAGTGTATTGAGCCTGCTGAGAATAATAGCAAGCTGAGGCTGAAATAGTCATGATTAGGGATGACCAAGAGAGTAAATGGTGTAGTAACTGGTGATCCAGAGCTGTCAGTCAGGGCTGTGGAAGCTTCATGAGCAGGAGCAGTCAGGGCTGTCAGCTGTGGTCAGGAGCACGACTCGCCACATGATGCTCACATGAGTGCACTGATACTCAGTGTCCCCCAGGCCAAGCTTTGTGGTTTTTTTTCTGATTATTTTTTTCTTTATAGAAGATTTACTGGATGGTGTTCTTGAATCCGATGATGATGAAGAGGAAGATGATGAAGTAAGTTGAAGGTTCTTGAAACAGCACAGAAAGCTCTGCTATACTCCTCTGTGTCCAAACACTTGGGCAGGAATGGAGTCCTCTTGCCTCTGTGCTTTTCCTCGGAGTTCTGGGGTTAGTGAGGACTCGGTGCGTGGTGGTTCTATAGCCCTCACACGAGGTCTCGTGGCTGCCATCATCCTTCCTGGCCTCTCTCCAGGTGGCTGGCATCTCCAGTGCTCCAGCCTGGACTGTTTATGGATCAGAAGCTGGCCTCCCAGTGGGGAGGAGCAAAAGTCTCCCATGCTTATGTCTCAGGACAGCACTCTGTCCGTATTCTCCTCAGCCTCTATCTAAGCCCTGCCCAGGCTGTGGTGTGGACACAGACCTCATGACACGTGCACACTTCACAGGCGCAACATTGGATCTCCTGTAGCTTCTGGGGTTCTTCTCTGTGACTTTTTGCTCTGAAGAGCTATGAGCCCTCACCTGTCTCCTTGGTGGCAGGAATGATGACAAATAGGCTCGTGATGAGATGCTGTGGACTAAGGAGCCCTGGTTTGGTTTGGAGCTGACAGAACCACCCACTTTTCTGTCCTATGTCCATTCTTTTGGTGCAGGTTTGCTGGCAGTGAGAAACCTGCCCCCTTGTCCGCAGAAGTTACTTGACATGCAGAGTCTTGGTGAGGTCGGCAGCCACTCATACGATAAGCTTCTGTGTAGCTTTTCCTTCAGGCCTAGAAAGGACAGGCACATCATCCTATCCTTGTGGTGACAACATGGTTTGTCTATACTGTGTGTGTGGAGAGCAGTTAGAGCGGATGTGAACGTGGGGAGCTACTTGGGGTGCATCCACTCCATCCATGGATGTGGGAAGACAGATTTGTGGTTGTGGCTCTGTTCTGTCCTTTAAAAGGTGTTGGGTAAAAGCAACTTTGCTTCCCCAGCGGCATCATTGAGACCATAGTTATTTAGGATCTGCCAGGTAACTAACTTCCCCCAACAGCCCAGCAACCTGCCTGCCATTCCTTTTCTGGGCTGTAGGTGGCACCAGCAGGCACTCTTGCTTCTCTTCCTGTCTGATGGGGCAAGGGAGCCGCAAATCTTAGCTACCATTCTCTCCACTGGGGACAGAGACCAGCCCTGTGCCACAAGAAAAGCTGCTGTGGTGAAACTGGCCTTAGAGGAGTCAGCAGACTTTTTGTAAAGGGAAAGATTGGCGGTGTCAGGCTGGGAGGGCCACATGGTCTCAGTTGAAACCACTCAGTTCTGCCCTTTAACATACAGTGGCGGTTGCGAAACCTGGCTGCATGCCCCCAAAACTATTTGTGGACACTAAAAGTTAGAAGACTATAATTTCCATGTCATTTAATTTTGTTTCAAATATTTAAAAGTATAAAATGTGTTGTTCTCCTCAACTAAACAAACATTCAAGGGCGGTTGCTGCCACCACTAGGGTAGAGCCCAGCTGTGGACACAACGCAGGCCAGTGTGCTTCACTGGAGTAAGGCGCCTCCTTTGTTCTTAACCCTTGACACAGAATTGAGTTAATCATTTTATTCCATTAACTTTTGTTGCCTCATCAAAAAAAGATTCCTCTCAAATTCTGTGCTCTCCCCTTCCTCTGTCCTCTTTTGGGGACTTTGGTGTTTCTCTGATTTTTGATGATTTGCTTTAGAGATAATGTTTGGAGACCAGGGTCTTGCTCTGTACCAAGGCTGGCTTTGATCTTGCTTCCTCTTGCCTCAGCTTCCCAAGTCACCATGCCTGGTTTGTTCAATCATTTTGCCTCTAATCCTTTAGCTTTATGTTATAATAACTCGTTTAGTCCAAGTGTGCCGGTTAATCATGGGAGTTCAACTCGTGTACATTTCCCTTTGGCAGTGTTGCAGTCAGCTACAAAACACACACGGACAGAGGTCTCTGAATTTGCTGCTGCTCCACAGGTTTTTAGTTTTAGCAGTGTCTTTGTCAGGGAGGGCTTCTGCTGCTGTGACACAGCACAGTCTATCCTGTGGAGCAGAGGGCTTAGCTGGCTTCTGTTTCCACCTCACAGTTTATGATCAGGGATATCAGGGTAGGAGCCGTAAGTGGGATCCTGGAGGCAGGCGCAGGAGCAGAAGCCGTGGAACGCTGCTCACTGGCTGCCCTGCATGACTTGCTCAGTTTGGTTTTATACGCTCGGGGACCACCTGCCCAGAGCCAGCACCTCCCACAGCAGCCTAGACCCTACCCCATCAGTCATCAATCAAGAAAATACACTACAGACTTGCCTACAGGCCAACCTGATGGAAACATTTTGAGGTTCCTCTTTCTAGATTACTCTAGTTTGTGTCAAGTGACAAAACAAAAAAACAACAACAACAAAAAACCAACCAGCTAGGGCTGAGGTTGGCACTTGAAAACATTTGGTACAGTAACTAGGTTTCACAGAAGTTTCCTAGAAGAGGTTGTGAAGGGACAATAAAGGGACAGGACCAAAAGTGACAGTGACGACTGACTGGGCCAGCAGATCCTGGGCTTTCCTCTTCTGTGGTCCTCACAGTGCACTGCCATGTTTTAAGTGGGGACACTTTGGGACATCCTGCTGTGTCTGCTTTCACCAAGGACAGGCATTAGGTTTATAACTCTGTGTCAAGGACTACTTGAGTGGCAGTGCCACTGTTCCATTCACAGTGACAGCTCTGAAGCAGACAGTATTGTCATTGTACCAGAGTCGTATCTCTCTTACTTAGCAGGGCAATACTTTTTTTTTAATTTGATATTTAGACCCATTGCAAAGGCTGAGGTCAGCTGCTTAGTGACATGGCTCTGCAGAGTGACCAGGCATCAGGTGAACAATGCTGGCCTTGCTGTACACTGAGCTGACAGCTGCATCTGCAGCACTCCACCTCACCACAGGCCTAAGGGGAACCAGATGCAAAGTCTAGTTTTTCTCTCTAATGTCAAGAAACACAACTGTTTATCTAATGTGCGAAAACCTCAGTTATGTTTAATAACCACCCATTTGTAACTGAAAATGAACATTTCCAGAGCTAGCAACACATCCTCTGACTTAGAGACCATGTAGGAGCACTGTGATGAAGACAGACATAGCTGGGTGTGGGAAGCTGGCACTCAGGAAGGAAGCTGAGGCAGGAGGATGTTGAGTCCAAAACCAATATGGGCTACATAGTAATACCTCATCTCAAAAAAAATCATAAATTGAATGTGAACAGTGCTTAAAACAAAGCAAACATATAAACCTACCCGCCTATGAGTTATAGATAAACTTATGTGCCCATGCAGCAGAAAGGTGTGGAAAGCTACACCCTTTTTATTGACATTAGGGACTGCAAAGGGGGAAAAGGAATGAGGAAGTGTGGGTGGGAGGTTGAGACGAGTCTTGATCAGCAGGGCCTGGGACTGCAGACTGTCCAGCAAGGGGAAAAGTAAGAAACAGGCAGTGGATGTGGTAGGGCTGAAGTCAGTTGCACAGTCTGGGTTCTGCCTTAATGAGGTAAAGGCCACATTACAGTAAAGTCAAGAGCACACAGGGCACAAGAAAATGGCAGTGCTAATATATCCCACCCTTCTTACAGTGTGGGCACGTGCAGGAAAAGGAGAGGAATAAAGGGCCGGTTTGGTTTGGTTTGATTTGGTTTGGTTTAAGACAGATAATAACTAAGCATATCCACGTACAGCGGCCAGAAGGTATGAGACTGGACATTCAAGCTAGGAAAAGGAGGCCTGGAGCCTTATGGGCTAAAAGAATCTTAAAAAAAAAAAAAGTAAGGCTCCAGGCCCATTGATATCTCCAGAGAAATCAAAGCAGTCTTAGATAAGCTAGGAAAAGCAGTCAAGAGAATGGGCAGTACCAGCTGATGGTTGGGCAAGGGTTCAGATGCTCCATCTCATGTGCTCTGTTTTTATGATTACATGTGTCTGGTGTTACTCAAGGGCTGGCAGGAAGTGCCAGGGGCCAGAAGCCCGAGTCAGTGTCCTCACCTCCAAGGAGTTTCCTTAGTGTATGTTCAGATGAGGCTCTGTGTCACCTTACACATGGCTTTAAGTGAAAATAAAATGCCTTCCAGTACAATTTGAGAAGATTGATTTTAAGACAAATATTCTCTCCCTCTTAACAAAATAGGTTTTCATGCCAGGGGCAGTCAGCCATGCACATTTACTAGTGGGAGCCATGCAAACAGCCCAGTTTCCTTCCGCCCTATCTTCCTTTTATTATGTATTGAACAAATATTTAAGGACCTTGAAGTTACCATGTTCTAGGAAATACAGAAGGATTAAAAAAAAAAAAAAAAAAAAAAAAAAAAAAAAAAGATTCCCTGAGAATGTCTGTGGTTTACAGTACCACCATAGAGAAGATGGGGACGATCCTGGGGCCAGAAGTCGCCACTGTGTGGCGTGGGGGCTTCGGCTGGATCACCTCACCCATGTTCCTGCTGTGTTCTGCCCATTCTCACACATGGCAGACACACAGGAAAAGGCCGCTCACCATGTTCAAGAAGCTAGTGAGCAATGGAGCTGGTATTCATACCCACATGACGTGAGGTGACAAAGCATGTGCTGGGGGCCTCTGGTCAGATATTGGTAGACACAAGATAGACAGCAGATAGTAGAAAATAAACACACAGTTATAGATTCATAAAGGGGAAGGAAATGGAAAGTGCTATAGTGGGAGGAGAGGGTTCTAGAATGGAAGACAGGCTTGGTCAAGAAAAGCCTACGGTGGAGAGGAAGTGCTGTGGGTTGAAGGAAGGCACAGTAGCAACAGGAGACCACACAACTGTATGTCTGATTCTCCGCCTCAGCCCTCACCCAGGAAAGGATGCTTGTTACTCAGGTGTACATGGGCTTCCTCAGACACACATAGGCATGCACATAAATATGCTCCCATCTGTGCGTTTTGGTAATTGTTTGTGTTGCAGATCTAATATAAATATACAGATACATGTACATATGCACAATGTGGCCTTGTCCTTTTGTTAATATTCTTTGGAAATCCTTCGGAGTCAGCTGCACAGCAGGCTGATGTTTCTCACTGTGATGGGTGTACAGTTGCCCAGATTTTGCTACTTCAAGCAGTGCTAGAGAAAACATAAACATCTCGTTTGTTGGAGCTTTTATTTATATGGGCTCATGTTTTTTAATTACAATAAAATTCTCCAGATTGATTGATGGATTGATTTTACTTTTAGACGGGATCTCGTGGTACCCAGGCTGGCCTTGGACTTGGAGCCTCTTTTCCTCTGCCTCCTAGCTGCTGAGTTTGCAGTTGTGGGCCATCGAGCTCTTTTATGTTTTGGTTTTGTGCAAATTTCCTTTTTTCAAAAAAATCATTTGGGCTTTTATATTTCTTCTTAAGACAGCTTTGTAATTTATGGGTTTTAGGTTTTTTGTTTGTTTTTGTCATCTTAAGTTATCTAATCGGCTGGGTTGTTGTTGTCTTAAGATTCTTCTTGTTTCCGTGGGTTCAGGAGTGATGTCCCATTAACAACAGGAGGCTTCTCTTTCCTTGGTGTTTCTAGCTAACGGCTTTGTCAGTTTTATTCATCTGTTCTCGGAGTCAGTTTTTTGTTATTGTTTTGTTAGTTTTCTCTGCTATTTTGTGCATCTCTTTCTGATTTCTGTTACTTCCTTTCTTTTGTTAACATTAATTTTCATATGCCTTTCTTTTATTTTTCTGCTTCCTACAGTATAAACTTAGGCTATGGACTTCAGATCTTTTTATCTAACCACAGTTATAGCTGTGCAGCTTCTAAATACATTTGTTTTATTTGTCTCTAAGAATTTCCTAGTTTTCTTTGTGATTTTTTTTTTTTTTTTTTTTTGAGACAGGCTTTCTCCATGTTACCCTTGGCTGTCCTGGACTCGATTTGTAGACAAGGCTGGCCTTGAGCTCACAGCAATCCCCCCACCTCTGCCTCCCGAGTGCTAGGATTAAAGGAGTGCACCACCATGCCCGGCTTATGACTCTTCTTTAGCCCCTCCTAAGCAGTGAACTTTGGATTGAAACCTCAGAGCCAGAATAAAGCTTGCCTTTCTTAGGTGTTCATCACAGTGTGACAAAAGTGACTGACATGCCTGTGTGCCTCCCTTGGTGCTGTCTGTGGTATTGCCCATCCCTGCTGCTGCCCCTTCTGTGCAAATGTCAGAAGTCCGGTTGTTTCAGGATTCACCATAAGTGTCAACAGACGCAGGCAGAACTTTAAATATTTCACTTGAGTTTCGTTGCCTAGTGTTTAAAGATCATTGACAATGAGCAGTTACTGTTGATCCTGAATATTCTCCCGAACAAGTCCAGACATCATTCTGACGTCATCAGACATCAACCAGCAGACTGCTGACTCAATGCTGGCGTTTGGAGCCTTTGGTCCGCAGGTTTTTGTTGTCATTGCCTCTGTGTCCTTTGCTGACTAGGCCCCATCAGCACTGTGCAGTGCGGTCACAGTGCAGGGTGCTTGAAAGTGTGTAGGCACAGTCTACCCATTACTCCCCTGTGTTCTTCAGTGTCTGTGTTTTCCTTTCTTTCTTTCATTCTTTCTTTCTTTCTTTTGTTTTGTTTTTTTGAGACAGGGTCTCTCTGTGTAGCCTTGGCTGTCCTGGACTCACTTTGTAGACCAGGCTGGCCTTGAACTCACAGTGATCTGCCTGGCCTCTACCTCTTGAGTTCTGGGATTAAAGGCTTGCGCCACCATGCCCGGCCCCAAATTATACTCTTAACTGATGTTATAACACTGTTCAAATATATTCTGTTGCCTAAAGTTACACTAGAAATCTGGAAAAGAGGCCAGGCTCATGGTGTTGTGCACTTTAATTCCAGTACTCAGAAAGCAGAGGCTGGCAGATCTCTGTGAGTGAGACGAGCCTGTCCTACACAGTAAATGTTAGGCTAGCCAGAGATACACAGTGAGACCCTGTCTCAAAATAAATAAGCAAATAATAAATAAAATAAAACCAGGGAAAGGTAGCTTTCATAATATTTTCACTGATTTTTCATTTTTCTGTTTTGTTTTATTGTTTGTGGTAGGTGTAGGTGCGTATAGGTATATACATGTGTATAAGTGTGTATAAGTATATGTATGTATAGGTGTGTACACGTGTGTAAGGGTGTGTGGATATTTGTGTGTAGGGTATGTGTACATGTGTGTAGTTGGGGGTAGGGAGTGTGTGTATACACATTTTATATATATATTGCTTTGGTGTTTTGCCTGCATGCATGTCTGTATGAAGGTATCAGGTCCCTGGAACTGGAGTTACAGACAGTTATGAGCCACCATATAGGTGCTGGGAATTGAACCCTGGTGTCTGGAAGTCAGTGCTCTTAACTGCTGAGCCATCTCTCTAGACACACACACACACACATACACACACACACACACACCTTTTTTTGTTGTTTTTTTTGGAGACAGGGTTTCTCTGTGTAGCCTAGGTTGGCCTGGACTTGCTTTGTAGACCAGGCTGGCTTTGAACTCACAGAGATCGCCTGTCTCTGCCTCCTGAGTACTGGGATTACAGGTGTGTGTCACCACCATGCCCACCTCATATTTTCCAGCTTTACCTGGAATCTTTAATAAATTCCATCCTTCCACAAATTAGCACCCCCCCACCCCAACTCTGTACTCCTAAAGGACTTGAGAATTTGAACAGAACAGCCTCAACTCTGTGACGTGTTTTTCCTGGGATGTTGCATCCCATGCATACAGGTGTCTCCATGGTTTTAAGGTCTTGTATGCTATCCTTCAAGTTCCAGCACTTAAATACCCAGTCCACGTGACTGTCACTGCTGAGTCACCTTCTCTCATACCCCAAAAACTTATGAGCAAATTCAGATGTGTTCCATTTAAGTATAATGGCCAAATTAATTGTATTAGTGTTGTAGTTTGCCTGTAGTGGAGCCTCACACAACTTACCCAGTAAAGTTAAATCAGAATTAAATAGACAGAACCTAGAAAGCCTTTGTAAGTCTTGAGCTGGCAAGACGGCTCAGCTGGTAAAAGCCCTTATTGTGCAAGCCTGATGATCGGAGTTCCTTCCTTGGAACCCTTGTTTTCTAATCTCCATACATGTGCTGAAGCAAGCATGCGCCAAAATGTGTATACACGCACTCTCCGTATATACAAACACATATTATATATATATGTGTGTGTGTGTGTGTGAACAAAATAATAATAAATACTTTTTTAAAAAAGAAAAGAGTATGTCCAAGATAGGGCTAAGTGAGATAAGGATGAGCAAGTTGATGCTGATAAATAAAACTAAGACTGATGGGGAGGCCTGGTGGCACTCAGAGGACAAGTAAGCAGGCTACCAGGATGAGACCTGATAGGCTGTGATCATATGGTGGGGGTGAGGGTGAAAGAGGGAGGAAGGGGAGAATAGGAAGATACAAGTGAAAGGATAAAAATTGAGATGTAATATGGATAAATTACTTAAGTAAAAAAATTTAAAAAAACAAAAACAAAAAACTAAGACTGAGGGTTTTTATTGTTTAAGATTTATTTACTTATTACATATATAGTGTTCTGCCTGCATGTACACCTGCATAGAAGAAGAGGGAACCAGATCTCATGATAGATGGCTATGAACCACCACATGGTTGCTGGGAATTGAACTCAGGACCTCTGGAAGAGCAGCCAGTGCTCTTAACCGCTGAGCCATCTCTCCAGCCCAAGACTGAGTTTTTGAGAAGGTACAGTACATCAAGGCATTTGTCTCATAAGTGAATCAAATCTCCATGGAAGGAGGGAAATCTACAAAGTTTTCCTCTCACCTCCACATGCATACCATGACCTGTGTGCATACATAATAATAATAATAATGATAATGATAATAATAATAACAACAATAGCAACAACACCTGAATATTTTTTTTAATTAAGCTTCACCTTATTAGGCGGTTGTAATTTTATTTTATTTTATTTTTTAAGATTTATTTATTATTTATACAGTATTCTGCCTGTCACAAGAAGACACCAGATCTCATTACAGATGGTTGTGAGCCACCATGTGGTTGCTGGGAATTGAACTCAGGACCTCTGGAAGAGCAGACGGTACTCTTAACCGCTGAACCATCTCTCCAGCCCCCTGAATAATTTTTTAAGATGGCTGTCAAGATAGTTCATCAGGTAAAAGCTCTTGCCCCACACAGCCTGATGACTGTTTTGATCCCCAGAATTCATGTAAAAGTAGAAAAATAGAATTTATTTCTATATGTGCACTGTGGCATGTGTGCCAACATACATATACTATGTCATGCACATACAATAATTATTTTAAACAAAAAAGACTAAGACCTGGGGATGGAGAGATGGCTTGTTGGGAATATAAAGCCCTTCATCAGTATTGAAGATGCCCCTTCCCTGGCCTGCCTTGCCAGATATGGAGGCACAAGAGATGGGATTCTAAGAAAAACTCTAGGCTTTGTCAATTAAACATTCAAAAGTTTTGTTCTCGCCGTTTACACGTTTACACAGTCTAGCTACTAGAGAGCCAGGCACCCCTACCTCCGGCATGGCAGATTGGGGGTACCCAGCCACCCCTCCTGCTGCAGCCTTGAGTGAGAAGTAGTTCAGAGCCTGGCTAAGAAGGGAACTGCCCCTGGAGGTGGAGCCTGGAGGAGCTGGGAGCTGAGAGGAGCATGGTGTTAAGAGCCTACAGACTGGTAATCACTGTGTATATTCATGTGCATTTGTGTGAAGTACCCAAGGAGACCAGAAGGAAGCATTGGGTCACCAGAACTGGTGTTGGGATAGTTGTTAGCCATCCTGCAGGTGCCAGGAGTGAGCACCCAGTGCCCTTAACTGAGAAGCCACTTCTCCAGCCCCAAGGGTGGAATAATTATTTTTTTCTTTTTTCTTTTTTTCTTTCTTTTCTTTTTTCTTTTTTTTTCTTTCTTTTTTTTATTTTTTTTTTTTTTTGTGGAATAATTTTAAATGGGAAACACACTGTCCAACCTGGCTAGAAGAGGAAATTAAGGGCCAGTTCCCTCCCAGTGACCTGCATTGCAAGGCAAAGACAGTTGAGAGCCTCGGTTCCCCTCCATCACTTATACACACACCTTACAAGATTGTTTGCCCACCTGAAGTTTCTTCAGGACATGTGTCCAAAGAGACAACAATTAGACTTTCATGAATCACCTTGGCTGACGGTCACCTGTTGTGGCCAGCTTGCTTGGCATGGGGTAGCCTGTGCTTTCAACCTCCTAATTCTTAATTAGCACAGAAACATCTGTCCTGTGTCTGTTTCACTTGCAAGCCTTTTCCATTATTCAGTCAAGTCAATAAAGAAGCCACTGTTTTCCAATTAAAGCTTTTGCACTTCTCTGGTGCCTTTTCAATTTCTGAATTCATGTATCTCTGCAGCACAGCTCCTGGGCTCTCAGACCATGGCTGGGATGAACTGCCCAACACACTGACTCATGGCTGCTGCCCTCATTTCCACTCTGGTTTCCATGGAAATAGACATCAGATGCCTCAAAACAAGGTGAGGGCTTGAAGACACCTCAGGATTCCTAGGCATTTACAAACCATATTTGTCCAAGATCGTTTCCATGGAAACTGGAAAGGCCAATCAGTACTTTACAGTAAATTTTTTTTTTCTCTTATCTAAGTTTTAAAAGTAGTATATGGGGATTTTCTATGGCATAGATATTTTGGGATAACAATACAGTCCATGTGTGGATTACATTTATCATTTTAAAGTAAAACTTCTCTTATTTATTCTTTGACAATTCCACACATGTAAACAATGTGTCTTGATCGTCCCTACCCCTGTCCCCCAGGCATCCTAACAAGTCTCCTTCTTGTTCCTCTTTCGCTGTCTCTGTCCTCCCACTGTGTCTATGTGTCTATTAAGTCCAATTAAAGCTGCCTGCTGGAATGTTGACTGACCTTGTTGGCTTGACCGTGTGCAGATAACCACAGCTATAGCCATGGCCATGTCATGTGCGGAAGACAACACTTGAAAGCATTTCTCCCCATCCTCATCCTCTGTCTCTTACAGCCTTTCCTCCCCTTCTTCCAAGATGTTCCCTGAAACTTAAGGATGGAGGATGATTAGATGTCCCATTTAGGACTCAGTTGTTACTTATTCTTATCATTTTGACTTGTTGAGTCTCTGACCACAGCAGAGGGAAGCGTATCTGGCAGGGTTGAGGATGGGAGTAGCATACATACTTAGAAGGCAATTTGACAACATGTCAATTTAGCAAGACAACAGTAGTAAGTCCTCTGTTGCTGCTCTCCCCACACTGCCACCCTGGGCCTCTGACCATAGGATTTTGACCAGGTTTACAGTACCAGGTTTGAATTCTTTCCTGTGGAATATGCCTCAAATTCAATCCAAAAGTGTTTGGTTACTCCGATCATTTTTGTGCACTACTGTATCAGTGAGCACATCTTTCCTGGCAAGTGGATATTGTAGCATGTAGGCATATACCCTTTGCCCAGCAGCTTGCATAGCACCTTCTGGCACTGTGGAAGCAAGCCAGCAGGAGGAAGTTTGGGGGTCAGTTCTGCTTGGTTTCCCTATGTCTTGCAACCAAAATGTGCTGTGATTTCACTATAGGGTCTACCATCTAATATTGGTGAACAGCCAAGAGCAGTGGCAATAGCCTGTGTTGTTTGAGGGCCCTCAGGCCTCCTTGACCCCATAAGAAGTTATCCCATTGCCCCTGAGATTTGTGTTAATAAACCATGTCTTTGAGGATGAAGCATTGTCCATGCAGGGTTCTGTAGTTTTTGGACCATAAGATGCACTTTTCCTTCAAAAAAGTGGCGGGGAGGGGGGTGATTAGGGTGCGCTTTATGGTTCAATTGCTGTTTTTACTGTTTTTCTTGTTTTACTGCTCTAAAAACTGGGTGTGTCTTATGGTCAGGTGCATCTTATAGTCCGAAAAATACAGTACCTATTTTCAAACCCCTTTGTTTGTTTATATGTTTTGTGTATATGAGGTTTTGCCTGCACCTCTTTATGTGTACCACATTTCATGCAGTGTCTACAGAGGCCAGAAGATGGTATCAGAACCCCTGGAACTGGCGGTGCAGATGATTGTGGGTTCTCACACGGGTGCTGGAAACCAAACCAAACCAAACTCTGCAAGAGTATTAAGTGTTCTTAACCACTGAGCATATCCCCACCCCTTTTTTGTTATTGTTGTTTTCATGTTCTTATTTTATGTGTATAGGTGCTTTGCCTCTATGTATATCTGTACACTGTATGCATGCAGTACCCACAGAAACTAGAAGAGGACGACAGATCCCCTGGGACTAGAGTAGCACATGGTTGTGAGCCACTTTGTGAATACTGGGAACCCAAACAAACCTAGATCACTGGAAGAGCAGCCTGTGCTCTTAACCACTGAGCCATCTCTCCAGCCCTCTTTCTCAGTATTTTGTCACTTTTGTTTGTCTGTTTTTCAATACAGGGTTTCTCTGTTTCTCTTGGCTGTTCTGGACTCGCTTTGTAGACCAGGCTGGCCTCAAACTCACAGAGATCTGCCTGCCTCTGCTTCCCCAGTGTGCCACCACTCCCGGCCTTACTTTTATTTTATGTGCATTGGTGTTTTGTCAGGTCCCTGGAACTGGAGTTACAGACAGTTGTGAGCTGCCATGTGGGTGCTGGGAATTGAACCCAGTCCCCTGACAGAGCAGCTAATGCTCTTAACCGCTTAGTCATCTCCCCAGGCCCCTTGTCACGTTTTTGTACACAGTTTCTGTAGAGGAGAATTGCTTAACCACTATGTTTCTATTAATAGAAGCTGCTGAGCCCTGGTGGGAACTAAATTAAATCAAAGCAAATAGTCCATGGTGGGAAAGCATACCTTAGGCCGAGAAACATACAGGAACTTAGTGTTGGGGGGGTGGGATGGTGCTGTGAAAAGAGCAACAGAGAAGGAAGGGCGTGGGGAGCCTTGCTGTGGGCAAAAGGAAGGGCGAATGGCCGAGCATTGAGTGGTAGAATGTTGGTGCATTTTAGAGCAGTGAGAAGTGGGGAAAGAGTGGAACATAGATTACTTAGGGTCTGGGGAAGACTGTCATGTTTGGGCTTTTTGTTGTTGTTGCTTAAAGGTTTATTTTGTGTCAATGAGTGTTTTGCCTGCTGCTTGTATGTGCACCACATGCATACCTGTTGCTACAGGGGACCAGAAGACATCATTAGATCTCCTCAAACAGGAGTTACAGACAGTCGTGAGTTCTTATGTAAGTGCTAAAAGCCAAACCCATGTCCACTACAAGAGCAACAAAAAGCTCTCAACAACGGGTAAGCTATCTCTCTAGCCCCGGAAATCAGCATTTATTCTGAAAGAGGAAGGAAGCTGAAAAATATCAACTTTACTGATTTTACAAAGAAAGTTCAAAATGCCTCCTGAATTTTGAAGTTCACTCACTGTCTGGGCAGCAATGGCACACACCTTTAATCTCAGCACTCAGGAGGCAGAGGCAGGCAAATCTCTGAGTTTGAGGCCAGCCTGGGCTACAGAACTAGTTTCAGGATAGCCAGGGCTACACAGTGAAACCTGTCTAGAAAAACAAAATGACAACAACAAATTCATTTATTAACTTTCCTGTGCCTGTGGTTGAACTGAGTCTCAGAGCACTGGGACCAGGCACTTCTAGATTGAGGAAGCTTTTGGGTGAAGCCAGGCATCATCCATTACAGTCTCAGGGCCCTTCCTGCACGAGTCCTTGACCACCCAGAATGTGATAGTCTTTCTAAATGGACCAATTACTGACTACGACAGACTAGAGCTGTCCTCGTCCCAGTGCGTGCAGCATTTGCCAGTGACCTATGTCAGGTGTGGAGCTGTGAGGTCTGTGAGCGGCTTTCCTGTTCCTTTGCTCCTTGAGCTACTGAAGAGCCCGTGACTCTCTTTTCTCCTGTCATCATCTTCAGATGGCACAAGGGCCTATGACTCATCCATCTGAAAGCGCTTACAGCTTCCCTTTCATTTCCTCTTCTGTCCACATCTGCCCTAGGCCTGTTTGATTGCCAGCCATCTGCCTTCCCAGCCTTCCATGCATGTGGCCCACAGACCATCTTAGAGCAGCGAATGGGCCATGAGGCATGTGGTTACTTTCCCTTTAGCTGAAAGAATATTGTACTTTTAAATAACTTTCATTCCTTTTTATGGCTTATGGGTATTTTGTCTTCGTGTATGTCAGTGCTCCGTGTGTATACAATGCACACAAAGGTCAGAAGAGGCTGTCATGCTCCTTGGGACTAGAATTACAGATGTTGTCACCTGCCATGAGGGTGCTAGGAATTGAAACCAGGTCCTCTGGAAAAGCAGCCAATGGTCTTAACCACTAAGCCATCTCTCGAGCCCCTTTATCTTTAAAGAATTTAGTTTTATTGTTTTTAGTTATGTGTGTACGAATGTCCACATTAGTGCAAGAGAAGTGGAGTTCTAGGCAGTCATAAACAGCCTTTGGTGGTTGCTGGGGCTCAAACTCGGGTCCTCTGAAGAGAGAGCTCTTAAATGCTGAACTGTCTCTACAGCCCCTGAAGGGACATGCTAAATTTTGCAGAAAGTATAAAAAATCATTTAGTGAAGCCAGGTGTAGTGGCGCACACCTGCAATCCCAGCACTCTGAGAGGCAGAGGCAGGTGGATCTCTGTGAGTTCGAGGCCAGCCTGGTTTACAAAGTGAGGTGAGGATAGCCAGGGCTACACAGAGAAACCCTCTCTTGGGGTGGGCTTAGGGGAAGAATCATTCAGTGGACAACTGTGGTTCTGCCCTTTTCCTTCTTCCCTCCTGACCTGCCTCACTCCCCCCCCTCAACTTCCCAGGATTAGCTGTTCCCATAAACTAAGGTGAAAATCTGTAGATGAATCTGTACTTTTGTGATTTTCTTTTTAATTTTGTACTAAATGTACTTATTTATTATGGGGAGGGGGTTGTGCACACACCATGGCACACATGTGGAAGTCAGGGGACAACCTGCAGGAATAGCT
This sequence comes from Acomys percivali, assembly GCA_907169655.1. Classification (NCBI taxonomy): domain Eukaryota; kingdom Metazoa; phylum Chordata; class Mammalia; order Rodentia; family Muridae; genus Acomys; species Acomys percivali. Next base: position 22,944,911 of record OU015743.1, on the reverse strand, counting down.
TCTCTCATTCCACCGTGTGGGTATCAGGGATTGAACTCAGGTCTTTAGGCTTGTCAGTAAGCACCCTTGCCCACTGAGCCATCTCACTAGCCCTTATGATATCTTTTGTTCATTCACTACTCACTAATTCATTCATTCATTCAGGGTGTGTGTGTGTGTGTGTGTGTGTGTCTGTGCACCACATGTGTGCGTGGTAACTTAGAGGTCAGAAGAGGGCATCCAGTCCCCTGAACCTGGAGTTGCTGATTGTTCTGAGCCACCATCTGGCACTAACTAGAAACTGAAACTGCGTCTTCAGCAAGATCAACGGGTACTTAAAAGCACTACGCCCTTCTGTAACCCAGCTCACGCTGTCCTTGTCCCCACTCCACTGCGTACCCTTGTTTTATGGTTTGCTGTTTGTTTTGTGATGCTGGAGATGGAACCCAGGGCCTTGTACTTGCGAGTGTTCTGCCATGTACCTTAGCCCTCGTTTAACTTTACACCTGGCTTGTCTGCTGTAAGTTATTTGCCACCTTGCTGTTTTCACTCAGCATTCGTATTCAGGCTTTATTACACACCACGACTTGTTGTGGTACCCTATCCATGTCTCAGCAATGTGGTTGTCTGCTGGTCGATCAGACGCACACAGGCAGAGCAGTGCTGGCTGCAAGAGCGTGAGGACTTGAGTTCAATCCCAAGAACCCATGTGAAAAAGCCGGGCACAGAGGCATACTTCCAACCCTGCCTCTGGGGGATGGGATGACGACTGGAAGATTCCTGGGCTCGGTGCCCAGCCGGTCTAGACTACTTGGCAAGCTGCAGGCCAGTGAGAAGGTAGCCCTGTCTCAAAACCCAGGGTAGACAGTACCTGAGGGAGCATGCATGAAGTTTACCTGTAGTTTCCATCCACTGTAGTGCCCCCGAGCCTGTGCAGACACACGTGCTCATGCACACGCACACACCAACAACAGTGGACCATCAGTTTGTTTCCATTCCCGGGTTTTGCCATCTTTCTCTCTGAAGAGGCTGGACCCTCTTTGACATGATCCCTCAATAAACACTGCTGTGTGCTGTCTCACCCAGTATGATCTCAAGTTGCTCATCATGGTGGTCATAGCACACTCAGGAAGTGTCTACCTTACACTTTCACACACGTTAGTAGCTTTGTTTTCACATCTGTGAGATGGAAGAGAAAACCATGAGAGATCTGTTTGCAGACAGTGAATTAACCTGTGGCCCAGAATGTACACAAGTGCTTGTTTCCTCCCCTTTTCTTCACATATGGTGTCTCCTCCTCCTCCTGGGGCTGTGCAGGACGCCCATCCAGATGGCGAAGCACATGTGGCAGGGTTGAAGCCACAGTTACTGTTTGGCTCTGATGTCCATGTTCCTAGCAGGTCAGCTTGTGGCTTCAGGTTACTGGGGTCTTGGGTCAAATTCTTGCCTTGTGTCACTTGATCAACAGCCTGGCCTTGTCCTCATGCCAAGCACAGGGAGGATACATGGGCAAGAACGAAAGCTCCTCTGTGCCCTCTGAGGCCCCAGAAAAGGACAGGCCCATGGCTAATGTGCTGAATCTCAAGTCAGTGGGCAGAAATGTAAACACAAAGAAAGACACCTCATCTAGCCTGCATCCTGCCCACCATTTGTCACCTGTGAGGCCTTAAGCAAGTGGACTCACCTCACTCAGCATCACTGTTCATGTCTGTGAAGCTCTTTGCCTCTAAGTGTTTGTGAAGAGACCATGAAACTGTTACTCTGTGTCACTGTCACACTGTGCCTGCTAGGACTCAAAAGAAGAAAGACTTATTTTGGCTCTCCGTTTCAGAGGGTTCAGTCCTTGCTTGGTTGGTTCCAGGCTGTCTCAGTTCTGGGCACCTGGTGACACAGAAAAACAAGGCAGGAACACAAGCCTGTCACCCCACGGTAAAAGGGAAGCAGGGAACAATTAGGAGACTAGGAACCAGACAGAACCTTCAGAGGTATTCATTCCCCATGGTGTACTTCCTCCCTCTAGCTCCCACTCTTACCATGTCCAGAACCGCCCCCCCAATAATGCCATTAGCTAGGGACAAGCATTCAGTATATGAGCCTGTGGAGATACTTGATTTTCAGAGCCCCACATTCTGTGCACAGTGCTGGCCTAGGGTACATGACTGGACACAAACCACAGTCTGTTCATTCTAAGTCAGAGAGAGCCAAGGTCAGTAGGCGACAGGAATGGAGGTAGGCATAGGAAGAAGCTAGGTGACGTGTTTGGCCTCCATCATGGGTTAAAGATAAGGCCAGGACTGGGGAGGGAAATGGCTCAGCAGACCCTCAGTAGATAGCACTGGGGACAAACAGGTTGTGTGGCCTAGAGAGTCAGTGAGCTCCAGTTCAGCAAGAGACCCTGCCTAACGATATAAAGTGCAAAGTGATCAAAGAAGGCACACATGCATACCACACACGTTCACCAGAGAGGGGAAAGGGGGAGGCAGAGAACAGGAATGGGGTGAGGGTGGTGTCAAATAAGAAAGGAGTTGTGGGGCTGGAGTCGGGCTGGCCCAAGGGAAGACTTATTTATGTACTAGTCAGCCAGGAAGGTTTCTCTCTCCCTCACCCCCCACACACCCCCCTCCCTGTAATAGTTTTGAAGTTTATCTGAATATTATTTTAGAGCTCACAGTATATCAAAGAATAGGATTTTTTTCCTGCTTTGACATTCATGCTGACATAAAAGGACATCCCATGTGAGAAGTGTTTCAATTCTAAGTTGACAGTTCTTCCCACCTTCCCTACTCCAAGTTGGTGCATGGGACACGCCCTACCTTGGTCTCTGGGGCTTTTGTTCCTTTGGTCCCTCGTACCAGTCAGTGCAGTCAGCTGGCTGGGGGTGCTGCTGCTCTGCTTGGATAGAAATTGTGGTTGGAATAAATACATTGTTTGAAAGGGCTGGCAAGATGGCTCAGTGGGTAAAGGTGCTTGCCGCCAGGGCGCACGACCTAGGATCTGTCTTGAGGCTCATGGTCTAAGGAAAGAAAGGAGTGTGGTTAGGAAGGAGAAGCGTCAGGTGCTGATCTTGAAGCCTTGGTTTCCCTTAGTGCTGTCAGCAGTGGCTGCAGGCAGGCTGGAGTGGTAGGGCCCTTGTGGTACAGCTCTTTTGAAGGCCTAGGAAACTGGCATTCCTCAGCCCTGGGTTGAGGCTAACATCATAGCTTCTAGGCAGACCAAGCCATAGGGAATCCCCAGCTGTGGCCAGCGCTAGAGCTACTGTGCGGGTCTAGGAAGCTGGGATCCCTTTCCTCTTAGCCCTGCCAGTGATAAGGCTCTTGACCCTTAGCCCTGAGGATATGACAGCCACCTACAACTTCAGCAGCCAGGGCCTGCAGTTTCTCTTCCCTGGCTTCCTACAGCCTTTTATCCTGCAGTGTCAGCTGTCTGTCCCCTCTTGTCATTTCTCCTGTGCCACCTTCTTCCTTCCCTGGTGCTCTTGACTCCTCACCTGCAGCTGCCTACCTTGCCTTCACAGCTCAGCCTGCTGACCCTCAGCTGCTACACCATGCTCTGCTGTTTTCCTTGAGGACAGAAGCCAGTTACTGAGCCGAATGTTGCAACGTCAGTGGAGGCAGCACAGGAGTGTGCCACGGCTGGTTCCCTGAGTAAACCTTCACAGCCTGTGGAAAGCTTGTATTCAGCACCTTGTGCTAGGCCGCTGAAAGGAAGTGTTCCTCTCTGGCCTAGATGGAAATGGCTGCAGGGTCGCCTAGAAGTCCTTGAAGCTTGTAAGAGCAGAAGCCACCCTCTCACAGGGTCACATATCAGATACTTACACTAAGATTCATAATAGCAAAATTCCAGTTAGAAATAGCAACGAAAGTAATTTTTTGCCTGAGGGTCACCAGAACATGAGGAACTACATTAAAGGGTCGCAGCATTAGGAAATCTGAGGACCACTGCTCTAGTACAAGCTGTCTGGAACAGCCCTGGCCACGCCTTCAGAGCTGGGCAATTCACTGCAGCCATCCTGTAGTTTCTCAGGGTGTCTGAGCAGTGACCCAGACAATGGGTCCTGGCATAGGTTCATTCTCACTGGCTCTTTGACTGATCTGGCACCAAGGGAGAATTTAATAGCCAGCTAGGGAGTCACACTGCCCATTTTCTTTGCCCATAAGTCTTTGCTTACTTACAGGAAAATATGGATGAGTACAGTAAGACTGTAAAGAATTTCTGTTAACATGGAAGTGAGCTCCTCAGTGCTCCCACCTGCTGGTGCCACGGGGGCATGGCCTTTGTGTTTGAGGGGCTGAGATGGATGGTGCTCCCCTTTGCACTCCTGTCTGTACCTTGTGTGGCTTCTCCAGAGCTGCTCCAAGGCAAGTTCCTTGCCCTCTGACATCATGGAAGCCTCTACCATAGTCGCTTCTGGTCTTGTCAAGTCTCCAAGTCACCTCTGATTTTAAAGTTATTGCTAGGTCTCAGTTCTCCCACGGCACCGTTAACAACACCTCCATATTTCTTGCGCTTTTTTGCTTAGAAATCAGGGAGGAAGCTGGAGGTGGTGGCGCACGCCTTTAATCCCAGCTCTGGGAAGGCAGAGGCAGGTGGATCGCTGTGAGTTTGAGGCCAGTCTGGTCTACAAAGCGAGTCCAGGACAGCCAAGGCTACAGAGACCCTGTCTCAAAAAACAAAAACAAAAACAAAAAAAGAATTCAGGGAGGGAAATGAGCAAAATGAGCAGCTGAAGCTGACTTGATGTCAGAAACGGGTGTTAATCTCCCTGATTTCTACTTGTAGCTGGTTGCTAAACTGGACCAGTTGTCACACTGGCCATTGTAAGTCTCGAGGCATTTTGTAAATGAGGAAGTTGATGCTGACAGCAACTGGGCAGCATTGTGAGCCCTTAAGGACTCAGAGCCTACTCACAGCCCAGTGGGCACAGGCTCCAGAGGAAGCCTGTCTTCAAATGGAGACAGGGCCCTTTGCACCGGGGAAACCAGCGGATCACAACAGAGGCTGGTCACCTTGGTCCACCCTGCAAGCTCTCCCATGTGGAGGGCTTTCCTGTGTGTTTACAAAGAGTAGGGCTTACCGCTCAGCCTACTGAAAGGCTGTCTCAAGTTCAGACACTCGTCAGAGTCTATAATTCTTTGCAATGGCCAGCACACTAGAGACTCTCGCTTGTCTCACAGGAAACCACTTGAGGCCATTCTGCTGCCTGCACGCTATCTGCAGGAATCTGAGTTTTCAAATGCATTTAGTGGTCAACCTTAGTTCTGTTTTCAGGCCAGTTGCTTAGAATCTGGTTTGTCTGGAGTATAATGTATCTAAAGCCTCCAGTTAAGAATCTTGTAGTGTCACAAGATCATGGACTGCTATGGGGAAGCCTCCTCTTAGAGCATCTAAATTCATCTCAGCTCTAGGGATGTGGTGTTTTTGTGTGTTTTTTTTTTTTCTTTTCCTGGTATTCTTAATTCTTGGAGTATTGCTATCACTGTGCTGCAGTAATCTGATACATTCTGCCCCAGAACATAAAGGCAGTAATTTTAGTAAAATTCCTCCGACAATGGTATTTAAGACCCACCCTAAAGAGGTGTTTATTCTCTGAGCATTTCCTTATTCACTGTGTCCTTCCTTCCCAAAGTGGATTTTTTAAGCTCTCTCTCTTTCCTGTGGGCATTTGTGAGTTTCTTACTCTTAGAGGAGCTCACCAGGCAACCGTCCACATGGCTGCACCTGGCTATGAACTCAAGTCCCAGGAAGGAGTTACAGCTGTTAAAGGTTTTACAAGGTTGGTTAACTGACTAGCCCTCTGGTTGTGAAGAGTTGGAATGTTACAGATCCAGAGTGAAATGCTCTCTTGCTGTCTCAGCCTCCTTCAGAGCTATTCTTTGCCCATCTGTGTGTCTGACATAACAGATAAATCCCGTTGGAGCTCTAGCTCCCACCAAGCCCCAGCTGAGAGTGTCAGCAGATAGTGAGGCCTAGGACAGAGGTTTCCCCACACACCCAAGCCATCCGCCTCCCTGGATGCCCCGGGCGCTCACCACCGTCCTTGCCTAGTTCATAGTGTTGAATTAGGGTTTTGATAGGGGCCTTTTCTGTTACCTGCCCTAGTTCCCAAATAATTGACAGAGACCTATTAGAGTTATTCAAGCTTTAAGGTCTTTAACTGGACAGATTAACCCAGTTACCCTAGTCTAGGTAGCTCCCGGCCGTGTGCCTTTACTTGCGTCTCAGTCTTGCCTGGCTTCGGCTGTGCTGTACTCTCGGGGAACTCCTCCTGCTCCTCCTTAGGCAACGTCCTCCTCCTTCCTCTCTTTCTCTGCTCCCTACCTGAGACCCCCTGAGACTACCTGAGACAGAAGTTCCACCTTCTGTGTCCTCTGCCCATTTATTGACTAATTAGCTTCTTTATTAACCAATCAGAGATAATTGGGAAGTAATTTTTATACAACATTGAGACAAGGCATTCTTCATAGACGTGACAGTGCCTACATCCAAACTGCACCAGATCTCAGGACACAGAAATCCGCACCTGAATACACAGCTCACAAGGCCACCCTCCAACAGTGCACACGCCTACATGTATTCCCACCAATATATCTGAAGACTGCTGGGATTTATGGCTTCACTTTGTTCTATAAGTATAAAAACCTCATACCCACATTGAAGTGTGGGGTCTAGGGCTAGTGATTCCCTTCACTCTTATCTCAAGAGTAAACCCTTGACATAGTCCTCCTGGTAGGTGAGGCCTGTGCTTGGCATCCTCAGGACACGGAAGTGGTGCCTGCACCACTCTTCCTTTCTGAATTGGGACAAACCACTGTGGAGCAGCACATTATGGCAGGGACCTGCACGTGCTCACATACCCGAGCCGTCTCACTGCATGCCCCAGGCTCTCACCACCATGCTTGCCCAGTTCATCAAGTGCACACTCCAACAAGTTTCAATCCACTTAACACTCAAAAAATGGAGCCTGTGCCACCATCAACCAGCACTGCGTCTTGTATAGGCTCTCCTCTGGCTCTCTGCCTGTGTGGTACCTCTGTCCCTGCAGCCTCAGGCTGCTCAGCCAGCACTAACTCCAGAGCACAGCTGGAACTGAGGCCAGCTCTAGCTTTGCTTTGTTTTGTTTTGTTTTGTTTTGTTTTGTTTTGTTTTGTTGAGACAGGGTTTCTCTGTACAGCCTTGGCTGTCCTGGGCTTGCTTTGTACACCAGGCTGGCCTTGAACTCACAGCAATCCGCCTGCCTCTGCCTCCCGAGTGCTGGCATTAAAGGCATGCGCCACCGAACCCGGCCAGCTCTAGCTTTGTTCATTGAAAATGATTTTTTTTTCTGATTACGGTTTTTTCTCCCTCTGCTCTGCCCAGTTCCTCCCCACTTCTCTTCCCATCTAGATCCACCCTCTTTATGTCTCTCCTTAGAAAACAGATACCTAAGGAATAATAGTAAAATAAAAATAATTCAACAAAAAACAAACAAATTGGAATAGGACAAAACACCACCAAACAAGAAAAAGAGCCAAAGGGAAAAAATAAGAAACGCATATAGACGCAGAAACACTCATGTTCTCACACACGAGTACCATGAAAACACAAAGCCAGAAGCCATAATATATGTGCAAGAGACCTATAAGGTTAAAAAAAGTGCCCTGATATAACATTATGAGACAAAAGAGCCCCAAAATGCCATTGAATTCATTTTGTGTTGACCACCTACTGCTGGACATGGGACCTACCCTTCCTTAAGAGTGGTTTGTGTTTCTCCAGGGAGACTCCCTTGAAGAGCACTAATCTTTCCTTCCTTCCTTCTTTCCTTCCTTCCTTCCTTCCTTCCTTCCTTCCTTTTCTCTCCCTCTCTCTCTCTCTCTCTCTTTTCTTTCTTTCTTTCTTTCTTTCTTTCTTTCTTTCTTTCTTTCTTTCTTGTTTGTTTTCCAGATAGCATTTCTCTGTGTAATAGCCCTGGCTGTCCTGGACTCACTTTGTAGACTAGGCTGGCCTCAAATTCACGAAGATCCATCTGCCTCTGCCTTCCAAGTGCTGGGACTAAAGGCGTGCACCACCAAGCCTGGCCTGAGAACACTAGTTTTTCATTTACAAGTGCTATCTACAGCCAGGGCTACACAGAGAAATCCTGTCTTTTTTTGTTTTGTTTTGTTTTTTGTTTTTTCAAGACAGGGTTTCTCTGTGTAGCCCTGGCTGTCCTGGAACTCACTCTGCAGACCAGGCCGACCTTGAACTCACAGAGATTTGCCTGCCTCTGCCTCTGCCTCCCCGTGCTGAGATTAAAAGTGGTCCACCACGCCCAGCTGGGTTCTTTGTTTTCTTGATGTCCAGTTTTTTTAGTTCAATCTCCATTTTGGATATTAGCCCTCTGTCAGAGGTGTATTTGGTAAAAGTCTTTTCCCAGCCGGGCATGGTGGCACACACCTTTAATCCCAGCACTTGGGAGGCAGAGGCAGGCAGATCTCTGTGAGTTCAAGGCCAGCCTGGTCTACCAAGGGAGCCCAGGACAGCCAAGGTTACAGGCTACACAGGGAAACCCTGTCTTGGGGGGGAAAAAAGTCTTTTCCCATTCTGTAGCCTCAGCTCTGGCATTGTCAGGCTTGTGCTTTCTGGCAAGCACAACTGGGGATGGAGTTCAGTTGGTAAAATCCTTGTGTAGTGTGCACAAAGCCATGGGTTAAAACCCCAGCACCACATAAACCAGGTATGGTGGCACACACCTATAATGCCTGCATGTTGGATATAGAGGCAGAAGGACTAAGGCCAGCCCAGACAACACGAAACCTTGTCTTTCAAGGGGGTAGGGGAGGCTGGAGAGATGGCTCAATGAAAATGCATGTTGCTCTTACAAATGACCCAAGTTGAGTGTCCAGCTCTCAAACTAGCAGTGCAGTTCACAACCACATACAACTCCAGCTCAAGGAGGCACCACAGGCACCCACAGTCTGTGCCACATACAAATGCCTGCATGTACATACACTCAAAGTTAAAGTTTTTAAAGTCCTTTCTGCTTTTAAAAAAGCTTTTAACTTGTTCATTTTAAAAATCAAAATTGACTGAATAGTTAAGAGATCCTCTTACTGGCTTGCTTTGCAATCATTTGCAGTTAAGGAGTGCTGTTGGCAAGTTTGGGTACATATAGGTTGATTTGCAAATCAATGGGTATTACATATGTTCTTGTTGTCCGGGTAAAGCAATACTTCGGCAGGTATTGCCTGAGGTCAGCCATTGAGTTTCTTTCTCTTTGAAATGGAATGTGGCCATTTGTTGTTTCTTAGTGTTTCATTTTCCCTCTTGGCAGGGAAGTGGTGTGTTACCAATACCTCGTGAAACTGTGAATCACATGCGCATTTCCAGCTGGGGCCTCCAAGGCTTGCTCCCTGGAGAGGAGGAGAAATACTACCTGGCCCAGATGCCTGCCACTCACCAGACCACAGAGCTCACTGCCTTGGTTCCCAAGGAGCAGTTGCTTTCCTGAAATAAGCACAGAATGTACACATGCTATTTGATCCCTAAGGTGTTGCTATTTTGGTAAACTCCACTCCAAGCCAAGCACAGCATAAGCTGTACCCCTCCCAGAGGTGACCTGGTCTAGGGGCTCATAGATAGCATTACCTTCTTGGGAACTCCGAGTGAAATTTCAGGACGATGGGTCCTCTGGTGCTTGTAGCTAATGCCTTCACTGTGAAGAATAGGGCTGGGCCTGGGCTTAGCTCAAAGCAGTGCCGAGAACCTGTTTTCTGGTTTGGACAAACATGGATTCTCTGCCTATTATTAGCCAAAAACAGGAAAGAGAAAAGAAAGAGCCTGTGGATTCCAGGCCCTCCCTCCCTTCACTCACTGTACCCTGTGGAGCAGTCACAGCCAGACACTAGGGACCCTGGGTCCTTAAGAGACCCAGGCAGTGCCCACTGTGCATCCTCAGAAATAGGCTTTTCCTACAGGGCGTTATGGACTGAATTAGAAAAGCCTGGACAGAAAGGGCTTGCCCAAGCTGAAGGTCAGACTGTCATTGTGAGTGTGTTACTCTCTAGGCCCAAGCTTCCTCATCAGGCAAACAGGTAGATAGAGGACTCCCCACAGAGTGACATGAGAGCTAAGGAATAAAGTGCAAAGGAAATCTGAGGTGACCTCTTCATGGTTCTCAAATAAGTGAGCAGCCAGTCAGGGCTTTCAGATGGAAGCTGATGGGATGGTGGCTCCTCCGCAGCCTGCCCACACATGGAACCTGCTGGGTGCTGCTTCCAGCCTGCCTTTAGAGGCCACCTGGAAAAACAGAATACCCTGCTCTTGTCAGCTCATCCTAGCTGCCACCTCACAGCACTGGCTTGTAGCACAGACAGGAGGCCTCACTGCAGAGCCCGGCTCTTAGCCCAGCCCTAGGCCCACATGTGACCCTTCATCTGTTTGAGGAGCTGATTTACCAAGTAAGCTGATCGACCAGAGACCATAGTGTTCATCAGTGATGGAGGGAGGGGTTTGGAGGGAGGGAAGATTTGCTTTGCTCATGGTGTAATTTCCATTGCTTTGGGCGTGAGGTGCAGCCAAATATCATCCCACTGAGAGGGTGGGATTGTTGTTCTTATACAAAATCCCAAACGTTCCATTTTACCAATACTCAGAGACAGAGAAAGCACCCAACTGACCTTCCTACTCAGCTCATGTCCCAGAAGGAAAAAACCCTTCCTCCTTCTCCGCTCTGTCTTAAAACCATTCAAACTGAATATCCGTCCTTTCTACTTCCTGTTCATCTCTCTCTCTCCATCCTCTGGACTTCCTCTTACTCTCTATGGTTTTTTCCCATGTTCACTTTCTGTCAACTGGTTGTTTGCTCCACCTCTTGATCTAGGGTTAACTTTATTTAATCCTGTTTATAGAAAGTTCATAGACTTTCATGGCTGAGACACACTACAACTACCTGTTTACAATGAACAGAAAGTTGTTGCATTAAAGGCATGCGCTAGGCCTGAGACACACCACCATCACCTATTTATAGTGAACAGAAAGCTCTTGCATTAAAGGTGTGTGGCAGGCCTAAGCCACCCCACAACTATAAAACAGTTTTTTCCAGTACTTAGTCTCAGGGTTCACAGTGTGATCAGATACCCTGCAACATATGGCAGAGGCTGCTTCCCTCATACCTTTCAGGAAACAGCAAGGAAGGGACCATAGCAAGGTACGGCTCCTTAGTGACCTGTTCCCTCCAACGAGGCCCCACTCTCTAAAGTTCCCAGAATCTCTCCAGATAACATTTCCAGTGCAAGATTCAGGCCTTCAGTACATGCACCTGTAGGGGACATTTCATATTCAAACCATAACACCACCAACAACCCCAAAATGACTTCAGATGAGCACAGGGCGCCCAATTTTCAGAACAAGGCTTCCTTTTCTTGTTAGAAAGTTGAGGGGAGCCAGATCCAGCATTAGACTATTGGGTGTACAAGGAATCAATGGCAGACTGGCTGGCCTATCTTAGGGAGCAGGTATCAGGTGGCTTGGGGCTCCCCTCTAAGACTTGGTTACTCTCAGAGCCAGCCAGCTCCCTCCATTTGTAGCTGATGCCTTGGTCACTGCAGGTCTCAGCTGCTTCATAATGTTCAAGGGTACCACACTCTTCCCCTGTTCATACACAGCCTGGTGATATCTTCTGTCAGCCCTTGGTGTCCACAGATTCTGTACCTGACGATTCAGGCAATCAGAGCTCAAATACTCAAAGGAAAACTGAATACATAAAGAGACAGTTTCTTTTCTCATCCCTAGGCAGTATAGTTACTGTTCTCCATATCTCTTAATTGTCAGTGGTTGGTTGGAAGCTAGCCAGATACAGTGTGTGGACCCATAGTCTCAGCTGTTTGGAAGAATTGCTTGAGCCCGGAAGTTCAGGATTATGGGCAACATGGAAAGATTCCAGACTAAAAAAAAAAAAAAGAAAGAAAGAACCAGGTGGGAACACTGGTGTAGGTCTGCTTCTGAGTCCTCTTCTCTTTTGTTAACTCTTTCTGCCCCTCCACCAGCAACTCATAATCTGGATTACTCTGGTTGCATAGGGGCTCTGGACATCTATCTGTCAGAGTACTCCTCCTCCTGGTGTGCCCTCTGTCAGAGGTTGGTCTGATATATTTTGATGCTAATTACTGCTTGCTGTCTCTGCTGTACCCCTACTGCCTAAGAGCCTAACCTATTTGACCAATTAAAGGCCATCACACCTGGGCTAGGGAGACAGAGAGAAGCTTGGTTTGAAGAGAGAGACCCAAGGGGAGGAGAGAAGAAGGAGGCCATTATGGGTCAGGTGGAGGAGAAACACGTGGCCGGCGTGGATGGAGACTTGGCCCAGATAATGATAATTAGCAAGTATTTGGGATTATGGACGGGATAGAAATTGATAGAAATTATTAGAAGCAGATGGCATGAGATTGGGGCATACCTGTCCCACTATGGGAAATAGTTTAGGGGATTAATATCTGCTCTGCCCCAGGTTAACTAAGGCTGTTTTAAAATATAACCAGTATCCAATCCTCTTGGCCTGCCCTTTCATTCACTGGCACTTAAAGATATGCACCACTACACCTGGCTAAGAATTCATCTCGGGTCATTGTTTATTGTTGTCGTTGTTGTGTGAGACAGGATCTCATTACATAGTCCTGAATAGCCTGGAACTCACTATGTAGCCCAGGCTGGCCTTGAACTCATGAAGGAACCACCTACCTTCCTGCTGGGCATTTATTTTAAAAGACACAAACAGCCAAACAAACTTGACAAAGGATTCAAGGCTCACTGTTGCAATTGAACAGAACTTACCAGAAACTCAGTCTGTCCTAGGGCGAGCCACACCATCACTCACTTTCCTGTCTGGTAGTTTGGCTCGGACAAACAAGCACTGCTAGGATGGAAGGCTCCGTGATTCACCTATCCCCAGGGTGACTCAGAAACGCCTTTATGATAGCCATGTTGCAAGGCCTGCCCCTCCCCGCTCTCCCTGGTTGGTTTGTAAGGACCCAGACACCGAAGCAGGTCACCTCAGTACATCTTCAGGACAGGCTCAGCACCAAACCTTGAACCTTTGTAGCAAAGGTGTCTAACCCTTTGGCCTCACTGGGTTCCAGATGAATGCCCACAATCCCACACCCCATTATTTCTGCAGCTGCAGGTAGATGGTTCAAATTCCCTACTATGTTTCCACTAACAACCCCTCATCTCCACCCCAGAAGACATAGGATTGCACCATGACTACTCGCCACTGGCCTCTGACCCTGCCCCAGCAGGGAGACACCACTGTACTATCCATGGGAGTGGCAGCCTTTGTTCCATCTGGTGTCTACACACTGGGCAGTTGGGGACCCTGCACTGACCCTCTGCTTGGCTCTCCCTGTACACCGCCTAGAGGTGCAGGCACTTCATCAGAGCCTCGGAGGGCAGAAGCCCAGGAACCAGAGGCCCTTGCTGACTTGGTGGACCCTGTGCTTTCTAAGGTAGTTATAGTCTAAAATGTGTCTGACCTCCTGTTGTCCCCCTTTCCTGTTGCTTGGCCAAAGGGAGCAGGCTTCACAGGAAATTGTCCTCACCATTGACATTCCAGTCGCTGGCTTCTTTGGCACCAAGACTGACTGGGGCTCTCCTGTCACTCCTAGCTAGTCAGCTTTCTCTCCATTTCCCAGGGTCTTGTGTGTTTCTTTTCTATGTTGTGTTCAGGGACTTAGCTGTGCTTCACAGCAGGAGAAGGGGAGGTGTGTCCATAGTCTTTTCCTAGAAGCAAACCCAGCTTCTCTTCTCATGGAATCTGTTGTCTGTGGTGTCGGATCATGACATTCTCATTGTTGCTGGATGCTGCACAGACCGCTCCCCTGCTGCATTGGCATTTCCTTCACTGAACCTAGGCTGGAATCAGCCACAGATAGTTCTTTGGTGCCTTCTTTGGGCCAGTCCTGTGGTCTTTCATCTTCCTGCACTCCAGTGACACCTCTTGCACTTGGCAGGGTAGTGTCCTTTGCCACAGGTTGACTTGTGAAGGTGGTAGACCTAAGAGCCACAATGGTGTGTGTGCATTTTACTGCAACATTTTGCAAACAATAATGTTTCCTTTGCTATCTCACTGTGTGTGTGCGTGCATGCATTGGGGGGGCAGGGGCAGTATGCATGTGCATGTGTAGAGGCCAGAGGAAGTAATAGATGACCTTTATCACTCTGCTCTTCTTTCCTTTGAGGCAGAGTCTCTCCCTAATCCTGGGGCTCTCCTTTTGTGTCTAGTCTAGCAGCCAGCCAGCCCTAGTGATTCCCTTCACTCTACTATCTTCCCTCTACAACACTGGGTTATAGGCATGTGCAAGGCTATACCTATGTTATGTAGGTGCTGAGGTCTGAACACAGCTCCTCATGCCTGTGTGTCTATGACCTGATTGCTTGACCTTCCACTTAGTCCCTTGACCTCTTGGAGAGAGAAAGATATCCTCATTGCAGTGGTTCTCAAGGGGTGCTTTAGACCTCTTTATGTCTACAGCCATGGAAGCACTTCATGGGAGCCAGCTTCCTCAGGGGTTGTCAGCTCTGCTTCCTCATCTTTTTAGAGGAATTGTAAGCAGGGAACAGATGGCTTCTGAGACCTGGTGGGACTTAGGCTGGCCTGAGAACTCATTTCATAGCCGCCGCCTGCATACTCTGGGGGATTATGGCTGGGTGGGTGTCCAGAGCTCTCACCCCTGTCTCCTTTGAAACAGGAAGATCATGATATCATGGAAGCTGACCTGGACAAAGATGAACTGATCCAGCCGCAGCTTGGAGAACTCTCAGGCGAGAAGCTTCTAACCACGGAGTACTTGGGAGTAAGTACACATGCCAGAGGCGTCCCGGAATAGGAGGGGCCGTGGCAGGCGCACAGTTTAATGCCTGCAGTGACACAAGGTTCATTGAAGCTTGGGGTTTTAAAAAGGTCTGTGCTAGCCAACTGCTCTTAATGGCCCTCAAGTGCCTTGGAGACCTGTCAGAGACAGACAGACCTGCTGGTGTGTGGAGGTGAGGCTGGGGAGAAACAGGTGTAACAAGGCCTGCCAGGAGCCTTCACAAAGTCTGCAGTGTCACCCTCAGGAACAGTCATTGCCAGAGGAATCTTTTTATTTCCATATGTTATATCAGTTTAGAAGCTTTCAACACAGAAGTAGTGACCGACGTTCAGTGGATGGGGAGAGAACAGGCTGAGAACCAGGGTTCTCCCGCGTGTCGGCCATGGGAGAAGGAAGAGGGACTGTTGGTGTGTTTGTTTACACTACTTTATTTGGGTTCTTATATCTATCACCCTGTTCCACCCCAGTCCCTTCCAACACCCCAACAGCAGGTAGAGAGACAGAAGGTTAGAGGAGAGAGGGGTCGTAGGTCTCTTTAGACTCCTTCTTGCTGGTTAGTGTTGTTGGGTCCCTTGGGGAAAGTCCAGTCTTCATTGTAAGGATATCCCCAACTTCTCATCAAACGGGAACAAGAGCAACCAGGAGCAGCAGGGGGGGAGCCTGCCCCCACCCACCCTGTCCCTCTCTGGGCTCTGGCATTTGTACCCTCACAAGAGTTCCCAGAGTTAAACTGTCTATAGCTGGCAAAAATCTGCCCCCCCCACACACACACACATTCCCCAGAGCACAAGACAAATCATAGTTAACAGCTGTGGACAAACTGAAGCAGCCCCACATCCCACCTTTGGGCGTAAAACAAGAACATATTCATTCATATAACATAACTGGGTTTTAAAAGAAAACCAAGACTCTCACTGCAAGGGACCCCTAAGGATAAAAATCAAGAAACCAGAGAGGAGTGAGGAGAATCTGAAGAGTGGCCAGGGGTGTCATCATCTGCCATGGGCTGGCAGCTGCCCTCTGGGAGATCCTCAGTAGCTCTGGTGCTTAGCCAGAACCAGGAGCCACTGGCCAATGACCAGCCAGCTAAACAGACGGAATCAGGCTGTGGGTGTAGAGCATGCTCCTAGCACACGTGAGGCCCTAGGCTGAAATAAATAGGCAAACTATCAAGTAGGAAAGCACTCCCATTGGTTGGAACTGCTGCTTTACCCATGAAGTGATGGTAGTGCCAGCCCCACCAGTGTTTCAGGATGCCAGAGGGTAGATGTATAGACAGATAGGATGCTCTCATGCAAGCTTTCAGAAGGAAGGAGCAATTTCCAGACATATAAACCGAATGACTGCGCTCCTGCACTGCCTGGTGGAGCATACTGTTATCTTTCCAACAAGCTGTTGGCTCTTTGAAACTAATGGTTAACAGAGCCAGTTATGAGGGTCCTGGTCTCCAAGTAGGTGAGCTAGAGGAATATTGGAGCCAGCCTCTGGACAGGGAACAGGCAAAGCCAAGGGCTCAGGAAGGAAAGTGGTATGCTCCAGTGGCCTGGTCCTGACAGGAGCAAGTGGAAGCAGAAAGCGCCTGCCATGCCCACTATCATGCCACTGGGCCCTCATGCCCTCTTCAGGAGCTGGTCTCCCTCGTGACCTGTCTTCGTCTCTTACCCTTCACCATCCCATCTGGGCCCTCATGCCCTCTTCAGGAGCTGGTCTCCCTCGTGATCTGTCCTCGTCTCTTACCCTATCGTGTGAGGAATGTCCCAAGGACTCTGGACTCGATGGCAGTTCATGCCAGGAGAACCTGAGGCTGAGAGACTGCCAGGGGCTAGCTCATGGACCTCTGTGGCTCATGGTAGGGATGTGGATTTTAAGCTGTATAAGGGCTGGGAAACTACAGGGAGTGAGAGTAGGGGAAGGACTCAATTGTTTTTCTTGTAACAGGGCTGGGGATGAACTCATTTGGTAGAGCGCCCACCTAGCACGCATGAAGTCCTGGGTTCCATTCTAAGCCACATACTTGTAATCCCAGCACAAAGGAGGGAAGAAAGGAGGCAGGAAGATCTAAATTTCAACTGCATGTGAGTTTGAGGCCTGTGTGAAATGCTATCTCAAAAATATTTTAATAAAGCTGGGTGTGGTGGCTCATGCTGTAATCCCAGCACTTGGGGAGGCAGAGGCAGACAGATCTCTGAGTTCAGGGCCAGCCTGGTCTACACAGAGAGTAATCCAAGACAGCCAAGGCTATACAGAGAACCCCTGTCTTGAAAAGCAAACAAACAAACAAAAAAAACCTTTTTAAATAAAATGCTAATAAGTAAATAAAACATACCAACTTAAATTCACACTCTGGCTACTTTATGAAAAAATAGACTTGGGGCAAGAACGAAAGAAGAAAGAGAAGCAGGTGACAGAGGAGACTAGAGGAGGGCTGGCTGCTGCCACCTGGTCAGGAAAGGTCTGCTGGGCAGTGCCTACTCTTCCCCAGTATCATGCACCAGAGAAGCCCAGCTGGCTCTGAAGGCTCAGTCCCTGCTCTTCAGCATAGTGGCGCCGGACAGGTCAGGAGGGGGCCTGCCTGAACTATCACTAGGCATTTTTCCCCCCTGGGAGCATGCTGGCTTCTCTGGGAGAATGGGCTGCGTGGTAAGACATGATTAAGCAGAGCATCCCGAAGACCGGCTACTTCAGAAGCACATGACCAAGAAAGTAGGAGAAGCCATTGGGCAGGGCTCCTGCAGGGTGGGACAGAACACCTAAGACTGCACCTCTGACTCCCCAGCACCCAGATGCCAGCAGAGGGACTCATTGTGACCTTGTCAGCCATAACCTAAAATTTGGGACCCTTTACATAGTATACTGCTGTGGTAAGAGCTTGTATAGATATAGTGACTGTTGTTAACAACAAAACCTGAGGCAGAGCATGCTGGGACTGCCATTTTGGTTGAACATACTGGTGAGGTGCAAAGGACAGCTTTTAATTAGTTCATAAGCACAGATGGTGAGCACTCAGAAATGCTATCGTTTCACCATAATCCACGCTCAGAACTGCCTCAATGCACGTATAGCCCTTTTGCTATAGAGGGAATGGTTTTGGATTCAGCAGAAAAGTTCCATGCACTCTGGCTTATCTCGTCGGTGTCCATTACCACTGTGTGGAGCAGTGAGC
Source organism: Acomys percivali (assembly GCA_907169655.1). Taxonomy (NCBI): domain Eukaryota; kingdom Metazoa; phylum Chordata; class Mammalia; order Rodentia; family Muridae; genus Acomys; species Acomys percivali. Next base: position 22,926,944 of record OU015743.1, on the reverse strand, counting down.
AGTCAGAGTGAGGGCAGAAAGGATTGCTTATATAGAGGTGAAAACTGAGGGCATCCATTTCCCATGGCCGCAGGAACAAAAGACCACACACTGACTTGGCTTAAAACAGAAATACATTCTGTCACAGTTTTGGAGGGCAGAGGTCCAAACTCCAGGTATCAGCAGGGCTGGTCTACCTCCGAAGCTCTGAAGAGAGACCCTTCCTTGATTCTCCCAGCTCATGGTGGCTCTAGGTGGTCCTTGGCTTGTGGCCATTTCACTCTGACCTCTGCCTTCTCCTCTTTGTATGTCCTCGCTTGTCTCTTGTAGAGACACCTGTCACTAGATTTAGGGCTCACCTCAATAACCCAAGGTAATCTCTTCATTTCAGAAACTCTTAATTGCATCTGCAAAGACTCATTTTGCAAATAAAGTCATGTTCACAGGTGTCAGGGTCAGAGCATGCATGTATTTTGGGGGAACGCCTTTGAGCCTCCAGCCCCAGATCAGCTCAAGATCTCATCATGGGAACATCTTTATTTTACCTAAATCACACACACAACTCAGTTTGGAGCAGAGCTGTAGTCACTGAGGCCACGTGTGCATTGCTGGTGCCTCCATCGTTCCTAAAGCCCCTCTAAGCTGCCCTTTATCACCCAGACCTGTGACCTCAAGTTACCAGCCTGCAGCCGATTGTGCACCAAGGACTTTAAAGGACAGGTTTTATCTTGCCCTTTGCATTCATGGTGCATAAAAGAACTTAATGTCACATCTTGTAAGTACATGCGCCAAATGACGGAAGCTAGTGTATTAGTGACTTGTAGCTGATAAAAGCAACGCAAGGAAGGAAAGGTTTATTTTGGCTTACAGTACAGAGAATGCAGTCCATCTTAGCACAAGGGGAAAGTATAGTGGCTGCCACAGCTTGGTCTAGAACTTGTGGCATGGCTCGTCCCTATTGTTGCGAGGAAGTGGGGGAGACCAGAAACAGAGCCAGGCTGTCCTTCAAGGCCCACCAATAGCCAGGCTGCACCAGCTATCTAGGCCCTGTGTCCCAAAAATTCAACAACCTCTCAAAAGGGTGTCCCCAGCTAGTAACCATGAGCCTGTGAGGGCATCTCACAGTCCGACTATAACACTGACCACAGTCACAGGCATTTCTCTGGAGTGTCTGCGCCTGGGAGTCATGACTTGGGGCTTTCAGTGAGAGGCGGTAGGACCCAGCAGAGGTCTCAGGCTGCCTGAAGATGTTCGCTTACGAAACATTTCATAAGAAAATGAATTGCACAACCTCAATCTTGAAGACCATCTCCCTGACCTAGCAGAATGGTGATGAAGTTCACAATGCAGCAGTTGCCTTCGTGGAGATTACAAAGGAAGACTCTGAAGAGATGGAACTGTTCGTAATAAGAGCTTCAGATAAGAGCTGCCATGATCAGGAGACTGGGAGCTTGCGGGGTTGGGGAGGTGACTCAGAGGTTAAGAGTACTGACTGTTCTTCCAGAGGTCCTGAGTTCAATTCCCAGCAACCATCTGGTGGCTCACAACCATCTATAATGTGATCTAATACCCTCTTCTGGCCCATAGGTGTATATGGAAGCAGAGCACTATAATACATAATAAAAATAAATAAATATTCTTAATTTTTTTATTTTTTGGTTTTTTGAGTCAGGGTCTCTCTGTGTAGCCTTGGTTTTTCTGGACTCACTTCGTAGACCAGGCTGGCCTCAAACTCACAGCGATCCACCTGCCTCTGCCTCCCAAGTGCTGGGATTAAAGGTGTGCACCACCACGCCCAGCTAAATAAATCTTTAAAAAACAAAAAACAACAACAACAAAACAAACAAACAAACAGAGCTTGTCTGAGACCTTCCCTGCCATGTCCAAAACTACTACTGTGCATATTGATTTAAAAACCAGCACAGGCGTTTGGGGCAGGGAAGAGGAGTGTGCCCAGGAGGGCTTGCCCAGGTGCCTAGGCCTGGAAGGGAGTTGATTTGTTCCTGGATACCTGCTCTGCTGAGCCCTTACCCCAAAAGAGCTGTGTTATCAGAACACACGGCACCTCTGCACCGAAGAGCCAGGCCATGCCAAATGCTGAAGAGGAGAGTTAAGTTACCCTTCCAAGTTTACAAGAGAGTGGCAGTGTCACACCCAGCATGATGCTTGCCCATAATTTTGGCGAAGCAAGAGAAGTCTGACAAACATACCTTGTGTCTTAGTTACTGTTCAATTGCTGTCGAGAAACACTATGACCAAAGATACTCATAAAAGAAAGTATATAATTAGGAGCTTGTTTACAGTTTTACCATGGCAGGGAGCATGGTGATAGGCAGGCCAGCATGGAAAACTCGATGCCCACCCCTAGTGACTTTACTTCCTTTACCAGCCATTTCCCGTCAACCTCTGTGTCTCAGCTGTCGTCCTCCCAACTGCTCAGTGAAACGGCGAGTGTGTGGCACAGATCTCTAGCTCCGGGGAGGAACTCTAAAACCAAAAAATGAAGTGACGACAGCATCTGATTCCCACAGGAAAGACCTCATTTTTTATTAAGACAGTGTCTGGGACCAATAGAAAATCCTGTTAGCCCTCCCACCTATTGACAGACAGACAGACACACACCCATACGCGCGCGCGCACGCCACACACACACACACACACACACACACACTATAAAGACACTGATTCCTGGTTTTACTCTCTGTAACTGTAAAAGGTTATGTCACTTCTTCAGGGTGACTTGAATCCATGGTCCTGAACCACGATCATTCATATTTGGCACAGAATAAATTCTCCCCTTTAAAACAGTGCTATTTTTTTTTTAAACAGTGCTATTTTATATTCACAAAGTGTGATTTTTTTTTTTTACAACTACATTAGGATGGGTTTGTAATGTTTTCTACTCATAGAAAAAAGGTGATAAATATTTTAACAAGATGTATTTGGACCAAATTCTCTTACCCATGGAGTCCTGGCCAGGAATGCCTCTTCTATCCAAGAGAGTCAGCTGTCACATGAAGTTAGCTTTTGTTTCTAAGAAGAAAAGCAGGGAAATCAGAGGCCATTCTTACATCTGCTCTTTTCAAGTGTCTTTAGCTCAAAGTAACCTATATGCCAAAGTGGCCTGTTTTGGAATGATATTCTACCACATTTCACCTACGAGGCTCACAGGCGTGCCTTGTTTCTTTGCACATGCTCAGACAACATAGTCTCTACACTGGGAAAGCCAAGTATTTGACCACACATGACTGAATCATACCATTTTCCTGCTAAGCTCAGCGTGTCCTTGGCAAACTGAGAAATTACTTTGATCATTCCAGCATCAAGTGACATAAGGGGAAGTGACAAAGGGAGTCAAAATGGACAGACAGCAGCATTAGCTGATTGCGGTCAAATGTTTCTACTCTTGCAGATGGGGGGAGCCGTGGACCGTATCACTAGGACCCCTCCAAAAGCCTTGAATTTGGGTTTTAGTGTCTCTACCTCTGTCTTCGTGCCATCAAGTACATGTTGGTTGTCTGTTGGTCATGAGATGACTGACAAGCTACTGCCACAAATCTGTAGTAAAGTCAGGAAGAGGCCAGACATACACCCACCCCAGCAGTGCCTTCCCTAAATCTCACTCTGGTGTCCTCCATTTCTTATGAGTCAAAACAGGGTCATGTGACCCCCAAACTTCAAGAGAGTCTGAGAAGATGAATTATTTTTAATTAGGCACATTACTGTGTCAACAAAATACTATTCTGTTGGTGAGGGAGTGAGTAGTAGTCACCTAACAGAGTAAGGTGCTTCCAGGTGGTTTTTTTTATATGTACAAAGAGGATAGGTAGATAGATAGATAGATAGATAGATAGATAGATAGATAGATAGATAG
>OU015743.1:22899538-22923081 GCA_907169655.1 Acomys percivali | reverse complement strand
TAGATAGATAGATAGATAGATAGATAGATAGATAGATAGATAGATAGATAGGGTCTGTATTTTTTTAATTATGTGCATTTGTTGAGGGGAGAGACGGTATTTGTGTGGGCATGTGCATACCACAGCACACATGTGGAAGTCAGAGGACAACTTATGAGAGTCATTTCTCTCCTTCCACCATGTAGGTCCTGGGGACCAAACTCGGGTTGCCAAGCTTGTCTCAGCCGCCTTTACCCACTTCACCCCCAGCTCGCCTGCCCTGAAGCATTCCTATATTGTCTTACAATAAGTCATGCTAGACAGGCATGTTGGCCACACTTGGATGTAATCTCAGAACTGAGGAGGCTGAGGCAGGATTGCAAGTGTAAGGAGAGTATAAACTACATAAACACCCACTACCACCCCCAAAAAAAGAGAGAGTTGAAGAGTTGTAGCTCAGTGGTAAAGTCAGGATCTTCTCACCATATAGCCCAGGCTAGCCACACTCTTTAAATCCTCCAGCCTTGGCCTCCTTGGTGCTAGTATTTTAAGCATGCGCCAGCACACCTGGCCTGACCAACCTTTACCATTGAGTAAACTGTCTACGTCATGTGCTGTATTATTTTTTAGTGTGGCTAAAAAACCATGCTTTGCATCGGGAGAACCTTCCTTCAGGCAGCCCCTCCATCTGTAATCCAGATGGAAGCTGTTCTTTTGGGCTAGAGGCAGAGCCACACCCTTTGCTCACTCTGAAGCTCCCCAGGCACTTCCTTGGAATTCAGCTTGAAGAGCACTGTCTGGTCAACAGGTGCAGATCAGGCAGGGCCATTGAGAAGTCCCCCAGCAGATAGGAGGCAAGCTCTAGCCTCTAGGGATAGCTGGTGAGTGGCTGCTCTGAGTGCCAGATGAATTGCTGGCACTCGGACATCTGAAAAAGCACATGAGTGATGTATTTAGTTGACCCGGTGGGAGGCACTGAGAGGAGCAAGCTCCCATGAAGCCGAGAGCCAGCAGTAGCCTCAGACTCAGCTGGAAGAAGCCCTAGTGACACGTCATGACACCGACCGTCTCCTCGTTTTGTTTCAGTCTCACTAAGTACCCCCAGGCTAGCCTTAAACTTGACATAATGTATCTACCCAGGTGAAGGCTCCTTAGGAAGGCCCAGTTAAAAGATGTACATCAGGCTGGCCTTGAACCCACAGAGATGCACCTGTCTCTGCCTCCCTCCTCCTCCCTCTGCCAGCATTATACAGGAATGTACCACTACACCGGACTGAAATGTTTTGTTTTTTAAAAGTCCAATCTGCCTGTTTTTTCTCCCTTCTCACCTTCAAAGCTTAAAGCAGCTACTGTTCTCAACTAATGTCTTTTTCTACTGACTTTTTAAGTTTTGTACTGCTGCATGTGATCATACAAAGCTAAAATGACTCCTTTTTCCTCATAACTTTTGTCTTCCCAAGTAACCTGTAACATGGACCCTCTTGCTTTAAGCACCTTTTTTGTTTGTTTCTTTGTTTGTTTGTTTGTTTAGTTTTCTTTATTGTTACTAGGCTTTTTGAGTTTTGGTGTATGGTGTGTGTGCATGCATGTGCAGTCATATGTGTGCGTTTGCACATGGAGGTGACAAGTTGATACCACATGTCACATGTCTTCCTTTATTGCTCTCCACCTAGCATGATCTGTCCCCAAACCTGGAGCTCTGGGATCTCGCTAGTCTGTTTGTCCTGTTTACCCCAGGCGTCCCCTGTCTGTACTCCCCAGGCTAAGATTATAAGCTGGACACCAGGTCTGCCCACCTTTTATGTAGGTGCTGAGGATCTGAACAGTGCTCTTGCACCATCCCAACACCCCCACCCCCAGTTTTTGTTTGGTTTTGGGGTTTTTGGTAGTGGTGGTTGGTTGGTTGGTTGGTTGGTTGGTTTTGGAGGGGAAGTTGTTTGGTTTGGGTTTGGGTTTTAAAGACAGGATTTCTCTGTGTAGCCTTAGCTGCCCTGTAACTTGCTCTGTTGACCAGGCTGGCCTCAAACCCACATAGATTCACCTGCCTCTGCTTTCCAAGTGCTGGGATTAAAGGCGTGCACCACCGTGCCCTGCTTGTTTTGTTTTGAAGCAGACTTTCATGAGGCCCAGGCTGGCCTCTAACTTGCTGTATAACTGAATTCTGATCTTCCTAGCTCCTCAGTGCCCTTGAGCCTGGCTTGCATAGCATCTTGTCCCTGGAAACCTTTTCCACGTAGTCCACACTGCTTCCAGATGGGCTCTTAGGGACATGCTGTCTGAAATCTGTTTTCTCCTTCCACCAGATTATGACCAACACGGGGAAGGCCCGTCGGAAAGGGCTGGCCAGTGTACAGTGGAGTGGGGATGAGCCCCTGCGTCGGCCAGTCACGCCTGGTGGCCATAGGACGGGGTGCCCAGTGTAAGTTCGGGATACAGGAGGCGGGAGTCTATTTTCTTAAGCTTTTCTTTGATTAACTGCTGTATAATATGCATTAAAGTGCATAATAAAACATTAATACTGGAAAGCATTTCTCTTTATTGTTTATCTCTTGAGGAGTTTTGGAGGGAAAACAGTTGAGGTCCCATCCCTGCATACACACTTAGGTTTCTTCCAGAAGGAGAAAATGTATGACTAGAATCCCAGGGCTACCTCCAGAGACCAGTGTTGGCCAGGGTCATTTCAGAGGAAAGTTACTGAGCAGTGGTGATTTCACCTAGTTTGAACTATGCCCTTTCGCTCATTCCTGTGTCCTGTCCCCATAGCACCAGTCCCAGTGCTGGGATTGGTGTGTCACAGCTTTATTTTTAGATGATGTTCTCAAAGCAACTATGTGGCCTGGGGCATGCATGAAGCCCTGGGTTGTATCCCCAACACAAGAAAAATAAATAAATAAATAAGGACTGTGGCCATGTCCAGTTTTAGCTGCCAGACACTTTACATTTTCTGTAGCCCGGTTTCTACATCTTAACAGAAAAATAAAACTTCAGTCAGCTTACCTGGGCTTCTGGGCCTAAAACTTCAGTCAGCTTACCTGGTCTTCTGGGCCTAAAACTTCAGTCAGCTTACCAGGGCCTCTGGCCTCCTGAAAGGCCACACAGCTGGTAAAAGAGTCCCTTCTGGGGTTTTCATGGCCTGTGTTTTCCTGCTTAGGGGAAATTATAAACAGGAGTGTGTGAACAGGAGATCACAGAGAGCTGGCTGAGAGCCTCCAGTTACCCATTCAACACGCAGTGACCCTTTTACTATTTATTGGCCACACCATGATTTCCTTAGCCCCTGGCTGGACAGGTTGATTATTTCCAGTTTTACTGTGTGATAACTTTATGATAAACAAGGAGGCACATAGCGGTCAGTGGGATGGGGACACCTGCCTTTGCCACAGCTGCCAGGAACACCCACATCCAGCACCAGCTCTTGTGAGTTTCGGTACACACCTGGAATTTGTGTTTTATCCAGCCCACACCGTGGATCAGTGCTCTGTTTAAATATCTCCCTTGTGCTTCTGTTTCTAGGTTTTTCTTCTTAGTTACCGATACACAAATTAGTATATTGTCCTTTTCCGTCACACACACTGTCAACCTGCAGGAAACCCGAGGAGCATCGCAATAAACGGATACACCTCCACACATACCTCCTGCGAACAACACCTGAATACAGATAGCTGCACCAGTTGCCCTGATAGAGCCAGTGCCATGTGTCCATGTCGGCAAATGTCACACTGTACCCATAAATATGTGCAAACACTGGGATGATTAGCAGGAAAGGTATTTTAAAAAGAACAACCGCATTACCACACCTACCAGTTAACAGAAGCATGAAGTACATCAGCATGCCTTTCTTTCCCTCCAGAACGTCACTTACATTTGAGGGGCTCTTTGATTTGATCTAGAAAATAGTGAGAGGCGAGGACTAGTCACCCTAGTTTATAAGCATTGGCCTGTTTATGGAGGCAGGAGGAGGAATGAGTGAAATTCCTGTTGGACATGGGAAAGAAAAAAACAAATCTTTTTTTTTCATTTTTAGAAAACAATTAAAGCCTTAGCTTCACAGCAAGGCAGCCATGACGTAAGGACATTTTAATCACGGTGACTGTGAATCTTAACAGATTTAACACCAGATCAAAGGGCACACTGTTCATTCTTGGGCCAGAGGACCTGCTCTGCGGAGAGACCCTTGAGTATGCTTTTCCAGTGTGTGGCTCAGCTGGCTGGAAGTCGTATCTGGGAGGTGTTTGGCCAGGATGGGCCGCCCAGCCATGAGAGCACTGCCGGGGTCTGTAGTCCCCCCCTTGCCCTTCCACGAAGCAGCAGCTGCCCCCAAGTTCCTCAGCCAGGCAGATTCAACAACTTTTTTTTTTTTTTGAGACAAGGTCTCATTTTGTAGCCCAGGCTAGCCTCAAACTCACTATCCTCCTGCCTCAGCCTCAACCTCAGTGCTGGAATTACAAGTGTGCAGCACCACCTCCAAGTTCAACATTTCAGTCCTGAGGGCCCAAAAATAAGTGAGGTGTGATTCCTACCCTCAGAAGCACTCAGAGAAAACTGTGCAACCGGAAAAGACACGGAGAGGTCCACTGAGTGTGACAGAAGAGTGTGACCGTATGCAGAAAACCCTCAGCCTCCTTAGGGCTGCGAGTGACACTGGTCAGAAGTCCCACGTCTGCTTCTTGAATTTACACTTGGGGAATTTGATTCTCCATTCACAACCCCTTGGTAGCTCTGTACTGTTTCCAGATAAACCTAGAATCCTAGTTCTCCTGGGGACACTTAGTTAATGTATGTCTCATAGATCCAAGGAGCTGGCGCTTTCTGGGTCAGTATGTGCAGGGGTATGTGTTAATTTCTACATGCCCAATATAGGAAGCTGGCTACCTAAGTATGGTATTCAGCACAAATAGTATGATAAACACAAAGCAGTATTACAAATAGTTGACATGGGAAGATTCTCACAGTGTGACAGTGTGTTGCTGAATGGAAACGCAAACTGTAAAGTGTGTGTGTAGCTAGACTGGCCATCAATTCCAGGCACGCGCACACACACACACACACACACACACAGAGATATTTGCCTCCCACCTCAACTTGAAACAAAAGGCATGGTGGTTCATGGGTTTTTTGTTTGTTTGTCTGTTTTGTTTTGTTTTGTTTTTGAGACAAGGTCTCACTGTGCAGCCCTGGCTGGCCTGGAACTTCTTTGTAGATTAGTCTGACTTTGAGCTCATAGAAATCCAGCTCTCTCTGCTGCCCTAAGGCAGGGCTTAAAGACACGCACCACAATGAGACGGTCTCAAGTAGCTCAGGCTGGCCTGGAACTTTCTATATAACGGATGATAACCTTCACCTGTCAATGCTCTTGCCTCTACTGTCTAAGTGCTGGGATTAGAGGCCCCTACCAGCAGGCTTGCTTAGTGCAGTGGTGGGCCTCCAACTCAGAGCTTCCTGTATGCCAGGCAGCCACTCTACCAATTGAGCTACATCCCTACCCATATATTTGCATTTTTATTTTTTATTTTTTTATTTTTGTTTTCAAGACAGAGTTTCTTCGTGTAGCCTTGGCTGTCCTAGACTAGTTTTGTAGACCAAGCTGGTCTTGAACTTACAGTGACCCGGCTGCCTCTGCCTCCTTTCCTTACATTTAAAAAAAAAAAAAAAAACATTGAGAAGCTATCACAGTTAAGTGGTCACCTGTGGGTATCGTAGTAGGGGTCATTCTATAGGCCTTTGTTTTATCTTAATTTTTCATGATAAACACTGCTATTAGCATCAAGAACAGAAAAGCTGAGGTAAATGTGGGCACAGGATCCTACCCTCTCTCAGCCTTGTCTTGGCTGTGCCTCCCACAGGCCTAACTAACCCTCCTGATTCTCACAGCCCTCTGCTCCCATCTCTGCACGTATAGCCCCCTTGGCTCTGTCTTCCACCCCTGCCCAACTTCTTCTTCCTTTAGCCTCTCTGTTCACTTGAATGTGTGGTGCCCTCCCACTTAGGCCCTCTCTAGCTCCTTCCACCAGTCTGGACTGCTCCACAGCCCTGCATGCTCAGCCAGCGACTTCCAGGGCGGCAGGTGACTTAACCATCCCCAACTCTTGGCACCCTCAAGGCCTACTGCACTCTTGCATTTACTGACCCAATCCCCTCCCAGTGGCTGTTACACCCCTGTCCCCACCATAGTGGATTGGCCTCCTGTTATTCTCTGGCTTCTCCCTAGATTCTGGACAGGGTCTAGACCCCTAATGTGGGGCCTTCACCTCACTGATGGCACCCAGCCCAACACAGCATCCTGTCAATGCCTCCAGGATCAGCAAGACTGTCCCTGCCCCAGGGACTGATGTGAAAACCCCCACCCAACAGGCCAGCCAAAACTCTGCCCTTCACCTTTGCCCCTGTTCTCTGTCCTCTGGGCCTTCTCTTGAGTCACCTTTCTCTCTTCCCCTTCCACCCTTCCCTCCTGCCATCCTGTACCCACCATGACCTCAGAGGGATCCTTCTAACACAGAATGTCTTTTTTTTTTTTTTGGCTCCTCCATCTCCCATGGGTCTCAAATTTATATATCTTCTCTCGTTCCTCTTTACCTTAACTACAATCCCTCTGCTTCTTTCTCTTTCTGGACCCCCAAAAACCCCAACTCAGAACTGGAGACTGAGTGTCCCACCCCCAAGCCAACCTCTAACTCATCGCATCCCCAGCACCATATTAAGTTGTCTCCAGCCCTCCAGTGGTTAAGTGTCTCCTTGTCCTTGTTGTCCTGTTGAATGATAAGGAGTTAGTATTTATTGCAAGCCAGTTTCCCAGATGTGACCCTAAATAGGCAGGGGCTTGTCATTATCCTGTGACTTGCTGAGCCCCTGCTGGGTCCGTGGCAACTGACACACACACACACACACACACACACACACACACACACCACTAGAGAGCCTTCCTCAGCCCTGTCCAGACTGACACTCAGAGCCTCTGGAATATTTGCCTTTCTCTCAGGGACAGGGACAGCTCTTCCAGAACTGTCTCTTGCCAAATCTGAGGAGTATGGCATGCCAAGGCTGGACCAGAACCTGCTAGCCATCTCCACCAACACTGGGCCAGCACAGCACCATGCATCACTCAGTGCTAGAACTCAAGTTGCCTCAGTCTTGCTCTCACTTGTCTCTGTTCAGGGCTGACAAGACAGGGTATCACAGTCAGTGTTATCATTGGAGAAGAGGTTTGTGCCTTATTTAGTGTAAACATCAGGGACCTTGAATGATCCACAGCTCTTGAAATGACCTGATATGTTAGGCATGTGCTAACCCTTGTAGTGTTGTGGATTCACAAGGAGACTACCAAGTATGAGGTACAGCTGCCACCTCATAGGACCTGCTGGCTTCTGTCACTGCTCTTTAAAAAGGTGGCTTAGGGGCTTTGAGAGATAGCTCAGAGGTTAAGAGTACTGGCTGCTCTTCCAGAGGTCCTGAGTTCAATACCACATGGTGGCTCATAACCATCTATAATGTGATCTAATATCCCTCCCATTCTGGCATGCAGGCAGAACACTGTATACAAAATAAATAAATAAATCTTTTTTAAAAATGGCTTAGGGGAAAAATGTAGTTTAGGCCAGGCACAGTGGTGCATGCACCTGTAATCCCAGCACTCAGGGAGGCAGAAGTAGGCAGGTCTCTGTGAGTTCAAGGCCAGCCTGGTCTACAAAGTGAGTCCAGGACAGCCAAGGCTACACAGAGAAACCCTGTCTGGAAAAACCACAAAAATGGGGGGGGGCAGGGGGAGCAGCAGGTAGAGGTGCTTGCTCATGCATGGCCAAGCCTGATGATCTAAGTTCAGTCACCAGATTCTCGTGATGGAGAGATGGAGAGAGAGAACCAGTTGCTCCAAGTTGTCTTCTGACCTCCACACTTGTGCCTGCACACACACTAAATAAAAACAACATTTTAACATTTTTTTAACTTAAAAAGGCAAAACTAAGCAAAAATAATTTTTTTCAAATGTCCATTTCCCAAAAGAATCTCAGGCACACCCACTTCTTGCATCTCCTTGTGATGCTACCCAGCTCCCAGCTCTCTGTATTTATTGGGTGTTTCATGTTTTTCTACAGGCTGGGAGACCATCTCATTTCTCCCCAGAATGCCCAACAAGCCAGAAACGGTTTCCTACAGGCCCACCCAGCTACTCAGCCAGACGTCTGCAAAGGGGGCAAGCCTGATGCTGCTGGACGGCGTCACACATCCTCTTCATGTAAGAACTCTGGGGCTGCAAAGCCAGTCCTGAGTACCACTCCCACCCCCTTACCCCCCCCCCCCCCCCTGTCCCTGGGCTCAAGAACCCGAGTGAAGCATCAGCAGGGCCTGCAGGTGCATGCCTGCTCCTGGGAAGCCAGCTCTAGCCTCAGCCACAGTCCTGCATCACAGAAGTCCACAGGCCTCCAGTCACACTGCCAGATCTGGTGTAGGGCTGGTCGTCCAGATTTTAATGATACAATGACCTCTAGCAGCTGCTGGAACTAAGTTTAATGTGCTTCAGTTTGCTATCTGATGTAGCCTACTCTCCATGGCTATAACAAATGCCTGCGGCCAAGTGCTTGATTCTGTGTGTGCCGAGGTCAACAATAGGTGTCTTTCTCCATCTTATTTTCTTGAGACTGGGTCTCTCCCTGATCTTGGAGCCCACTGATTCAGCTAGACTGCCTAGCCAGCACACCTCAGAGACCATGCCATTTCTACCTCCCTGGTATGGGGACGGCAGGTACACATTGCCATGCTCTGGTTTTTATGTGGGTGCTGGTGACTGAACCCAGTGCCCATGTTTTCAGAACGAACACTTTACTATCTCTGCAGCTCCTGGAGATACTGGACACTTTGTTTTAAAATAAGGTCATTTAGTTCACAGGAGGCTGGAAACTGTAAAATGATTATTAATACTGACTTTGATTCGTATAATTATTGTGGTGGCAGCTGCTCCTTAACCCACTAATTTATAAAATAAGGACACAGAAACTTGTTTATTTTTAATGTGCCTTATGCACAGGAACTGGGTAGAAACCAGTCCTCTAAGCTGTTTTGTTATCTCCCAGCTACACATCCCATGTTACCTGGCAATACATCGCCCTGTCTCGGCTGCTGCTATGCATCAGTCTGTCCTCATGGCTGTGTGCTCATTGTCCATCCAGCCCCATGGCGTCTCCTTTCTCTCCAGCTTCCTCTCCTCCTGCTACATCTTCTGCTTGCTACTCTGCTCCGGTTCTTGTGGTCTCTCAACCCCAAGCCCAAGAACCTAAACTCCACCTACCTCTCTTCTGCCTAGTCACAGGCTTCAGCATCTTTATTAGCCAATCGGGGATAATTGGGGAACATTCCTTACATCACATGGCTACAGGAGATGGTTCAACATTTATAACAATGCCCATGGCAAGGCAGTAACCAGATTTCAAGCACTGAAAACAGTGCAGAGACCCTACTCCAATAGGAAACCTAAGACCCAATGGTCCCATTGCTTCCACCTCCTGTGAGTGCCTCCTTGGTTGTATCCTAGCGTGGAAGATGACACCACGTCCATGCAAGTGATCCAGAGCATATGACAAGACAAGAAGCCAGCAGGGAGGGCCAGGGTTGTTTGTTTTATTTTTATGGCGATTCATTTTTGAGATTCCCACAGTAACTACATCAACATCCTCCCCTAGGAGGTGACACCTCCCTGACTAGTCACCTTGCTCTAGACCCCACCTCTACAGGTCTCATCACCTACACACTGCCAGGTGAACCCTCAGGACATTCTCGACCTTATCCGAACCACCCAACACAGACCTATGCCTAAGTCTCAGTACCTCGGAGTCTCAGGCTGAGGCTCACCCATGTGCTAGCAGGCTCCGTGTCGTCAGAATGTGCAGCTGGGCACACTGCCAGCCCTGAGGTCAAAATGTGCTTTGAAGCTCCCAGCCAGTGGAGTTAAACAGAAACTGGTGGGGCATGAAAGTATTTTTCAGATGCTGGGGGTTAGGGGGGGATGGTGGAAACATTTTGAGCCAGAAATATACAGGGTATTTCTTTTTAATTTTCAAAAGGAAATTGAAAGGATTTTGAGCAGGGCAGATAAGATTCTAATCTCCATTCAAATAGGAAAAGCTACAGAGTAAAATCAGATCTCAGGAAGAGAAACATCAGCTCACAGTTGGTTGGGGGGCAAGGCTTCCATGCCCAGATTCTGTGGAACCAGCTAGTCACTGGACCCAAGGAAGGTCCCTGTGACTCAGGGGCACTCAAGGGTCTGTTTGGTTATGGGCAGCTTCAGAGCTTTTGCCAAAGTCATTGGTCTTTGGGTATCTGGCCTGCATATGCAGTTGTAAGTCTTACTATGTATACCTTCCATAAGCAATCAATATACAAAATTCTATACCAATGAATTAAAAATAATCTTGTGAGTAACAAATAAGGCCTTAAGTTGAAGAGTAGATTTAATAATCTACCTTTGTCCTATCATCCCTATATATTTCTATATTCTCAGAGAGAAATCCCTGAGTCCTATCTCGTTCTCCCTCTGAATAAGACCAATAGTAACATAACCAACTCCCAGTGGAAATGAACATCCATAGCTCAAAACCTTACCCAACCCCACCTTAAGGGAAACGGGATGTCTTTCTCTTTTTAAGGCTTCTTCCGGCTGATTTGGGATAAATAATACGTATGTAGCGGCCCAAATAAAAATGGGAAAATGGTTAAACAAGCTAGAGAAAGCATTTGTGGTCCAGTCTCTAAATATTGAGAAATTCAGGCTTAAAGAAAGTCCTGTGTGGGACAGTCTGAAATGCTGGACCAATTAGAATCAGGAGCTTTCTTCAAAGCTGGCCTAGGAGATGTTCCGTTCTGATGACGAACAGCAACCGAAGCACTTGTGGCTGGAACATGAGGAACGCAGGATGTCAGCATCTCAGCATGCTGGAAGATGAATCCTGTCGGGTCTGATCCAGCCTTAGTGTCCAGTTCTTTTGTTCTGAAAATATATAAGTTCTCATAAGCATTATACAGTTCTAGAACTATAAATGCATGAAGTGTGCAGGATGCACAGAACAATCAAGGCTGGTTCTGTAGTTTAAATTCATGTAAACATAGACTGACTTAAGTTAGCAGTCTCTCTTTCATCCAGATCTGTTTCATTTTGACCTCTTTCAAAGAAGTATAATATTACCAATACCAAAAAAACATACAATCATTATTTAATTGAAATCAAAACAAGATTGTGTAGTTCGAAGTGTCCTTCTCTAGATTCTATGGCACCTGATGTATAGGCCATGCCGCTACCTGTTTCCCAAGAAAATGTATCCCATTTTAGAGACAAGCTGGTTGCCCTGAGCAAAAGAAAAGGCATTAAGCTTGCCCTAGGTATCTTGTGCACGGGTTTTTATTTTTGATGCGGGTGTTTTTATCTCACCCCTTCTCTCCATTAGGGATGGACACTTCCACCTTTTAAGCAAATATGAATTGTAGCCTTTGAGTTTTTGGGACCTAACTAGGCTGTGTCTTTTTGCATCTGGTGTGACCACCACCTGTCCCTCCCCTACCCCACCACCACCCCATGAAAGTAGCTCATATTTAGAGGGATAAACCGGCTGACAGAGCAGTGACACCTCAACTCAGCATACAAAGGCTTATCGACATGGGAGGTGAGCACCTTGCATGTCTGTCTCCCAATCTAACCTTGGTCCTTACATAGACCAACAGAATATATCTCTTAGGCCAATTAATTACCCTTTGGCACCAGTTCTCCCAATGGAAGCTTCACTTTTAAGGAGGTTGGCTGGCCTTTTTAGAGCAGTAACATTTTCCTTACGTAAACCTAACGTTGAGGTGTATCCATCCTTTAGATCAGTAAGGACATATAATCTATTGTTAAGAAAAAGGAACTTACATAGTAAGTTTAAGGAAAATTTTTTCAGTTTAAATCCTAGGCTGTCTCTGCAAGTACTTTATCAGTAGGGGTCATGCTTAGAACTCACAGAGATCAGCCTGTCTTTTTCTCCATTATGTTAATATTAGGAGTGTATGCCTGATTTTCAGTGGGTCTCCCTCTGTCATTAACTATTTTTTATCAGTTTCAATAGAACCCATAATTTCTGCTTTCCTGTATGAACATATGCAAAACCTTTACCCCATCACAACACATTTCCTGTTCTCCATTCTGAGGTGAAGATGTCCTTGAAATAGACAGGCTGATCTAACTCAGCAGATTTTTCTAAAACCCAATGTCTCTCTGCAGCCATTGTTTTTGTCCATTAGCATTCAAGAAATTCAAAGTCAATAATGCATTATGCACTCTATCTCTGGGTGTCTTTGACACCCCTAAAGTACGATTGGATCTTTCAATGACTGGTTGTTCTGTAGGATTATGTAGTATACCGTCTTGCCTGGGGGCTAGGGAGAGTGGGATAAACGATGTGTCCCGTCCCATGGGAGAAATCGATGCCTGTAATAGGTTTTATGTAATAACATGTTAAAAAATGTTTCCTCTTATGAGAGACATATGATGGAGCATTGTTAGTCTTAATTTGTTTAGGTATACCCCTAATCACCATGACTTCTAATAAATGTGTAATAACAGAATCAGCCTTTTCAGAACTTGAAGCCATTGCCCATTGAAATCCTGAATATGTATCTAGAGTATGGCGCACATACTTCATTTACCAAACTCTGTAAAATGAAATACATCCATTTGCCAAATATCATTTCTTAGACTACCTTTAGGGTTACTTCCTGCAGGTAATGGAATTTGGTTATATAAAGAACAACTTGGACATTTTCTCACAATTTCCTTGGCTTGTTGCCAAGTGATAGAAAATTCCTAGTAACATGGTGTGTTTTATGAAACTCTGAAGCTTCTAACACACTTCCTATCAACAGTTGATCAATTTTATCATTACCTCATGCTAGAGGACCTGGTAGGCCCATGTGAGATCTTATATGAGTTATAAACAATGGATGATTTCTGTTTCTGATCACTTGTTGTAATTGAATAAATAGTGAAGTTAATTCAGAATCATCCTGAATTAGGTCAGCAGTTTCTATATTCAAAACAACTCTTTCAGCACACTGAGAGTCAGTTACTCTATTGAGAGATTCTTGAAACTCTGATAACACCAGAGTTGTATACAATTCTGATTTTTGAACTGTATCATAAGAACCCTTAACTACCTTACTTATATTTCCTGATTTATAATGTGCTCTTTTTGATTTATTGGCATCAGTGTAAAGTGTAGGAGCACCAGAAATTGGAATCCTCCTTACTATACGAGGAAGAATCCAATTAGTTCTTTTTATGAATTGAAGTCATTTACTTTTGGGGTATCTATTATTAATTTCTCCAAAAAAAAATCACTGCAAACTCTCTGCCAATGTTCATTGTCTGCCCATAATGAGGCAATATCAGCAAAGGGTACCACAATCTCAGCTGGTTCTATTCCAGCTAACTGGCAAAGTCTCATTTTTCCCTTTATAATTAATTCAGAAACCTTTTTTATGTAGGTTTTTAATTTTTTACTTTGTTTGTGTGGTAAAAATATCCATTCTAAGACAGTCTTCCCTCTGCATAAGAATTCCTGTGGGAGGCCAGGCGGTGGTGGCGCACGCCTTTAATCCCAGCACTCGGGAGGCAGAGGCAGGCGAATCGCTGTGAGTTCGAGGCCAGCCTGGTCTACAAAGTGAGTCCAGGACAGCCAAGGCTACACAGAGAAACCCTGTCTCAAAAACTCAAAAAAAAAAAAAGATTCCTGTGGGAGAGCCAGGTGTGGTGGCGCACACCTTTAATCCCAGTACTCGAGAGGCAGAGGCAGGTCGATCACTGTGAGTTCGAGGCTAGCCTGGACTACAAGGCGAGTCTAGGACAGCCAAGGCTACACAAAGAAACCCTGTCTCGAAAAACAAAACAAAACAAAGAATTCCTGTGGGAGAATAAGTAGAAGGCAAAAATAAACAAAATACAAGCCTTCCCTGAATCAAGGCAGTCTATATATGAATCTTGTAATTTCCTTTCTACCAGAGCTAATTCCTTTTTAGCTTCAGCTGATAATTTTCTTGAGCTATTTAAGTCCTTATCACCTTGCAAGGTTTAAAATAAATTATCTAGCTCTTGGGTAGTTAAGCCAATTGTAGACCGCAGCCAGTTAATATCTCCCAGCAATTTTTGAAAATCATTAAGCGTTCTTAATTGGCCTCTCCCGATTTGAACTTCCTGTGGTCTAATTTCCTGTGGGCCTATTTTGTATCCTAGATAATCAACAGAATCTCCTCTTTGTATTTTTTCTTGAGCAATCTGTAATCTCCAGCAAGGCAAGGCTTTATTTACTTCATCATTACTCTTTCCTAATATACCCGAATCAGAATCAGCCAATAAGATATCATCCATATAATGGTAAATTATGGATTTAGGAAATGTCTTACAAATTATTTCCAATGGCTGTTGCACAAAATATTGACACAAAGTAGGACTGTTTAACATTCCTTGTGGTAAAGCCTTCCAATGATATCTCTTTGTTGGACAGCTTCTATTAAAAGTAGGTACTGAGAAAGCAAACCTCTCTCTCTATCATGTCCATGAAAAGGAATAGTGAAAAGGCAATCCTGTAGACCAATCACTATAGTAGGCCTTCTCTTAGGTAACATGGAAGGCAGTGGGGTTCCGGATTGTAAAGTTCCCATAGGCTGAATAATTTTATTAATTGCTCTGAGATCTATTAGTATCCTCCATTTTCCAGATTTCTTTTTGATAAGAAATACAGGAGAATTCCAAGGGCTGTTGCATTCTTCTATATGTTGAGCCTCCAGCTGTAATTTTTTCTTTGGACATAGACCATTGTTCAACCCTAATAGGTTGGTCAGTCAACCACTTTAGTGGCAAGCTGTAGGTGTTTCCTTAGCAGTGGTTCCCCAATATAAGGTAGAGAAGTCGGCCTGTGCTGTATCTTGTTTATGAACAGCCTGGACAGTCTGTTGCTGTCTTTGATAATCCTTTTTAATTTTTTTGTTGTTGTTTTTGTTTTTTATTTTTCAAGACAGGGTTTCTCTGTGTAACCTTGGCTGTCCTGGCCTTGCTTTGTAGACCAGGCTGGCCTCGAACTCACAGAGATCTGCCTGCCTCTGCCTCCCTAGTGCTGGGATCAAAGATGTGTGCCACTACGCCCAGCTTAATAATTTTTTTATCAGGATTATCACCTGTTTTGTGGGTTGTCTCCAAAATTGGAGGGATGTTAATTTGGGTTTTCCATTGTTGTAACAGATCTCTTCCCCATAAGTTTATGTCTATATCAGCCATGTATGGCCTTAATTTTCCTATTTCTCTGTACATTTAAGCCATCTTACACTATCTTACCTGAGAAAATGTTCCAATCCCTAGGAACTGTGTAGATACCTTTTGAAGTGCCCAAACTGGATGCCAGGAATCTAGGGAAATTATTGTTACATCTACTCAGTATCCAATAACCCTCAATCTCAATGCCATCTAAGTATAATTTTAACTTTGGCCTCTTATCATTTATAGTAGTTAGCCAAAATATTTGGTTTTGGTATTTTCATCACATCTCATTTTATCCCTTGAAGCATTTTTATCTCCATTAAATGGGTTTTCTAAGTCTTCAGTAGCACTATTTGTCTTACCAGACCTTGGCGAGTAGGAAACAAATGGCTCATGTTGGTTTTTGTTGGGCCTTGAGCATGGCCCCTTTATCAGTGTCCCAAAATTAAGGAATTGCCATGGATATCTTTGGATGACTTACATTTGTGGCCACATGACCATTCCTTCCGTACCTTTTCCATATTATAGGAACTCTTTTCCCTGACTTTCCATTATGGAATAATTTATTTATAGAAATATTGTTCATTGAATTTTTACAGCCACAACAGTGAAAATTTTGTGTTTTAATGTCTTCTGTAGTTTTTTTCTCCAACTATTACAGATCATGAGTATTTATTTCTATGTCTGTAGTAATTTTAATCCATTCACGAAGAGGTGCAGATTTTGCCTTCTAGGGTCTAATAGCCTTTTTGCATTTAGCATTAGCATTCTCTTTTTTTTTTTTTTTAAGCTTTCTTTCTTTCTTTCTTTTTTTAAAGATTTATTTATTATTATGTATACAGAGCTCTTCCTGCATGTACACCTGCAGGCCAGAGGAGGGTATCAGATCACATTACAGATGGTTGTGAGCCACCATGTGGTTGCTGGGAATTGAACTCAGAACCTCTGAAAGAGCAGTCAGTGCTCTTAACCTCTGAGCCATCTCTCCAGCCCCAGCATTAGCATTCTCAAAAGCTAGAGATGAAAGTATAATTTCTCTAGTGTTTGGGTCTGCTATGGTTCTATTCAGAGCTTTAGTTAATCTCTATAAAAAGTCAGTGAAATATTCATTTGAACCTTAGGATATTTTTGTACATGATTCTGTTTGTCCCTGTTGTTCAGTCTTGTCCCAAGCATTCATGACTATTGTTCGACAGTGTTCTAAGACAGCATCATCAAGGGTAATCTGTACTCTTAATTCAGAATATGGGTCTTCACCTAGTAACTGATCCTTGACAATATCAATGCCTCTAATCCTATTGCACTGCTCCATAATTGAGGCCTCATCTTTCCACCATGCCAGCCGTTGTAATTGGGGACCCAGCTCTAAGATGGCAGTCATAAAATATCTCCAATCTTTTGGAATTATGCAATTCCATGTGGCCCAGTTATTAAGTGCCTGTTTGACATATGGTGAGTGTAAACCATACCTGCTATTGCCTCCTTAAACCCTTTTATATCTTATGTATCTATAGATTGCCAATCAAAACCCTGATAACCTTGTGAATTTTCCTCATCTCCTGGTAGTTCCCTTATCAAGGCTGGGAAAATCATTTTTGGTGTTTTAACAAATAATGACTCCCCTGTAGCCTTGTTACAAAGTTGTGTTGTATGTTTTAGCCTTTTTTCTTCTGCTTCTCTCTTAGTATTATTATTCTTTAATATATTTCATTAATTTATTCATATTACATCTCAATTGTTATCAGTATTAGTATTCTTAGTTATAAGTCTTTCCAACTTCTCTTCTAAGGTTTGTTTCCAAATGTCTTTTCTTTCTTTTTTTTTTTTTTTTTTTGCGCACTAGCATTTTATTCAGTGCATCTCTGGGTCTAGAAGAAGGTGTTGGGCCTCTTGGTGGTGAAGCACGGCTTGTGCTGGGTCGCAGCACTCGGTGAGGCAGCGGGAACTTGATCTTGGAGTCATGGAACTGCTTGACAGCTAGCTGGCGGCACTTGCCAGCTGCAATCTCTTCCACCTTCATGATCTGGATGGAGTGCACACAGGCACGGTGCCAGGCACGCATGTCATGGTAGCACTGGGTGACGGCTCCAGCGGTGGTCAGGTCCCGGTATTCTCGGTACATGTTGTGTGTGCCACTGCGGGAGTCATAGCGCAGCCGGATGCCAAAGTTCTTTACAGGAAGTGGTGACTTCTCAAACACAGTGCCCGACGCCTTCATGGCATTCTGTCCTGCTTTGCCCCCACTCACAAAAGGCAAATTTCATATTTTTTATTTTGCTTTGTCTCTGATACCCTAGCATTTTCCTCAGTCCAATCTATAAATTTTTGTAATTTTTTCTAAAGCCTTTTCCTCTTTCTCTCAGTATTATTATTATTAGTTATAAGTCTTTCTAACTTCTTTTCTAAGGTTTGTTTCCAAATTTCATATTTTTTATTTTGCTTTGTCTCTGATACTCTAGCATTTTCCTCAGTCCACTCTATAAATTTTTGTAATTTTTTCTCTAAAGCCTTTTCCTTTGAAGAATTATAGAAAGCAAGAATGATTAAAATAAAAATAATAGTCACAATCTCCATTCAAATAGGAAAAGCTACAGAGTAAAATCAGATATCCGGAAGAGAAACATCAGCTCACAATTGGTTGGGGTCAAGGGTTCCATGCCCAGATTCTATGGAACCAGCTAGTCACTGGACCCAAGGAAGGTTCCTGTGACTTGTGCACTTAAGTGTCTGTTTGGTTATAGGCAGCTTCAGAGCTTTTGCCAAGTCGTTGGTCTTTGGATATCTGGCCTGTGTATGCAGTTGTAAGTCTTATTTATTATGTATGCCATGAGCAATTAACGCAACCATCCAGTGATGCCTACTGGTTCTGCGGATCCAAGGATGGGGGTCTCTTTGGATGTGCTTTGTTTGTGTTCCTCATACATGCCAGGCACGTGCTGTACCACTGAGCCACACCCCCAGCACCTGGTCCTGTCCCTTGGGTAGACTCATCCTGCTGTTGGAGTTGGGAGTACTTGAGCCTGTTGTACATAGAAATGGCTAGGTGGCGTTGGTGATGGTTGCCACAATAGATATTTACTAATCTAGAACAGCTATGGGTGTAGTGACAGAGGCACATCGTCCCTGCATGCCCCGCAGGCCAAGGCAGGACTGTAAGTTCCAAGCCAACCTGATCACACAGACCCTGTCCAGGAAGGTGAGACAGGAAGAGAGAGAGGGGAAGATGAGAGAGAATACTCGTGAATATGAGTCAGTTTCATCCTTAGTAAATTCCAGTTTCTTCTGTGAATTCAGTGGTTGCCCATTGGGGCTCTCTGCCTTGGTAGTTAGGAAAAGGTCCCAGGGCTTCTGCCTAGTGTGGCAGCAGCTGTGTACTGGGTCCTGGCCCTGAGGCAACCTAGAACTGGGGCAGATCTGCTATCCTGCTCCAAGTGCTGGGACGGTATTCCAAATGGCAGCCCCTTCCCCTATCCCTGCTCACTCAGTCAGCCTGGATCCCTGGATCCCCACTGGTTCCCACTTCCATGGAGGCCTCGTTACAGTAAACCTCAGCCTTGTCTCTCTCATCACCTGCTGGCCAGACCTCGGTTGTGTCCTTGAGGCCTTGGTTTGCATTTGTGCTGTTTCTTCACCTTTCCTCTACCACCTCTTAACCTGGCCCATCCACAGCCACAGTACACTAACCCTAACTAACCTGTCGGCCTCCAGCCCCCTAACTAACCTGTCGGCCTCTAGCCCCATGCCTTGCAGCTCTCATCAGCCTGAGCCTGAGGGAGTGGTGGGTCAAGCTCTCCCTGGCCCATCCTGTCTTCTGTTTCATTTCTCCCTACTGGACACTAGTTGGCCTGAGAGAGTTTTCCCCAGCCACCAAAACATAACTTGAATGTCAGCCGTACACTGTTTAGGCTCAGTGTGGTTGCACATCCTTGTGTTCCCAGTACTCAGAGCCAGAGGAGGGTGATTGCTTCAAGTTCAAAGCCAGACTGGTCTACAAAACAAGTGAGTATCAGGCCCAGCAATGGCTACATCCTAAGGTCTTACTGGAGGAAAAAAATCCCACAGGTGAGTAGATGTGGGTTTCAGGTGCCCAGCACTGTCTGAAATGGACTTGCCACAGAGGAGGCACACCTGTTCATCTGTACCAGAAGCTGCCAGTGAGCACTCATGATGCCTTTTCTCCCAGATCTGGGCTCTGTCCATGGGCCCATTTTACTTACCTGGAACCCCAGAGTCCACAGTGCAACATGTGATGGGAGTTGCTGCAATAAAATACCTTGGCAAAAACAGCCTAAGGGGAAAGCGGCATATTTGGCTCATAATTTATGATGACAAACTGTCATTGTAGGGAAGTCAAGGCAGCAGGAACTGGAAGCAGCCAGTCATATCACACCCATACACACAAAAGCAGAGCGCCATCAGTATGCATGTGTGCCAGGTTCAGCTTGTTTTCTGTACTCTTAATACAGTCCAGGATACCCCACCCAGGGAATGCTTCTGCCCACAGTGGGAGAGTCTTCCTATTACAGGCCTACCTGATCTAGACAGACCTACACTGGGACTCCCTTCCCAAGTGGTTGTAGACTGTCAAGTTGGTACTTCAAACTAACCAAGGCAAACTAAGGCAGTGGTGATACACGCCTTTGATCTCAGCTGCACAGAAAAACCCTGTCTGGAAAAACAAAACACAATACTAGCCACCAGCTTGAAGTGGTGGTGGTGCACACCTTTAATATCAGCCCTGAGAGGCAAAAGCAGGCAGATCTCTCTGAGTTCAAGGTTAGCCTGATCTACATAGTGAGTGCTAGGCCTGGGAGACCCTGTCTTAAAAGAAGAACAAAAAACTGGACTGGCTTAGATGGCTTGGATTCTCAGCACCCACTTGCTGGCTTACCGACCCCTTTAAATGCCAGCTCCAGGGGATAGGATGTCCTTTGACCTCTGAAGGGGTCTGCACACACATGGTACACAGCATACACACACAGGTGCACACGTGTACCTATAAAAAATAAACAACAGAGACCAACTAGCATAGGAAGGACAGAAGAAGAGCCTGAGCAGGGGCTCCAGAGAGCGCGCTATTGTTCCTCTCTCCCGCTGGCACTGCGCTGTCCCTGTACCCTGACTCCAGGAAGCCTGGGGCCGGGAGGTCTTTCCTGCCCTGGTATGGAAAACGTAGTAGCCTGGGAAAGCTCTGAGTGGAGGCATTCTGGTGCAAGGCCAGCACCGCTGGAGTGTGCATCCACTCAGATCCTACTCAGTATGCCAAGCCTTTGTCTCCCTGGTCCTCATTCAAGCACACTCATCAGAGAGCACGAACAAGCCCAGCCATGGTCCCTCAGAGAAGGGAGTCAGAAGCCGAAAATTCTAGGCCCAGATAGACTAGAGACCTTTTAGATTCTACACCAGCAATGGATTTCTTGATTGGGTCGATAAAAAGTCTGTTGCTCTGAATTTGAGGGAAAATGCAGGGCAGGTTCCTTTATATTTAATATAGAGTGAAGAAGAGAAAAATTAAAGATGAAAAAGATTGACTAGGTGGTGGCACATGCATTTAATCCCAGCATTCCCAGCTCTGGGAGGCAGAGGCAGGTGGATCTCTGTAGGCTAGCCTGGTCTACAGAACAAGTTCCAGGGCAGCCAGGGCTACACAGAGAACCCTGTCTTGGGAAAAAAGAAAAAGAAAAAGATTGGTTAGTCACACCTCAGGGATGGGGACAAAGGTTCATTTGTTCTTTCTTTCTTTCTTTCTTTCTTTCTTTCTTTCTTTCTTTCTTTCTTTCTTTCTTCTTCTCTCTCCCCACCCTGAGACAGGGTTTCTCAGTGTAGCCTTGGCTGTACTGGACTCACAGCAGTCCACCTGCCTCTGCCTCCCAAGTGCTGTGATTACATGTGTGCACCACCACACCAGGCGACAGAGGTTTTCTATGTGGAGACTAGAATGAAGCTGGATCAAGGCATCAGCAAGCCTAGATGCTGTCATAGTGCCATCCCGACAGTGACTGACCAGAGACAGCCTGGGCCTCCACAGAAGCTCAGCACGTTCACGTGTCCTGGCAGCCTGAAAAAAACGTGGCTATGACCACTTGCTAGCCTGTGAGCACGCTGAGGGCTCAGCCTGATGGTGTCTCCTCAGCTAGGATAAATCCCCAGCTCAATTTCTATACATACAATGCTGCCAGATTTAGCAACTCGAAGCACAGGCTTTGTGCGAAGGTGTGGCCAGGAGCCAGGGAGACAGTTCCATGACTGTGGGCTTCCCCAGAGGCAGAGAGGAGACAGAAGGCTACATAGGAAGGGGGCAACAACTCCCGTTTTGTGACCCTTGCCCACAAGATCCTGAGCGGCAGGCCTAATACGTCTACATCCATGAAGAACAGGCTGGGAGCCAGCGTGCACAGGCCTCAGGTCGCACCTTCCGTGGTTGAGCAGCCCAGGGCAGGTATGTACTGGGTCTCTCTTCTCCTCAGCAGTTACGGATCACAAGCCAAGAGAGTGGTTACCAGCTGGACATCAAGAGCCTCGCCTGATTCCCACAGCAGTCCCCAGTTGGCCAAGGGAGGTGACCCAGGACCCAAGCAGTGGACACAGCACCAGGTAGGATGTCAT
This sequence comes from Acomys percivali, assembly GCA_907169655.1. Lineage (NCBI taxonomy): Eukaryota > Metazoa > Chordata > Mammalia > Rodentia > Muridae > Acomys > Acomys percivali. The sequence goes on along the minus strand of OU015743.1, from coordinate 22,901,231 downwards.
GAGTCCTGGTAACCCACTTAGGCATCAGGTGCCTGGGGTCAGCCCCTAAAGGCTGGATATACAGTATCCTTTTTATTTTTCCCCAAGAGACATGGTTTTTCTATACAGCCCTGGATGTCCTGGAACTCACTCTAGACCAGGCTGGCCTCGAACTTACAGAGATCTGCCTACTTCTGCTTCCTGAGTGCTAGGATTAAAGGTGCGCATCACCACCACCTGAACAATATACAGTATCTTAGAGTTGGGCACTCCTGTGCCCCAACGGAAGTGAAAGGGGCTTCTCTGGGGCCCAAAACATGGTAGATATACCCAGTGGGCATCAGTGTGTCAAAGCCCAGGCACAGTAGGGACCTGCTGCCTGAGAGCCATTGTTGTCAGACCAAACGAAGATGTTCATTCTATTGGAGTCTCACTATGTAGCCTCGGCTAGCCTGGATATCACTTAAGCCTGCAGAGATCCTCCTGGGACTAAGGACATAGTTTTAAAAATTGCTAAGAAGGCCAGGTGTGGTGGCGCATGCCTTTAATTCCAGCACTGGGGAAGCAGAGGCAGGCGGATCTCTCTCTGTGCATTCGAGTTCAAGGCCAGCCTGGTCTACAAAAGCAAGTCCAGAACAGCCAAGACAGAGAAACTCTGTCTCGAAAAACCAAAAAAAAAAAAAAAAAGGAAAAAAGAAAGAAAAAAAAAAAACCCAAGAATTGCTAAGAAGCCACAGCTGGGTACAGTGGCACACACCTGTAATCCCAGCTCTCTGGGAGGCAGAAGCAGGTGGATCCTTGGGAGTTTGAGGCCAGCCTGGTCTACAAAGGGAGTCCAGAACAGCCAAGGCTACACAGAGAAACCCTGTCTGGAAAGAAGCCACACCTGAGGGTGCACACCTATAATCCTCACACTCAGGAAGCGGAGGCAGGCAGATCAGGCATTTGAAGCCAGCCTAAGCAGCATAAAAAGACTTGGCTACGAAAATGGAGAGGTGAGGGAAGAGGTGGGGAAAGGAAGGGAAGGAAAGCCGCTGGAGTGTTCAGGGGATGAGAGATCTGTGGCAGCAGGCTCTGCTTTTACAGAAGGAGCGGTGGAGGGGAGAGAGGCGGAGAGAATAACAGTAAATGGAGGCATAGCTTCCATGGACAGGACTCGGGTAGGACCAACTACCGCCAGATGGACAGACAGGTCCTCAAAGGATTGCTACTGTCTTGCGCAATCCAAACATGCCTCTCTGAGCTCTCACAGCCCCTTCAGACTTGAGGAAACCTCAGGGAGGGACCTGTCTTGTCCATCTCCTGGCTCTCCAGTCCTCCTGAGCATATATGCCCTGCAGGCAGAGCAACTTCAAGAGGGAGGATTCCATGTCAGCACTGAAGTAAAGCTAGAGTGTGCTGAGTGAGCTAAAGCTAGAGTGAGCATGCACTGTCAGACTACATTGGAGGGATGAGGCAGGAGCCTTATGGGTCTTCCGTGGCCCGTCTTCCTAATAGACTGGGAGATGCTTCCACCCACGCCTTCAGTGAGCACCACAGCAGGGTCTGCAGAACCCCCATCTCACAGTGGTGTCTAGAGTCAACAGAAGCCCCTCTCCATGGTGTCTGCAGTGCACAGCTCTACCTCTGATTAGTCGGCCATAGCCCTCCTGCTCTCTCTCTCTCTCTCTCTCTCTCTCTCTCTCTCTCTCTCTCTCTCTCTCTCTCTCTCTCT
>OU015743.1:22884681-22899528 GCA_907169655.1 Acomys percivali | reverse complement strand
TCTCTCTCTCTCTCTCTCTCTCTCTCTCTCTCTCTCTCTCTCTCTCTGCCCACCAGCTCAGGGGCTCCTTGGTTCTGGGTCTCCTACAGTGAGGGTAGGGATCAAAATTAAGGAACCCAAGGGGTGGGGGATCTAAACCACAGTCTCTTCACTTTGCCTACTTGGTCGCACACCAGATAGGTCCTCTCCTGCTGTTCAGCTGTTGCAAATCTGCCTTTCCTGTGCTGGGGCCTCTTTCTTCCTGTAAATGCTGAGCTCATTTCCGAAGCTCACCACTCAAGACAGCCTCCCCCCCCCCCCCCCCCGCAAATAGCCATTCTCACACTGGCAGGGCACCTCCACAAAGCTCTCCTGGAAATACCCCCTCACTACACCCAGCTGGCCCGCCAAGCTCCTACTGGGCAAAGATGCCCCTTGGAGTTGCCCTCATTTTTGTGCCATTCACAGAACAGAGCTCTTTCTAAGTGTGGGGGTTCCTGTGAGGAAAAGTAGAGTGGAAAGAGGGAAGTGAACAGTGTCCCCCTCCTCCCCCTCCTCCCACTGGCCATTCAGGGAACAATATTTGCCTACTCCCAACCTCTTGTTTGCTGGGCTGACTTCAGCCAAGCACTCTTCCCTCCCACCTGACCACAAAGACAGGCCACACCCTGACAGCAGCACTCCCCTCCCACAGCCAAGGGAGCAGCTGTGCTGTCAAACCGCCACAGCTGATACCCACCGTCCTCAGAGGTAGCACAGGTGGGCGGCTGCCGCTGTGTTCTGATGCCTGGCTAGCAGAATGTTGGATGAGTACGTAGGAGACAAGGGGAAAGAGTGGCTTTTTTTTTTTCTTTTTCTTTCTTTCTTTCTTTCTTTCTTTTTTTTTTTTTTTTGAGACAGGGTTTCTCTGTGAAGCCCTGGCTGTCCTAGACTCACTTTGTAAACCAGCCTGGTCTCAAACTCATAGAGATCCACCTGCTTCTGCCTCCTGAGTGCTAGGATTAAAGCCGTGTGCCACCATACCCGGCTGTCTGCATAGCTTTGAAGAGAGCATTTGTCTCCATCTTTGGGGTGAGGACAGTACCTCATCCCAGAAGAGTGGAGTGTCTGGGCAGCCACAGCCCTGCATACACTGAATGCCAGTGCTGCTCCATTGGCCCAGCTCTGGGGCATTTGGACACAGTTGCCACACAGGCTCCTTTCACCTTCCAAGACCTAGGCTTGCTATCAAATTGCTTTTGGGAGAACCAGAAATAAAGTTCAAACCTCACTGTCCTCTCTTCCTTTTCCATGGAACAACTTTACTTTTTTTTTTTTTTTTTTTTTTTTTTTTTTTAGGTTTATTTATTATTATGTATACATTGCTCTGCCTGCATGCCCAGAAGAGGGCATCAGATCACATTGTACATGGTTGTGAGCCACAATATGGTGGCTGGGAATCGAACTCAGGACCTCTGGGAGAGCATTCAGCACTCTTAGCCATCTCTCCAGCCCTTTTTTGGGGGGGAGGGGTGTTTTGGTTTGGTTTGGTTTTTGAGACAGAGTTTCTCTGTGTAGCCTTGGCTATCCTGGACTCGCTTTGTAGACCAAGCTGGCCTTGGACTCACAGTGATCCACCTGCCTCTGCTTCTGCCTCTGCCTCCCGAGTGCTGAGTGCTGGGATTACAGGCGTGTGCCACTGTGCCTGGCTTTCTCTTTTCTTTTTTAAAAAATTCATAATTAGTTTGCATATGTGCAGTTGGGGCGTTTGCCACAGTACATGTATGAAAGTCAAGGGACGACTCTGGAGAATTGGTTCCTGCCTTAGCCGTCTCACCAGCCCCGTCTTCTTCTTTCTACCAGCTCTTTCAAATCACTAAATCACAAAGCACTAAGTCACTGGGGAAACACTGATGACCAGACTTTAAAAATACATTTATTGAGCCGTAAGCTCAAGGCCAGCCTGGGCTACATAGCAAGATGCTGTCCCAAACGTCAAGAACAAAATAGAGTCAGTAAAATGAATCCATGATTTATAAGCACCTGCTACCCACCCTAATGACCTGAGTTTGATCCCAAGATCCACATGGTAGAAGGAGTGAACTGACTGCCACACATTGTCATTGACCTCCACACAGGCCACCATGTGTCACACCTACACACATGCCCACAAAATAGATAAATGCATTTGGGCCAAGGTATTGCCCCAGTTAACACGCAGGCCCAACTACAGGGGCTTGCCTGGTCCTTGGATTAAACACTGGCTGCTTCCTGGATGGCCACACCCAGTCTGAAATCCAAAATTTGAAACTTTTGAACACTGGCTTTATAGTAAGTAGAGCTTACTTCACTGGGTGAAGGCAGATGTCTAATGCACACTGAGAGTTCACACATGTGCACATCAATACTGGCCCTCCTGTCCTACTTTTCATGGCCTCTGATTCTACAGAGGCATTTTTTTGCTGGATGTACTAAATACTATGCAGTATCTTGAGCTGCCACATTGTCTGGAGGGGACACATGAGGGAAGAAAAAACCATACACATAAACTTTTCTCATATTCAAAAAGCTGCAGGACAGAATGAGTCGGGGCAGGGACTGTATGTGAGTCTGTGCATCCTTCTGTGTGTGCTTGCCCCTATGAGGCATGAAGTTGGTAGCAGGTTGGTTTCCACTTTATATGACAAGGAGGAGAAGACAGGATTGCTGGGGCCTGCTAGCCAGCCAGCAAAGCCAAACACTGTGATCTCCAGGTTCAGAGAGAAACCCTGTATCCAGGGCATAAAGAGGGTGCAATAGAACAGGGGACCCACTGGGACCCCAGCAGGCATGCGCCTGCATGCATTCATGAATACATACATACAACACACACACACACACACACATACACAAAGTTCTGGGCTAGCTTGAACTACATCGCTATGATCAGTAATTTTGGTTTTGTTTGTTTGTTTGGTGGTGGTGGTTGCTGTTTGCCTAGTTCTTTGGTTTGAGACAGTGGCTCACTGTATAACCCAGGCTGGACTCAAGCTCTCAGAAATCTCCCTGCTCCCGCCTCCCAGAAGTGCTGAGTTCTAGGAGTGTGCCACCAGGCCTGGAAAGATCCTGTTTTTAAAAACTATGCAATTACTTTCAGGTTATGTTCTGTATAGTCATATAATGCACACATGAAGCATAAATTATTTTTGTTGTTTTTTTTTTTTTAGATAGGGCCTCACTATGTAGCCCTGACTAGCCTAAAACTCACTATGAAAACCAAGCTGACCTTGAACTTAAAGAAAACTGCCTGTTTCTGCCTCTCTAGTGCTGGGGTTCAAGGTGTGTGTTACCATGCCCAGCAGTATAAATGAATTTTTGCAATAAGATGTGGTCCTGGGACTGTGGAGATGACTCAGCAATTAAGATACTAAAACACAGTGCTCACCTCAAAGGGAATAGAGTTTATTAGACAACCAAATATGAATGGCCATGGCCCAGAAACTCAGACTTGGTCACCCCATATTCACTATCCCAACCTGGTAACAGTCTGAACGTGATTTTTATAGTAACAGAACAAAGAAAGTCCTAAACCAAGGCACCTTTCAAATACCTTGGTGGAAACATAGAGGAAGAGGCAGCTGCGGAGAAGGGGAAACCTCTGCTATAGGCTTCAGACGCTTTCTGATGACTCAGCCCGGTGGCGGGTGGGAACTAGAGTTTTGTCACACATTCCAAAAAGTGATGGCCATTTGTCTAGCATGTCAGAGTAGATGTGGAGTTGGGCAAGGAATAACTACTTCGAGGGCTAAAGAGCCCAAGAGAAACTATTAAACCTGTGTCACTCAACCTCTCCATAGTCACTGACACTCTAAGGAGTCAATGAGCTTTGTAGAAAGTTCAGGAAAAGGTGCAGCTTCTTTCTGGGAACTTTGCACTGCTCTAGCAGAGGACCTGGTTTTAGTTGCCAGCACTTACCTCAAGCAGCTCACTACAGTCTATAACCCCAGCTTCAGGGAGTGTGATGGCCTCTGAGACCAGGAACACACATGGTACACACACATGCATGCAGGCTCTCACACATACACGGAAAGAAGGGAAGGAGACACTGGTTCCTATGTGGCCAGGCATAGTGATGCACACCTTTGATCCAAGCGCTCAGGAAGCAGAGGCAGCTGGATCTGTGAGTTCAGGGTTAGCCTGATCTACAGAGGGAGACAATACCGTTAAAAAATGACTTGGGGCCAGGCAGTGGTGGTGCATGCCTTTAATCCCAGCACTCGGGGGACAGAGGCAGCCTGGTATACAAAGCGAGTCTGGGACAGCCAAGGCTACACAGAGAGACCCTGTCTTGAACCCCCCCCCCCCAAAAAAAAGAGACTTGGAGCCAGGCGCAGTGGTGCACACCTTTAATTCCAGCAGTCTGAGAGGCAGAGGCAGAGGCAGGTGGAGTGCTGTGAATTCGGGGCCAGCCTGGTCTACAAAGCAAGTCCAAGACAGCCAAGGTACACAGTGAAACCCTGTCTTGAAAAAAAACAAAAATGCAAAACAAACAAACAAACAACAACAACAAAGCCTTGGATCCTGTCCTGAAGATATTTCATTATAGCCATTTATGTTCCAAAATGTTTTAAAATTAAATCCAACATACTTCCAGCTACAAGCATTTCAGATAAAAGAGACTCATTCTGTCCTGCAGCTTTTTAAATATGAGAAGAGTTATGTGTATGGTTTTTTTCTTCTTCCTTCATGTGTCCCCTCCAGACAATGTGGCAGCTCAAGATTCTGTATAGTATTTAGTACATCCAGCTAAAAAATGGCCCTTTAGAATCAGAGGCCATGAAAAGCAGGACAGGAGGGCCAGTATTGGTGTGCACATTTGTGAACTGTTGGTGCACATTATACATCTGCCTTCACCAGGTAAATTTTCTTCTCTCCCCTTACCCACCTATCCCACCAATGTCTAAGTTTCATTATTCAGGATGAGGTGTCTGTAGCGGCAAACAGGAACCAGTTCTAAACCAAGTGAGCCAGGAGTGCAGAGCAGCCCCTAAGCACCTTTTTCGTGCCTTCCTGCATTAGGAAAGGACATGGGATCCTTTGCTGGGGTGCTCAGCTGCTGGGGTGCTCAGCTGCTGGGGTGCTCAGCTGCTGGGGTGAGTCAGCAGCATTCCAAACACAAGCGAAGATGCCAGCTCTCTGGTGTCTTGTGTTGCTCTTCCCCGCCAGCACAATGCCCCCATTGATAAGCTGACACCCTAATAAATCCTTGCCTATCTTTGGGGCACCTCCCAATGAACACACACGTCAAAACTGCTATGTGTTCCTGCAGCAAATGGCTTTCTGAAGGTCATGGGTGAGTGCCCTGCTGAACTTCCCTTATGCCCTCCAATTCTCCTCACCCTAACCTGGCTGTTCCCTATCCACCCAGGGCCATTGCTTGCCTCTGGCTCTGGCTCTGGCTCTGGGTAGCTAGCTCACCATCCTTGGGCGTGGGGGTCCAGAGGCTGCTCTGCCTTTGCCAGTGCCCTTCCCATCACCCCTGCAGAAGCTGATGACAACTCCTTGCCAACACAGGCTCTCCAGGGGGATCGGTCCTGCCAAGTCAAGGGCTGGCTCCCTGGTGCTCTCGGCAGGACTACAATCCTAGTCTAGAGGGAAGAGCCAGCCAGAAGGAGCACCTGTGTGAGGGTTCTCTCCATGACCCCGGCAGAGGGTCATGTGCTGTGAGTCAAGATTCTTCCAAGGACAGCAGTGTGTGAATCTAGAAAGGGATTTAAGGTGTGGGCTCCTGTGATTAGGAGGCTTGATGGGTTCAGACCACAGTGGGGACTGCAGACGATCCAGGGAGGGACTGCTGGAGCCCAAAGGCCTCCTGCTGGCAGAGATACTTCCTACTGGGGGAAGGGTGGTATCCTTTATTCAGGCTTCCAACCAATATATTAGTCAGCTAAATCCCAGCAGATAAATTCCTACTTGATTCAGTGGAGGAATCTGCTTTAATCCCAGTTCACTGGGGAAACCCAAATCCCACTTGCATGAGCTCATAGGCTCAGCCACAGCACCAATACTGGCCAGCCTCAGTGGCCATGGAGGACTTGCTCCAGACTGGCTGCCTGACCTCTCTGCCTCTGGACTTGGTTGAGGACACGACCAGAAATCCAATGCTAGCCCTGCCTCTGCCATTGCCAGGAATCGCTGCTGCTTACAAGGGTAATTTTCATTTGTTTCGGTGTTGTTGACATGGGTAATTTTGACTGCTTCGTAGGCATTCCTTCTCTATTTGAGAGAGAGCTACACCTTCAGATGGTTGACAAACTGGAAATGTATGTGGATTTTACCATAATTTAAAAATTAAGTGCTGTACCAGTGACAAGACACCAAATTGGAACAATAATGTATTTAATATGAACCAGTCTATATGTGGTGGTACACTCCTTTAATCCCAGCACCCCAGGAGGAGAACAGAGGTTGACCAATCTCTGTGAATTCAAGGCCTGCTTGGTCTATATACAAGTTCTAGGCTAGCCAGGGCTACCTAGTCAGACCTTGACTCAAATAAACAAAACAACTACAAAGTTGAAGAAGCAGGCTACATTGGTAGTTTTATTTAGTAGAGGGCCTGCCTAGCATGCATAGAGCCCTGAGTTCACCACATCAACTCGCCATGGAGCTAGGCCACACTAGGACTCCCAGCCCTCAGGAAGTGGAGGCAGGAGAATTAGAAGTTCATCATCCTCAGCTACATATAGCAAGTTAGAGGCTAGCCTGGACGTCATGAGACACTATGCCGAGATAGATATATAAGCAAGTAGACAGGTAGACAAGACCCTGTTTCAAGAGATGTAGGCAGACAGACAGACAGACAGTTATACAGGTAAATATAAACTTGAAAAAAAAATTAAGGCCACAGCATTCTCCTAAGAAACTCCCAAAAGCATAACCCTCATTAATGGGGTACTTATACTGAGACTACGTGCAACCTTGATGTTTTTTTTAAAAACTTTGCCAGGTGTGGTAGGCCACTAATCGTAACACTCAGGAGACAGAGGCTGGTGGATTGCTGTGAGTTCGAGGCCAGCCTGGTCTACAAAGTGAGTACAGCACTGCCAACTTACACAGAGAAATCCTGTCTCAAAAAACCAAACCAAACAAAAATTTTAAATAATTTATTTAATTTCATTTTATGTGCATTAGTATGAAGGTATCAGAGTAACCGGAGTTACAGACAGTTGTGAGCTGCCATGTGGGTGCTGGGAATTGAATCCAGGTCCTTTGGAAGAGCAGACAATGCTCTTAACCACTGAGCCATCTCTCCAGCCCCTAAACATTTTTTGGTTTTGTCTTTTGGGGTTTTGTTTTTGTGTTTGTTTGTTTGTTTGTTTGTTTGTTTTTCAAGACAGGGCTTCTCTGTGTAGCCTTGGCTGTCCTGGACTCTCTCTGTAGACCAGGCTGGCCTCAAACTCACAGAGATCTACCTGCCTCTGCCTCCCAAGTGCTGGATTAAAGATGTGTGCCACTACTGCCCAGCTGTTTTTTGTTGTTGTTTGTTTGTTTGTTTGTTTTTTAAAGATTCAGAGCCGGTGTGGGCAGACACTTTTGTTTTGTTTTGTTTTTTATTTTAATTTGTGTGTGTTGGTGTGAGGGTGTCATATCTTGGGAGTTATAGACAGTTGTGAGCTGCCATGTGGGTGCTGGGAATTGAACCCTGGTCCTTTGGAAGAGCAGGCAGTGCTCTTAACCACTGAACCATCTCTCCAGCCCTTGTTTTGTTTTTCGAGACAGGGTTTCTCTGTGTAGCTTTGGCTGTCCTGGGCTTGCTTTGTAGACCAAGCTGGCCTCTAACTCACAGTGTTCCATTTGCCTCTGCCTCCCGAGTCCTGAGATTAAAGGTGTGTGCCACTTGTTTTTTGTTTTATGTAGCCTTGGCCTGCCTGGAACTGGATACGTAAACCAGGCTGACTTCAAATGCATAAGGACCTGCTTGCTTCTGTCTTCTGAGTGCTAAGATAAAGGCATGTGCCACCACTCCTGGCTATATTATTGTTAATTATGTGTGTGTGTGTGTGTGTGTGTGTGTGTGTGTGTAACTGTATATAAGTGTGTGCGTGGGCATTCAGATGCTCAAGAAAGCTAGAGGTGTCAGATCCCTGTGGAGCTGGAGGGGCAGGGAGTTATGAGCTGCCCGACATGAATGCTAAGAATTGAACCCAGGTCCTCTACAAGATGCACTCTTAACTGCTGGGCACCTCTCTAGCCACTCTCACCCCCACCCTCACCCTGTTTAAACATCTCACAGAAGGAGAAATGGAAGCTTCCAAAGTATCAGAGGACCTGTTCATGCTTGGCCACCAGGAACAGAAGGGCAGAGCAGGCCCTAGGCCTGTCTAGGAAGAGTGTCTCATGTTTTCTATGGTCCTGGGCTTCACACCTCAGCGGGGAGCACATCCTTCACTGCTGTTGGTGATGGTAGAAGGAAGCATCCTGCCGCTCTCACCATCTCTATCCTAGCTTAGGATCCCCCATTTAGCAAGCTCAAACCCATCTGAATATACAAACCGTACGCACCTCACACACTAAGGCACCCCCCCTGCGGCTCATGTGCTGTGTGTAAGCTGGCAGAGTGAGCTCATTTCATGGCACCAAGATTGAGTGATGCCCCTAGGGTTTCACTACTTTAGACATGGGAAAATGGACACTTCTGTAGGTAATAAGAGCCAGGCTCTCAGAGTGAGAAAGCAGAGTTCAGTGTGTCACCTCTTGTGACTGAAAAACAGGATGGACAGGGAGCACTCAGCCCAGCCCATTCCCGGAAGGCAGTGAAACCCAGACCCCAAAGTGCTGGTGTGACGTCAGTGACACCAGTGGTGGAAGACAGCTGGAGAGCGACTATTATCAGCTTCTGGAGTCACTGCCTGACTTCCTGCTATGCCAACAACCTCAGGAAGGCTCCTGAACTTTGGACCCTCGATCTACATCTGCTAAGATGGAACACCTGTGTCGCAGGACAGTTGGAGGGTTCAACATCACTGTGTCAGCAAGACTTTCCCTGCCACCGTCCCCCCAAAATCAATTTCCTTGTACTATGAAGACTACTCTGCATTGTGAGAGGCTGGTCAGCCTGACTGTGTCAGTCTCCCCATTCTGAGTAGAAGACACACCCTTCCAAGTGTGTCAGCAGCATGTACTCCTTTGCCCTGGAAAACTATCTCCTCACCTTTACCTGTTTCTGGGGCTGCCTGTCTTCCTTAGATCATGGTGCCTACTCCAGTCCTCAGTGTCATTGGGACCCAGCCTGGCTGACTACAGCCACTTTGTTATAACTGCTCTTGCCTGCCAGGTGGCCCTACCATGCACTCCCAACCCTTTAGAATAAGCAAAGTAATTAACCAGCTGTGCTCCTGCTGTCAGCCACCGACAGGGAGATCCTTATTTTTCACATTTATCTACTTAATTTATTTGTGCATCATGCTCATCTCTCCAGCCCCATTTTAAAATATACTTTAAGAGACACTGTGCCATGCTGGGCATGGTGGTGCATGCCTTTAATCCCAGCACTTGGGAGGCAGAGGCAGGTGGATCGCTGTGAGTTCGAGGCCAGCCTACTCTACAAAGTGAGTCCAGGACAGCCAAGGCTACACAAAGAAAGCCTGTCTCATAAAGAAAAAAAAAAAGACACTGTGCCTTCCAGACTGAGCCAGTGGTCCCCAGTAAAATAGCATTTCTCCCAAGAGGAGATTCCAGACAATTCTGACAGCCTTCAGCTGCCTTGCAGGACAGACTGCAGCTGACAGTGATGAGCACTGATGGACAGGGCCACTCCCTGACCAGGACTGCTTAGCTATGTAAACTCTTGCCCTCTGTTTAAAGCTGACCATGCCAGGACTCTGTAGATAGGCTTAGGCCTTGGGGTATCTGCTGGACCTCTTTATTTGTTTCCCCTTCCTACTGTGGCCATACTGGATAGATCTACTTTCTTTGCTTTTCACTGTTGCTCCTACCTTTAATACCTCTGCTAAGGACAATTGACCAAGCCTTGCTTGTTAGGGGTGCCAGGGCCTGACACATCCTCTGACAACACTCCTACAACAATGGACTTCTGGATTCAGGAGCCTGTAGTCCAGACCCCTTTGGGGTTCTGCCTCTCTGAAGGTACAACCTAAACTGTCACCAGCTGTGGCCTGGTAAGATGGCTACATGGATAAAGATACTTGCCACCAGGCCTCATGGCCTGCATTTTAGCCCCAGGATGGGAGAAGGGAAGAACTGACTCCTGCCTCTTGCCCTCTGACCCCTCTGAATTGTCAGTGTTCTCCCAGGCCCTGGTCCCCTTCCCCATCCTGTTACTCCCTTAGGTGTTACTTCTTCCTCAACATTTCTCCCCTCACCTCTAATATGTCTGCCACATTGTCTGGGCTCACACTGATAGTGGCTCCCCTCCACTTAAAATTCCTATTCCTGACTTTTTGTCTAATGCTTTTGACTCTAGGGGCTGGAGAGATGGCTCAGTGGTTAAGAGCATGCATAGGGCTGAGTTCAGTTCCCAGCACCCACACTAGGCAGCTTACAACTGCTTGTAACGCCAGCTCCACAGGATATCCCTAACCTCAGGCACGTGTACATAAATGAACACACACATGTACATGTAAATAAATAATAATAATGCTATCTAAAAACCTGCTGTGAGCCAGGCATGGTGGCGCATGCCTTTTATCCCAGCACTCAGGAGGCAGAGGCAGGTGGATCACTGTGAGTTCAAGGCCAGCCTGGACTACAAAGTGAGTCCAGGACAGCCAGGGCTATACAAAAGAACTCTGTCTTGAAAAAAAAAAAGAAAGAAAAGAAAAACACCTGATGTAGCCAGGCGTGGTGGGACATGCCTTTAATCCTAGCACTCAGGAGGCAGAAGCAGGCGGATCACATAATATACAGAGTGAGTTCTAGGCCTGCCAGAGATGTTACACAGAGAACCCTGTCTTGAAAAAAAAACAAAAAACAAAAAACAAAACACCCCTCACCAAAAAGCTGAGATGCTAGATTATACTTTTTTTTTCTCCTAGGGAATTCACATCAGCCTTTGCTGGCAAGTACCCAGTACCCAGTACTCCAGAGACGGAGGAGCTGAACCCACTCAAGACAAAAACATTGTCTCTGGCCCCTCAGTTCTCCTCCAGTGGTCCCCAACAGGCCAGCCGCCCAGCTTCCACAGCACCCTCCACGAGGGTCCTGCACAGTAAGCAGCCTACCCCAGGCGGGGATGCTCACAGGAAGGGCCTTGTGCTCCTGTATTTGGGCCCATGAACTGTTTGTGCCCAGGCAAATGGAGAAGGCATGTTTCCCATCTCTCCAGGACCAGGGCCTTTCCAATGGCTTCCTTCGCCCTGGGGACCTGTCCTTTACTAACCTTCCCTGTTTATTCATTGCTCTTAGGTCAACAGCTAGTATATAAGCTGGCAGAGTGGCACCCTGAAGGTCACATCCGTTAGAAATAAGGTTCTCAGCAGGGCGTGGAAGCACACGCCTTTAATCCCAGCACTTGGAGGCAGAGGCAGGTGGATCTCTGAATTTGAGGCCAGCCTGGCCTACATAGTGAGTCCAGGACAGCCAAAGCTACACAGAGAAACCCTGTCTCAAAAAAAAACAAAAACAAAAAAGGGGAGGCAGAGGCAGAGGCAGGCGGATCAACTGTGAGTTCAAGGCCAGCCTGATCTACAAAGCAAGTCCAGAACCACTAAGGCTACATAGAGACCCTGTCTCAAAAATACAAAAAAGAGATAAGATTCCCACATCTGGGGGCCTTGCGAAGGCCAATCTGTGTGAGGTTGGTCTAGAACTCAGATCTGCCTTTTGGTGGGAGGTGTCTGCTCAAATCCAGTGTCTCCCTGCATCTTCCTCACCCTCTTTAAGCCTCAGCCAGTTACTGATCTCCACCTCAGCTGGCGGATCTTTCCAAAGGGCTTTACTAACAAGGAGAGCAAAAGTGCAGAGTAAAGATGCCAAGCAGTGGGCTGGAGAGATGGCTCAGAGGTTAAGAGCACTGGCTGCTCTTCCAGAAGTCCTGAGTTCAATTCCCAGCAACCACATGGTGGCTCACTACCATCTATAATGTGATCTAATGTCCTTTTCTGGCATGCAAGGTGTTCATGTAGATGGAGCACTGTATACATAATAAATAAAATCTTTTTTTTTTTAAATAAAATAAAATCTTTTTTTTAAAATGCGAAGCAGTACACATTTGCCAGTTCTGGTACAGAAACTTCTGTTACCGCCTCTCCCTGACCAGGCTCTGGCATTCTATCCGGGTAATGGGCCATGGCTAAGCCATCATGGGCTCTCCCTATTCCCTCTGGGAAAGGTTCGGGTCAGGCTGCTTCCTCCCAGGCCCTGAGGCAGTGCCAAGGGGCCATAGGAAAGCCTGGCCAGGAGGAAAGCTGTCAGCCCTCTCTCTGACCCTGCCCTGTTTCCAGGATGCACAGGGTTGGGGAGCCTCAGCCGATAATCATCACAATTACAACACCCCGTAGCTAATAGTTGGCCATACCCCATGTCCAATAACATCACATAGCCCAAGCCTGGTGTACAGAGTCCCTGTGTGGGGGATCCAATATGTCCTATGGACTCAGTAAACAGTGAGCTGCTGCCAAGAGGCACACTGAGCAAACTGACCAGGTGGCCTGCTTCCTGGGAGAAAAGACCTAGGAGGGCCACGGAGCCGGGACCTGGGGGGAAAGTTCTCATTATTCTGTTTGTACAAGGGCAGATTGAAAGAAGGGATTGTGTGGGATAGAGGGGTTCTGTGCGGGAACCACTTGGCACTACCATGCAGCTCTGGCTTCTCTCCTACAGGCAGCCAGTCCTACAGGAAGTGAAGATGGCTTCCTTCCCAAGCTGTCACCATCACCGTCTGAGGAGCCATGGGCTTCCCGTTCTCCACCAGCCAGCAGCTGCAGGTGATGGATGTGAAGGGACACTTGTCTCCAAGACCCTGGGTGGCTGAGGATCCCAGAAGTGCCAGCCCTCAGGCTGCCCAGGAGTGAGGCTGCCGAAGCCCTGCTATCCTGGCGTCATTTCCTCAGACTGAGGCATGGGAAGAGGGTTGGGAGAGGCCTTGACTGCCCTCCTGGTGAGAGCAAGTTCCCTTGTCACACCTTGCACCCAGAGGAGAAAAAGGGTGGGGGAGGGAACCTCTGAGCTCAAGACACTTTGTGGCACTAGGGGATGGCAAATTCCAGATTCAGCTTCCCTGACCTTCACAGATTCCAAGCTAGACAGAAAGTCACACCAGCCAGCCAGTGTCATACTGGCTGAGAAGGCCCTGCCAGAGGAGTCTTTCCCAGATGCCCGGCCAAGGTGGCTGGTGAAAGTGGCCCCTCTCTTCTCATGTGGACCAGCCACAAGCCATTAAGGACAAGGAGCCTCATTCTCAAGGCATGAGCTTCAGCCGCCTTAAACGAGTGGTTCTCAAGCTATGGATCTCGACCCCTCATGATGCACTGATAGGTGTCACATACTACTACATGTCCTGCATGTCAGATCTCTACATTACTGTGTACCACAGTAGCAAGATTATAGTTAGAAATAACAACAAAAATAAGTTTATGGTTGGGGTCACCACAACATGAGGAACTGTATTAAAGGATCACAGTGTCAGGAAGGTTGAGAACCACTGCTCTAAACTCTGCTAAAAGATATAAATTTGCAGGTGATGGGGTGAGGGGACAGGGGAGAATGTGGTCACACTGCTCATGTACCAAATTCTAAAAATAAATAAATTTAAAGACAAGAATATGCCGTGTGCCCAGGGCTGCATCTCACGGGGGCAGTGCTTGCCGAGCATGCAGGAAGCAATATACTCCATCTTGAGTACCACAGAAACCATATGTAGAGCCACTCACCTGTCATTCACCATGGGGAGGGACATCCTGTGCTGCAAGGTAAGTTTGAGGCCAGCCTGGGCTACATGAGACCTAGTTTTTTTTTTAATGATTTTTTTATACGCATTGGTGTTTTGCCTACATGCATATATATCTGTGTGAGGGCATTAGATCCCCTGGAACTGGAGTTAACAGACAGTTGTGAGCTGTCATATGGATACTGGGTATTGAAAAGTGGTCACAGCCGGGCGTGGTGGCGCACGCCTTTAATCCCAGCACTTGGGAGGCAGAGGCAGGCGGATCGATGTGAGTTCAAGGCCAGCCTGGTCTACAGAGTGAGTCCAGGACAGCCAAGGCTACACAAAGAGACCCTGTCTCGAGAAAAAAAAGAAAAAGAAAAAAAGAAAAGTGGTCACTACTCTTTTTGGTTTTTGTTTTTATTTTTTGAGACAGGGTTTCTCTGTGTAGCCTTGACTGTGCTGGACTTGCTTTTGCAGACCAGGCTACTCTTGAACTCACAGTAATCTGCCTCTGCCTCCCAAGTGCTGGGATTCAAGGCGTGCGCTGCCGCCGCCTCCACCACCGCCACCACCCGGCGTGGTCACTGTTCTTAACCACTGAGCCATTTCTCCAGTCCAAGACTTGTTTTTTATTTGTTTGTTTGGGTTTTGTTGTTGTTGTTCTTTTTGGTTTTCAAGACAAGGTTTCTCTGTGTAGCCTTGGCTGCCCTGGACTTGATTTGTAGACCAGGCTGGCTTCAAACTCACAGAGATCCCCTGCCTCTACCTCCCAAGTGCTGGGATTACAGGCCTATGCCACCATGCCAGGCAAGACTGCTTTTTAAAAGAATATGGGGCCGGGTGTGGTGGCATGTGCCTTTAATCCCATTACTCAGAGGCAAAGGCAGGTTATCTCTGTGAGTTTGAGGCCAGGCTGGTCTATAAAATGAGTCCAGGACAGCCAAAGATACAAATAGAAACCCGGACTTGAAAAAGAAGAAGAAGAAGAAGAAGAAGAAGAAGAAGAAGAAGAAGAAGAA
>OU015743.1:22838321-22884671 GCA_907169655.1 Acomys percivali | reverse complement strand
AAGAAGAAGAAGAAGAAGAAGAAGAAGAAGAAGAAGAAGAAGAAGAAGAAGAAGAAGAAGAAGAAGAAGAAGAAGAAGAAGAAGAAGAGGCCAAGCATGGTGTGGCACACCTTTAATCCCAGCACTAGAGAGGCAGAGGCAGGCTACAGGCTACTGTGAGTTCGAGGCCAGCCTGGTCTACAAGAAAGTTCCAGGACACCCAGGCCTATTATTACACAGAGAAACCTTGTCTCGAAAAACCAAAAGAAAGAAAATATATGGTGTGATCCAGTGTGCCAAGTAGACTTGGTTTCTTCAGGCAGTTGTTTGGGTTTCCATTGTTGTCTTGGGGGGGGGTGTTATTTATTTCATTTTATGTATATGAGTGATTTATCTGTATCTTTGTATGTGTTCATGTGTGCCCGGTGCCCATGGAGGTGAGAAGATCTCAGAAGCCTTCACACTAGAGTTAGAGGCAGCTGTGAGTCTCCATGTAAGAACCCAGGTCTTCTGCAAGAGCAACAAATGCTCTTAACCACCGAGCCATCTTGCCAGCTCCTCTTTTTCTGGTTTGTTTTTTGTTTGTCTGTCTGTTTGTTTTGAGACAGGGTTTCTCTGTGTAGCCTTGACTGTCCTGGACTTGCTTTGTAGACCAGGCTGGCCTCAAACTCACAGTGATCCGCCTGCCTCTGCCTTCCGAGTGCTGGGATTAAAGGTGTGTGCCACCACCGCCCAGTGCCAGCTCCTCTTTATGCAGTTTTAAAGGCCTTAAAAAGGTGACCAACTTAACCTGCCTCCCTCCCCACCCCGTCGGTCACATCTCCAGCATTCCAGAAATATGTATCTCCCTGTCTGCTCTTACAAAAGAAGGCTGTGAGCTGAGGGCCTGAAGCACCCACTGGCCTCCTAATCCTGCCTATAGATGCCCAAAGTAAGGGCACCTGAAGTGTAATACAGCAGTCGGGAGAGGAGAGGGCTCTGGGGTGAAACCAACCTCAGATGAAACCTGAGGAAGAACTGCAAAGGAGCGTCATGAAGAAGCCACTCCACCCCACCAGCCAACACCCCAAAATTCCACAGGTGCCAGTGCCTGGCACAGCCTTTCCCTGCCTGGCGTGGGAGCAGCAGACACCTGGGCCAGCGAAAGGCCTCTTTTAGGCTCTCTTTCCCTCCAGCCCACAGCTGAGTGGAAGTCAGGCTGCTTATCATCGGTTGTTTGGGGAGAAGGACGGGTAGTCTTTTAGAGGGACAAGGCGAAGCCTACGTGGGCTCAGCACGCTGAGGTCCCCAAGCAGGTGTGAGTTGTTCTCTGGGGTAGCAAGCCCCAGGCCTCTTACTGCACTCCTACAAGGGCTGCTCCCTGCACACACTTGTGCATTCCAAACCCCAAACTAAAAAGCCTTGGCCGTCCTGGACTCCCTTTGTAGACCAGGCTGGCCTCGAACTCACAGCAGTCTGCCTGCCTCTGCCTCCCGAGTGCTGGGATTAAAGGTGTCCACCACCACACCCGGCTAGATCTTTTTTTAAAATAGGATTTCCTGGCCTGAAACTTGCTATAGTACAAGCTATCCTCAAATTCCAGGTCTGCCTAATGCATACTTTTTAAAAATATTGACAGCTAGAGGCTAGAGAGATGGCTCAGTGGTTACATGTGTGCTGCTTTTTCAGAGGATTCAGACCAGCACTCATGTGGACATGCCCCTCCACAGATAGACATGCATTCATGCACATAATAGAAAACATAATAGATCTTTTTGATAACTTTTTTTAAGATTTATTTATTTATTATGATGTATACAGTGCTCTGCCTTCATGTACACCTGCCCACCAGAAGAGGGCATTAGATCACATTATAGATGGTTGTGAACCACCATGTGGTTGCTGGGAATTAAACTCAGGACCTTTGGAAGAACAGGCAGCACTCTTAACCACTGAGCCATCTCTCCAGCCCCATTGATAACTTTTTAATAAGTAATCCAAGTGTCTTCTCCTGGCTCCGCTGAGATCGGGTATGAGTCCAGTCTACAGTATGAGGACAGATTAAATTTTGGTTTTTTTGAAACAAAGTTTTTCTGTGTAGCCTTTGCTATCCTGGAACTAGCTCTGTAGATCAGGCTGGCCTTGAGTTCACAGACATCCACTTGCCTCTGCTGGGATTAAAGACATGCACTACTACTACTTGGCCAATAAAATATTTCTACTTCATTTTATTATTATACAAATATGTTGTGTGTGAGTGAGTTCAGGTTTTCTGGTTGCCATGGCACAGTTGTGGAGGTCAGAGATCAACTTTGGAGAGTCCCTGGCCATTTAGACAGCACATTGAGATCTTGCTTCAAAAAGAAAGGGAAAGAAGTGGAAGAAGAAATGAAAAAATGCCGTTTGTTTTAAGATAGGGTGTCACTGTGTAGCCCTGGCTGGCCTAAAGCTCCCTGTGTAGACCAGGCTATCCTCCAACTCAGAGACCTGCCTGCCTCTGCCTCCTCAGTGTTGAGATTAAAAGTGTCACCACTTTTTAAACATTTGTGCCCAGTGATCCAGGCCTAGTGGCACACACCTTTAATCCCAGCACTCAGGAGGCAGAAGCAGGTGGATCGCTTTGAGTTCAAGGCCAGCCTAGTCTACAGAGTGGGTTCCAATGCAGCCATGGCTACACAGAAAAGCCTTGTCTCAAAAAACCAAAACTAAGAGTCTGGAGAGATGGCTCAGAGGTTAAAAGCACTGACTGCTCTAGCAGAGGTCCTGAGTTCAATTCCCAGCAACCACGTGGTAGCTCACAACCATCTATAATGTGATCTGATGCCCTCTTCTGGCCTGCAGGTGTACATGCAAGCAGAGCACTGTATACATAATAATAAACAAATCTTTTTTTAAAACTCTACAAATAAAAAAGAAAGAAAAACCTAAACACACACAGACAGACAGACAGACACACAGACAGACACACACACACACACACAGACACACACACACAGACACACACACACTACTGGGCCACACTGTCATCTACAACATTCATTCTCAAGAACAAAACCACCAAGTAACAAAAAGTAAAAAGCACAGGTCTCCTAGTTTGTTAGCACAGTCTTTTATTGTCATACTTACGTCATGTGTCCATGTGCACACCAGTGCACATCTGTAGGAGGACAACTCTCAGAAGTTGGTCATTTGTTTCCATCCAGTGGGTTCCAGATACCAAACTCCAGTGACCAAGAACCTGAGAAGCTGTCTCACCAGCCCTCATAATATCTGTGGTAAGTTTACAATTTTGTGTTGGGACACATGTAGCCCAGACTGCAGTTTTTAGAGCAATGGAGGCAGCAGGACTGTGGGACTGTGGTCCATAAGCCTGCACATACATATTCACAAGGCCTGTCCCCAGAAGGCCTCCTGCTCAGCGTCTTCTTTCCTTAATCATCCTTAATGAGTGGCCACCGTACCTGCTACAGCCCTCTGTGATAAGGACAGATCCTAGCAGCTGAAGAAATGGCTCCGCAATTAAAAATGCTCTTGTTGTTGCCCCAAAGGACCATGGACTTGAGTCCCAGCACCCACAGCATCCAGAATTCCAGGTCAAAGGCTCTAACAACCTCTCCTGACATGTACATTTACACACACACACACACACACACACATACACGATAAAAATAAATATTTAAAAGTTAGGTAATCCAAAGAGATTATATATAGATCCCTTTTTAGAATCCAGGGTCCACTGGCTTGGAAAATGCCCTTTGGCCTCTTTTGCCCTAGTGATAGCCACCCTCTCTTGTCCCTGGACCTGTTACCCCACCCCTAACCCCGGCTCTGCAGTGATGCTGAGGGGAGAAGAGGCCCAGGGATTCCACCCCCCCCAATGAGACCTAGGCAGAGGAGGGGGAACAGCAGGGCCTCTGCCCCTTCCTTGTCCCAGGGCCCCCAGTTCAGTGAATTCTCAGAAACAGGTGGTTTCAGGGATCCAAAGTTTGAAACCAACAAGGCTTCAGGAGGAGCAAGAGGGCACTGTGATTCTGGGTGTTGGTCGGTGGCTGGACTGGAATGGCTTGAGGACAGATACCACAGATGTCCAAGGAGGGGATGATCTTCAGCGGAAGAAGGAATGGGGTTGTTGGTGTCTCCCTTCCCATTCTGAGCAGGCGTAGGCACTGGGTGGGGAATAGGAGCTGCCAGTCAGAAGGGTTCGGCCAGAGGTGGTGGCACTCGCCTCTAATTCCAGCACTTGGTAGGCAGATTGGTGGGTCTCAGTGAGTTTGGAGCTCACCTGGTCTACATAGTGAGTTGGAGGCCAGTCAGGGCTATATAAAAAGATCCTGTCTCAAGAAGAAGGAGGAAGGGCTGGAGAGATGGCTCAGTGGTTAAGAGCACTGTCTGCTCTGCCAAAGGACCTCAGTTCAATTCCCAGCACCCACATGGCAGCTCGCAACTAATTCCAGTTCCAGGTGACCTGACACCATCACACCAATGCGCACACGTGCACACACACACACACACACACACACACACACACACACACACATATATATATATATATATATATATTTTTTTTTTTAAAGAAGAGGAAGAGGAGGAGGAGAAAGAAAGAAGACAAGGGTTCAGACACCTCTGAAGACATAGCCACCCTTGCCCTAATTCTTCAACCTCCAGAGCAAGGGCCTTAATGGGCTGCTCAGTTCTCTGTTTTGCTGACACTTGCTCAGGTAGTCAGGCCTGGAGTTAGGGTCCACTCGCTAACAGGGAGCAGCAGCTGGCCATCAGCTCTCCACTTGAAAAGTTTCCAAACCTCAGTGCTTTCCAGGTCTTAAGTCCAAGGCCCCAGAGCAGTCAGGAGGCCCCAAGATCCCAGGGCAATGTGGGTGGCAGCCTGTACCCCAGATTCCTGCCCTCATCCATGTGGCCCTTCATATGTGTCGCATAGACCCTGAGCATTTTTACTTTGGTCAGTGGCAGAGCAGTGGTGTGACCTTGGTTTCACCTGCTTGTCTCTTCCTACCTGTCCCCTGGCTTTCAACTCCTCACACTTCTCACCTCCCGGGAGCAGAAGAGATGGGATGAGTCACTTGTGACTGGAAGTGATAGGTGTGTCACTGTAACAGGGGCAGGGTGGCTACTGCTCAGAAGGATTTTAACTGGGCTTTCCACAATGGCAAAGACAAGGTCCCCGCATGTGTATACACACTGTATGTCTCTGATGATAGTTTTCTGGGCAAAGTCCCAGTTTCTAGGTGCCTCATTCGTGCCAGGACCAGGTGCTGAGGTGACAGTGGACAGCAAAGCCAGGTCATTGCCCAAACTCAGCCCTTGGGCAGGCGGAGAGCAGTGTACGTGCATGGAGGCAGAGCAGAAAGCTAGAGTGAGGTCTGGGAGGGTCACAGAGGTAGCAGGAACTAAATTAAGACACTACAGAACCCCTGGGCCTGGGAAGCGATCCAACTGCCTCTGCCTCCCAAGTGCTAGGATTAAAGGCATGCACCACCAGCCCAGTCCACTTTGCTTCTTAAGAGACCTTTAAGAGAGGAAAGCTCCCAGCATTTGGGAGACAGAAGCAGGTTGATCACTGTGAGTTGGAGGCCAGCCTGGTCTACAAAGCAAGTCTAGGATAGTCAAAGTCAAGGCTACACAGAGAAACTTTGTCTGGAAAAAATCCAAAAACAAAAACAAAAACCCACAAAAAACAACAAACAAAAAACAACCAAAAAAAAAGGTGCCACCTGTGCCCTCTTCTTCAGATGTATGAGAGAGTGCTCTTTCACACTTAATCCCAGTTCTTCTTTATTTTTTATTTTTTACTAAGATTTTTTTGTTTCAGTTTCTTTGTTGTTGTTGTTGTTTAAATTTTTATTTATTTATTATGTATGCAGTGCTTTGCCTGAATATAATGCCGACAAGCCAGAAGAGGGCACCAGATCTCATTGTAGATGATTGAGAGCCACCATGTGGTTTCTGGGAATTGAACTCAGGACCTCTGGAAGAGCAGCCAGTGCTCTTAACCTCTGAGCCATCTCTCCAGCCCTTAATCCCGGTTCTATCAGGTGAGGTCATGCCAGATCACAGGCCCAGGATGCAGTTATACTGTTCACCTTGCTCTAAACCTCATTGCACTCCTCAGTAGTATAGCAATCATCATCGTCGTTGTCACCATCATCATCTTTGCCTGGCTGCCTAGTTAGGGCTTCAGGGGGAGGAGACACGAGGGAGTATGTGGAGAGGATTTTGGGGAAGGGTGAGAGAGAGAGAGGGAGGGAGAGAGAGAGCGCACGAACTGGCACTCTTTGGAGCCTGAAAGGATACAGCTCTGGGTACCTCAGATCTGCAGCCCACCCCTTATCTCTCTGGCTAGCAGTGCCATAGGCACAGTATCTGGCAGGTTGTCATGGGAACAGAGCCGTCCAGAATGCACCTGGTCAGGCTCTGGTCTGAAAAGGCAGCCATTCAAGGTTGGCTTGGCCAGAAGCCGGGTGATGAGAGACAGGGAACCCTGTGCTCTAGAGGGAAGGAGGCCCACGTTGCCTGTTGCCTCGGTGTGGAGCTGAGCTGTCAGCCTGGGAGGGCAGCAGGCTGTGTGGGAGGGGGAGGTGTCTCAGAAGGAAGACTGAGCTAGTGTTTGAGGCCTAGGGCTGAAAGGCGGCTGTGTATCCCATGCTAGCTGCCTGGCAGGCAGGAATGTGACTCATTGGTGGCCGGCTGAGGTTGCAGCCTGGGCCCAGCTGTCCAGGTCGGGGCTCACTGCCCACCCATGTGTGAATGTTTGCCAGTATGACAGGTACACTGGTGCTGACACTACAGCCTTTGCAAATCTGCCTGGGCTCTTAGGACTCCTTGCAGTAGCCATGACCTGTCCTCTTCTGACTGTGGCTGTGGCCAGTCTGTCCCTCCTTCCTGCCAGGCTCCCTTGCAATGACCCAGCCCTGCCATCATCTCCTGTTCCCATCCCAGGCATGCCTTCCTGGGTGCAGCCCACCAGAAAGGGCTGTCTCCTCTCTTAATTGTACCTACCATGGTAGGACAGGTGAAGGAGGGAGGGACGGACAGCTTGTTAAAGTGATGCTAGCCAATCAGGAGGACATTTGGAGTCGATTATTAAAGGTAAGCAGGAGTTCATTCTACTTAGAAGGACATAATACAGTTGAGTTGAAGGAGGGCAGGGTACTGGGGAGTCAGAGGGAGACTGGGTTGCTGGGGTGGTAACTGAAGGCAGTGCAAGCTGTTAAAGGTTTGTGGGTCCTGGAGCAGGCACAGACTTGAGGACCTGGGGGTCCTAAAAGGCTTCACAGGACCTGTTGAGTCCTGAACCTGTTCCCAAGGGCCTGCCCAGCAGGAGTTCACTGGTAACGAAGCAGCTGGTCATGGGCAGGTGTGAGTTACTGGGTGCGCAAATATCTCAGAATTTAGAGTGTGCATGAGTGTTGTGTGTGTCTCTGGATGGCTGTGGTTTTGGATGTAGTTTGATCTCACTGCACACGTGCCTGGGTACATGTGTTCATAGTCTGTGTCTTATGTACATGTGTGTGTATGTGTGCTTTTATATATGTCAGTGTGTTAAGTGTGCATTTGCATATCTATCTGTATGAGAGAGAATTTTGCGTGTATGTGTGTCCTACCAAGAGAAATGGGGTTGAGCCCCAGGACACAGGCATTACTAGGAACCAGGCACCAGTCAGCTTTCTGCTCCTTCCGGGCTCTCCCTGTCAGGTTTCTTCTGCCTTGCTGCCTCTGCATCCTTTGAATTCTGTCTTCTGAGTGGCAGCCCAACTCCACCTCCACTTGACTGCTGCCCCATAACCACAGGAGGCCTTGGATGTCACCAGACTAGCTGGTTTGTGCTTGAGCACAGGAGGGGGACAGAAAGCTGCCCAGCCCCACAGGTATGGTGTCCATCTTCTACCCTAGCCCAGGGTTGCTCCCCATCCCAGAAAGAGGTGTCTAGACCACGTGAAGGAGTTGCCCACACAACACCAACCCTTCCTCCTCCTTCCTGCATCTGAGCAGTTTGGTTTACAGGATTGCCAGGGAGTCCTGGAGGCTCAGCCTAAGTGGCAAATGTGGCTGGAACCTCTCCATGGTCTCTGAGTGAGCCTCTGACTGAGCAGAGCTTTCAAGATTGGTAGGATCACCGGGTGTGGTGGCGAACACCGTTAATCCCAGCACTTGGGAGGGAGAGGCAGGTGGATCGCTGTGAGTTTGAGGCCAGCCTGGTCTACAAAAGCGAGTCCAGGATGGCCAGGACTGTTACACAGAGAAGCCCTGCCTCAAAAAACCTTAAAAAAAAAAAAAAAGATTGGCAGGATTGCTGGGCACTCAGGAGGCAGAGGCAGGCAGATCTCTGAGTTCGAGGCCAGCCTAGTCTACAGTGCTACAGTGTGGCAACAGTGTGAGTTCCAGGACAGTCAGAGAAAGCCTGTCTCAAAAATCACTCCCCCTACCAAAAAAAGTGTGTGTGGGGGGGGGAAAGACTGGCAGATTCCTTTGAAGGATCTACCCCACCTCCACCCCACTGTCCCTGGGGCTGCCAATCTCATGCCATCTATAAAAGAAGAGTTATGACCCAGGCCTGGTCAGTCAGGCTATCGCAACCCTGGGATAGAGATACTCATCGGCTTAGGGTGGGATACATGATACAGATCAACCAGTGAAAGTCCTTTTCTGGGATTGTGTGTGTGTGGAGGTGGAAGTGGGGTGGTAGGAGCTGGGACTTTTGAGGTGATAAATGCCTAAGGGTATCCTGAAGCCTGCCTTTGTCCTTTTTGTAAAAGCGCAGAATAGCCGTGATATTCCTGTTATATGAGCTAACAAGTTCCCTCAGCTAATTAGAATTGGGGTTACTATCACTGAAAGCCAGACAAGTCCTGGACTATTTCTTGCCTGAGCCATGTGCTTGGTCTTTAGGATGCCTGGCCCATAACATCTCTCACAGTCGCTCTTTGGGTCACTCAGTCCCCACCTACATGTCTTGCTGCCTGTGCCCACTCCTCACAGAGCTTCTAAACCCACCTCTGCTGTCTCTACCACCCTCCTTCAGTGAGAGAACACAGCTTTTTCAGCTCTCTGACCCCAGTTTCCTCCATAGCTACTTTTCTGTCTGTCCCTCAGCCTCACAGGAAAACATGCCACTTTTCAGGCCCTTGGTCAGCTGACCAACGGGCTCCAGAGTGCTCCGGACAGATGACTTCCCCACATCAGGGTTGCCTGAGAAACCAGAGAGCTGCTCTCTCCCAGGGCTTCCCAGCTAGCCCTCCTCTGTCTGGCCCTGGGATTAGCTCTGTGAAACCTTGTCCTGTGACTCAGCACTGTCACCTCCTCCATTGCTGAGACTTAGCTCCATGAGTATGCGACATTCAAAGGTCACCTTGGGTTCCTGGAGCTGGGTCAGGTTGCCTGACTTCCTCCGTTTCTGGCTCATTTTCTCATAATCTGCTTTTCTTTGGGGCGCAGTCTTCCTTTGTGTCCTGCCCATGAGATGTCAGAAACATAGAGGACCATGTCTGTGCCTTTCTACAATTTCAGAATCTATTGACTTCACCAAGTGCAGAAGTTTCAGTGATGGCAATTCATCAGCTGGTCCCAGTGTCCTCCATAGCCTTGGCTGAGGAAAACAGATTCTTTCATTCCAATCTTAATTACTAATATTAACTCAGGTCACACGTTACATGTCACATAGTAAATCTATCTATGTATATGGATATACTGATAAGTTACAGAATGGCCACTAAGGTTAAAGAGGTCCCAGCAGGCCTGGGTCCTCCTTGAACATCAGAGTCCAAGAAGGAGCAAAGAGCAAAGAGCAAAGTGGGAGGGGGCAGGGAGGCCGGGAAGTATTTTTTGCTTATTTTACTTATTTGTTTATGTTTTTTTTTTCAAGACAGGATTTCTCTGTATAATAGTCCTGGTTGTCCTGGACTTGCTTTGTAGACCAGCCTGGCCTCGAACTCACAGAGATCCACCTGCCTCTGCCTCCTGAGTGCTGGGATTAAAGGCATGCACCACCACTGCCCGGCTCTCTATTTAAATCTTGTTGAGACCCTTGGAAGTTAAAACGCTGCAGGAGTTTCAGAGTGACCTGAGCGATGGAAGCTGATAGGAGCATAAAGAGAGCTGGCATGGGGGTAGGGTAGGAGATAATGCACCATGCTGGAGAGCCACAGGAGAGACTACAGTCCACAGGCACCACAGAGCCACACTACCAGGGAAGAACGAAGCAGAGCGTCAAGGTTGAGTCTCCCTGTAGGAGTGAGGATCAAGACCAGTCCAGAGGGATGGACAGATGGACAGCAGGTCCAGATGGACAGACAGACAAATGGAAAGGCAGCATTTCAAGGAGGATATGTCAACAGCAAGGAGCCAGCCAAACTGAAGGCCCTGAACAGTCAGAAATTCTGCCAGTCCACTAACACATAACCCCAGTGGTCAGGTGACAGGTCAGTGGGACCATAGCCATGGCAGTGTTAGGGGTCCAGATGATGGTGTTACACCATTTCCTCTGTCCAGTGTGTTCCTTAGGTTCTCAGGTCTCATTTCCCTGACATGACTATGCTTATGTGCCCACAAGGTCCCAGTTTACTTGGACCAATGTAAAGGGTGACACCCTCTCTACTTGTAGGAATAAGTTACTCATCCATCTGTATCCCATGTACAGCAGCATTTGTACTTAAAATGGAGCCCAAAGCTGACTATAAAATAGTGTCTCTTAAGGCAGGGCACAACCTGGAAAATACTGCTGTATACACTATGGAGTGGCTTAGGGCAGGGCACAGCCTGCTCTCACCACCTTGGCTGAAAGGAATTCTGAGAGTTCAACTAGACTCTTGGAAGACACGCCAGTTCTGAAGATTCTCCCTCCTCTCTCCTGCTTCCCATCATTTCCCATCATGCCCTTGCTCTTTCTTGGGCCCCTGACTCACAGAGAGGAGCTAGGTCTGCAAGAAAGTTCAGCAATTGTACCAGGCCTGTCAACCTCATGGCGGAAGGAGATCTGACTCCAGAAAGTTGTCCTGACTACACACACACACACACACACACACACACACACACATACAGAATATATACACACACATACAGAATATATAAGTGCATATTTTACATTGAAAAATAAAGGGGAGCCAGCCTCCAAGGAGACATGTCCCCTTTGTTCATCCCTAAGTGTTCTCCAGCTCCAGATCCTGCCTCATCTTCTCAGGACAGCCAAGGTCGGGGGGAATTTGAGGGGGGATGATTTGCCCATGGTACTCTTCAACTGCTGACTTGAATGGCATCACTGGGGTCTTCCCGAGCCCTTCAGCATCACCCTGAACTGTATCAGGGTCTCAGGAGCTGACACCTGTGGCCTCTGAGTGCCAGAGGTTTTACTGTCATACTTTCTCATCAGGAATCAAGTCTCTGGGGCCCTCAAAGAGCCTCAACCACCAGCCAAAGAGCATGCATGGGCTGGACCTAGATCCCCTACACACATGCAGCAGATGTGCAGCTTGGTCATCATGTGGGTCCCCTAACAATGGGAGCAGGGGCTGTCTCTGACTCTCTTGCCTTCCTCTGGATCCCTTTCCTGTAGCTGAGTTGCCTTGTCAGGCCTCAGTGGGAGAGAATGTTATTAGTCCTGCTGGGGCTTCAGGTGCCAGGATGGGTTGGTGCCACTTAGGGGCCTCCCCTTCTCTGAGAAGGAGAGTGGGTGAGTGAGGGGAGGGAGGGATGAGGGTGGGACTGGAGGAGAGGGGGGGGGCTGGGATCAGGCTGTAAAGTGATTAAATAAAGGGGGGGAGACAGAACGCGAAAGAAAGAAAGAAAGAAAGAAAGAAAGAACGTCTCACCCAGATTTACCCACTGAAAATGTCTAGAAACACACACACAAAGCAGGCATCCTATTATGGCTCTAAGCTTGGAGAAACTCCTAACATGTCAGGGCAATTCTCAAGGTCACCCTGGCCAACCCTAAACAGCCCTGAAGTCACAGAGGACCCATCACAGAAAGTTCCAGGCCCAGGGTAGTGCTCCCTGGTCTGGCATGGGCAGAGGAGCTGGGTCATATTTCTAGACAGGACACAACACCTTTAGCAACTCTCTTCCTATCACCAAATGACCTCTGACCCTCCAGCACTGGGTCACTGGCCCCCAGCTGTGAGTGTAGACTGCTGAATTTGAGGCCCCAACTGTGGCTCCCCTGAAGCATAAACCTAACTGCCCACAGCTGAACTAAAGAGAGTGCAGCTGGCATGGTTTATTAACCCTTTGCTCCCCGCCTCCCAGCTCCAAGTCTCCTCCCCATGGTGGCCTCTCTCCAAGGTGCCCAGGGCTCCTTCCTACTTTTCTGTCCTTTCTGACCCAAGGCAGCGCCCACATGCAGCCACACCTACCCAGTGTCTCCCCACAACTGAAGTCTCTGCAGACCTAATGGTGGGGGGTGGGGAGGAAAGGGGGAGGAGTGTAACAGGGAGAGGGAAAATGGGAGCTGGGGAAGGAGAAAGGTGTTTCTTAGTGTACCTCTATGTGCCAGCTCACTGAGCACCCCTTCCAGGGCAGCAAGAGAATGGGACAGAAAGTAACTTGATGGTTTAGGGACTTTTATTCAGTTCCTTTTTCCACCCACACCAACATTTCCTATACCTGCCATCTCCTCCCCCTGTGTTTGCACCCACAGCATGGGGGACAGTGGCAGAGTCCACCACCACAGACTGGCCTTGCTCAGCCACTCCTGCTGTTCCTCGACAACCCATAGCCCGCTGCTATGCCCTCACAGCTAAACAGGTGGAGGGCGCTAGACTAAATGAACCCAACAGTGGGTCACTCTGCTTCTGAGGAGGGATGGGCCAATGCAGGTCACAGAAAGCAGAATGGGGTGACAGTGGCCAGAGCCTGGCCATGCACATGCGTGTGCACACACACACACAGGTATGCACCCATGCACATGTGCAGCTGTACACACGTATATACTCATGTACTTAATTGTCATTCATTTCCCCATTCTTTTTTTAAAATATATTTTATTAATTTATTCATATTACATCTGAATTGTTATCCCGTCCCTTGTATCCTCCCCTTACTCCTCTCCCCTGTACTGTGACTGAGGGGGACCTCCTCCCCCTGTATATGCTCATAGGGTATCAAGTCTCTTCTTGGTAGCCTGCTATCCTTCCTCTGAGTGCCGCCAGGCCTCCCCATCCAGGGGACGTGGGCAAATATGGAGCACCATATTTCCCCATTCTGAACTCATCCTAGGCACAGACCAAAGAATTCTTTGACAAACTGTCTTGAATAACCAGATTCAACTGGAAAACAGCAGGATGACCTTGGGCAGCTCCCCTAGTGGAGAGTGGTGCTTTTCAGACTCTCTGGTGGTCCCAGGATCCCCTGGGGGCACGTCACCCTAGTGATCATAATCTCAAAAGCATCCCCTATGATAAGGCTGTCTGTGTAGGAGACACTGATATATCTGTTTCCCCTGCGTCATCTCCACGCAGACAGGAAGTTGAGGTCTTGAGACCAAGCCAGCTGCCCCCTCATAGCAGCCAGGAAGTGCAGAGGACTGGCCCAACCCACTGGCACTCAGATCTGAAATCACAAGCTTTTGCCAGAAACACCTGTGTCCACCTTCACCTAGCACCTGGGGAAAACTTCACAGTGGGGTGACAGGTCAGTTCTTCAGTGGGGCACCTGCTCTTCCTCAAAGCCACACTTACAGGGCAAGAAGAAAGAACCCCAAAGCTTGGGTGGTACCAGGTGAGCTAGCACCTATCTGTAACCCCATGGTTCAGGAGGCTGAGGCAAAATGATCTGGGGTTCAAGGCCAGCCTGGACCGCATGCCAAGACCCTGACTCAAAACAAACAAAACCAAACCAATATTTTGTGTGGTAGGGATAGGAATGGGTAGGTAACCAGTGCCAAGCTAGGGTGATGAGGACCAGGTGGCCTGGGACTAGTGGGACTGCAGTGACTCCTAGGGGCAGGCAGCCAGGCCAGTGAGACTTAAGCTTCAGGCCAGGGCTTCTTGGTGGAATTAAAGAGGGCATTGTCCCAGGATTCTCCTCTGAAATTCTGGCCAGAAGGTCCTTCATCGCTTCTGACTGGAACTTAAAACGTTCCAGAAAATTACACTGGATGTTTCAACAGATAGACCAGCCTAAGAATCACTGAGGGAAAGGCCAAAAGGAATCTTCACCCATGGGGCTCACTGGGGCTTTCTGCCTCGCTGTATACCCTGGGGGAGGAGGGGCAACCCAGAAAACCGGTTCCCCATTCCCACTGCCTGAGGCCAGGCAGACCTCCTGGGTTTGCATCTTAAGGTTGCAACTTCATCCATAGGGTACATGTCCCTGACTCTACCACCTGGTAAGATAGGAGCAAACCATAACACTCAAACCATAGACTCAAGTGAGCCACTGATGCCAGGGACCTAGAACCAGGCTTGGCGGATAGGAAGCACTGGGTATTGAGAATGGACTGTAAAAAGTGTCCATTTAAATCCTGTGGTTATTTTTGAAGTCTTACTGTATACTCCTCATTGAGACCCCAGTGTGGGTCCAGACATCTGGGTAGCAGCAGGAAGATTTTTCCAAGTCATCAGATGAGGCACTATCCCAGAGACTGGCCCAAGGTGCCCGCCCCCATCCTTGTACTATGCCTGTGTGTAGCCCACTCCTAAGAGAAAATGGTGCACACACAGCAGATTAATAAGGGCCTGGAGAAAAAAAAAAGTCTCGGTTAAGGGAAATATTTGTTAGCAATAAATGAAGGAGGTTTCTGTTTTGAGACAGAATCTCACTAGGGAGCCCTGGCTGGCCTGGAACTCACTATGTAGATAGACCAGGCTGGCCTTAAACTCACAGAGACCCACCAGCTGGGATTAAAAGCATGTGCAGACACTCTAGCAGAAGAATGGAGTTTTTGCATAGGCAAATAGGCCTTCTATGGGGGAGGAGGGAGTTAATGGGGAAAGGGTGGGGGAACCCAGAGTCTTCCTGGGTGACCTGGGCTGCCTGGGGTCTAACACAGACAACCCAGTCTCCGAGCATCATCGTCTCTTGAGATCGCTGCTCAGGCCCAAAAGCGAGCCTGGGAAGGAGAAAGTAGACAGGGAAGAGAGAAGGAAGCTTTAGGGGAAACAGCCCTTATCCGCCTCTCTCCACTCTGCACACCCGGGGCTACTCCAAGAGGAAGCCGCCAGGCCGCTAGGCGCCGGGTGGGCGTGGAGGTGGGCGGCGTTCGACGTCCCCACGTGCCCCGAAGAGGAGAGGCAGGAGACCCCGTGAAGGCTCGGCGGGGAAGTCGCCGCCTCAGGATGTTGGTGATCCTCAAGGTCTCTGAGATTCTGTCTCTTCCCCACGCGATCCTGCGGGGCGTGCCTCGGAGGTGACCCTGGATGAGCGGCGTTGCTGTCCCTTCAGTGAACCGGGGCGCGAAGAGTTAAAGTACCTGGGCCGCCGCCCCTGCGGCCCCTCCTCCAGCCGCCGGGAAAAGGAAAGTCTCAGCGGGGGCGCGGCCCGGCCCCATCCCGCCGTCCCCTGCCGCGGCGCCTAGAACTGTGATCCGTGCGCTCCGCTCCGCAGCCCTAGACCGGGCCGCCATGTCTCTGTGGTGAGTCGTGGTCCCTGGTCCGACCTTCACCTCTCCCAGGACCACAGACCTCAAGGGATGCACGCTGTGTGTCTTGGGGCCGACCTCAGTTTCCCGGGGCAGCGGGGGTGGCGGGAGATGCGGAGCGGGGCGGGGCGCCTGAGCGGCAGGTGGGATGCGGGAGAAGAGAGGCGCACTCTTGGCTCCCCGGCCGCGGCTCGGAGCCAGTATGCAGTCTCTCCGGCCCTCGGGTCCCGCAAAGAGACACCTTTCTCCCTAACCTCTCCTGTCCCTCTTCCATCCTGTGGCCTCTCGGACCTCCTCTACCCTTCTCCGTTCCCGGCTTTGCTCTTACAAATAGAGTGGACTGGTACATGCGAGCGAGGGGGCTGGCCGCCGCCGTCGCCTGGAGCTGGGCGACCTTACCGGGACTCCGGGGCTGGGTTTTGGAGCTTATTTAGAACCCCGAGGGCTAGAGTCCTGGGTTCAGAATCCTCTGCTTCCTTTCCTAGGGAGGTTCAACTTTGAGTCTCACCCAGCAGGGTACCTCAAGTCGTTTCAGTCTTTCTACGTCCAACCTACTGGCCAGGAAGTCTTGGGGCCCTTGGGGAAAGCTCGCTGAATGTGGGGAGGGGGCGCTCAACCTTAACTCACCCTGCACCTCTGCAGGCTTAAAACCTGGGGGTATCTTGTACCTCCCGCCATCTCCCTGCTGCCCTGGTCCTGGAAGGGCCTCCCTGACGACGTATATCCCCCAGTAGGAGCTAAGGAGGGAAGGTTTCAGGGAAACTGATTTCTGCCTCTGAGAAGAGTGTGGTGGGGTTACCTGAGCAAGGTCCCTGGAGAGTGGAATTCCTTCCCAGGGCTGACAGGCTAGGCACCTCATTGCTCACTGTGGAATATCATGGTAGAGGTAATGGGTCACGGTGGCATCTGTCCGCTGACTGCACTTCGAGGCCTCCCATCTGCAGTTTCTGTTGAGTCGGTTGTATTGGAGGCTACTAAGCCAGAACCCCTCTCCGCTTCACTCCACAAGGGGACTCCCCAAAAGCTGCAATGAGGATACTGCCTTTGCCCCTCAGAGTGACTGGTTCAAAGACACTTGGCTAAAGGGTTAAATGGCCCCTTCCCAAAGTCGTTAGGTTTGGAACCCCAGCAGCTGATTCCTGGGTGCTTCTTGAGTTGGGAAAGTTAACACAAGAAAGGAGTCAGGATCTGACTGACCCTCCAGACCCAACTCTCGGAGGGGTCTGAGACTGCCAGCTCACCCTCTTGTCTGCTGCTCCCCTAGGAAGAGAACCCTCTACAGGAGTGTGTGCCTGGCTCTGGCCCTCCTTGTGGCTGTCACCGTGTTCCAGCGCAGTGTGACCCCTGGTCAGTTTCTACAGGATCCTCTACCACTCACGCCGGGGCCACCCAAAACTGGAAATCTGGCCAGTGCCAACAGCTTCTGGAAGAGTCCAAAGGAGGTAGTGGCTCCCTCCCCCTTGGCTACTCGGGGACCCCAGGCCTGGGATGTGATTAGCACTAACTGCTCTGTCAACATCAACCTGACCCACCAGCCCTGGTTCCAGGGTCTTGAGCCACATTTCCGGCAGTTCCTAGCCTATCGGCATTGCCGCTATTTCCCCATGTTGCTGAACCACCCGGAGAAGTGTGAAGGTGACACCTATCTGCTTGTGGTCGTCAAGTCAGTCATTACACAGCACGACCGCCGGGAGGTCATTCGTCAGACATGGGGCCACGAGTGGGAATCAGCAGGGCAGGGCAGGGGTGCTGTACGGACACTCTTCCTGCTGGGCACAGCCTCCAAGCAAGAGGAGCGAACCCACTACCAGCAGCTGCTGGCCTACGAGGACCGTCTCTATGGTGACATCCTACAGTGGGACTTCCTTGACAGCTTCTTCAACCTGACCCTCAAGGAGATCCACTTCCTTAAGTGGCTTGACATTTACTGTCCCAGTGTCCCCCTCATCTTCAAAGGTGATGATGATGTCTTTGTCAACCCTACCAACCTGCTGGAGTTTCTTTCTGACCGGCAGCCCCAGGAAAACCTATTTGTAGGGGATGTCCTGAAACACGCTCGGCCCATCCGCAAAAAAGATAACAAATACTACATCCCCGCGGTCATGTACAGTAAGGCCGTCTACCCACCCTATGCTGGTGGCGGGGGTTTCCTCATGTCTGGCACCCTAGCTCGGCATCTCCACCATGCCTGTGACACACTGGAACTCTTTCCTATTGACGACGTCTTCCTGGGCATGTGCTTGGAGGTGCTGCGGGTGAAGCCCACAGGGCACGAGGGCTTTAAGACCTTTGGCATTTCTCGGGTCCGAGGCAGCCGGATGAACAAGGAACCCTGCTTCTACCGTTCCATGCTTGTGGTACACAAGCTGCTACCTGCTGAGTTGCTGGCCATGTGGGGCCTGGTGCATAGCAATCTCACCTGTTCCCTCAAATTCCAGGTGCTCTAGTGTTGCTGGGCCACCAGCGCATTTGGCCTCAAGTCCTTGGGGCCCTGGGACTGGAGACACAGTACATGGCATAGCCTTTGGTCCCCTGTGGGAGGTGAAGGGTCTGGGCCTTTTGTGCCCCTGGGTGTGGTAGAGGTTGGGGTTGGACAGAGAGCCAGAGAGGAACTCCTAGAAATTCCCAGAAAATGAGGCCCAGGAACACCTGGAACGTCCCTGACTGGAGGTCAGTCATCTGAGGACCTGGATCCCTCCTAACCTGGGCCTATAGCTGGCCTCTCTAGCCTGATAGGAGGCCCTGGTGACCTCCAAAGGAATTTTGCTCGGGTACGTGGGCTAGGCCCAGCCCCAGTGGGTCTGTGGCTGCCTCTTGTTGGCACAGGGAAGTCTCTTCCTGTGAAAGGCCTCTGGCTCTCTGCGGGCCAGGCAGCCTTAGGTGGGAGCCCAGCCCTGTGCAGGTCCACGGGTGCTCTCTGGCCCACATTCCTGGATCTCCTGAGAGGAGCTCCCTAGGCTCTCAGCACAGCCCCAGGC
The DNA here is from genome assembly GCA_907169655.1 of Acomys percivali. Lineage (NCBI taxonomy): Eukaryota > Metazoa > Chordata > Mammalia > Rodentia > Muridae > Acomys > Acomys percivali. The sequence continues at coordinate 22,866,149 of OU015743.1, read as the reverse complement.
TTGCCTGGAGTCAGCTGCTGAGGCATGGCTCCTGGCTCCGTCTTCTCATATCCAGACTGGCCACTCTTGACTACCTCAGCACTCCTCTAAACCTCAGTGCGGGTTACAACCCCACCCTATGCCCCTGACACAGGGCAAAAGAGCAGTGCTCCTGGCCCCCCCCCCCCCCAAGGCACAGTGATACCTGACCACACAGCCCAAGCCAGGTTTAAGCCTTACACCTCACCAATACTGACTCCCTGGCCAGCAATTGTCCTGTTTGGCCCTAGATGTAGACATTTTTCTATTACTGTGAAAATTTATTTATGAAGAATTGGAAGGAGACGGCACCAGGCCTTGGGAGGTGTGTCTCTTCCTTTCACTTCCTGCAGCAGCCCCATCTAGCACCTTTACCACTTTCAGTCCCCCTCTGAGCCCCCTCCCCCCCCACCCACACCCCTACTACTACTCTGGGGCCTGCACAGACTATTTCCCCTTTGGAAAAAAAAATGCCAACCACTCAACTCTGGCTGGGGTCACCTGAAAAAGATGGCGGCATCCTCTCTATTTTCTCAATAAAAACCAGACTGGTTGTTGAAAGTATCTGGACTAGCTGGTTCCTTGGTCTTGCCTAGAGAGGCCTTAGAGAAAGGGGAGAGATTGTTTTGATGCAAGAAGCTTGCAGGCTATAGCACTCAGCTGTTTCAGGTGACCACGTGGACAGCTGAGGCCTTGGCCTACACATCAATTAGCCAAGGTCAAGACAAGAGTTCAGGCCCAAGGCTAGTGTTCTAGTTGGTGGCCTTAGGCAGGCCTTGCAGAGTCTAGCAGGCTTCCTGATGACCTTGTGAAAGCATTGAAGGAGACTTGAAAGGAGAGACTGTCATGAGCAGAACTTTCACCCAAGCTGCTGCTTCCAAAGAAGGCAAGGCAGTTACTGCCAGAACAGGATCTCCTGAGACAGCGGGGTATTGAGCAGGCTTAGCTTGTGACCAGCTCAGATCCACCATGGGACCAACTGCCCAGATCCAAGTCCTGTGGACGAAAAGAACAGGGCTGCTACCGTTGCTCCCAAGCCCAGGTCTTCCCACACCTCCCTTTGTCAATTGGCTACATTCTATGCAGAGCTCAGCTCAGTGCAAAATGTGTGGCCTGGTCCCAGAAGCTGAGAACGCTAAGATTGCAACAGTGCAGGACCCCTTTGAGGAGCCAGGACCTGCTGTGTGTGGGCTGTAGATGGTAGAAAGCCATTAGCACCTCTATTTCAAAGCTCACAACCACCCACCCCCAAGAACAGCAGCAGGAGACAGTGGGAGACAGACAGAAGGGCGAGGTGGAGGCTCAGGGCTATGTGCGTAGCAGCTCAGGGGCCATGATTTAACAAAGGGTGAGGGAAGGAGATGGATGGTTGGTTGGTGCAGCCATGAGGCAGGCAGACTGGAATCTCTAGCATTTCTAAGGTTTAGGGAAGTGTCTGGAGCTGACCCCTAGAGTGGGGTAAGGGGATCTGCAGTTCTGAAGCCCCTCCTTTTGGTTTACTCTGTCTTCAGCTGTGGACTGAGAACTCAGTGGAAGTAGCCTGTGTGCACTGTGGGTCTTGGTGACACGTGACAAGTCATGTGGCACTCTGGCCACTCGGTGCTTCTGAGCCTTGCTCAGCCTCAGCCAGAGAGTATGAGGTTTTTGCTTCCTGGTAGCCTTCCTCAACTGGGGCCCAGGGCTGGACAGGCAGGCAGGCAGGTGGGAGGCCACATTAACACAGCAGAGGGAAGGGCCAAGGAACCCCTAAGGGGGCCGCTCACACCCCATCCCCCAGCGCCAGCCCTGCATGAGCCTTGTACCTGCTGCTTCATGCACTAGAGGACATTTGGGAGAGGTAGACTGGAATTTGGGGAGGAGCTGTGGTTGAGGGGAGACACCTGCCCTGCTAAGTTTGTTAACAGATCCCAGCTCTTGCGTCAAGAACTGGTAGAAACACACCAGTCCCAGGGATACGCAGGCGACGGTTCTTTATTTGGACAAGCACCACTGCAGGATGGGAAACGTGGCCCCCAACCAAGAGCAGGTTAGGCCGGTGGCTCCTAGAACAAAGGAAAAGCGCTGCCTTTATAAGAAAATCCCCTCCAACCATTCCCCTCAGGGTTATCTGATGAAAGGGATTCAGAACCAGACCGGGTGTTGGCCAGTCTTGACTGGTCAGTGTCCTGACCTCCAAGCAACAGTAACAGATTGCAGAAAGGATCCGGTCCTCCCTGGTCAGGGGCTGAGTACAACTGCATGCTCTGAGTCTCTGGGTCAGGCATATTCTCTGCAGACTGCTTTATCCTACATCTGAGAGAACAGAGTGGTTGTGTTTCTTAGCTCGAGGGTATGTGTAGGCCCTGGGTCATAATCGACCAAACAAGTAGGACCCGCCCTAGCATCAGATGTGTCTCTTAGGTGGGCCCATCTGTCTCTGCAGGCTCTGAACACATCAAAACACAAACAGTGGAGGAAGGTCCAGCACCTGCTACGCCACGACGTTAGGAATACTCCCCCAAAACTATATTCTGTGACATTCAGAGTATCCTGCCCACCTCTTGCAGCCACTCTCCTGTTGCTCTTGGCCTAACAGTATATGAGTCCCTGGCCTTCTCTATCCAGGCTGTCTCTACAGACGCTTTTATTGCTGGTCATTTTGGGAAACAGGCATAAAGATAAAGGTTGTTCTAGAGGACTCAGGAATTCTCGCCAAAGTCTTCTTTCCTAGTATTGAGGCGTGTCCCATCACCAAGGTTGCATAACAAAAGACAACAAGAAAAGCCTAACAGGTTTGGTTAAAGGTTCCTTCCGAGGGCTGGACTTGAACTCACTGATTTACCACCTCCTAGGGGCTGGGGTTACAGGTGTCAGATAGGGAGTGGTGGCGGCAACCCGCCTCTCCTGAAGCAGAATTGTTCTTTAATCAAAAAGGCTGAGGGACAGTGAGACTGTGCAAACGCAGTTGGGGTGGCGTGTCTGGAGTTGTTATGGTTTTTTTTAGGGGGACCTGGGATGAAATAGTCCAGCTGCAGGTCAGTTTCCCCGGAAGTCCGGAGGTGGTAGATACCAGCCAGCTTCCACAGGTGCCAACTCTCCTGCCCAAGTTTCTCATCCACCTGAGGCTTTTGGGTGATTAACCCTTCAATAACAGGCATGTGCTACTATGCCAAGTCTATGTGCTGCTGTGCTCCGATGTCTAGAACTCCCTCCTGTTGTGAGTTCCCCAAATACAAGGGAACAGAGTGACCTTTCTAAGTTTTATGGTTTACTTTAGGGGAGGAAGGATCTACCAGCCGTGTCCTTTAGCTCAGGGTGACAAAGGGCTAGTGTTTACTATCATTTCCTGGGTGGACAGTAGTAGTAATGATCTATATGACTTTGTCTTTAGTAACGTGGGAAACGTACGTTTCCATGTACATTTTTTAAATATACCCTTGGGGGGGGATGGAATCCAAGCATCCTCTTGGATCTTATTCCCAAATATCCTTTGCGAAGTCTCAGCAGTCAATTCCAGCTGTTTGCTCTCGATCCACATTGGGGTGCTGCTGAGAGGACCTGCGCGGGGGGGGGGGGGGGGGGGGGGGCCGGGGGGGGCGGGGGGGGGGGGGGAGGGGGGGGGGGGGGAGCTTCTCAGGCCACGCAGGCTGCGGTAAAGCCTATACTTCAGGCATTTAAATATCTGTCTCTGTCACTCTCACCGTGGCAGCCTTCCTTCACCCTGGGGTCCAGAGGCTCTGAATGAACTCTATAAACTCCCTCAGGCTTTCTAACACAGTAGCAACTCTCAGGCTTTTGATGACTGTAGGTTTTAGTCAGTCCCCAAGCTGATGTGGGATAGCAATTGGTGTGTGTGTGTGTGTTGTGGGGAGAACCAAGGACACAAGGCTTTAACAGCAAGAAGTTCCTGTCCTCAGCTACCAGCTCTGTATTCAAAGAGGACTTGAAAGGGGCCAAAAGGCCGTCCCATTGTTAGCTAGAGCTGGGCTGCCTTCTCCAGCAATATTTGCATAACTAAAGAAGACCACTTAAGGAATCCAGCCCTTGACAAAGGAAACCTGTTCCTAGGTGTAGTACGGGGTAGCAGGGGAAGCTTCTGGAATTCCGTTCAACATTATATTCAAAGGAAGCAATGGAAGTCTCAGAAAAATCCCACAGCTATTGTGTGACAGGGATTGCCTGGAACCCTAGGCTCCCAACCCCCATTTTACATCATCTCCCCCAGCGTCCACCCCCCCCCCCCCCCCCCCCGTTTTCCTTACAAACAGCTTAGTGATAAATGTGTTTGCTTCTGTGTGACTGCCTACAGAGTACCCAAAACGGTTATGTCCAATGAGTGATGGCATTTGGAGAATCTCAGCCATAGCACCTTATGGGGAGGCAGATGGGGGATGGGGGGAAAGTCTATGCATTTATTTAAATATTCTATTTTCCCCTCTTATTTAAATATTCTACTGCAAGAGGCTTCTGTTCCCATGAAACCCTGGCTCTGTCTGAAATGTCTACTCCAAGTCCCATTTACTGTCTGGAGCTTCTAACTATGATTTTTTTTTTTTTGTGGAAAAAAATTGCTATTCATGGGGAGGTGTGTGTGCATGCTGTAGGTAGGTCCGGTGATCAGAGGACAGTTTGCGGGAGTTAAGTTCTTGCCCTCTGGTAGGTAGGATCACACTTGGTTGCAAGCACCTTCACTTGCTAGGTCATATGGGCTGACCCCCTTTTCCCACCACTTTCTAAGCTCATGGCTATGCAAACTGTCCAGTCTTGGGGAGCATTTAGATTTACTTTTCTCCTTCTGTGGACAAACCAGTTTTCCCTCTGTTTGCAATTCAATTCTTTAGCTCTGTAAAAATGTGTGCTGTTGAACTACTCCTGTAGCTGGTCACTGCACCTGCCTTTGTCCCCCTTGTACCAGTAACGAGAAAGTCCCTAACACACACTCATCTTTGTGGCAGCATGAAAAGGCACAATTTGCCTTTCCATGGTGACTAAATGACTGTTTTCTTATTCAAACAGACACCTACTCGGGGAGTGGAATACAGCTTTTGCCTGTATTTCTGATACAAAGCTGGAATTATAGGAAGATAGGCGATAGTTAATTGTTAAATGAGTAGACAGGGACAGAGGTCTGAGATAAAATCAGACTGACCTCTGAGCACTTCCACTGTAGACGGAGATGGGCCCTTGTAAAAAGAAGCTCCCTCTTTGCTGAAGCTTTATTCCCTCCCACAGGCCTCTGGCCTATCTCCTAACCAACAGGGTAACTCCCTGCCTGGTTCCCAGCCAGCCACAGATAACCCACTCGGTGGGCTTGGCTAAGCTAACTCCTTCCCATTCTGTCCCCCTCCTGATTGTACTGCTGGCCACAGATAACCCTGGGGTGGGCTTGACTGGCTCTGGATGATCCCCACCCCTGTCTTAATCAAGTCCCTGCAGACCTTTAAAATGACCCAACAGACTAAATGTTTTGTGCCTGGCCCATTTAAAAGGAACCCAGAACTGGGTGTGGTCTCAGCATTTGGGAGCCAGAAGCAGGCATATCTCTCTGGTTTCAAAAGACCAGTGTGGTGTGCATAGTGAGTTCCAGACCAGCCAAGGGTACATAGATCCTATCTCAAAAACAAAACACAACAACACACACACACACACACACACACAGGCAGAGCAAGCTGACACCCACCCCCATGCCCCCTTGTTAGGCACAGGGTTTTACCTCTGCAATAGACATTGTGAAGCTGGACTGCAACTTTCTCTTCCCATAATTCTTTACCAGACGGAGGAAACGTACTGAAGAAAGGAGAGCTATTAGGCAACATATACTTGGAAGTAAATTTTACATTCACTGTAGGCCCTTGGACGTAAAGCAAGTTGTGTATTTAGTTTCTTTGGTGTGGTCTGAGTCCCCTGAGGAGCTTGGAGAAAATACCCCAAGGCCAGGTCTTACACTGGGCGGATTAAAAAGGAACCAGAGGATTGGGAGTAGGCCAGACGCTAGCCTCCAGGATCCCAGGCGCCTGGTGCTAACTGCATCCTGGCAGCACTGATGGGCAGAGATTTACTGACCCATGCAGAAGAGAAGGCAACCTATCACAAATCATCTAGGGCTCTGGATTTCCCGGCCTGGCCCAGCGATCGGAATGTCCGGAATTCCTTCCTGGCCAACGGCTAGGCAGGCCTGGTGCCTGAGTCAATGGCAGGAGGGAGCCCCAGGTGACCAGAATCTGAAACCCCGTTGGAGGACAGGTAGAGTTCCCTGAGGGCCCGCTGGATCCCAGGTAGGAGGCTTATCGCTGCGGCGTGTGCACGTTCCAAGCGACTGACTGTGCTGGACACCAGTGGCGTGGATAGCGTGGGCATGCGGTACACCCTTGGGGCAAGCTGGAGGCGGGGTCTCCTATGTCCCCAAGGAGCAAGGTGTAGCTGACGTCGCTGGACCACATCGTAAACACGGGTAAAGGCTGAGAGCGCCCTCTGCTGACCTCCCGGACGCCAGGCGCTAGAGAACTGTGGTGCAATCTGGAACCTCTAAATTATCTGTTTGCAGAGAGTGTGCCTCGCTATTGGCTTCACACCAAACAGCGGAAATTGACCCCTGAGAGTGATTATGAAGGGTTCTCACTCTTTGAATACCCAGACTGTAAAGAGATAGAAAAGTTCTTTTTCAACCCTGGCCATTTGGTACTTACCAAGATGGCCTTAGGGCTGTTGTAGTCTGAGAAAAACCACATCTCATACCTGTCCCGAGCACCTGACAGCACATGATGTCCCAAGCTGAGCTCTTGCCCCCTCAGGGATAAAATAACTAGTAACTAATCATTTTAAAGGTCAACTAACCAATCATGTTTGTATTAAGTTCTGTGTCTGTAAGGGTATTTAAACCCTCCGCCATTACAGAATGGGGTCTTTCCATCTCCCTGGAGTATGGTGGACCCTGACTCGTCAGCTTAATAAATTCCTTTGCTTTTGCAGCCACTCCGGACTCTGGCTCTCAATCGGGCTTCCAGGAATAGACTCTGGCGATCAAAATCTAACAGACTGTTTAAAGATCTCCATTGTACCCAGTTTGTGACACAAAACCTCAGGCTTTTGTTCCAGCAAGGCTCTGCCACCTGCCCCAATACACTGTTAAGAGTTATGGTGAAGAGCTGGCCGTGGTGGCGCACGCCTTTAATCCCAGCACTCGGGAGGCAGAGGCAGGTGGATCACTGTGAGTTCGAGGCCAGCCTGGTCTACAAAGTGAGTCCGGGACAGTCAAGGCTACACAGAGAAAAACCCTGTCTCAAAAAAACCATAAAAACAAAACAAAACAAAAGAGTTATGGTGAAGGCGGAGGCAGCAGCTCAAGCTTGGAATCCTAGCACGTAGAAGGTTGAGGCAAAAGGATCCCACACAAGTTTGAGGGCATCCTGAGCTACAGAAAAGCAGAGATTTATTTAGAGTGGCCACGTTGGGAAGAATCAATAAAACGGTCCAGTGAGTATTGATTGGCATGAGGTTTAGGTTTAACAGAAAAAGAGCTGAGAGAGAGAGACAGCGAAAGCTACGTGTTAAGCATGCCTGGTCGGTGTGTGGTCTGGCGGATGGCTCTCTCGGTTCTGATTGTACAAGGTGGTCCTCGACACTATCATGGTTTGAGTCGGGCTGCACCTGCCTTCCTACATACATAATCGCCTTTGTCTCAGGACTGGTTTCTTTTCCGGAGAGTTAAAATAATGGCTTACCTCTGTGCCTTCAGCCAAAGGAACAAACACAGGGAAAGCAGAGATGCCAGGTCCCATCCTGCTTTAGGTACCCTGTGGTTACGGTTACATGGAGAAACTTTGTCTTGGAAAACAGAAAGAAGAAAAGAAAACAAGATATATGTACACTATGGATTAAACCATTCCTGGTATATTATGTGTCTTGTTTGTTGGTTTTGTTTTGTTTTTTTGAGACAGGGTTTCTCTGTGTAGCTTTGGCTGTCCTGGACTTGCTTTGTAGATCATTTGTAGACCAGGCTGGCCTCCAACTCAGAGTGATCCACCTGCCTCTGCCTCTTGAGTGCTAAGATTAAAGATGTGTGCCACCATGCCCAGCTATTATGTGTTATTTTTAAGAAATGAGTTTTTTATTTATTTTTGTTGTTTGGTTGGTTGGTTTGGTTTTTTGAGACAGGGTATCTCTGTGTTAGCCTTGGTGGTCCTGAACTCACTTTGTAGACCAGGCTAGCCTTGAACTCACAGTGATCTGCCTGCCTCTGCTTCCCAAGTGCTGGGATTAAAGGCATGAGCCACCATGCCCGTTTAAGAAATAAGGTTTTAAAAACAGTATTTACCATTTAAGAAATAAGGTTTTAAAAACAGTATATATTAGGGGCCTAAAACGATGGCTCAGCAGTTAAGAGTACTGGCTGTTCTTGTAAATGATCTGGGTTCAAGTCCCAGCACCCACATAATTGCTTACTCCCTTGTAACCCCAGTTCCAGGGTGTATGATGTCCGTTTCTAACTTCTGTGAGCACTGTGTACACAGACAAACATGCATGAAACACACACACACACACACACACACACACACACTTAAATCTTTGAAAAAATTTTAGATTTATTCCTTTTATGTATGAACATTTTGCCTGCATGTATGTATGTGCATGCATGTTTAATGCCCTTAGATGTCAGAAGAGGACACCTCCTAGAACTGAAGTTATGGATGGTTGTGGCCTACCCTGCAGGAACTGGGATCCAAACCTGGGTCTTCTATAAGAGCAACAAGTGGTCTTTTTGTTTTGTTTTTCAAGACAGGGTTTCTCTGTGTAGCCTTAGCTGTCCTTGACTGTCCTGGACTCACTTTGTAGACCAGGCTGGTCTCAAACTCACAGCGATCCTCCTGCCTCTGCTTCCTGAGTGCTGAGCCACCCCCCCAGCCCACAACAAGTGTTCTTGAGACCTAAGCTATCTCTCTAGCCCCCGAAGAAAGTTTTTAAAAATTGCTGAGCATGGTGATAGACACCTGTAATCCCAGCATTCAGAAGGTGGAGACAGAAGCATCAGGAGTTCAAGGCCAGCCTCAGCTACTTAGTAAATTCAAGATCACCCTGGAGTTACTAGAGAGGTCGCTCAGTGGCTAATAGTACTACATGCTCTTCTAGAGGTCCTAGGTTCAATACTCAACGCTGGTATTATAAAATGGCTTTTTTTTCCCCTAGACAAGGTTTCACTGTGTGGCCTTGGCTGCCCTGGACTCACTTTGTAGACCAGGCTGGCCTCAAACTCACTGGAATAAAAAGTATGCACCACCACATCCAAAGATGTGTGTCTGTATATGCACGTACTTGCAGAGGCCAGACAAGGTGGTTATGACATTTTATATCCCAGCACTCAGGAGGCAGAGGCAGGTGGATCGCTGTGAGTTCAAGGCCAGCCTGGTCTACAAAGTGAGTCCAGGGCAGGGCTACATGGTAAGACTTTTAAATATGAAACATGAGCCACACGGCAGATATGACATGGAGAAGTTTATTATAAGGGGAGAGGTACCTCAGAGAGAGAGACAGGAAGAGAGGAGAAAAAGGTAAGAGATGGGCAAGAGAGGGCAGAGAGAGAGAGGGAGAGAGGAAGGGAGAGAGGGAGAGAGAGAGGGAGGGAGGGAGAGGGAGAGAGAAGCAAGAGCAACAAAATGTCCATATTATATGGTGAAAGGGAAGGAAAAGCTCTGCCCTGAAAAGCTCAGGGTAGAGGGCAGGGTATGTCTGTCAGCCATGTCCTGCAGCAGATGGGGACAAAGGAGTGCTGGGAGAAGCTGGAGCTGTCTGTCCCGGGTCTGAAGCACACCATTCCAACCTTTTGTTGATAATACATGGATAAGGGATAAAGAAATTAATGTCAGCCAGGCGTGGTGGTGCACGCCTTTAATCCCAGCACTCAGGAGGCAGAGGCAAGCACATTGCTGGGAGTTCGAGGCCAACCTGACTTACAAAGCAGGTCTAGGACAGCCAAGGCTACACAGAGAAACCTTGCTTCAAAAGCAAACAAACAAAACAAAAAGAAAGAAAGAAAGAAATGTCTTTGGCTGCTTCCTATTGACAGTAGGGCAGTGCACATGACAGGGAGTTAAAAGGCTGAAATGTTGGCCAGGTCCAGGAAGAACAGGCTGTTGTATTTGCTGTCTGGAGTCTGAAAACGTCTGCAGCTAGGAAGGTCAATACAGGTCCAGCTGACACCAACTGTGAGGTTGGACTGGAGCACCTGTGGGCAGCTGCTTTGGTGCTGTCAGGGATGTAGGAAGTCTACATATATATGGATGGAAGACAGTTAGTAGGTTAGGGAGAAAATTCCCTTTAGTTGTACATTTGAAACTCTTGGGAGAGCAAACAGAGATGGAAGTTTTGGAGTGAAGAAGAGAAGAGCTTCAATGTAGGGAAACTTCCTTTTATTTTACTTTAGGTGTATATTTGAAACTTTTGGGAGAGCAAAGAAGAGAAGAGGCTTGAAAACAAGGAGCTTCAAGGCAGGCGTGGTGGCGCACGCCTGTAATCCTAGCACTTGAGAGTCAGAGGCAGGTGGATCACTGCACATTTGAAGCCAACCTAATCTACAAAGCAAGTCTAGGACAGCCAAGGCTACATAGAGAAACTCTGTCTCGAAAAACTAAAAACTAAAAACTAAAAAAGAAAAAAATAAAATAAAACAAGACAACAAAAAAAAAAAAAAAGAAAGAAAGAAAGAAAGTAAGTAAATGAAATTGCTGTAAGCAGTTACTGTCCTTTAGCTAAAAGAACAGTAAAGGGCTGTATCTGAGACTTGTTCTTTAGGTCTGGTAACAAGGGAGACTGTATCTAGACCTGGCAGTAACTGTAGAGTGAGGCTTAAAGTCTGGTCTCCTGCATATGAAGAGGACTGAGAAGGTATCTAGCTAGAGCCACATAAAGCTGATGTGGTAGGGGGTCTGTAATCCTAGCACCCCAACAAGAAAGGAGGCAGAGATGAGAAGACACGAGGGTCACTCGCCTGGCACACAGGACAGAGAAGCAGAGACCTTATCTCAGACAGTAGAAAAGGAAAACTAACAACCAAGGTTGTCCCCCGCTCTCCACCACACCATGGCTTGTACACATCCGTGTGCATGCACACACACACACACACACACCACAGCTTGTACATGCCCATGTGCACGCAAGCACACCCACCCACAATCACATACACACACACTACAGCTTATATACACCCATGTGTGAAAGAGAGATAAACATGTTTTTTGTTTACATCACAAGTGGGGGATGAGAAAAAGACTTGTGAGAGAGCAGGTGATGTTTATCCCCATAGAAGTCGAACCGCTGTGTGGGGGAGATTGGTTGTTAACCAGCTGAAAAACATCCTTGAACAGATTCTGAGAGGAGTTATAAATGTGAGCCAAAAACAGGAGGCGAGGCTTTTGGAGACTTGGGATAGTTTTAGCTGTTCATTGCTCCACTTTGAGACGCTCCTAGAAAGAACTGCTCAAGGGAAGGCTTCAGGACTCCAGGCTCCAGGCTCCAGCTGAGGCTGCAGGTTTTGGTTGCTCCAGGTTCCAGTAGAAGAAATCCTGCTGATTATGCCAGGAGAATCATTCCTCAGAACTGATATCCTTACTGTTTCATTATTGTATTCTTCATCTCCTTTTCCTATTGTTTAGGTCAGTCAGGTTATAAGTGAGGTACTCTCAGTTAATAAGTTCGTAATAAAATATAATTGCTAAAAAATTGAGCCGATACATGTGTGCACATGCGCGCGCACGTACACATACCACAGCTTGTATATGAATTCCTGTGTGTACACACGCGCGCGCGCACACACACACACACACCATGGCTTGTAGGTGCCCATGCGCGCACATACACATACACACACACACACACACACACACCCTAACAAAGTTGTATCTGTGTACTACACAAAGATGATACTTTCCCTTTTTCATATACAATCTTGCATATATGTACATTCGAAAGAAAGATCATCTCTCTGTGTAGCCTTGGCTGTCCTGGACTCGCATTGTAGACCAGGCTGGCCTCGAACTCACAGCAATCCACTTGCCTCTGCTTCCTGAGTGCTGGGATTAAAGGCGTGTGCCACCACTGCCCGGCTCCCTAGTTTCCTTCTTAAATAACCACTGAGACCAAGAGGAAAAAAAATTGTAATAGTCAACTGTTTTGAAATTGGGTATACTATATGATTGCATGTAAGGTGGTAATGCCAGTTTGCACAATGCTATACTTTAGGTCCTTTAGCTACAAAAGTTGTGAAATGTCACGATTTTAAATACATTCAGTATTGTAAGAGAAGACAATCCAAATAAGTAAATTAATGGTCTCAGCATTTCAGGACATGAAAATGTAAGGGCTAAGAAATTCAACAAATAGTGCGATTAGGCTGTGCCCTGCCCTGAATTATCATGTAAATATAAAATCTGTATGCAGGCTGGGATGATGATTCAGAGAGGACTGTGTGAGTGTGAGAGCCTGCGTTCAGATCCTGAGCCCAAAGAAAGCTGGGTGTGTAATTCCAGCATCCTTTCAAGATATAGCAGTGCTGAGCATGGCCCTGAGAAACTCCATCTTTTTTTTCTTTCCTTCGAGACTAGGTCTCTTCGAGACAAGGTCTCTCTGTGTTAGCGTTGGCTGTCCAGGAGTCACTCTGTAGACCAGGCTGGCCTTGAACTCACAGCAATCCACCTGCCTCTGCCTCCCAAGTGCTGGGGAGAAACTCCATCTTATAAGAAGCTTTTGGCTCCAGTTTGAATGTAAATACAGAGGCAGGATGACTCTGCACCTGGGTGGACACATGAGCAATGTCACCTGCCTGTCACCACCCATGAAACACAGACCTGTAAAGAACTTATTCCCACTCTGTTAAAGGATATTTGATCACACTGTAAACCCTGAGATTGTGTTGTTTGCTGGAAAAACCTGTTTCTAGTGGTGGTGTGGCTCAGCCCTAGCACACACCTTTAATCCAAGAGTTTTCTGCTTGAATATTGTAAACAAGATTGAATAAAATTAACACTAGCTCAGAGAGGCACAGAAACATACAGATGACCTTCCTTCTCAGCCAACATCCCAGAAGGAAAAAGCAAGCTCTCCTCCATTTGCCACTTATGTCTCTAGAGGGCAGCAGAGACAAGCTGGAGGTCTCTTTTAGCCATCTTTTCTTGATGATGTATCCTTTATCTTCAGATATTTCATTTAACCAGAGGTCTCTGGATTCCTTAGCTGGTTGCTTTTATTCTCCTGGAAAGATTAAAACAACACTGCCCCAACTGTAAAGGGGGAGGAGGAGTTCCTTTTTGGGCAGGTTATGTCTTCCAAAGGGCAAAATGTTTTTGGCAACGAAAAAAGTATTATCTTTCTATTGAAATTTTTTTAAATTATTTTGAAATTTTGAAGCTAAATATATCTTAAAATGTGTGAATAAATATGCCTATGTTCACCTTTCTTTTTATATATAAAGTCAAGGTTTAAGTGTACTTATTTTTAGATAATAAAGGACATTCACTTTGAATATCAGCCTGCCTTTTGCAAGCAGCTTTTACATTCAAATCCCTGTAATTCTTATGTATGTACCCCTGCCTCCCAAGTGTTGGGATTAAATGTGCGAACCACCACTGCCTGGATATGGATCCCTTATAATAGTTACTCTCACACGGTGGTCCTGTTTCATTTGGTTCTCCACCACCCTATAAATTTTCACAGTAAATCACAGGCATAGTACAATTATACTAGGAGGAGCTAGAAAGCTACTGGAGCCAAGCACCCACGTGAAGCTCACAGCTCTCTGTAAGTCCAGTTCCAGGGCCTTTTCTAACCTCAACAGGCAAACATAAAGAAATAAATACTTGGGGCTAGAGAGATGGCTCAGTGGTTAAGAGCACTGCCTGCTCTTCCAAAGGACCCTGGTTCAATTCCCAGCATCCACATGGCAGCTCACAACTATTTGTAACTCCAAGACCTGACACCCCTACACCAACACATGCACATAAATTAAAATTAAATAAAATATTTTTTTAAAAAGAAAGAAAGAAATACTTTAAAATCTTATCTGGGAGCACTGGAGAGATGGCTCAGAGGTTAAGAGCACTGACTGCTCTTCCAGAGGTCCTGAGTTTAATTCCCAGAAACCACATGGTGGCTCATAACCATCTGTAATGTGATCTGATGCCCTCTTCTGGCCTGCAGGGGTACATGCAGGCAGAGCACTGTATATATAATAAATGATTTTTTTTAAAAAATCGTATCTGGCCCAGCACTCAGGAGGCAGAGGCAGATGGATCACTGTGAGTTCAAGGCCAGCCTGGTCTACAAAGTGAGTCCAGGACAGCCAAGGCTACACAGAGAAACCCTGTCTTGAAAAACCAAAAATAAATCAATATCGTATCGGCCTGAAACTTACCAAACACATTAGACTAAAGAGGGAACCAAGCCTGTTTTCTGGATTCCGTGAAGAGGGAGACACTGATGGGGTCAGCCTGTCATCTAACCATCTAGTGCGTGTACCAAGGGAACAACACGCACAGAACTCCCAGGCTGTCCCAAGGCCTCCAGCTCAGCCTGGTTCCCCCAGCTGTTTCCACCTACTCCTGTGGTTGTGTGTCCATCCACTTGCTCCCCTCCGCCGGTCTGTCAGCAGCCCTCAGCCGGGTTCCTCTTCTGCCTCTCAGCCTCCTGTCTGTCTGAATGCAGCTGCCAACTTTTCAATCCTTCAGTGTGTGTGTGTGTGTGTGTGTGTGTGTGTGTGTGTGTGTGTGTGTGTAAGTAAAAGGAACTCCCTCTGCTACCCTAGGCCTAGTCCTGGAAGCTTCTGGCCTCCGTTCGATCCAATCTAGGCCTAGAATGTTTTCAGCCTCTGAGACTCACTACTTAATAAACTCACACTTTCTTATTCTTTCTGAGCTCATAGCTGGCTGGTTCAGTTCAGCTGTTCTGACTCAACTCCTCTCCCAGCTGATTTATATAATCTGGCTTTTCTCTCGGCCTCCGAACTGTTCTGTTTGGCCTGAGAGCTCACTCCAGCAATCTTTTCTAATCTTCTGAGAAGCAAGCCTGTTCCCTGGATCCGGTGAGGAGGAAGGCACTGAGGGGTGTCAGCTAAACAAACCTGTCATCTGACCACCCGGTATGTGCGTCAAAGGACCAGAAGGTTCCTGTGGGTTCTTTTTCGGGGAGGCTGGGCTGAGAATGTGGTCGCAGAGCTTTCCTCAGCCTGTGGGAGGCTAGCTGAGGAAGGCCCTGTCCCGAGACGCAGGCCTCCTCGGCAAGGAGTGTACTTTCCATCAGATCCCCTGGTTTGAGGGAGCACAGGGTGGTCTTGCACTTAGCCAGATCTAGGCGATGGGAATCCGAGCCCTTTCCAGTGTGGGGGTTGAGGTGGGTGGGGGTGGCGGAAGAAAGCCTCAGACTTGAGAAAAGGCCAGATAACCAAGCTCACTTAGTCAAAATAAAAACAACCGAGAGTCGAAGGAGCTAGGTTTTAATTCACTAAAATTCTAACCAACTTAAAGATAAAAGAGAGGCTGGGCGGCGGTGGCGCACACCTTTAATCCCAGCACTTGGGAGGCAGAGGCAGGCGGATCTAATCTCCATGCGTCGGAGACTAGCCTGGTCTACAGAGCGAGCGTTCCAGGACAGCCAGAGCTGTTACACAGAGAAACCCTGTCTCGAAAAACAAAAACAAACAAACAAACAAACAAAAAAGATAAAGAGAGACAAAAACAGAGAGCTAGACCAAAAAGAGAGAGGAGAGCGCACTCGGTGGAGAGTCCCCCCACCTGGAGACCCCTGGGTTTTAAGTGAAGGGTAAGTAAAATGCAGGAGTCATACCCAGGACACCTCCTGGGGCTTGCCTGTGGCATCGATCCAGGGCAGCTTTGATATGTGTTTCTTCAAAGAGCCAGCTTTTGGCTCCTTTTGCCCTAAAGTCTGTGCGGTTTGCTTTGAAACTGTCTCTGTAAGGAACTACTAGCCTTTTGACACATTTTATCTGGGATCTTGTGGACTGTTGCGAGCAGGGCTACATCCGCCTATTCCCGAGCTTACCGGGAGGGGGCGTGTCCTCCACCTACAGACCAATGCCACAGGTCCCTTCTTATTCTCGGGCTTGGTCTGTCGTCACCACCGGACTAGCTTGTTCTCTCATTCAGCCTTTCTCTGTAAAACTGTCTTGGTAAAATTGCCTCCTTTCTCCTCTCTGCATTGCCCCTCAAGTAGCTTCCCTTTCCTCTCTCTTCTCATGAGAGTTGAGCATGTCCTAGTCTGTCAAATATTCTGATTGATCGCTTTTTCTACCTCTCATTTAGACGTCACTTTCAAATATGGATGCTTCCTTCTACAGACTAACTTTATCTTCATTGTTTGGGATTAAAATCATGTACCACCATGCCTGGACCTAAGCTTTTCTTTACCTGAAACTTGCTCTATACCAGGCTGGCCTTGAACTCAGATCTGCTTGCCAGATCAGAATGATCTCTGAGCCCCCACCCCAATCAGGAGCTCATCTCATATCTGAATAAAACACAGATTTCATGCCAGGGCGTGGTGGCACATGCCTTTAATCCCAGCACTTGGGAGGTAGAGGAAGGCAGATTTCTGAGTTCTGAGGCCAGCCTGCTCTACAGAGTGAGTTTAAGGACTGTCAAGTCTATATAGAGAAACCCTGTCTTGAGAAACCAAACCAAACCCCACAGTTTTCACTTCAAAGGAGAGCGAATAAGTGCTAGTTTTTTCTGGAGCCGAATATGATATAGCCTAGGATGGGAACACAGATTCACTGTTAGTCTATGTTTCAATGAGGTAGCAATTTCAAGAAGCTTTCCTAGAATGGGCAAGGCTGTGTGTAAATTTACACACTTTTCAAATCCATTGATTTGAACATCAGGAAGATGGGTCACAAAGAAGTGGGGAAATCTCAGCTGTAGGCCTTAGATGCTATCTGATAGCATTCTTATCCTTCTCACTGATAGGAGCCAGATGTCTGTACATACGTAAAATTTACCTCATGGTGACCGGATGTTAGTCACTTACACCAGAGACCAATAAATGACTAAGGGAGCTAAAAGTAGCACTAAATACATTGCAGTTAGACCTGGACCTGTATCAATCCAACCTCTGCATAATCACTGAAATGCTAACCAATGAGTAGACAGCCTCTGTTGTTCAATTCTGAGACCTTTGCTGAGCACTCATCTTAGCTGGACTTCACTCACTGTCCTCTTGTTTCTGTCCCTGTCCTCGAACCCAGATAATGGCATATATATATATATATATATATCTCAGATATTATGTTGTAGAGGAGTTTATTAAATGAGCATGGGGGGAGAAGGAAAGAGGGGAGGGGTACCCTAGAGAGAGAGAGAGGAGGAGGGAAATGGAGAGAGAGAGAGAAAGGAAGAGGTAGAGGGAGGGGGTAGAGAGCGCCACATGGAGGTCTGTCCTTTTATATGGCCCTGGACAGGGCCATGCCCCCATGGCAGGTAAGGTAGAAGCAGAAACCTAACAATGGCTGTTCACACACTGCCCATACCCCACTGCTGCTAAAGGCCCCCTGGGCCTTAGAAGGCCCCCCTTGTGACACCTGCTGCGTTCTGCTGGGGCTGACTCTATACCAACAGCACCCCCCCCCAATCTACTTTGTCATCCCTCCATCCCTTACTCCACACAGCCCAGCCACACCCCAGTATCCCCATATCTGCCCCTGAGAGCAGCTCCTGTCTGTTTCCTAGCTGGGAAGTGGCTTCTACAGTAGTTGCTTGCATCCCTGAAGAGGAACATGAATCTTTGCATTTTAGCACAAATCTTTTTCTGTTCTGTTGTCATTGACTAACAGAAGCTAGACTAGCTCAAACAGAAGAATTATCACGAGCCGGGCTCGGTGGCCCACACTGGCAAACAGCAAACCCTGGGTTTGGTTCTTAACACCTTACAAGCCTGTTTTTCCAACTTGGAATGCTGATAAAGGAGAGTTTAAGACCATCATTAGCTACCCAGGAATTTCTAGACCTGCCTGGGCTAGAGACTCTATCTTAGAGAAAGCATCCCAGGGGCTGGAAAGAGCAGGTACTGATTACTTTTGAAGAGGAGCCAAGCAAGTAAAGAAACATTCTCTTGTGCGTTAATAAGGAATTTGATCATGTAAGAAAGTCTCTCTCAAAAATTACAAGAAGTAAATGTATGAATCCCTTTATATAAAATCCCAGAGCTGGGCATGGTGGCGCATACATATAATCCCAGCCCTCAGGATGCAGAGGCAGGCAAATCTCTTGTGAGTTCGAGGCCAGCCTGGTCTACAAAGCGTGTCCAAGATAGCCAAAGCAACACAGAGAAACCCTGTCTCAAAAAACCAATAAATAAATAAATAAATAAATAAATAAATAAAATCCCAGAAAAATGAAAATTAATCTGTAGGGAAAGAAAGCAGGGCTAAGCCAGGTGTGGTGGTGCAGGCTCTTAGTCCCAGCACTTGGGAGGCAGAGGCAGGCAGATCCCTGTGAGTTCAAGGCCAGCCTGGTCTACAAAGTGAGTCTAGGACAGTCAAGGCTACACAGAGGAACCCTGTCTTAAAAAACAAAACAAAACAAAACAAAACAAACAAACAAACAAAGGGCTGGAGATATGGCTCAGCAGTTAAAAGCACTGGCTGCTCTTCCAAAGGTCCTGAGTTCAATTCCCAGCAAGCACACAGTGGCTCACAACCATCTATAATGAGGTGTGGGGCCCTCTTCTGCTGTGTAGGTGTACATGTAGGCAGAACACTATATACATAATAAATAAATTAATCTTTAAAAAATAAAAAATAGGGCTGGAGAGATGGCTCAGAGGTTAAGAGCACGGGCAGGGCAGTTCTTCCAAAAGATCCTGAGTTCAATTCCCAGCAACCACATGGTGGATCACAACCATCTATAATAAGATTTGGTGCCCTCTTTTGAACTGCTGGCTCACATGCAGGCAGAACACTGTGTACTTAATAAATAAATAAATAAACCTTTAAAAAATAAAAAAAAAAAAGGGGCTGGAGAGATGGCTCAGCGGTTAAGAGCACTGACTGCTCTTCCAGAGGTCATGAGTTCAATTCCCAGCAACCATATGGTGGCTCACAACCATCTATAATGTGATCTGATACCCTCCTCTGGCCTGCAGGTGTACATGTAGGCAGAGCTCTGTATACATAATAATAAATAAACAAATCTTTAAAAATAAATAAATAAATAAATAAATAAATAAAAATAAAAAATAAAAGAGCCGAGTGGTGGTGGCACACGCCTTTAATCCCAGAACTTGGGAGGCAGAGGCAGGCAGATCTCTGTGAGCTCCAGGATAGCCTGGTCTACAAAGTGAGTCCAGGACAGCCAAGGCTACACAGTGAAACCCTGTCTCAGGGGAGAAAAAGTTGATATCAATTGATGAGCTAGCTCAGCAGGTCAGGTGCTTGGCATTGCAGAAGAAGAGAATTAACCCCTGAAGCTTGTCCTCTGGATGTCTTTACATACGCACTCATGCACAGGCATACGTGGACACGCGCACATAAATAAATAAAACATAAAAACAAGAAGGACCACATGTGGTGATATATGCCTGTTAGCCCAGTACTCAGGAGGTAGAGGCAGGAGAATCAGGAATTTAAGGTCATCCTTAGCTACATAGGAAGTTCAAGGCCAGCTGTAACACAGGAAATCTTGTCTCAAAAAAAAAAAAAAGAAAGAAAGAAAGAAAAAAAGAAAAAAGAAAGAAAGAAAGAAAGAAAAAGAAAAGAAAAAAGGCTCTATGGGTATGAGTATTTGCCACCAACTCTGACAGCCTGAGTTCAAGGCCCAGAACTCACACAAAGATGGAAAGAGAGAACCAACTCCACAAAATCAGCCTCTGACCTCTACACTTACACCATGGGATGCAAGCTCCTGCATTACATACACAATAGTAATAAATACATGAAACAAAATTTCAAAAATCACTTGAGAGGCAGAGTACAGATCAGTAGAAGAATGCTCACCTAGTGTGCATGAGGTCCCGAGATCTAGCAGTCAGGCATGATGGCATATGCCTGTAATCCCAGCATGCCAGAGGCTGAAGCAGGAGGATTACCATGAGTTTAAAGCCAGTCTGGGCTACATAGAAGCAAGTACCAGGCCAACCAGGGATGTATAGCAAGATGCCTAAACAAATAACAACAACAACAACAACAACAAAAACAAAAAAAATTCCTGAACTCTCATGTATTTGTGTATCTCTACATCAGTATACACTTCTTTGGTAACTCCATAAAATGACCTAAACCTTCATTTTATTTTAATTTTTAAAGACAGGAGCTGTACCAAGACTAGCCTAGAACTCAAAAAAACCTGCCTGCCTCTGCCTGTTGAGTGCTAGGACTAAAATTGTTTACCACCACATCAGCTCTTCTTTGGTTTTTATAATTCTTCACTGAAGAAGTGTGCAAAGTGTGCTTCACACATGTGCAAATGTGCTGAGAAGGTTGAGGCAGGCTGCATGGAGGAACCCAGCAAGGCCTGTCTGCTCACATTCTTTAGTGTCCTCCCTAGAGGGTATGAGGACAGACTCTCTCCTGGGTTCTGTCATCTGCTATCAGATAAGAGAGGTCCCAGCTTTAAAGGTTAGAGTTTTTATTATCTACCCATAATAAAAGAAATTCCAGTTTCTCTCATCCAGCTGCCTTGAGAAGGACGCTGTGTAGACTCGCTGGCGCCAGGCTCCCTCCTTTTTATCCTGTAGTCTGCGTAGCCTCAGGGTTACAGCTTGCTGAGGGACTGTGTCACATTTTTATGACATGGAAGTTTGGAAATGCTCCACACCAGAAAAATGGAGGAAAGAAAGAAGGCTGTCCATGTTGTCTCCATACCGACAAAAAGCACACGTGTTGAAGGTAGAGATATCGTTGTCAAAGACGTTGGAGTTGGAGAGATGGCTCAGAGGTTGGGACCATTGGCTGCACTTCCAGAGAACTCTGGTTCAATTCCCAGCACCAAGATGGCGGCTCACAGTCACCTGTAACTCCAAGTCCAGGGGACTTGACACCTTCACATGGGCAAAACACCAATTCACACAAAACAAAATAAATCATAAAAATAAATAAATAAATAAATAAATAAATAAATAAATAAATAAACAAACAGACACCGGTGGTGTCACAACTGATCATTCCAAGCATTTTGTGAGAACACTTTTTGTAAAAGATCGTCGCTCTGCTTTGTATGATTCAAGCTTTGAACCTGGGGAGTCTAGAAAAAGAGTTGATGCCGGAAAGCCACATGGAGCCTTAATTGTAGCTTTTGAAGGACGCCCATGTATGTCATTATGAGTCAGAACCACAAAAGTGAAAGCTGCCATGTTTAACTTTATCCTCTTCCTATATAAGTAAAACAAATATTTTAGACCAGGATCTCACTGAGGAGGTATTGGCTTGTCATTTTTTAGAGTTGACTAAAAATTCTATAGGTCATGTACAAACACCACCATATCTAAATCCAGCCTCATCATTAATGAGTTGGCATGTCTAAATCTATCTTTTAACTGCCATGTCTAAATCCAGCCTTGTCATTAATTAACAAAATTGATGTGGAATCAATTCCTTATTGGCCAAATTCCTATTTTGATGAAATGACTTATAAAGATTTTTGTTAAGTTCGGGATTTAACAAAAAAAAAAATTTTTTTTTTTTTGAGATGGGGGTTTCCCTGTGTAGCCTTGGCTGTCCTGGACTCACTCTGTAGATCAGGAGGCCTCAAACTCACAGAGATCCACCTGCCTCTGCCACTACTCCGGGCTTTAAAATTTTTTTAATTAATTTTAGTGTGCATGTGTGCGTATTAGAGAGAGAGAGGGAGGAGAGAGGGGGAGTCAGGGAGAGAGAGGGAGTGAGAGAGAGGCAGGGGAGAAGGAGAGGGAGGGAGAGAGAGAAACAAGTTGCTGGAGTCTGTTCCCTCCTTCCACCATGTGGGTGTCAGGGATCAAACTCATCGGGCTTTTGTCAGTGAGCACCTTACTCTGAACCATCTCACCCACACCAGTCCTTTTTTTTTTTTTTTTTTTTTTTCTTTTTTTTTTTGAGTTAGCCCTGGCTGTCCAGGAACTCACTATGTAAATCAGGCTGCCTTGAACTCAGAGATCTGTCTCCCACCGCCTCTTGAGTGTTGGGATTGAAGGTTTGTTGACTTCTCCACAGCCCAGCTTAAACTCAGGATTTGTAATACTACAGTTCACACAATAGTGGAAAGCAACCACATCTTTGCTAACCTTGGTGTTATGTTGTTTCTTTTGCTTAAAGAAGGAGCTGTGGGCCAGACGTGGTGGCACATGCCTTTAATCCCAGCATTTAGCAAGGCAGAGGCCAGTGGATCCCTGTGAGTTCGAAGCCAGAGTCCAGGATAGCCAGAGATATACACAGAGAAACTCTGTCTCCAAAAACAAAAACAAAAACAAAAGGGCTGGAGAGATGGCTCAGCAATTGAGAACACTGGCTGCTTCTACAGAGGACCTGGGTTCAATTCCCAGCACCCACATAGCTCCTCACAACTGTCTGCAACTCTAGCTCTAGGACTTCTGACACCTTCACACAGATACACATGTAGGCAAAACACTAATGCACACAAAATAAATAAAACTTAAAAGGGACTATAATCTGTTTGTAATATTGGCCTAACAGCCAGTCATGGTGGCGCATGCCTGTGATCCCAGCACTCAGGGAGGTAGAGGCAGGCAGATCTCTGTGAGTTCTCTGATCTACAAAGCAAGTTCAAGACAGCCAGAGCTACATAGAGAAAACCCTGTTTCAAAAAATAAAAAAATAAGATATTAGCCTAACTTTTATATTCTTTGTTGACTTAAACAAAATAATGAGATTGAATTCTCTATGACATGTAACACTAATATACACCTAACATTGGTAAGAGTAAGCCAGTCCTTTTTTTTTTTCTCTTGCAAAGCATCATTCCAAGAACACTGCTGGAGTGTGGGGAGCCACCTCGAACAGCAGAGAGAAGCTCCAGTAGGCTGGAGGCTGCTTCAAGTGATGGTGTTATTCTCAGGAGAAAGTTTAATGCCTTGTAACTGTTAGGTCAGGATTGATGGCGGCAACATGAAGAAAGAAAAGATGAAGAGCAGCAGTTTCTCTGTGGGAAAGGAGACCGTGTGCCCAGACACAGTGGCTGTGAGAGTTTTATAGGGCAGAAAAGAGATGGAAAGTTCAATCTGTATATCTGTGTCCTGAGGGTGCAGGACAGGAAATGGCGGCAGGTCGTCTCATCCTTATGTTGACTCTCCTGTCAGGAGTTCCTTTGCTCATAAAGGCCTGCAGATGCTCTTATCAGTGAGTTGACTAAGGCTCTTTGTTTTAGGTCACTGGTCCTTCAGTAGCAAATTAATTATAATTCAAATTAGGGCTCCATTATAATCCATTGTTTTTGGTTGGTTGGTTGGTTGGTTTTTTTCTTTTTTCTTTTCTTTCTTTCTTTCTTTTTTTTTTCTTTTTCAAGATGAGGTTTCCTTTTATGTAGACCAGGCTGGGCTGGAACTCTGAGATCCACTTGCTTCTGCTTCCCAAATTCTGGGATTAAAGGCATGCACCACTACCACTCAGCTAATCCAATATTAATGAAAATAATAAAATTTCATGTGTGTGTGTGTGTGTGTGTGTGTGTATGTGTGTATAAAGATTTTTCTATTTACTGTATATGGTTGCTCTATCTGTATGTATACCTGAATGCCAGAAGAGGACATCAGATTGCTCTATAGATGGTTGTGAGCAACCATGTGGTTGCTGGGAATTGAACTCAGATCCTCTGGAAGAACAGACAGTGCTCTTAACTGCTGAGCCACCTCTCCAGCCTATAAAATAGTATATTGATAAGCCAGGAGCTGTCAAGATTTTTACTTTTTTCTCCTTCAGAACTACGCTGCACCCAATATGATAGGGTGTGGGAGTGTTGAGTTTGTTTCCTCTGGGGCCTGGTAGAATATAAACTCCTATAGCCGTTTACCAACAGTGTGTGTGAAATGAGGCATGGGGAGGGACAGTGGGATTACAAGTGTGACATCCAGCAGTGTAGAGATGCAAACAGGTGAACTTAGAAGCAGCAATACTGGCTTAATGTGATGAAGCAAGCATTAGAAGTGAAGTTGGAGAGGTTCTCTAGTGGCTAAGACACTTACAGCTCTTGCAGACCTGGGTTTGATTCCCGGCATCCATGTGGTAGCTCAGTATTGTCTGCAGAGGATCTGATGCCCTCTTTTATGTTTTTAAAAAATAATTTATTTAATTTTATCTTATGTGCATTGGTATAGGGTACCAAGCACATACTTGGAGCACAAACATACATGCACACAAAACATCCATACATATAAAATAAAAATAAAAATTTAAAAGCTTTGCAAAATTACTCTTAAAATTTTTTGAAAAATCTAGAGGACTAAGAATATGCTTCACGGCGGGCATGGTGGTGCACGCCTTTAATCCCAGCACTCGGGAGGCAGAGGCAGGTGGATCACTGTGAGTTTGAGACCAGCCTGGTCTACAAAGTGAGTCCAGGACAACCAAGGCTACAGAGAGAAATCCTGTCTTGAAAAAACAAAACAAACAAAAACAAACAAGGTGTCAAACAAAAATATGTTCACATCTCAACCTTTGGGGCTTCTGGAGCACAGAGGCACCACACCGAAGAGGTGATGTGAAGTCTGGGAGACCTGTTGAGAGAGTCAAAAATTGGGACAATTTGAAATGAGAAAGGCCAAGGGCAAAGCAAGAAAGGCTCCTCAGACTCTGATATTTAAGTTGAAGATCCCCCGTCCTTTCAGCTGGGCCTGGAAGAGGCTTTACACTCCTGTGGCCTTTGATCATTGGCCAAGATGAGCAATTGGACAGAGAGGAAACCAGAACCTTGGATATAAAAAGGATGAAAGCTAAAATCCCCAAGGTCTGAAAATGTTTAAAGATGTACAAAAGAAGATGTGAAAGCAAAATAATTTATAAAGTAATTCAATAGCCAGAGAAAAATCAGCTAGTTTATGAGAAAAGCTGGGTGAAGCCAAGTCACCCAGAATGGAAGATCCCCTAGATAAGGCAATGTCTGCCTGTGATGATTAATCCTTTTTTAAAAGATGTAACTAATCCTGAGACTGGGTCTCAACTGTGTGGCCCTGACTGGCCTTGAACCCACAGAGCTCCACCTACCTTTGCCTTTCAAGTACTAGGATTAAAGATGTGCACCATGTCAGTGCCTGGGGCTTGCATAGGCCATAGAGGGCATAAGATCCCCTGGGATTGCACATACAAATAGTTTTTAACCATATGAATGCTGGGAATCAAACCTGAATCATCTAGGAGAATAGCCATCCCTCCAGTCCCTGGTTTGTTTGTTTCTTTCTTTCTTTCTTTCTTTCTTTCTTTCTTTCTTTCTTTTTTTCTTTTTGAGACAAGGTATTTATTTATTTATTTATTTATTTATTTATTTATTTATTTATTTATTATGTATGTGTAGAATGTTCTGCCTGCATGTACACCTGCAGGCCAGAAGGGCATCAGATCACATTACAGATGGTTGTTAGCCACCATGTGGTTGCTGGGAATTGAACTCATGACCTCTGGAAGAGCAGACCATGCTCTTAACCTCTGAGCTACCTCTCCAGCCTGAGACAAGGTCTTACCGTGTAACTTTGTCTGGCTTTGGACTTGCTATGTAGAACAGACTGGCCTCAAATTCAAAGAGATCCATACCTGCCTCTGCCTCCTGAGTGCTGGGATTGAAGGTGTACACCACCATGCCCAGTTTTAGTAGTAGTAGTAGTAGTGTGTACACATATGCATTTGTGTATGTGTGTATGTGTGTGCATTTGTGTGCCATAGGGAGCAGCTTTTGAGCACAAGTTTTCAGTTTCCATGTTTGTTTATTTGTTTGTTTATTGGTTCGTGGGAGATAAAGTTTCTCTGTGTAACCGTGGCTATCCTTGAACTTGTTCTGTAGGCCAGTCAGGCTAACCTCAAACTCAAAGATCTGCCTCCCAAGTTCTGGGATTAAAGGCATGCATCACCACCATCTGGCAGCTTCTACCTTTTTAAGGCACAGTCTCTGCCTCTGCACTGTGTACTCCAGGCTAACTGGTCCCCAGCTTCTGGGCTATTCTCACATCTCGACCTCCCATCTCACAGTAGGTTCTGGGATTATAGGAGTGTGCCACCTGATCCAGCTTTTTCCCCCCACATAAATTCTGGGGATTGAACTTGAGTTGCCAAGCTCTCACAGCTGGTGTTTTCATCTGCTGAGCCATGGAGCCATCTTCCCAGTCCAGAATTTGCTTCCTTCCTCTGCTTCCCTGGCCACTGCAAAGCAAACACCATCCTCCAAGATGACATGAATTGTTTTGTCCCTTGGCCAGAGTTCCACTCTCCAAACCTTCCCAGACTTTTCTTAGATTCTGTGAGCTACCCCTTTGGTCTCCAGGACTGTTAAAACTGACTGAGTGAGCCGGGCGGTGGTGGCGCACGCCTTTAATCCCAGCACTCGGGAGGCAGAGGTAGGCAGATCGCTGTGAGTTCGAGGCCAGCCTGGTCTACAAAGTGAGTCCAGGACAGCCAAGGCTACACAGAGAGACCCTGTCTCGAAAAACCAAAAAAAAAAAACTGACTGAGTGAGGAGTGAGCCTGGCATTAATCCCAGTAGTTGGGAGGCAGAGGCAGGTAGATTTCAGAATTTGAAACCAGCCTGGTCTACAGAGTGAGCTCCAGAACAGCCAAGGCTAAACAGAGAAACTCTGTCTCAAAATAAAATAAAATAAAATAAAATAAAATAAAATAAAATAAAATAAAATAAAAAGACTGAGTGAGTGAAAACAAAAACACTGCAAAGTCCCTGGGCTCTAGCCAAGAATCTCTGCCAAAACCCATCAACTGCACTGAGACCTGCTGTCTGGCTCCACTCTGCTTCTTTGGGAGACTCTATTTCCCTCTTTGGGAAATGCAAGCTGTTTTTCTTCAGGATCGTGTGTGTGTGTGTGTGTGTGTGTGTGTGTGTGTGATCTGGTCATTAGCTTTTTGCTTAATTTCATGCCCACCATGCAAAATTACAAGAGTGCTGAGAATGAACCTCAGCTGAGGGAGAGTTTATCTAGCAAGCCTGAAGTTATGCTTAAACTACAGGAACTAGGCATGGTGGTACACACCTGTTTAAGGCCTTAGGTTTGAGTTTCTGCTTCTTATGAAAGAAATAGATTGGGGCTGGAGAGATGGCTCAGAGGTTAAGAGCACTGTCTGCTCCTCCAGAGGTCCTGAGTTCAATTCCCAGCAACCACATGGTGGCTCACAGCCATCTGTAATGTGACCTGGTGCCCTCTTCTGGCCTGCAGGAGTGCATGGCGGCCCACTGCATACATAGTAAATAAATATATATATATATTTAAGGACATATTTATTTATTATTTTGTATACAATGCTCTGCCTGCATATACACCTGCAGGCCAGAAGAGGGTGTCAGATTCCATTACAGATGGTTGTGAGCCACCATGTGGTTGCTGGGAATTGAACTCAGGACCTCTGGATTAGCAGTCAGTGCCCTTAACATCTGAGCCATCTCTCCAGCCCCATAGTAAATAAATATTAAAAAAAAAAAAAAAAAGAAAGAAAGAAAGAAATAGATAGGCTGGTTGGTGGTGGCACACACCTTTAATCTCAGCGCTTGGGAGCCAAGTCAGGTGGATCTCTGTGAGTTCGAGGCCAGCCTGGTCTACAAAGTGGGTCCAGGACTGCAAGACCTGTCTCGAAAAACGAGAGAGAGAGAAAGAAAGAGAGAGAGAGAGAGAGAGAGAGAGAGAGAGAGAGAGAGAGAGAGA
>OU015743.1:22792079-22833553 GCA_907169655.1 Acomys percivali | reverse complement strand
GTGTGTGTGTGTGTGTGTGTGTGTGTGTGTGTGTGTGTGTGTGTGTGCTCGCGCGCACTCGCGCACATGTGATTATGAAGGTTGTGCTTATATAGGTTGCATCAAGTGACTTCCTCAATCACTCTCTATTTTTGAGACAAGATCTCTCATTGAACCTGGAGCTCACCAAGTCAGCAAGACTAGCCCAGCCAGGTGAGACCCAGGGTCCTGTCTCCCCAGGCCCAGGATTATAGGCATGGACCATCACCACATCTAGCTTTTTAATTTGTGTGCGGGGGATCTGATGTCTACATGTGTGCATGGCAAGCATTTTACTAAGCCATCTCCCCAGCCCAAGACCATAATTTATTCAGAATTTCTTCACCAGTCCTTGAGCCCTTTCAACCAACTGATTTGGGCTTATGTAGTCATTTGGGATAATCTCCTTTACTCAATTCCACTCTTTCCACAGCAGGAAATAGGCTAACTGCAGAGCTGGGGACTGTTGCCTAGGTATGTCAAAAGGCCATTAAAGTCCTTGAAAGAAATTGCAGATGCTTTCATATCACACTACAATAGTCTCACTGAAGAAGGAAACTATGAAGATTACCTCCTATCCAGTTTCACTTTCAGTCATGAACACAATAGGACACAAAAGCCATGGTGTATCCTTTGCTAGAAAAAAATGCTTGTGGCTATTAGAATGAAGCAAGCAAAACTGAAAAGATCACACTTGGATGTACATTTGAAGATATATATATTTAGCCAGGCATGGTGGCACATGTCTAAAATCCCCACACTAGGGAGGAAGAGACAGGAGCATCTCCTGCAGGTTCAAGGCCGCCCTGGTCAAGTTCCAGGCCAAAGCTATACATGGAGACTTTGTCACAAACAGTATAATGCATAAAAGCAAGTTTATGCTTTAATTTTTAGTGTTTGTGTGTACATTGTGTATGATGGGGGAATGAGGGCATACACATGTGTGGAGGTTAGAGGACAAGTTTTGGGGGGGGGGGGTTGTTTTTTGAGACAAGATTTCTCTGTATAGCCTTGGCTATCCTGGAATCCTTTGTAGACCAGGTTGACTTTGAACTCACAGCATTCTGCCTTCTGAGTGCTGGGACTACAGGCATGAGCCACAGTGCCCAGCACAGAGGACAACTTTTGGAGTTGGTTCCTTCCTACCATGGATCTCCTCACATGTCATCTGCCTTTATCAGCAACCTCTTTTTCACTGAACCATCTTTTTTTGTTCGTTTTGTTTTTTTGAGACAAGGTCTCTCTGTGTAGCCTTGGCTGTCCTGGACTCGCTTTGTAGACCAGGCTGGCCTCGAACTCAGTGATCCTCCTGCCTCTGCCTCCTGAGTGCTGGGATTAAAGGTGTGCACCACCACACCCAGTCTCACTGAGCCATCTTATGCTGTTTTTGAGATGGGGGGTCTCACTTTGTAGACCAGGATTGCCCACCACTCACTTCAGCATCCAATTTTAAGACCATAGGCTTGAATCACTAATCCTAGATTGCCAAGGGGTTTTGAATAAGGAAAGCTCAGTTCAAGGGAATTAGAGTCCTGTGGATAAAGTTCAGTATAGCATACTTACAGAGCATATAAGAAGCCTTGGGTTTGATTCCCCAGTAGTGAGGAAATTTATATATTTAATACATATATACCTGAATGCCAGAAGAGGGCACCAGATCATTATAGATGGTTGTGAGCCACCATATGATTCTAGAAATTGAACTCAGGACCTTTGAAAGAACAACTAGTGCTCTTAACCTCTGAGCCATCTCTCCAGGCCCTTATTTGGTTTTTTGAGACAGGGTTTCTCAAGAGCCCTGCCTGTCCTGGACTTGATTTGTAGACCAGGCTGACCTTAACTCAAAGATCTACCTCCCTCTGCCTCCCAAATGTTGGGATTAAAGATGTGCATCACTACAACCTTTTAAGTCCAGATCAGATACAGTGGAGCACACCTGTAATTCCAGTACCTAAGAGGCAGGGGCAGGTGGACTGAGAGTTCAAGGCAACCCTTGCCTACCTTGTGATGCTGTCTCAAAATAAATAAATAAAAGAAAAAGGCTGCTTAGATGACCAGTGAGGTCATCTAAATGCTCCCATGCTGAAAGACATGAAAGGGAACAGAGTACAGGCATGGGAACTGAGTCTTTGGTAGAGCAGAAAATGGTAGAAGCAATTTCTTCCGGTGATGTGCTATAGGAATGATTAGTGTGAAATGGCTTTGCTGGGGAGCATACTGTTTAATAGTCATTCCAATTGCCTTATGGTACACATTCACCTTGGAGCATCTGATTCTCCTGCCTCCAGTCCTGAGTGTTGGACTCACAGGTGGGTACTACCACACCCAGTTTTATTGTGGTTTTGGAAATGAAACCCAGGGGCCTTGCCTTGTGGGTATTAGGAAAGCAGTCTACCAACTGAGTTATGGACAGCCTACCCTGCTTTTGTCTGGTGCCCAAAAATTTTTCCATTCTCAAAGTGCTTCCTTTGCAGTATCTTCCCAAGGCCATGAGTGTC
This sequence comes from Acomys percivali, assembly GCA_907169655.1. NCBI lineage: Eukaryota > Metazoa > Chordata > Mammalia > Rodentia > Muridae > Acomys > Acomys percivali. Next base: position 22,831,037 of record OU015743.1, on the reverse strand, counting down.
TGAGAAGTGATAAAAGATTTTTGTCAAACAAAATTTTCATTGGAAAGAGAAGCTTCATTGTCTCCACCAACTAAGCTCCAATTTTGCCATCTTTAAAGGAAGTCCATCACTGAATGTTGTGAGGCATACTGAGAATTTAACCCATGATATTATGTTCTATCACCAAGCTACATGGGATGTAAACATATTTTTCTTTAGATCATGCGTGGGATGTTAAATATCCTCCTGTGAGGGTGTGTGATGTCTGTGCACTGCAGACTGCTTCATGACAGGGTGTGATGTTTGTCTGCTAGAAAGGGAACTAAACTGCCTTGTGCAGGGGCATGGTCTTCGTCAGTAGTGTATAGAAATTAAACCAAAAACCAAAAAGAGGTTGCTTTTACATCTCTTAGCATTGCTTGACTACTCATCACTCCTGCTTTGAAACGCTTGTTCCTGCTGCTGAAATCCTGAAAGAGCACAATCACCCCAAGGAACAGAATCTAAAAAGGTCTAACTCTCCTGTCCTTATTAACCTTCTACTTAGGGTAGGTGGGTTGGGAGGGAGGTACAGGCATTAAAGAACCCCAAATAAAGTAGGTTTTAAGAGATCAAAGCCGGGGCTGGAGCGATGGCTCAGAGGTTAGAGCACTGTCTGCTCTTCCAAAGGCCCTGAGTTCAATTTCCAGCAACCACATGGGGCTTACAACCATCTATACTAAGCTCTGGTACCCTCTTCTGGCCTGCAGGTGTATGTTCAGGCAGAACACTGTATACATAATAAATTTTTTTTTTTTTTTAAATCAAAGCTTACAACTACAGGCCCAGCTCCTAGGTGCTTTTCCTCTGTCTTCTCTAAGTTTTGTCACCATTAATGTATGTCACAAATTTTTGTTTTGTTTTCAGTCTTTGATATGGAAGACGAAATAGATGGCATCCTTCCAAATGATCCAACACTGGTAAGATGTCTTAGAACAGAGACAGGATTCTCTATCAATTTCTTTACATAGAAATTTGCCAATAGAGACTTTACAAACTCTCAAAGCTATTTCAATCCTCACATGTATCTATCCTTTCCCACCTGATAAATCTATCTAAACCATAATCTAGCTAAAGATGAACTTTGTATTCTTAGAATGAACACCCTGACTTTAAACTCATTCTATGAAAAATGAAATCTCAGATTCCTTTAGCTCCTTATCACTGTGACAACATACAAGGTGCAACTTAAAGAAGAGACATTGTTTTAGTTTGAAGAAACTTAGTTCATCAAGGATGGGAAGGCCTATCAACAGGAGTCATGACTGCAGGAGCATAAACTACTCACTCACCTTGGGGCAGATCGAAGAGCAGCACTCAGTTGGTGTTGGCTCTCTCTCTGGTTTTGTTTTTTCAAGACAGGGTTTCTGTGTAGCTTTGGTTGTCCTGGACTTGCTTTGTAGACCAGGCTGGCCCTCAACTCAGTGATCCTCCTGCCTCTGCCTCCCGAGTGCTGGGATTAAAGGCGTGCCCCACCACGGGCAGCTCAAATGCTGATTTCTTATCTCCCATATCTGGTTGCCAAGACTTGAGACTATCTCAATGTTGTGTAAATTCTGCTCCCCAATTCCGCCCCCCCCCCTCCCCAACAAGGCTTCTCTATGCTTTGGCTGCCCCAGGACTCTTTGTAGACCAGACTTTCCTAGCCAAGACAGGAAAGCTTTGAGAAGGTGCTTTTGCTAGCCTGACTCTTGCAGATCAGAGGAACAAAAACTTGTGGATCCAATTAACTTTCCATAGTCGGGGAGGAGTGAAGATTCCTTGAGGCAGGGGAAAAAAAGCCTCTACATGGAAGCAGGAACCAGAGAGACTGAGAAGCCTCAAGCATCTGAACAGGTAAGGGAAGCTCAGTCTAAGAAAGTAAAGTCCTTAAGGGAAGGTTTTGAGACTAAAGATCATTTGAGTCTCTTAGCATACAAATAACTTCAGCGGCTACAGTTTTGTATATCCTTCTTTGGGAAAAATCAAGAATTGGAGGAGCTGGGTAGTGAGTGGTGTCTCGTGCCTTTAATCCCAGCACTTTGAGTTCGTGGCCAGCCTGGTCTACAGAGTGATATTCTAGGACAGCCAGGGCTACACATGGAGAAACCCTGACTTGAAAAAAACAAAAAATGTCAACTTTGCCAGGTGGTGGTGGCGCACACACTTGGGAAGCAGAGGCAGGTAGATCACTGTGAGTTCAAGAGGCCAGCCTGGTCTACAAAGCGAGTTCAGGACAGCCAAGGCTACACGGAGAAACCCTGTCTTGAAAAAAACCAAAAGTCAACTTTTGAAGTGCTAGGAAACAAACTATGAGACAGAATTGAGGCATATAGTTCCAAAGTGAGTGTTTAGCCTGGCTATCTACAAGTGTGCCATACTGGCTAGATTTCTGGGGGACTTATAAAGGAGTCTGTAAGTTTGGGGAAACCATGCACACAAGACAGGAAAAGCAGCAAATTTGGCTTTCTTGAGACAGGGTTTCTCTGTAGCATTGGCTGCCTTCTAACTCAGCTACACCTGCCTTTGCCTCCAGAATGCTGGTATTACAAGTGTACCTCCCCAGCCAACTTTTTAAGATTTACTGATTTGTTATCATGTATACAATGTTCTGCCTGAATGTATACCTGTAGGCCAGAAGGTGGCGTCAGATCACAAATGGTTGTGAGCCATCATGTGGTTGCTGGAAACTGAACTCAGGACATTTTGAAGAGCAGGTGGTACTCTTAACCATTGAGCCTCTCAAGCCCCAGCCAGCATTTAAAAATGTTCTAATTTTCTCCATTTTAAACTAATGTATTTGGGTGTTTTTCTAGCACCTATGCCTATTTATCATGGGCATAAAGTGCCCAAGAAAGCAGAAATATGCCTTGGATCCCCTGGGACTAAGTTACAGATCACTGTGAAACATGGTGAGAATTGAACTGAGGTCCTCTGCAAAAATTGCCTGTGCTTCATCACTGAACTACTCACTTTCCACTTCTTAGTCATTTGTTTCACCCACACTGGCCAAGATCAATTAGAAAATGCATGGTGGCACTTGCCATTAATCCCAGCACTCTGGAGGCAGTCAGATTTCTAGGTGTTCAAGGCTAGCCTGGTCTTATTACAGAGAAACCCAGTCTCAAAAAAACAAAGAAAAACCAGAGCTTAAACATTAAGGTTCTGGTTAAAAATGTCAGTAGCTAGCAGGGCACAGTGGCTCATTCTTTTAACATCAGCACTTGGGAGGCAGGGGTAGGCGAGGGGGTAGACCAGGCTGGCCTCAAACTCAAGGAACCCAAACTGTCTCTGCCTCCAAGAGTGCTGGGATTACAGAGGTCTGTGCCACTAAGCCTGGCTGGCTGGCAACACTGATGTAGTGGGAGATAATTTGAGACCTCTACAGAATCCTTCAGCTATTCCACCAGGGCAGTTTGGAATTCAGTATTTACTAGCTGAAGCAACTGCGAGGCGTTCTCCCACCGACTCCCTCCCTCAGTTTTCATGTCATTGGATGCTTATGTTGCCACTTACTGGAAGAATGAGAAAAGGAATTGACAACCATTTCCTAAAGGGAGTTTACTGCTTTTCTATAATGGCTGCAAGCCCCTCTAGTTCAGGGAAAGCATCCAACTGCAATCCACAGCATCTTTTGGTGACCCTGCAGGACCAGCAGCCTGTATCCTCACAACATAACACATGCCTGCTAACAGCAGAGTTGGACCTTATTTGTTACATTGTTTTTTCAAGTAATGGCTTTTCTGTGTAGTCCTGGTTCTCAGAACTCTGTACAAGCTAGCCACTTGGGATTAAAGGCATGTATGGCATTTTTAGGACCATGAAACTCACCCTCCACCAAAGTGTGTGTGTGGAGGGAAATCAGGGTGTTATGGCGTGATTGCTGTCTATTGGGCATCAGCGGAGGTCACTTGCTGATATCTTCCACTGTGCCAGCTAAGAAGCATATGTAGGGTTCGGTGTCTGGCAGTGGAATGGACTGGAACCCTTTTTCACACAGAACTTGTCTTGGTTCAGAATATGTATTTTTTCTTGTTTCACTGTTCTATAAACTGGGTGCATCTTATGGTCCAAAAAATACAGCACCACTTTTACTATTTCTAATCACCTCTCCTTAAGTGCCTTGCAGCTACAAGCCATTAACTAGGATGGAATTCCTTCCCCACAGCAAAACAAACTACCAAATGGCTCGAGGGCCCCCCCCCCCAGTACAAATCACTTAGTGCCTGTGCCATCCCAAAACATTTTAGATATAAAGTTGTGTGCCTCCTAGGGCCCACAGTGTCAGCTATACAAAGTTCCTGCTAGGCCAAGTCAAAAAACTGTTGCCTCTCTGCAGGATCTGTACTGCCAAGCAGTTGGGTGCAAACCACAACCAATAGCTACAATAGCTACTTACAATTTTCTTGCCTATACTCCTGTAGGATTTGACATCGTTTCTGATAGGTTTTCGGCTCTTAGATTTGGTAATTGGGGGGGGGGGGGGGGCTTTTTGAGACAGGGTTTCTCCATGTAGCCTTCTCTTGTCCTGGACTCACTTTTGTAGACCAACTGGCCTTGAACTCAGAGCGACCTGCCCGACTCTGCCTCCTAGTGTTGGGATTAAAGGTGTACCATCACCGGCAGATTTGGTACTTTCAATGGCCAAAACTCTGTGCTTGGTTGCCTATATGGACGTTTCAACCAAAGGGGGACAAGTATGCCTTGCCCAGCCCATCTCAGACTATATGTCTCCCAGGTGCTGGGATTAGAATTATACACACAGGCTCTTGTATGGCATTTCCAACACTAATACGTGTGCTCCTTCAACTGCTTGTGCAGTACACCCATCTAAGAATGCAATAATATCGCACCTCCCCCAAAAAACCTATTTCCATATTTGCAGCTGGAATTCTTGAAAGCAAATTCCTACTTGGTAGAATCTGTCTGAACAATACAGTATTGGTTTTGCCAAGCTCTAAGTAAGCCACACTCTAAAAGGAACCTTCAAGAAGCATAAATCTGGGCTCAGAGTTTAGGACTTTTAATCTGTCCTAAAGTCACTGAAAAAAATCAAACATGTTAAACATTCCTTTACAATCCCCAACGCAAAAAAGAAAAACACATTTGTAGGAAAAAGGTTTTGTACACAGGGTAAAACAATATAAATTCAATCATACAGATGGGGTTAGCTCTATTACCCATCTTGAAAAAGTTACCTGTTCAATGACAAAGCCTCCTAAGGACATACCGAGACAGTATATAGTCATGTGGTCTATTCAGAATCCATAGAAAGAGAACATTTCAAGAGAGATACATACACTGCTGGTTTTGACTAAGTTCATATAAACCAACAGAACACCTCTTGAAATGTTCTCTTTATTCAGATTCCAATAGACCACGTGGTCTCCAATGTCTTGGAATGTCCTTTGAAGGCTCTGTCATTGAATAGGTAACAGAGTAAAAACCCCAGAGTCCTTTCTTTAAAATGAAGCGGGAAAGACTGGAATGGAAGTAACTATTCAAACTTCGTCTTCTTTCCTTGTGGCTTGAAGTCTCCCCCTCCTCCTCTGCCACCGCGGAAACCTCCTCGTCCTATGGGAAGGCAAAAAGATGGAAGTGTGGCACAATGCTAGGGATTGACTTTCCCACCCCGAGATTTAGTAATCACATAGAGGTTCCAGCTCCCATCCTTTACCTCCGAAGCCTCCTCTTCCTCCTCTGCCGCCAAAGCCTCCTCTTCCTCCTCTGCCACCACCTCTACCTCCTCCGAAACCTCCTCTGCTTCCACCTCGGCCACCAAAGCCACCTTCACCCTTAGGTTTGGCCCAGTCCAAGGTAACCTTGTTTCCATCAATTTCTCCATCCTCCATGGCCTCCTTGGCAGCTTTGGCATCTTCCTCACTATTAAAGTCTACAAAACCAAACCTAAAACACAATAAAAACCACCCATTTAAAAATAACACAAGCAATAAGTCGCCCATAGTGATTGTACAGAAAACACTCTTTAGGTCAAGACTTAAGTGCAATAAATTCTGGCTGGATTTCAGAATGTTTCACACAACAGCCATATATACCTCTGCAAAAACAGAAGGTTTAAGTGCTAGTTCTGTGAACTCTCTTTTCTTCTCGTGCGAATCCATAATCTGCCACCAGTTGACAGAAAGGAGCTCAATGAGAAGACACTGGGGAGCTAAGCTCCCCGTGCAGAATGCATTAAAGAGAAACAGCACCACTATGATGTCTTACCCTTTAGAGGAACCAGTTTCCCTATCAGTGACTATTCTTGCACGAACAGAACCCTCAAATGATTCTTTTAAGGTCTCTTCAGTGGTATCCTCAGACAGACCTTTGACAAACAGAGTTTTGGATGGCTCTGGAAGAGAAAAATGATGCCTATTTTATAGGCTGTACCTTTGGCTGGTCTATGAACCCAGATGTCACCCAATCTAAAAAGTGCTGCTTTGAGCTGACATAGATGGATCAGAACTTGACTATCTAGAGGAATTTTCTTGAGATTTCATCAATTATTTCTCAGGTAATCAGTCATCATATCCAGTTGTCATTTACTCAGCAGCTACATAAAGCCAGCCCCACATAAGCATGGACACACATAAGTTCAAAAAATGCCACCCACCCCAGTTACATCATGTCTAGGTGACTTACGACTTCTTGCATTAGGTGATCCCCTCTGGCCTTGTAACTCCAGCCTGATTGTTCTGCCCTCAATTTCCATTTTATTACAGGTGTCCAAAGCTTCTTTAGCATCTTCAAATGAAGCAAATTCTATATATGCATATCTGAGGATTGAAAATCATAGTAGTACATAATTAATGTTATCAAGATAGAGCTACATAGTTGTAGCCTTTCTAGAGCTAATATATCCAGCCCACACCTAACATATAAATTACTTTACCCTTTAGATTTGCCATGTTGGTTCTGGGGTACTTTGATAAAAGTAGCTTTTTCAAATACTTCCTGAAGTGTCTCTTCTGTTGCACTGTAGGAAAGGTTATTTAAAACCAAAGTTTTTGATTCACCTGCAAATACAATGATGCAACATTTAGCAAGTTGTATGTAAATTAAAACACTCAGACAATAATATGTGGGCCACAGAACAAGGCTACTTCCTACCTACCGCACAAAAGATGCCCTGTACCCAAAATGACACTTCAGCCATGGACCACACGTGACAAATCCTAAAATCACCATCACTCTCAACTCAAGAGCATTATATACAGTAATGCCCTCCTTGTTCCTTTCACTTTTAGTCTAGCTAGATGATTGTTCCATTGCTCTGTATTATTTCTAAAATATGCATAGTTCAAGCCATTTAAAGTATAATATGCACCCAACAAAGAAAGCTGTATTTGTGGCTAGAGAGATGGCTCACAGGTTAAGAGCACTGACTGCTGTTCCGGAGATCCTGAGTTCAAACCCCAGCAACCACACAGTGACTCACAACCATCGATAATGTGATCTGGTGCCCTCTTCCAGCCTGCAGGTGTACATGTAGGCAGAGCACTGCATACATTTTTTTTGGTTTTTCGAGACAGGGTTTCTCTGTGTAGCCTTGGCTGTCCTGGACTCACTTTGTAGACCAGGTTGGCCTTGAACTCACAGCGATCCACCTGCCTCTGCCTCCCGAGTGCTGGGATTAAAGGTGTGCGCCACCACGCCCGGCTGAGCACTGTATACTTAATTACAAAAAAAAAAAAGCAAGCTATATTTGACTACCCCACTCAAATGGAATTTCAAATAGCTCCCATTTATGAAGGTTATAAGTTAGCTATATGAAAAGGTGAATTGGAACCCAGGCATGGTGGTGCACACCTTTAATCCCACAAGGCCAGCCTGGTCTACAAAGTGAGTCCAAGACAGCGAACACTACAAAGAAACCTGGGGGGGGGGGGGGGGGGGGGGACACAAAACAAAAAACCAAAAACTTCTAGCCAGGTAGTGGTGGCAAACACCTTAAATCCCAGCACTTGGGAGGCTGGGGCAGGTGGTGGATTGCTGTGAGGCCAAGGTCAGCCTGGTCTACAAAGCAGTCCAGGACAGTCAAGGCTACATAGAGAAACCCTGTCTTCAAAAACAAAGAAAGCAAAGGTGAACTAATTAATCCTGGTTAATCAGAGCAAAGATGCAAATGCTTTCCAAGCCGTCCTAGAAATAGAGCAAACTTACCAGAACCCCAATTGCTATTCTTTCCACCTCTCTCTTGCCTTTGTCCTTTCTCTCCAGTGTAGTAGAGTGAAACAGATCGCCCATCAATTTCTGTCCCCTGCTTTTCTTCCAAGTTTTTCTCTGCATCAGCTTCAGACTTAAATTCAATATAAGCAATCCTGCAATAGAGATAAGCAGATAATAAGCACAATTTGCTTAATAAAAAACATGTTGGGTCAAGGCAGGCCCCGTGGTAAACTGCATGCCTGTAATCCCAGCACTCAGGTAAGTAGAGGCCAGCCTGATCTACAAAATGAATCCACGAAAGACAAGGTAACAGAGACTGTCTCAGAAAGAAAGAAAGAAAGGCAGCCTGCCAGGCAGCCACAAACTACTAACAGAAAAAAACTAGGCCAAGTCACAAGTATCAATGTCATCCTGTGACCCCACTTAGTCGTGTGTATACTCAGTGACTGAAACAGGTGGTATGAGTGCTTTTACTGTTCTTTTTCATGTTTTTGCTCATCTTTAAAATGATCCTTTAAACTTATGTAGACTTTCCCCCTTATTACATAGGGAGGAAAAAGCAACGCAGCAATGAACTGTGTAGAATCGTTCTCTCTCATAGAGAAGAGGATAGCCCTGGTGGTACCAAGGACCTGAGGCAAAAGCCAGTGTTGATTTGGAAGTCAGCCTGTTAACAGCGAACAGAGCTTCAAAACCAATCCACCGGGCTGGAGAGATGGCTCAGCGGTTAAGAACACAGTCTGCTCTTCCAGAGGTCATGAGTTCAATTCCCAGCAACCACATGGTGGCTCACAACCATCTATAATGTGATCTGATGTCCTCCTCTGCCTGCAGATGTACATGCAGGCAGAGCACTGTATACATAACAAAAAAACAAAACCACCAGCTGAGCATGATGCTATCTATACTCCCTTAATCTCAGTTCAATCTGGCTACCAAATAAGTTTTAGAGCACAGACTACACAGAGCCTGTTTAGGGCAGGAGAGGGGGAAAGGACACTCCCAACCAACTCAGAAAACACCTTCTTGTTAACTAAAACTCAACAATCGGAAGACACAAAACATACCCTTTACTCTTTCCATCCTGGTTGACCAATCTGATTTCCATGGCATCTTCAAATACTTCTTTCAAGTCATCCTCAGTAATGTTGAAAGACAGGTTTTTGGCTAAAAGTGTTCTTGCAGCTCGAACTAGATTAAAAAATAAGACGACTTAAGTACACATCACGTAACAAATAACAAAGAGAATACAGCAATAAAGGATGTGAAATGGCTCAATGGTTATGAGCGCTTAGCATGAAGAGGATCCATGTTCAATTCTCAGCACTCACAATTATCTGTCCAGTTTCAGATGAGGCTCTCCTGGCCTCCTTGGGCACCAGGCATGTATATAAAGCTACCCTAGGTCATACATATTAAGTTACACATGAAACAAGTTTATGTCCCAGTTCTAAGATACCTTACCACCATTATGTATTTCTCCAGTGAGTGACATAACCCTACATAAGTCTGTGACTTGCTTGACTGAGGGTATGTAGCAGTGTTAAGAGTGCTTGCCAGAAGCCGGGCGTGGTGGTGCACGTCTTTAATCCTAGCACCCGGGAGGCAGAGGCAGGTGGATCGCTGTGAGTTGGAGGGCAGCCTGGTCTACAAAGAGAGTCCAGGACAGCCAAGGCTACACAGAGAAACCCTGTCTTGAAAAACCAAAAAAATAAGTTAAGAGTGCTTGCCTGGCTGGATATGGTGGTGTACGCCTTAAATCCTAGCACCCAGGAGGCAGAGGCAGGTGGATGCTGTGATTTCAAGGCCAGCCTGATCTCGGACAGCCAAAGCTACAGAGAAACCCTGTCTCAAAGAAAGACTGCTTGCCTAAGCAGGGTGTGAGGCCAGCTGGGTCTATAAAATCCAGGACACCCAAGGGTAGAGATGCCATGTCTCAAAAACCCAAAGTGCTTGCTTAGCAATGCAGAGGGCACAGGTACAATTTTCAGCACAATTAAGTAGGGAACACACTTCAAACTGCTTTGCAACAAAAGTAACTTTACTAAGCTGACAGTACAAACTTGTCATCAAGAATTTCACATGTCACCTCAGTGGTTTAAGTGAGGATAAAACTGCAGGGTGTGGTAGCCTCTAATCCCAGCACTCAGGAGGCAGAGGCCGATGGATCTCTTTTGAATTCGATACCAGCCTAGTCTACAGGAGTCTAGGGCAGCCTGTGCTGTGTAACCCAAAAACAAAAAACAAAACAAAAAAACCCTGATTTGAACAACCAGAACCAAAACAAAACCCCTAAAAAACCTAAAAAACACGATGAAACTAAGGGAAAAGGGAGGATGTCCACCTCCTAGTCAGTTACCCAGGCCCTTTTACATACCTTTCTTACTATCTCTTCCTTTTGGTTTTTCTAGTTTAATTTCATTTCCAAACACTTTTAAACCAGTAAGCTCCAAGGCCTTTTCTAAGTCTTCAGCACACTCAAAGTCCACATAACCAAATTTCCTTGAAGATGAAAAGGACAAGATTACAGGCATAAGTGAGATCTATATTGAACTGTAAGTACTGGCAGCACTTATAGCGCCATCTTCATCTCCCACAGAACCAAGATACAACAGCAATTTCACTTACTACACCGTAACTGACAGCAATAGCTGGCATGGACCCAATAGATCCAATAATCTCAAATATTGCCCCAAATGCCAAATTCCTAAAACTGCTGCTATTTTACACACCCCGAAGGTCAAAAAAAAAAAAAAAGGGCAAACAAACAAAAAGGTCAAACATAGCCACTTCAAGTTTATAGATTCTGTAATTTGATGACTTAGTTCATTAATTTCCAATCTTTATTAATGTAGTGTTTAAAGGCACGAAGAAGGTAACTGAAAGGTAAAAACACCAGCTAATACAAATAAACATTATTCAATAAAAACTTACCTGTTTGTACCAGTTCTGACATCAACAACAACAAGATCATTCTTAGCAAAAAGTTCACTGATGGCAACTTTTAGTTCATTAACAGACTTGCTTGGATTAAGGTTTCCAATAAACAGATTGAAAGGTGTAGTTGGTTCTGAGCCTGCACAGAAAATGAACTTTTAATCCACTTATAAGCTCAGTCTGCATAAACTTCAGCATAAAATAACTATAAAGCACATCAGCACATTACATTTCAACACCAGGTTTCAGTATTAAGTCCCTCTGTCATTCATCACTTGTGCCACTGCTCAATCTCCTCTCATTTTCCCCCAATTTTTTTGCAGGCTTACCTTCTGTTACTTTCTGTTTCTTGGCTTCAGGGGCTTCTTTCTGTTTGGTCATTTCCTTCTTCCGTTTTCCAGATGCCGCTTTAACAGGTTCTAGGTAAGATGTTTTTAAAGTGTCGGTGAGAAGGCAAACATTTTAGTATTTCTATTAAACATTACTCAGGCCAGTGTACTTTAGAACATAATCTGTTACCTTCCTCCTCTTCTTCCTCCTCCTCTTCTTCCTCCTCCTCCTCTTCTTCCTCCTCTTCCTCCTCCTCGTCATCATCTTCATCATCATCATCATCATCATCCACCTCCTCAGCCACAATCTTGGCTTTCACAGGAACTTTTGCGGGAGCTTTCTTTCCTTTGGCTGGTGTGATCTCCATAACTTCTTCTTCTGAGTCTGAAAGAAAGCAAAGGCATTTGTTAACAGTACAGACAACATGAATCCTATAAACATCAAAATTAAAAAGAAAATTCTGAGAACGAATATCCTGACAACATGCATGGTTGTTACACCAGGCATGGTGCAAACCTTTAATCCCAGTATTCAGGAGGCAGATCAGTGAGTTGTAGGCCAACCTGGTCTACAAAGGAAGTTCAGGACAGTCAAGCTACACAGAAACCTCTCTCTTGAAAATCCAAAGGAGAATCAAGAGCAAAAAATACTTATAAAGTGGTCAGGGTTATATGCATTTGATATGTTAAGCCCTCGGTCATGGGCTAGAGAGATGGTTGAGTAGTTAAGAGCATAAGACTTCTAACACTAAAGAGAAACCCAGGAAGGACCATTAAACACTTACCATCCTCCTCTTCATCATCATCATCATCATCATCTTCCTCATCGTCATCATCTTCATCCTCCTCATCCTCATCCTCTGAGGCAGGAGCAGCAGCAATAGCTGCTGCTTTTGCTGGTTTCCCTCCTTTTATTACTGGGCGCACAAATTCATTGTCTTCCTCCTCCTCATCTTCCTCATCACTGTCATCTTCATCCTCTTCATCCTCATCCTCATCACTGTCTTCCTTTTTGGCATTCTTACCATTCTTAGCCCCCTTGGCTGGAGTGACAGCTCCCTTCTTACCAGGAGTTGCTACCAATGCTTTTGCTTGTGTGGATCCCTTCTTACCAGGTGTCGGAACTACTTTCGCTGGTGTAGCTGCCTTCTTAGCTGGTGTGGCTGCTGCCTTTTTGCCGGGAGTAACAGCTGCTTTCTTAGCTGGTGTGGGAACTGCAACTTTTTTTGTTTGTGAAACCACCACCTTCTTGGCTGGGGTTGCTGAAGCCTTCTTGCCTTTTTTCTGAGAAATGACAACCTTGAAAACAAATCATAAGTATATCCAATGCTATCTTAAGATAGTAACACTAGGGGCTGGAGAGATGACTCAGTGGTTGAAAACACTGCCTGCTCTTCCAGAGGACCCGGGTTCGATTCCCAGCACCCACATGGCAGCTCACAACTGTCTGTAACTCCAACATCTGACACTCCCCTACACCAATGCACATAAATTGGAATTAAAAAAAAAAAAAAAGTAACACTAACTTTGAGCGCAAGAACATGAGAACTTGATGTTTTAAACCCGGGAGTCAAAGACTGGAGACACTGACAGGTAAGAGCACTTCTTACAGTGGCTGGAGAGCTGGCTCGGAGGTTATACTCCTCCAGAGGTCCTGCGTTCAATTCCCAACAACCACATGGTAGCTCACAACCATCTATAATGTGACCTGATGCCCTCTTCTGGCCTGCAGGTGTATATGCAGGCAGAGGACTGTATACAAATTAAAATAAACCTTAAAAGTCAGAAATTAAAAAAAAAAAAAAAGCACTTATTACTCTGAAATGAGTTCAGTTTTCAGCGTACACATGGTATCTCTACATCCAGTTCCAGGGATCTGAGAACACTCTTCTGGCTAGAGAATGCCAGGCATGCTTAGTGCAGATAGACACTCAATACTCGTAAAAATAAATCTTAAGTTCTTGAACCAGAATGCATGGATGCATGGCTTATGTATGCTTATCAAACACCCAAGTTTAAAAAAAAAAAACCCAATAAGGAAAACTGGCTGGTGGAGCACACCTTTAATCCCAGCACTCGAGAGGCAGAAGCAGGCAGATCTCTTTAGAGTTCAAAGCCAGCCTGGTCTACAAAGTGAGTCCAGGACAGCCAGGGCTACAGAGGAAAAAAAAAAAACTGGCTAATTCAGCCTCAAGTAGTTGAGTTCAAGAAAAATATTTTAGTTTAGGACAGCTAAGGCTACACAGAGAAACCCGTCTCAAAACAAACAAAACAACAACAATAAACACACACAAAACCAAGACTGTCTCAAAAACAAAAAAAGAAAGAAAAGTTCCATTCAAACTACTTTTTGCTAATCACTAGGTTTGGGTTTTTCTCTGAGACAGGGTTCTTCTGTGTAGCCTTGACTATCCTGGACTCAGGCTGGCCTCAAACTCAGTGATCTGCCTGCAAAGTGCTAGGAGTAAAGACTTGTGCCACCATCCCATGGTTGCCATGCTAATTAGTAGTTTTATTGAACATTTATTTAAAGCAGAGCTTTTCTAAATAAGAAATCTCATTGAACATGACCATTTTTTTTGATACAGGGTTTCACTGTGTAGTCCCAGCTTGCCTGGAATTAAAAAAACCTTCATGCTTCTACCTCCTAGGATTAGTTTAAATATTCCACAATTAAGTGCTAGATCTAGCTAATGGGTAATTTGTAGGCCTCAATTCATACAAATTGTATTTTGAGCAAGGACTGGCATTAGTTTATACAATAGGCTGAAGCTTAGTTAGAGGAACTGGCACTAATGGGAATAATATTTTGCTTAGTTATTTAAAACAAGTTATTCTCACATCTAAATAGTGCCCAGCTTAGTCACTCAAAACATTAGAAAAGAGAATCCACATGGTGCCACAAAAACCATGAGACCCTGTAACCTCTGACTGGACACCATTCCTATTAAACTCTTGTTTAAATATTTAATTATTAATGGCAATAAGGGGCTTGTGGCTCAACCATTTATTACAATACTGCATTTTTGATAATACTTCCAGACATTCAACTCCGGAAGTTTTATTGCTATCTTAAACACAATCTTTCAATTAACTATGTACCTCTTCTCCACTGCTGTCATCTTCATCTTCTGACATTTCTTCATCTTCACTATCTTCTTCCACTTCCTTTGGGGGAGGAGCCATTTTCTTGGACTCACCGTGGGTTTTGCCGGCCTACAAAGGCATCACAGTAATTATGTCTTTACCAGAATCTTAAGCCATTTTGTCTTTTGCACGAGGACTTCCACAATGGCAATGTATGACACTCTCCTGGTAAAATTTGCTGAGAACCGCCCATGTTTGTCTTTCCTTTTCACAGACAACTGAGAAAAAAACCCTCCTCCTTTTTTAACACCCACATTTTAAAAGTCTCCTACTCGTGGCCCTTTTATGTTCTGGCACCTTCCTCTGAATTCAAGTTAAAGGTATCCCTGTAAATTATTCGCTGGGGCGGCGAGAGTTAAACCTTCCAATCACCACTTTCTTTTCCTGGGTTTTCAAGACAAGGTTTCTCCGTGTAGCCCTAGCTGTCCTGGAGCTCCCTCTGGAGCTCATGCCGGCCTCGAAGGGAGCCCCCCGCCGCCTGCCTGTACCGCCCGCTCGCCGGGATTAAAGGCGCGCTTCAAACACCTTTTAAAAGCATCTTCTCCGTTACGGGAACTCGGTTTCCGACTTTCTCACGCTACAGACTAGCCACGTGGAAGCAGCCAGCTAGCCACCACGTGTTGCTCTGCCTGTCACGGGCAGAGATGGGGGCCGGGGGGGGGGGGGGGTCGCTGAGCTATCTGGGCCAATCCTGCTGTCCCCTGTCCCACCCCCGTCCCGCGACACACGAGGAACGCCGCAACCCACGTGGCGGGCCGCGCACCGGAGCACGTGCGCCGAGGAGGCGGGGCCCGGCCGAGCCCTAGCCGCATGAGCTTGGCCCTCTCTCCACGCGGCGGGCCCGCCGCGCCCTCTCCACGCTCACCTCTCCTCAGACTGCCCCCTTCACCCGGACCACTCGGTCCGCTCAACTCAACACCGCCCTCCCCGGGAAAGCAGCCTCTGCTCCTCTCACCCCCAAGCCAGAGGCCAAACACCGCGAGACCTCCCGGTAATCGCGCGAGACTTCCCCTCAGCATGGCGCCCTCGAACGCGCCCGGGATTGCGCGCAGGCCCTCCTCCCCTCAGCGACGGGGGCGCGCGCGCTTCCCGTAGGGAAAGCAGGCCTAAATCGCCCGTAGCCGCGCGCTAATGGCCTCTCACCTTCGCGAGCTTCACCATGATGGCGAGTTATTACGGCGGCGTGTGTGGAGAGCGAGCAGCTCGGAAGAGCCCAGGGGAACCCACGCGAAGTCGACGGCAGCGGGGCGCACTGAAGACTCTGGAGCACGTACAACCGCCTGCCAGCTACTGCTAGCGTCTGAGGCAAAAGACTGAGCCTGCCCAGTAATCGCCTCTGGAAAGGCGACGACGACGTCCTCGTGACCCCGCCTCCACCAACCAGAGCGCGCGTCCGTCTCCCGAGCCAATCGCGAGCCTTAACCCAGGACGGCGTGGGGGCGGGCCTACGGCGTAAGGGACGGAGATGTTAGGGGCGGGGCCTGACGGCAGCTTCCTGAGGGCGGGACTAGTTTTGTGCCAGGCGGTCGTTGATTGGTTGGTGTGTGCAGTATTCCGGGAGCGGCCTGCTTTCCCCCCCCCCGCCCCTTGACGCCTGCGCAGTGAGACGCGCGGCGTTTGGCGCCGCTCGTGTGAGGAGCGTGGGGGTGGAGGCATGCCCCGGATGCCCTCCGGTAGTCGGACGCCCCATGGACCTCTAGCCTCACGTGGTCTGGAGGTTGCTTCGGGGGGGATTCCTCCGCGCTGCGGGAGCCTTCGTCCCACGGTGGACTTCGCAGAGGCCTAAAATGTCCGCGGCGCGTTTCTGCTGAGGAGCAGGAGAGCGCCGGAAGTCCTGGGCCTAGCCTTCGCTTGGACCGGTTGGCGTGCCTCGGGCTGCGCTTTAGTGGAGCCGAGAGCATCCTCTTGGTTGCAGTGGTGTACTGCGAGGCGCCGTTCTGAAAGCCCCGAATAAAAGCAGTTGAGCGCGCGCGTGTGAGCGGTGCACAACCTATTTAATCTTAGCATATTATACCTAATCTGTTTTATGAAGTATAACTCCTAATGGGGCCAAGTTCAGAGAAGTGGCTTCCTGGTGTATGGTGGCAGGAGTTCACGCCGTCCTGTGACCACGAGTTCCCCCGAGGTGGAGAAGAGAATTTTGTGTTGCTTAAGTGATGGGTTCCAAGAGCAGCATTACTGGGGCGCTTCTATTCTAGGGTGTTGATTGGGCATCTAAAGCCTAACTTTCTATAGAATCAGGGTTCCATTAACTGACAATACGAAGAAAATCACAGACGTGCTGCGGTGGTGCATGCCTTTGGTCCCAGCACTTGGGAGGTAGAGAGGCAGATCTCGGTTACTTCGGGACAGCCTGCTCTAAAAAGAGAGTTCCTGAACAGCCAAGGCTGTTACAGAGGGAAAAACAAAAAGATTTTTGTCCGGGGTGGTGTGGTGGTTGAGATGGGGCCTTGTTATTTGCTCACGCTGACCTGGAGCTCACTATGAAAGACTAGGCTAGCCTCTACCTGCCTCAGTGTGTTGGGTTAAATGCTGACCCAACCCCCTACTCAGATCTAGCCAATGGTCAGAACAGTCTCCACACTTGAGTGGAGAGTGGGATATGACTTTCTCAAGTACTCTGGTGCCTCACATTTGACCATGTCCTCTGGAGGGGGAGACCTGGTGACATTTAGAGGAAGAACAGCAGGTCATCGAGAAGAGACTTGATACCCTATGAGCATATACAGGAGGAGGTAATCCCCCTCAGGAACAGTCATAGGGGAGGGGAATAAGGGGAAAATGGGAGGGAGGGAAGAATGGGAGGATACAAGGGATGGGATAACCATTGAGATGTAACAAGAAGCCGGGCGTGGTGGCGCACGCCTTTAATCCCATCACTTGGGAGGCAGAGGCAGGAGGATCACTGTGAGTTCGAGGCCAGCCTGGTCTACAAAGCGAGTCCAGGACAGTCAAGGCTACACACAGAGAAACCCTGTCTCAAAAAACCAAAAAAAAAAAAAAAAAAAAGAGAGAGATGTAACAAGAATAAATTAATTTAAAAAAAAATTTAAAAAAAAATGCTGACCCAACATCGGGAGATTTTTATGAGTGGGATGTGCTGGGTTCCAAGCTCTCTGCCTTTGGAGATAACGCCTTCCCAGCCTGGAGGACAGCCACAGCAACACACAAGTGGTCTCTAGTCAGGGCAGGAGATGAGGGCCAGTGTTGTAGTGTTGGGGGCATTTTCTTTATAGAGAGACCTGTCACACTTTGAACTGTATGAAACCAGGCGAGACTCTTGGGTAGAGGGACTGGAAGAATGGTGTGAGCCAAAATCTTGGATATTGCAAGCAGAGCAAACACTCAGGGGGAGAAAAAGGAGCTGTTTGTGTGAAACAACATGGATGAATCCCAGTAACATTGGCACAGCTTCTGTGTCGACCCGTTCTATCGTATGGGGCCTTCCTCAACCATCTGGTGTAATGTGCCAGTAAGATTCACACTTTGCACCTTAAGTTACACTCTTAGGCATTATCACTTACTAGTGCTTTCCTTGGCCATTTATTGTTAATTTGCCCCTTTCCCAGACCTGGGACCACAAACTGTTGTCTGCTGTATTTCTGGTGCCTAAAGCATCGCCTGGCATATAGTAGTGTTGAACACCAGTAAGTGGAGTAGAAATAGGTAGCAGGTGCATACACGGCCCTACCACCACAAAGTGTGAACCTAACAGAAGTTTTTAAGTAAAGCAGTGGCAGGAGCAACTAGTGCAATTTGGTGCTGCTGTAGAGTCGGGCTGGGTCAGCAACATATAATATATAGGTGATGCTTTCCAGGTACCAGGCTCTATTCAGCTCTTTAGACATGAGGACATAGAGCAGTGGTTCTCAACCTGTAGATATCCTGCATATAAAATATTTGCAATTTGTAACAACAAAATTATTATGAAGTAGCAATAGAAATAATTTTATGGGCCTGGTGCAGTGGCACACACCTATAATCTGGTCTGCAAAGTGAGTCCAGGGCAGCCACAGCTACA
Organism: Acomys percivali; assembly: GCA_907169655.1. Lineage (NCBI taxonomy): Eukaryota > Metazoa > Chordata > Mammalia > Rodentia > Muridae > Acomys > Acomys percivali. The sequence continues at coordinate 22,812,434 of OU015743.1, read as the reverse complement.
CAGAGAAACCTTTTTTTTTTTTTTTTTTTGGTCTTTTCCAGTTTTTCAAGACAGTGTTTCTCTGTGTAGCCTTGACTATCCTCACTTTTTAGACCAGGCTAGTCTCGAACTCACAGTGATCTGCCTGCCTCTGCCTCCCAAGTGCTCGGATTAAAAGCATGTGCCACCACCGCCCGGCTTCTGGAGAGTACTTAATATAGCTGCTGCTGGATCAAGGGTACAGCCTTTTATGTTCGGACAGGTGCTTTTTTGTTTTTTTAATGTGCATCAGTGTTTTGCCTGTATGTATGTGTGTGTGAGGGTGTCAGATACTGGAGTTACAGACAATGTGAGCTGCCATGTGGGGGCTGGGAATTGAACCCGGGTCCTCCAGAAGATCAGCCAGTGCTCCTAACCTCTGAGCCATCTCTCCAGCCCCTGACGGGTGCTCTTACATGCACAGTCTGGAGACAGCTACAAGCTTTAGCAGAGAAGGATCTGAGTAGCAGGGGAGAGGTATCAAGGTCCCCTAAGCAGGCGGGGCTGGCACTAACTCTGGGGAGTTTGACAGGCCCTGACACCAGGTCAGAAGCTCCAAAGGCACTACCGTGAACAGCTCCCCACCTCCAAACTAGCATAAGCCTGGCTCAACTCTGCTCACTCCCTGCTGACAGGTACTAGTCTGCTGGCCATTGTACACACTCAGGGACCAAGCAGCCAGCTGGAGGAGATCTGAAGGGTTTGAGGACAAGAATCCATAATTCCCAGATGGAGGCCTCTAAGGATGGACTGTCTCAGGCTCCAGCTAAGAGAGTCACAGCAAGTATTTAAAACAAGCTTCCCACAGGGAACTGTTGACCTGAGTGCCAGGATCAGAGAAGACTTAAGGAAGCAGCTGATGCCCTCACCCCCTAGGCTCTTCCCTCTCAATGTAGAGCCCTGATAAAGGAAAGCTGCCTAACTCACAGCGATCCGCCTGCCTCTGCCTCCTGAGTGCTGGGATTAAAGGCATGTGCCCCCATGCCTGGCTTTTTTTTTTTTCCTTAAGATTTTTATTTTATGTATTGTGTATGTGTCCGCCACATGTGTATGGATGCCTGTGGTGGGGGTGCAGAAGGCGGCATTGGATCCCCAGGAGCTGAATTACAGAGTTGTCATGGGCTCAACTTGCATGCTGAGAACTGAACTCTGGCCCTCTAGAAGACCTTGAGCCTCTGAGCCATTTCACCAGCTTTATGCCCAGTTTTTAAGATGTGCTGGCATGCCGGGCGTGGTGGTGCACGCCTTTAATCCCAGCACTCAGGAGGCAGAGGCAGGCAGATTGCTGTGAGTTCGAGGCCAACCTGGTCTACAAAAGTGAGTCCAGGACAGCCAAGACTGTCACACAGAGAAACCCTATCTCTTGTTGGCAATCCAACTCAGGGCTCCTGGGAACTTAAAAACACTTTTATACTTATATTTTGAGACAGTGTTTCACTTGGTAGCCTTGAATTTAAGATGCTTCTGCCTCAGTGTCTAGAATGCTGAAATTACAGGCACCAGCTGTCACACCCACCTCCCACGCTGTCTTTGTTGCTGGCCCGAAGGGCATTTTGTAGACCTCTCTTCACCATTATGGAACTTTGCTTGACCGCACTTCTTCAGAATTTCTCTGGCCTCTTTCCCTTGTCCTTTCTTCTTTTCTCCTCCTGCAACATTCACTTGCCTGCATGGCTGCCTGATACTTCCCATGTGCTGTCCTCGGCTTGAGCTTCCTTTTTTTGTTTTTTTGTTTTGTTTTGTTTTGTTTTCTCCTTTTGGCAATACTGGGGATTGAGCCTAGGGTCTCCTGCATTCAAGGCTAACATTTTTGCCACTGAGCTACAATCCCAGCCTCTCCCTCCAGGGACAGCTTCTTTGGCTGAAGCTCCTTTCACAGTGGCTCTACTGCCATCTAATGGCATCACGGCAGCTCCTTTCTTCCTGAGCTGCACACTGAGCAGCCCACCAGGCACCTCCCTCCACATTCAACGTCCAGCACTAAACTTTCCTCCACCATCAAACTGTCCTTTTCACACACCCCAGTAAATGAGACAGCCAGCATCTCCCCTAGCCCAGAGCCAGGAGGCTGCAGTACATGAAGGCTGCTGTAACAAAGTGCAGTAGACTAATTTATAAACAACTTTATAGCTCACAGTTCTGGCTCAGTCCAAGGTCAAAGTGACAGCAATACAGCATCTGAGGGGGCTGGCTTCGAGAGATGCGCTGTTGTCACTGCATCAGCACAAGACAAAAGGCTGGACCCCATTGTTATTAATAGCTCCAGGGTCACTTAAGCAGGTGCTGTTGTTGGACAATGAAGGGGGGAGCTGTGTTTTCATTTTGAAAATGAGAACCAGTATTAAGAATTTTATAGGCTGGGCGGTGGTGGTGCACGCCTTTAATCCCAGTACTTGGGAGGCAGAGGCAGGCGGATCGCTGTGAGTTCGAAGCCAGCCTGGTCTACAAAGGGAGTCCAGGACAGCCAAGGCTACACAGAGAAACCCTGTCTCAAAAAAAACAAAAACAAAAAAAAGCTCTAATAAAATAAGCCGGGCGTGGTGGCGCACACCTTTAATCCCAGCACTCGGGAGGCAGAGGCAGGTGGATCGCTGTGAGTTCGAGGCCAGCCTGGTCTACAAAGTGAGTCCAGGACAGTCAAGGCTACACAGAGAAACCCTGCCTCAAAAAAAAAAAAAAAAAGAATTTTATGCTGAAGGCTGGGTGTGGTGGTGCACGCCTTTAATTCCAGCACCTGGGAGGCAGATGCATCGCTGTGAATTCTAGGCCAGCCTGGTCTACAAAGCGAATCCAGGACAGCCAAGGCTACACAGAGAAACCCTGTATCGAAAAACAAAACAAAAACAAAAACAAAAAGAGTAAAGATGAGGAGGAAGGAGGGAATGTTGGGTCACTTTGACAGCTTTCCCACTTGACCTACAGTAATTCTTACTGCTGGCAGGTGCAGTGGCTTCACAGGGCCAGCAGGTGTCAGTGCCGAGGCCATCTGGGTCTGACTCCACCTTGAGATTGCCTGCCCTGATGAAGAGGCGCCCTGTATCTTTGTGATTCTAGGTCACAGATCTCACCCTGCCTAAAGATCTGTCACTGTCACTATGGAAACATGTAGCCATCTCTCTTTTGTGTCCTGGGTTCCATCTTTCCCAAGGCTCCCTAACCACACACCTCCAGCAGCTCTGGTGTGGAGAAGCCAGGAACAGAAAGGTACTCCCACAAGCAGAGGACAAACCCTACATAACAGTGAGGATTGGTCCACAGAAGAGGAGAATTTCACATAGGAAGGAAGGGGAAGCCCTCATCTATGGAGAAGACAAGATCTAATTTAGTGCCCGGCGCGTGGCGCACACCTTTAATCCCAGCACTTGGGAGGCAGAGGCAGGCGGATCTCTGTGAGTTTGAGGCCAGCTTGGTTTACAAAGAGAATCCAATACAGCTAGGGCTACCCAGCTGTTGAAACCCTGTCTCAAAACAAAAAAACAAACCAAATCAGGGCTGGAGAGATGGCTCAGAAGGCAAGAGCACTGGCTGCTCTTCCAAAGGTCCTGAGTTCAATTCACAGCAACCACATGGTGGCTCACAAACATCTATAATGAGATCCAGTGCCCTCTTTTGGTGTGCAGAAACACATGCATGCAGAATACTGTATAAATAATAAATTAAATTTTTTGGGTTTTTTTTTTTTTGGTTTTCGAGACAGGGTTTCTCTGTGTAGCCTTGGCCATCCTGGACTCACTTTGTAGACCAGGCTGGCCTTGAACTCACAGGGATCCGGCTACCTCTGCCTCCTGAGTGCTGGAATTAAAGGCGTGCACCACCACGCCCGGCCTAATAAATTAATTTTTTAAAAAAACCAAACAAATAAAAAAGATCTAACTTAGCAGGGAGGGGACTAAGAATCTGACACCTGGGTGGGGACAGTACTGGGCTCTGATGGAAAGACAGACTGGGGCTTGGAGACTGATGGGGGCCACTTACTTGCCAGGTGGACAGCTGGCTGGACTCTAAGCAGTAGTCTCTGTGGATAACAAGCAAACATGGAGGCCAAGTGGTCTAAAACTGAGGCTGGTTGCCCACACTGGAACCTCTATGCTTCCTCAAAGTGGAAGCATTTCTCTGGGGGATGAGTGGGGACTATTTCCATTTTTTTTTTTTTTCAGAAAAAGACAGAAGTACAGAAGCTTCAGGGTCACTAAGATGGCTCATTGTGTACATGTGCACATCTCAGGTGCATGATAACCTGAGTTGGGTTCTTGGAATCCACTCAGAAGAGAAGCAACTCCCACAAGACGCCTTCCAACCACCACATGTGTACTACGGCAGGCGTGTGCTCACCAAACCCTGAATAAAAGTTAGAGGAGGAGGACAGCTCCCTGCGTCCCTGTTCCCGCTTTGGTTTCACACTTTGGCCTTCCTCCAGGAAGGATTGTAACCTGTAAGCCAGATAAGACCCTTTCCTTCCCAAGTTGCTTCGGGCCAGTATTTTATCATAGTAATGGGAGTAAATTATGACAGCTTCCCAGCTATGTGACTGTGGTACTTTGAATTAGAAACGTCCCCCCATAATCTCAGGCATTTGAACCCTTGGTCCCCAGTTGGTGACAGTTTGGGGAAGCTTATAGGGTGTGACCATGCTGGAAAACGTGTGCAGGGGGTGGGGTAGGCTTTGCAAGTAAAAAGTCTTGCCTTCTTGTGTGCTCACTCTGCTTGGGGTTTAGGTTAAAGATGTCAGTTTTCAGCTCTCTTTTTTTTTTTTTTTTTTTTTTTTTTTTGAGACAGGGTCTCTCTGTGTAGCCTTGGCTGTCCTAGATTCACTTTGTAGACCAGGCTGGCCTCGAACTCACAGCGATCCGCCTGCCTCTGCCTCCCGAGTGCTGGGATTAAAGGCGTGCGCCACCGCCGCCCAGCTTTTCAGCTCTCTTCTCCTGGTATCTTGACTGCCAATTGCTGCCATGCCTTCCCACCACGGAGGACTATTATTCCTGGAACCATAAGCCCAAATAAACTCTCTTGTAAGTTTTCTTAGTCATGGTAGTTTTGTTGTTTTGAGACAGGGTTTCTCTGTGTCTCTCTGTAACAGAGCCCTAGACTCTGTCCTAGACTCACTTTGTAGACAAGGCTAGCCTTGAACTCACAGATGTCTGCCTGCCTCTGCTTCCAGTGCTGAGATGAAAGGCGTGCGCCACCACACCTGGATAGTCATGATGTTTTTATCACAGCAAGAGAAGTGACTGTCAGAACACAATCCAACAATACAGCTGTGCAAGATTTCGGAGTGCTTGTGAGAAAACTTCAAGAAAACAAAAGTCAGCCGGGCGGTGGTGGCACACTCGTTTAATCCCAGAACTTGGGAGGCAGAGGCAGGTGATCTCTGTGAGTTCAAGGCCAGCCTGGTCTACAAAGTGAGTCCAGGACAGCCAAGGCTACATAAAGAAACCCTGTCTCAGAAAAACAAAACAAAAAGAAAGAAAACAAAAGTCTTGTGACCTCGAAATGTGCTCCCAGATGCAGTAGATAGGAGAGAGTGTACTTCAGATTGTTCATTACAACCAGCTGCTGCCTCTATGGAAAAGCATGTATTGTCAGTGCAGCTTGCCCACCACATAAGGCCTATCCTTATGACTAGACACTTTTCTCATGTGACGTCCTGAACCCTCAGAATATAAACTGTCTGATGCTCTGAATAAAGTCGGCTATTACCTGCCTAGTTAATCAGCTCCTTTCTCTCAGCTCCTACCACTTCTTGAGGTGTAACAATAGCTAATAATGGCGACCCGCACACAAAATCTCCCAACCCCAGTACTTGGGAAGCTAACGCAGGGTGATCCTGGTGTTTATACCGCGGGACCATATCTCAATAAAACATCAGAGCACGATGCCTGCCTTTAATCCCAGTATATCAGAAGCCATTTTACTCCTGTCTCGAGTTTGACCATGGGGTGAAATTAAGATCAAGTTCTCAGGCCCTACACGCCTGAAACCAGGAAGACTCAATGCTTGCTGCTTAGGATAAAATAGATGATAAATGCATGTTCTGCTTGGGTTCCATTAGAGTTAAGGCCACAATATCCTGCTATGCGGAAAGCCCCAGAGAGCTGGAATGCCCCTAAGAGCCCACCCCCCAAATCCCAGGCAATCAGCTTAAAATGCTTTGTCTAGCCACCTGGGTATGTTATGTTCAGAACAAAATCAATTCTTTTATTAATTAATTAATTAATTAATATTTTCGAGACAGGGTCTCTCTGTGTAGCCCTGGCTGTCCTGGACTCTCTTTGTAGACCAGGTTAGCCTTGAACTCACAATGATCTGCCTGCCTCTGCCTCCCGAGTGCTGGGATTAAAGGCGTGCGCCACCACGCCCGGCACAAAATCAATTCTTATGTTTAGCTAAGCAAACTAATGTAATGCTGTCCTACCCCTTGCTTCCCACCTGGGTACCTGCTTAAGATTTTTCTTATAAAGGGGCCGGGCGTGGTGGCACGCGCCTATAATCCCAGCACTCGGGAGGCAGAGGCAGGCGGATCGCTGTGAGTTCGAGGCCAGCCTGGTCTACAAAGTGGGTCCAGGACAGCCAAGGCTACACAGAGAAACCCTGTCTCAAAAAACAAAACAACAACAAAAAAAGATTTTTCTTATAAAAAGCCTGTCTTAGAAACAGACCGGTGTCACAGTGTGATTCCTAAATTCAGACTGTGGCCGTGACCAGTCAGTTCTTGTTCAGCATTCAAATAAATTTCCTTCAGTCTGAGTCTGGTGTTTGAGTAGTCAATGTATGGTAGGTATTCTTGAGCCCATAACAGTAAGCCATCTCTCCAACCCCATAGTTTTGTTTGGGGCGGGGGAGGGGAGGCATTGTTTGTTATTTTGCTTGAGAGAGGTTTTTTGTTTTTGTTTTTGTTTTTTTGAGACAGGGCTTCTCTGTGTCTCTCTTTGTTCTAGACTCACTTTGTAGATTGGGCTGGCCTCCAACTCACACAGATCCGCGTGCCTCTGCCTCCTAAGGGCTGGGATTAAAGCTTGCACCACCGTGCCTAGCCTTGTTTGAAAGAGTCTTACTCTGTAGTCACTCACTGTTCCATTGCTGTAAAAGACACCATGACCACAGCAGCTCTTCTTTTTTTTTTTCTCAAGACAGGGTCTCTCTGTATAGCCTTGGCTGTGTTGGACTCACTTTGTAGACCAGGCTGGTCTTGAACTCACAGCGATCCACCTACCTCTGCCTCCCAAGTGCTGGGATTAAAGGCGTGCGCCACCACCATCCGGTGACCATAGCAGCTCTTACAAAGAAAAGCATTTAATTGTAGGCATGGTACTATAAACGTAGGTAATAGCTACATCCTCTGCAGGCAGAGAGGGAGGGAGGGAGGGAGAGGAGGAGGAGGAAGAGAAAGAGAGAGAAAGAGAGAGAGAGAGAGAGAGAGAGAGAGAGAGAGAGAAGAAGAAGAGGAGGAGGAGGAGGAGGAGGAGGAGGAGGAGGAGGAGGAGGAGGAGGAGGCGGCGGCGGCGGCACCACCACCATCATCATCAACAACAGCGGCGACTGACTAGGCCTGGCTTGGGCTTTTGAAAGCTCGGAGCCTACCCCCAGTGCTTTAACTCCTCTAAGAAAACCACACCTGCTCCAACAAGGCCACACCTCCTAATCCTTTCAAACAATAGTTTCACTCCCTGGTAACTAGGCTTTCAAACACATGGGCCTTTGGGGGCCATTCTTATTCAAACCACAGTAGGTGAACCCTTTTTGGGTCAGAGACAGAGTTTTCTGAGGCCATGCTGACAGCTGTAGGCCGGTTCCTTAGAATACTCATTTACTCTCACCGACATCCTGTTGTGCCTTTCCTGGGGGTGCCTGTGACGCCAAAGCTGTTCCCAGCCCTGCCCTGTCAGCAGGCCGGCTACACCCAGCTCCGAGCCACCAGTGTTGTTTCAAAAAGATGTGTGTAAATTAAATCCAAACTGGAACCAAAACAGAAGCCCAGAGGGTGGTAAGCTGCAGTACCAACCCTGTCCAGAGGAGCCATTTTGAAATCTGAAATCGGGACAAGCCCTTTCGTGTGCCTGCAGGTGTCAAGAAATGTCAGGCCGTGATTCCCTGCGGCAGCGCGGCACAGAATACCCACCCCGGGAATCCTTGAATCAGGAGCAACCTTTAGTCTTTCTGACAGAAACAGACAGTTCACAGATGTGAGTGCTTCCAGCCTGGGCAGAAGTTGGGCAAGAAGGTTTTATGCTTGAGCTGAGTGTTCCCGGGATGGCTGTAGACCCCAGGACTGGCACATCTCTGCAGCACTGCGCTGAAGTCCCACAGCTTGCCGTTGCTGCTCCCCGAGAAAAGGATGGACTGAACGGGAGCAGTTCATGTTTATAAAGTCTGAAATCAGAGAACCTTTTCCTGGAATCCAGTCTTGGGCTCTTTCATTCTGGGAATGTGGTTCAGGCACAGCTTTCAGATTTGCAGAAACTGATTTAAGCAAGGAGAAATGGACCAGCCAGGGTCCTTGTCAAGGACAAAGACAGCTTTGCCAGGAATGGGTGAGCTGAATCATGCATTTGTATAATGCCTTTGCCAAGAACCATGCAGCATTTTATTTATTTATTTATTTATTTATTTATTTATTTATTTATTTTTGGGACAGGGTTTCTCTGTGTAGCCCTGGCTGTCCTGGATTCGCTTTGTAGACCAGGTTGGCCTCAAACTCACAGCGATCCGCCTGCCTCTGCCTCCCTGCTTACCCATCATATTTAAATGGCTTGTGCTATCAACCAAAAAGGCCAAGGCTTTGGCCTTATCTCTGCTCATGACTCAGACATACAGTTCCTTACAGAGGACATGAACAAGACAGTTTCTCCCAATGGTTCAAAACCTGCTGCTTCCATACCCTACCACCACTCAGCTGCCGTATGGCCCAACTAACTCCCTAAACAAAACTCTAAACTATTATAAAAGACAAGAGGGATGGGTGTCCATGTTATAATGTGAGCCTGCCATGTCTATTGGATTTGTAGTTACGGATGACCTTGAACTGATCCTCCTGCCCTCACCTCCAGATGATCCAGGTAGGGTTGCGGCACAATGACTCCAGGCCAGTGACCCCAGGAACAGACCTAGTCTCTTGACAAAGCCCTACTTCAGATTCTAGTATTGCAATAAACTGCTCAATGCCACCCAAGGCTGAGTTACCATCCAGCTAACATTTACTGATTTTGGTCAGTCCACATTAAACTTTTTTTAAAGATTTATTTATTAATTATGTATATAATACTGCTCTGCTTGCTTGTACTCCTGCATGTCAGAAGAGGCCATTAGATCATGTTATAGATGGTTGGGAGCCACCATGTGGATGCTGGAATTGAACTCAGGACCTCTGGAAGAGTGGTCAGTGCTCTTAACCTCTGAACCATCTCTCCAGCCCACATTAAACTTCTTAAGGCTGACTGACTCTGTCTCTCTGTCTCTGTCTCTGTCTCTGTCTCTGTCTCTGTCTCTCTCTCATATTTTCTGAGACAGGGTCTCTCTTGTAATCCTGGCTGTCCTGGACTCAATTTTTAGACTGGGCCGGTCTCACAGAGATCCGCCAGCCTCTGCCTCCTAAGCACCAGGATTAAAGGCATGCACCACCACACTCTTCTCTTGCTCCCCCCCCTATCCCTAGACAGGGTTTCTCTGTGTAATGGCCTTGGCTGTCCTGGAATCACTGTGTAGACCAGGCTGGCCTCGAATTCACAGAGATCTGCCTGCCTCTGCCTCCTGAGTGCTGGGATTAAAGTTGTCTTTTAAACTCTAATCATAAAATGGTTCTTGGGTTTTTTTGTTTGTTTGGACTTCTTCTTTGTTGTTGTTATTGTTTTTGTTTTGTTTTGTTTTTCAAGACACGGTTTCTCTGTATAGCCTTGGCTGTTCTGGACTTGCTATGTAGACCAGGCTAACCTTGAACTCACAGAGATCCGCCTACCTCTGCCTCCTGAGTGCTGGCATTAAAGGCGTGCACCACCATGCCTGGCTACCGGCAGAGGCAGAGGCAGAGGCAGAGGCAGAGGCAGAGGCAGGCAGTTCAAGGCCAGCCTGGTCCACATAGCAAGTCCAGGACAGCCAAGGCTATACAGAGAAACCGTGTCTTGAAAAACAAAACAAAACAAAAACAAGACTAAAACAAAAGAGAGAGAGAGAGAGAGACTCCCAAAATCCATAATAACCATACCACATCATCCTGCCTTTAATGTTTATTTGGAATGCTTCACTCACACCAAAAAATATTAAAATTGGCATTAAACATGGCAATTTTTGGTGCATAGTGTGGTTCAATATAGCACCTTCCGGTTTTGTAACAACCTAAAAATAGAAATTCCTCAACCTAAAATGAGCTTACATCTAGGAATTTTCATGTTTTTTTTAAATTTTCATGTTTTTAAACAGCATTTAAAAATACCTAACATTAGCCAGGCAGCGGTGGCGCATGCCTTTTATCCCAGCACTCACGAAGCTGAGGCAGGTGGATCCCTGTGAGTTTGAAGCCAGCCTGGTCTACAAAGTGAGTCCAGGACAGCCAAGGCTACACAGAGAAACCCTGTCTTGAAAAACCAAAAACAGGCCGAGCGTGGTGGCGCACGCCTATAATCCCAGCACTCGGGAGGCAGAGGCAGGCAGATCGCTGTGAGTTCGAGGCCAGCCTGGTCTACAAAGCCGGTCCAGGACAGCCAAGGCTACACAGAGAAACCTTGTCTCGAAAAACCAAAAAAAAAAAAAAAAAAAAAAAAAAAAAAGAAAAGAAAAGAAAAAGAAAAAGAGAAAACAAAAACAAAATAAAACAACAACAACAAAAACCTAACACTGCTACCAAGTATTCAAATGGAATAAAGGCCTAGTGCCCAACACAAAAGCCTCACTCAGAGATTAACTACCTCAGCTCTCCAGCCTCCACTGGAGCAACCGTTCATTACAACACACAGAGCAACTCAGAACACTGGCGACTCAGGCCATAATGCTTAAGTTGGCCCGCAAGTTCCTCTCCCTAGTGACTTTCCTCCTGTAAGCCTTTGGCGGTGCTGGGACTCCCCGATGTCCACACACTCGAGCCCCAACAACAACCCCAAGCGACATCTCCTCTACACCTTCCTAGAGGCCCAGGAGGAAGATGGCCTGAAAAGCGACAGGCCGTTGTAACTCACTTGGACCAACCAGAGCCTATGCAGACCCTGGGCCTGAGCTGTGACCTCCGGAGCCTGTGGGCCGAACCCGCCATGTGCTGCTCCCGCACGCAGAGCTCACACTTGGTGCTGCCTGGCGCTGCACTTCTTGACTCGGGCAAGGTAGGCGGCTCTGGTCACAGGGCACTTCAGATGGGATGGGAAGCAGGTCCGGCAAGATTCGAGGACCTGGGAGCTGATGGAGCTGTAAGAAAGTAAATAGCGGGGTTGGGGATTTAGCTCAGTGGTAGAGCGCTTGCCTAGCAAGCCCAAGGCCCTGGGTTCGGTCATCAGCTCGGGGCGGGGCGGGGGGGGGGGCGGGGGGGGGGGGGGAGGGGGGGGGGGGGGAATATGTGGGGGGGGGAGAAATATGTAAATAGCCATAAACGCTGCGGTTCTTTGAGGGCTCGAGAGCCAGGCTCGCCCCAAGCTCCTAGGTCTACCTGTAAGGCATGTGTTAATGTCATCGTCATTTTTCCCTGCAAAGAGGAAAAAAAGAGGTTGCTCTTCCAGAGGTTCTGAGTTCAATTCCCAGCAACCACATGATGGCTCACAATCATCTTTATAGATCTGGTGCCCTCTTCTGGCAGGTAGGCACACATTCAGGCAGAATACTATATAAATAATAAATCTTTTTTAAAAAATGTTTGTTTTGTTTTATATTAAAAAAAAAATATATATATTTTTTTCATTTTACATTCTTTGGTGTTTTGACTGCATGTTAGAAGGTGTCAGAAGCCCTGAAATTGTAGGCACAGGCAGGTATGAGCTGCCACATTAGTGCTGGGATTTGAACCAGGGTCCTCTGGAAGAGCTCTTCCAGAGGTCCTGAGTTCAATTCCCAGCAACTACATGGTGGCTCACAACCATCTATATTAGGATCTTATGCCCTCTTCTGACCTGTAGGTATATGCTCAGATAAAGCATTCATTTAAAAAAAAAGAAAAAAGGTGAGTCACTCCATCCTGCACCATCCCATGGGCAGGGCAGGGCAGGGGTACTAGACTGCATGGTTCCTGGTCTGTCCAGGTGTGAGGAGTCTTGGCTGCACACTCCTACCACCGTGACCTCTGCCATCCCCACCATGATGGACTAGAGTGAGCACCTTAAACCAGGAGCCAATTTCCTTACATTGCTTCTGACAGGAGTTTGGTCACAGTAACAGGGAAAGTAGCTAATACAAGTTTTAGTAAGGGTGATAATTGTGCAGCCAACCTTTTGAGCTTTTCATCTTGAAAAATAGGAATTCTGTACTCGTTAAGCAAGTTCCTGTTCCTCCTCCCCTGGTGGAAGTGCTCTTTAAAATGTATGCATGTGGGCTGGAGAGATGGTTCTATGGTTGGGAGCACTGGCTGCTCTTCCAGAGGACCTGTGTTCAACTCCCAGAATCCACACATGAGCTCACAACTGTCTGTAACTCCAGTTCCAGAGTGTCTGACCACCCTCACACCAATGCATATAAAATAAGTTATTTTTCAGAAAGAAAAAAAGTATGCAGGTGTGTATGTGCAGGTGCATGCACATTTGTGTGTGTGTGTATGTAGGCATGCGCATATGTGTGTATGTCTGTGTACATGGACTTGTGTGAGTCTCTGTGTGTTCATGCACATACACGTGCACAGGTGCATACATTTGTGTGTGTGTGTGTGTGTGTGAAAGCTGGAGGACAGCCTCAGATGCCATCCTCGGTAATGCCACCTATCACAGGCGACTGTGACACCAGGCATTGTCCCATAGGTTCTAAGGATTGAACTAGATCCTCATGCTCACAAGGCTTTATGAACTGAGCCATCAAGCCAGTCCCTCCTCCCCCCCACCCCCTTTTTTCTTCCACATTTGCTTATTCATGTTTTCCAAATTTCCTACAGTGAGCATTTAGTACTTGCATAATCCAGTAAACAGCATATCTGCAACTGTTACGATTTGGATACAATACCCACCCCCCCCCCCCCCCCCCCCCCCCCCGGCTTATGGGTTGAAAGCTTGGTTCCCAATGCAACAGTGTCCAGTACAGCTAGGTTTGGAAGTGGGGCTTGAGGAAGGGATCGGTTCCTAAGTGCTCTATTGGTGGATTCTTAAGTTCATGGTATTACAGGAGGGTGATGGAAACTTCTAGAGGTAAAGCTAAGTTACAGAAAGTAGGTCCCTGAGGGTATGTCCTTGTAGGCTTGGACCTTTTTCAAACCTACTTTATTTGAGGTTCTTTAGTGCTTATTCCTCCCTTCCAACCTACCTGCGCTAGATAGAAGAAAAAAGAGGTTAGTGGCAACAGAAGTAGACCTTTTTGGACTCCGTTCCTGGGAGGGATTCCCCTGGCGTAGTAGGCAGGATTTTAGCAGATGTTCAATTCCATCAAAATTGCTTCTGGAACCTGCAACAGCAGCCAGAACCCAGAGCCCCGAAGCGTTCTCTGGAGCCGTTCTCTCTAGGAGCGTCTCCAAGTGGAGCGATGAACAGCCAAACGATACCAAGACCCAAAAAGCCCCTGCCTCCTATTTTGGGCTCAGATATATATCTCCTCTCAGAGTCTGTACTAAGATGCGTTTCAGCTGGCAAAAACCAAACCCCCGCACTAGGTGGTTCGTCTTCTAGTGGATAAACATCACCTGTTTTCTCACAAGTCTGTTCCCCATCCCATACTTGGGATCAAAACAAAAACATGTTTACATCCACTACATGCTCTGGGAGGGGAAAAAATGTTTTGTTTTTTCTGCAGTGTTTATTGCTTCCTGGCTACCACGGGGTAAGAAATTCAGCCCCACCATGCCCTTCTCTCTCATCACAGGCAGAACTAATGGAGCCTAGCCTGTCGTGGTGGCACATGCCTTTAATCCCCCAGCACTCTAGAGGCAAAGGGAAGTGAATCTCTGTGAGTTTGAGGGCAGCCTGGTCTACAGAGTCAGCTCTAGGAAAGCCAGGGTTGTTACACAGATAAATGCTGTCTCGAAAAGAAGAAAGAAAGAAAGAAAGAAAGAAAGAAAGAAAGAAAGAAAGAAAGAAAGAAAGAAAAGAGAGAGAAAGAGAAAAGAAGGAGGAGGAGGAGGCGGGCTGGAGAGATAGCTCAGAGGTAAAGAGCACCTGCTCTTCCAAAGGTCCTGAGGTCAATTCCCAACAACCACATGGTGGCTCACAACTATCTATAATGAGATCTGGTGCCCTCTTCTGGCAGCAGGTGTACATGCAGGCAGAGCACTGTATACATAGTAAATAAATACATCTTTAAAAAAGAAAAGAAGCCAGCTGACTGCAGACTGAAACCCTGAGCCAAAAGAAATCTTACTTGTTTATTTGGTTTCCAGTGGGAGTCTCACTGTGCAGCCCAGACTAGCGTCAGACTCAGGGTCTTCCTGTCCTCACTTCCTAGGTGCTGGGATGACAGCTGTGCATCAGCATGCCCGACTCCCTCCCTGCCTTTAAGTTGTCTCTGTCGGGTATTTGTTACAGCGGTGCAAAATTGACTCATGAAGCAACCCAACACCATCGCCTGGACAGGCTGGGGAACCTAGGGTACCAGTTAGTGGGTTGTCTGCAAGGTCACTGGGCAGCCCCTAGCTGTGGATGCCAGGTCTCTCAGGACAAGACCCAGCAATTTGCAACCAGATTTGGTTTATCCATTAACAGGGTCCTTCCTGAGCACCAGATTGTCCTTGGACCTCAGGATGGCATGAAATGTCACAGAAGGATTGTTCCTGACCACCTAGTCCCCTTAACAGAACTGCATGCCCTCATTTTTGTTGTTGTTGCTGTGATAAAAAAACAAAACAAAACACTGACCAAAGTCACCTGGGGAGGAAAGGGTTTATTTCAGCTTACGGTCCTTCATCAACAGTAACCAAAGCAAGAGGACAAGGCAGAAACCTGGAGATAGGAACTGGAGCGAAAGCCGTGGGGGAATTTGGCTTCCTGGCTTGTTTCCCACAGCTTGCTCATCTTTTGTTATTGTTGTTGTTTCTTTGTTTATTTGTTTTTGTTTTCCGAGACAGGGTTTCTCTGTGTAGCCTTGGCTGTCCTAGACTCACTGTTTAGACCAGGCTGGCCTCGAACTCACAGAGATCCACCTGCCTCTGCCTCCCGAGTGCTGGGATTAAAGGCGTGTGCTACCACACCCGTCCTTTTTTTTTTTTTTTAATGAGTGAGTACTATGTGCATGTGAGTGTCTTCAGAAGCCAAGAAAGCATGTCAGATTGCTAAGAACTGGAGTTACAGGCAGTTGTGAGCTGCCATGTGGGTGCAGGGCCCTGAACTCAGGTCCTCTGGAACGGCAGCAAGCTTTCTTAACTGCTGAGACAGCTCTCTAGACCCTCAGTGTGAGTCTTTGGTAATCAGGGTTCACGCCTTTTTCTCTTGCTGTTACCTTCAAAACTCAAATATGTGGGCAGGGTAGGAGTCACTTTCCAAGCTCTTCCCAGTGGCTCCCCAGACTGTATGAGGCCCTCTGGCCCTGGGGGTAAGGCTCCTTCCAGATTTTACTCAGGAGAGATCTGTCTCTGGCTGACCCCTTGGATCCTCATTCTCAGCCAGGGGTCCAACTCTGCTGTTCCTGGAGGCCACGTCACACAGAGTGCTGCCTGTGGTCAACCTGCTGAGGTTATAGGAGCCATGGCGGGCATGGCGGTGGTGACAGCACAGGGGTCCAAGGCCCAGGGCTTGCCAGAAGGTCTCTCGGAAGCGACTGGACATGAGGCTATAGAGCACTGGGTTGGCTGCTGAGCCGAGGTAGAAGAAGACACCGGAGATAACGTGTAGAAACTGGAAGGCCAGGTGCAGGCCATCGGTCCAGTTGGACACCAAGCTCCACATGAGGCGATCGGCATGGAACGGAGCCCAACAGATGCCAAACACCACAACCAGTGCAACTGCAAGAACAGAAGAGTGAGACCTGGTTTGAGTTGCGTCATATTTAGGGCTTGCTTCTCCAGCTCACTATTTCCCATGTCTGAAAACTGGACAGGGGGAGGATCTGGCCATGGTGGCGCACGCCTTTAATCCCCTCCCAGCACTCAGGAGGCAGAGGATTGCTGTAAATTCGAGGCCAGCCTGGTCTACAAAGGGAGTCTAGGACAGCCAAGGCTATACAGAGAAACCTTGTCTCAAAAAAACAAAATAAATAAACAAACAAACAAATAAATAAAAAGAAAGAAAAGAAAAGTGGATGGGAGGGGCTGAAGAGACGGATCAGTGGTTAAGAGCCCTGGCTGCTCTTGCAAAGGTCCTGAGTTCAAATCCCAGCAACCACATGGTAGCTCACAACCACCTATACTGAGATCTGGTGGCCTCTTCCGGCCTGCAAGCTCCACATGCAGGCAGAACACTATATAAATAATAAATAAATAAATCTTTTTTAAAAAGTGGGGGGCTGGAGAGATGGCTCAGTGGTTAAGAGCGCCGCCTGCTCTTCCAGAGGTCTTGAGTTCAAGTCCCAGCAACCACATGGTGGCTCACAACCATCTATAATGTATCTTCTGCAGATAAAGCACTCATATTCCATAAATTAAAAAAAAGTGGACAGGAGAGCCAGGCAGTGGTGGTGCACACCTTTAGTCCTAGCACTTGGGAAACAGAGGCAGGTGAATCTCTGAGTTCGAGGACTGCCTAGTCTACATAGCAAATTTTTGGGTTTTTTTGAGACAGGGTTTCTCTGTGTAGCCTTGATTGGCCTGGACCAGGCTGGCCTCAAAGTCACAGAGATCTGCCTACCTCTGTCTCTGGAGTGCTAGGATCACAGGTGTGCACCTCTGCACCTGGCTACAAAGCAAGTTTTAGGACAGCCAGGGTTACACAAAGAAACCTTGTCTTGGGGCGGGGTGGGGTAGGGTGGGGTGGGGTGGGGTGGGGTGGAGGTTGGAAGCTCAATTCCTTCCCCGAGACCCAAAGAGGCTCAGGTGCCTCCTCAACAACGACACTTACACAGCATCTTGGTCACCTGTCTCCGTCCCCTATCTCGGAGCTGAAGCTTTCTTTGGCAGGTCTTCTGGGCTGGTGCAGTTTTCCTGCCCTTAGCCTGATCTTGGAGCAACATCCTTTCCCTCCGCAGCCGCAGCCCAATGAGCAGGTACAGCACACTGATGGTGACCATGGGCAGGCAGAAGAAGATCAGTGTGGTGATCTGAACCACCAAGTTGTAGAAGACAGGGGGACCCACCAGCATACACCTAGCTGAGTCGGGCACCAGACCCCGGCAGGGTACGTGTAGTTGCTGGAGGCCGTGTAGGCTGGTGTTGGGCAGAGAGAAGAGGATAGCGAGGACCCAGATGACCCCCAACATGCGGCGCACATGGGCCCGAGTCATCAGAGACTTGGCTCGGAGCGGGTGCACAACCGCCACGTAGCGCTCCACACTCAGGGCTGTGACATTGAGCACTGAAGCTAGGCAGACGGTCTCAAAGAGCAGTGTTCGGAAGTAGCAACCACTTGCGCCCAGCTGGAATGGGTAATTGTGCTGCATTTCATAAAGTTCCAGGGGCAGGCCCACCAGGAGCACCAGCAAATCAGACACGGCGAGGCTGAAGAGGTAGAAGTTGGTGGGCGTGTTCATGGCCTTGTGGCGGAGGATGACGGTGCAGGTGAGCCCGTTGCCCAGAGTGCCCACCACAAAGATCAACAGGTAGGTGGCACAGATGGGAGCAAAGAGCTCTGTCTGCGGTGGCCCCAAGTACTTCAGCCTCAGGGCCTCATCAGTCAGGTTCAAGTCCTCGGCTTCAAAGACTCCCCCGACCTCACTGCCATTGCAGAAAATGAGGCTCCTTGAACCGTTGGGGGACGGCTCTCCAGGAAAGATGGAACAATTAAGGCAGGGACGAGTCTGTAGAACAGAGGAGGAAGATGCCCAGATGTCATTAGGTAATCCCAGCTCTACCCTAAGTTATCACACTGAAGAGGACTGTAGTCCCATGCCACTGAGAAGGAGAAGCATCTGCCACCCACTGTAATGTGCGTTACGACTGCAGAATTCTGAAAGTGCAAACATGGAGGCCGGCCTGTGGTGGCGCATGCCTTTACTCCCAGCACTTGGAAGGTAGAGGCAGGTGGATCTCTGTGAGTTTGAGGCCAGCCTGGTCTTTAGAGAGGGTTCCAGGACAGTGAGGACTCTACACGGAGAGTCTCTGTCTCAAAAACAAACAAGAAGAAAAGAAGAGGAGGAAGAGGAAGGAGAGAGAGAGAGAGAGAGAGAGAGAGAGAGAGAGAGAGAGAGAGAGAAGGAAGGAAGGAAGGAAGGAAGGAAAGAAAAATTGGGGCCAGTAAGATGGCCACCAAGCCTGCAAGCGCGCGCACGCGCGCGCGCGCACACACACACACACACACACACACAAATAAATGTGATCACTTTGAAATGATAAGATTAGCCCTTTGCTTGCAATTTTGTGATCTACTGAAACCTTTGACTAAATGCCAGGTCCCTGCAAGAACCTGCTTGGCTGTCTCCTTTTGGCGTTGCTTTCAAGTTGAACTTCAGGCGGGCCACTCAGCCTGGACGTCAGAAAAATGGGTGCACTGCAGTAGTATCGCTTGGCCTTTAAGAGCCAGGACTCTGAAAGCAACTGCTAAGGCGGACCTGACTTCCCCAACTTCAGGCTGAAGGTCCAAGTATTTAAGCCACAGAAACCATTGACAAGGGGGCAGACCTGACACACAGAAAGCTGTGTGTGACCTTGGTGTGAAGAAAAAGGCACCATAGTCGTTAAGTGAAGGAGTAAAAAAAAGGCTAAAAGCTGTACTTTGACCTAAAATTGATTCTGTTTTCTGTCAACTGACTCATTCCCAGTCTAAATATTTGATATCCTTAGCTCCTACTACACCTGAGGTTCTCGGTGCTCGAAACTCTCACCAAAAAAGAAGCTGGGAAAGGGCAAGTGAAATCCCGGGTTCAAGAGAGGTGCCTATGCCTAGAGGAAGGGTCACCGGCGGCAGCCAACAGCGCTGAGACGACCATAATCAGAAAAATGACAGAAATAACCCGACTGGCTGAGAGGTCTCCCCCACACCCCCCAAATGCCCCATGGAGTGCTCCTACTCATCTTAACCCTGGAAGTCGCGCCTGTCGGACCGCAGTACCCTGGCCGGGCTAGCATCCCGCTCACCTACCATGCCTTGTGCCCGGGAGGTCCTGGCTGCGCTCTGGCTCTCACCGACAGATAGAAGATGCTGAGCTGAAGGCGACTTGACAGCAGCGCGTCCTCCCCGCCTCCCCGATTGCTTCGCCTGTTCTCAAGATCGCCACTAGGGGGCAATGGTAACCCTGGAGCTTGGAGAACGTCCGACCACTCACCACGGAACCCAACCTGCAACCAAAGAAGAGGTCTTCTCCCGGTGCCTTTGCAACAATCCCATTTTACAGGTTAGAAAAAGGAGTCTGAGAGAGGAAGTCCGTGGGAACTGGTCTTACATGCTGTCCCCACCAACTTGCAGTGTGCTGGCTTTACCATAACTTTTTCTATCCGTGTCCGGCAATTCTTTCTGATCTACATTTTCAACCACACCTCCATAAGCACCCCTTCAGCCCCTGAAAGTCAGTAGTCCAAAGAGTCTCATCTCCGAGACTCTACTTTTACACACACAGGACAGCAATCCCCCCAATACACACAGTCTCATTAGGAGTCTCTAGGCCCAGGGCCCGGGCACTAGTGTCCTCTAAGGAAATCTCCTTGTCTCCTGGCAGCACCTCCTCCTACCCACAACTGGCTCTTTCCCCGAGCATACCCAGTACCCATCACTTCACTCAAAAGAACACACAAAAGTCTAGTCAGAACCCTCACTCACCATCCCCGGTTCTGTCTTCAATGTCCCCTCAGCTTCTCAGTGCCTCCTTATCCATGCCAATGTCCCCTTTACTCCGCCCCCTCAATGCCTGGCTTCTTAAGAACTCCATTTATAAACAGTCCTGGCATAGAGCGATTGTGGGAAACTCCGGGGCACTTGTTCTTTAGAGCCCTAGGAGAAAGAATTTTGAAAGCTTTCTACCCAGCTGCAGTTGGACCAAGCAGGACTAGGTCTTCAGGAGAAGGTGCTGCGGCAGTGACAGGTGAGTGACAAGGCTCAGCATCGCTCAGAAATAGCTCACCTTGGCCTCACGGTGTATGAGGAGTCCCATCTCTAGATCACAAGCACATATAACACACACACACACACACACACACACACACACACACACACACACACA